>CM030363.1:198184451-198784451 GCA_017893485.1 Hemerocallis citrina
GAGCCTCCAATAGCCCGAATCTCTCCCGCAAAGTCTCTACTTGCCTCTGAAGAGACACGATGAGATTACCCAGAACTGGTTCTTCCTCATTAGAAGAATCATCAGATGAATCCAGAGGTGGAGTGATCTCTCGGGACTCAGGCCATTCCTCTCCTTCGGAGTCTGCTTGCCCTGGGTAGTACTCTTCCTCGGAATCTGCTTGTCTAGGATAATAGTCTTCCTCAATGATATGCCAATTGTCATCTCCAACAGGGTCGAAGTGATCAGCCATCTTAGAAAAGGGGGAGGAGGAGAATGTCAATCATATAGGAACACAAATGTAAGTGACTTACATTTAAATCTCTATACTCAACACGCTAAATGTCCACTTCTAGGGTGTCGTGCCTTATAAATTTGCACTACTTGTGAAGCGGGCTCTGATACCACTCTGTAACACCCCAAATTCCAAATACAACTGAATTCAAGATTCCACAGGATCTTTACTTCACTTCGTACAATTTTACAAGAAATTTAAAACTTTTACTTTACATCAGAGTTACAAATGAATCTTTACACTTTACAGTGGAAGCAAAATTACAACATTTACATGAATGAAAGTAAAACAACACTTGAATGATCTCTAAGCATCAGTTCTCCTTTAATCTTTATCATGCCATTTGTCCTGCATACAAACTGTGGGTACGTCAGTTTATTCAACCGACGAAATTATATACGGCCATCCTCTCTATGCCGAAAATAGTATAATGATTTTCCATACTTAACAAACACAAACTTGTTCACAATTCAAACTAAGGGGAATATCCTATTGATGTCATGTTGTGATTGTGCACTTAGTCCTTAATACAGTTATTTATTTTATATGACACTAATGCACACTTGTTCGGATTCCATGCATCCCATAATACATAGGTCCGAGGGCAAGCCCTTAATCGTTCTTCATCTTATAGGGTTCAATCCCTCGTCATGACTTAATCTACTACTGTAACTACGGTAAGTATTCTAGATGTTCTATGAGTAACGAGCTCATGTACAGATAACCTGGAGGGGAATCCCACGTCATATCACGATGCATCGTAAAGACAACCTATGGACAATTCAGCCTCCGTCATGGCATACGATCCTCTCACAGTCACCAAACACCCTACAACTGTCGCCAAGATTCCGATAATTCCGGAGTAGTGCCCATGTTATGTCACGATGTATCGTGAAGACAAACTATGAATCACACCCACATCATAGACTCGAGGCCCTCATACTTGTGTTCTTCTCTCACTTTCATCACTTCTTCACTATGTACTAATCCTTAATTTAATGAAATCATGAATAAAATCAATCTCTTAGGGTCAACACTCTCATTAACATCGGTCTTATTTCTTTCATTTCACAATGACCCAAACTTGGTCTTTTCAATTCAATTATCATATCTCATTTCTTTCAATTGCCGGTGTGAGTCTTTGCTACACCCGAGTTTTTAATTTCAATTCACAATTCTCATATTGAGTTTTTCATGCTCAAGAAGAATTCTCCTTTCCAATTAAACAATTTCCAATCTTTTCATGAATCAAAATCTCATACATGGAGTTCGATTACAAATCATGCATTTCAATAACCAACATTTATTTACACCCGAGTTTTTAATTTCAATTCACAATTCTCATATTGAGTTTTTCATGCTCAAGAAGAATTCTCCTTTCCAATTAAACAATTTCCAATCTTTTCATGAATCAAAATCTCATACATGGAGTTCGATTACAAATCATGCATTTCAATAACCAACATTTATTTCCACACTGAAATCATATTACGAAAATATCTGGTCAAAGTGAATATTCACAAAATCACTATTGTCATGCTACTCTTTTGACAAAAATAACCCATACAAAATCACAATCATATTTTCCTTCCATCAATTTTTCTTTTTTTTTAACATTCATATTAATTACCTTATGAAAATCACACATTTTTATGAAATTATAAAGGTAAGAAACAATAGTTTCGAATACAATTTCACCTCAAAAATACACTTTATTTTAGTCCAATGACTCCCAATTAATTTTCATAGGTTGTATATGATTTTAGAATAATAAAGGTATTTTTTCGGAATTTTTATACATCAAGAAAACACCCAAAAATCAATTTGTCAAAAAAAATATATTCTGGCTATAACCAGAATCGAACCTGCAATCTTAGAGAAGACAACCCCACGCACTAGCCACTAGGCCGAATGCGCTTAGCAATGTGAAGAGGGATCGGAGAGTCATATACTCTCTGTTCGGGATTTGGGTATTTTTAACCTCACACAGAAAAAAAGGTGGACATAGGGAATCGAACCAGAGACTCCCAAGACCCACGCCCATGCTACAGTACCGCCAGAAAGACTCATCGACCACTTGAGCTATGTGCTCAACTTGTCACAAACACAACTCAAGTTTACTTAACTCGAGTCTCTGTTTAATTAAAACGTTTCGATGTTCAAAAGTTCTTATCTTCGTTTTACTTGCACAAAATGTCATGTAAATCTCTAGAATGCTATTTCCATATTAAATTAATACTCTAGTATTTTTAAAATAATTTTCTTACTAATAAAACATACATTTTTCATACAATAATTTAAATTCTATACTACTCTTTCCATATTTCAATTTGACAATTCTCAAACAAAATTTGGTATTAAAAGATCACATTATAATTATAATTCCTTGTTTTCCCCTCTTTCATTAACCTAATGCATAGGACAATTTCCATTTGTTAGAACCAATATCACAATAGTCCATTTAGCGCATAACACCATAATTTCATCTACTAGCAATTCATACTCAATTTCTACATTATCATAATCCCAATTTAACATTTCCATAACTACAAGGCAATCTGTGCTACAACATTAAGATTCATGTCAAGTTAACATACAATCTACCAAGCATTAATTAAATCAACTAACAAGTCCTTTTTCAAATTAAATGTACTCTTATTAGTATCTTTCATGCAAATTGAGTCATTTTTCCTAGCATGGTGACTAGATTTAGAAGTAAGGAAAATCACCCACCTAATTTGGAGAGAAAACCCACAAAACAATTCCTAGAATGAAAGAGCCATTTTCCTCCTAGTTTGAGCTTTCCCGAAAGTACTTCTCCTCCTTGTTTGAGTGCAAACCGAGCCTCTCTAGGTGTAGCCGGCCTCCTTGAATGCAAGCACACTCAACTCTCAATCTTTTATTTTCACTCTCTACCAATACACAATCTACTACTAATGATTGTTTTATTTCACTATAGGTTTGATGAATGAGAAGTGTAAGGATAGTTAGGCTAGGGGGGGTATTTATACAAAAATTTGGGGCAAATAGAAGGCTAAGATTGATCTAGGAGTTAAGAAACAAGAGCTAGGATTAAATGGGAAGTTGCAGTAACCAACCATGACTACAAAACTACCTCCCACAAACTCCACTCTCTCTTTTTCCCTCCCATTCCTATCTGGCCTCACAAGGAGCACAAACACGTGCTAGTGCAATGCACGTGTTTCTAAAGCCCCCTATTCTAAAAAGTTGTACATTTAATTATTTATAAAAGTTTATAAAATTGTCTACACTACAAGTTGTAAGAATTAAAAAGAAATAAATTGATGGGCTTTTATTTAGTGGGCCAAAATAGTCTATATTTAAAATAAATTAGATTGAGCTCAAAATATAAAGAAATACTTATGCTTGTTTAAAATAGGCTTTAATAAAAATAATAGAAAGGACATATATATATATGTATACTCAATTGTTTATGTAATGAAAATAATTATAAAAATTTATACCACAAGATTGCACGTGCACAATACATTCAAATTAATAATACAAAAAAATATAATAATAATAATTTTCATAAATGAAAATTCAGGGTATAACAACACTCCATCCTTAGAATAGTTCCATCCCCGGAACTACAGTCTCTTGCAGTGCGTATTCAAAGATTCTCAAAGTGATCAGCTCAAGAACAAAAAAGTGTTTATATATCAATCTACAAGACAAGTGTCATTCAAAGCTTTAAAGATTCTCAAAGTGATCAGCTCAAGACCAAAAGAGTGTTCATATAAATTGATGTACAAAATTGTAATCTTTGATATGTCTTCTTAGAAATCTTGTAATAGTCTTGATGCACACACTCAGACAATCCCCTAGGACTAAAATAAAGTTTATTAAAATAAATAATGTTAAATTCAAGCTTGTATGAGTTCAGCCATCAAGTACCAGTCGACTTACTTTGCTAAAGCAGTCGACTGTTCAAGTACAAAACAACCTGAACTTACTCAATCTCTAACTAGTCGACTCCCTTTGGCAACCCAGTCGACTGTTCGAGCAGTTTTGACATTTTTCTAATAGTTTAAATTTGATTTTCGAAATCAAATTTTTTTCTGCTGTTTGATGGCAGTTGGATAACTGTTTTCCAACGACTCTGGAGTTTCTATTCCATAAATAGAGTCTAGATTTCACTTGGAAAAGGTTACCCAATGCATTAAATAATTCTTTGCTTTTGTTCAAGTGTTTGTGAAATGGAACTCAAAGTTTTAAAAGAACTCTCACTCTCTTAGACTTGGTTCTCTAATCTCAGTCTCGTATAACAACGATTAAGTTCAAGACTGCGATTAGAAGTTGGCCTATAGCCTCAATACAAAGAGCACATTCAAAAATCAAGGTTCTAGGTGTTGTAATTTTCGATTTCTTTATTGTTCACCCTCGTGTTTTGAGAGTGGTACTCTCGGTTGAAGAGAAGGGCTCTTGGTGTAGAGTCAGTATTCACTCTAGGTTGTAGAGTGAGGTCTTGCTCTCTCTAGTGGTGAGAGAGGTCTAACGGGTTTGACATAGTTGTTGCCAAAGGTCGTAGGGTTTTTTTGTAAATCTTTTCAAGAATAGTGAGAAATCTCAAGTGGGTTGCTTGGGGACTGGACGTAGGTTGGGAGGACCGAACTAGGATATATCGCTGTGTTAGCATTGCTGATTCTCTGTGGTTTGATCTTTCTAACTTGTAGAGTTAATTTCGCTGCATTTTATTTAGTTTGTCTGTGTCTGATCAGTCGACTAGTATTCATATTAAGTCGACTTACAGACTCGTTGTTCTTCAAGTTGATCAACTCTCTTCTTTAATTCTCTGTCGATTCAGTCGACTGGTTTTTTCGTCCCAGTCGACTTAACATGTGTTTCAAGTTTAATATTTTTTTAAGTTTTTTTTAACACTATTCACCCCCCTCTAGTGTTATCTGACTTGCATACAGGATCCAACATACCGACTCATTACTGAGAAAACTAAGATCTCTTACAGAAGTTCTTTTCTTAGTTGCTATGCTATATGGAATTAGATGCTGACTTCCATCAATTGAAATAATGAATAAAAAATTGAATAATTATAATTTCTTTTGAGAAACTTGAAATATTTGTTAATTTTGTTTGCTTCCTTTCTTTGTAGTCCCATCTCAAATTTAATTAGCAGGGAGTGGATATGTTCGGGAGACGTATTGACTTTCTAAGGTTTAAAGCAGATGTAGTTGAGAAGGAAACTGGTACAAAGGTATGATTAGTCACTTTTGCTTTTGGTGCTTCTTTAATCACCTTTTATTTCTCCACAATCCATGCTTGTTGCTGATGATTTTTATTGAATTGTTTTTTTTTTTTTTTTTAGAAAAAGGTGGAATAAGGCCACCCTGTTTCATTAATAAGAAATTAACAGAACAACCCCAGCATGCTGGAGCAAGTTACAACCTACAGACAGAAGAAAAAAAATATGAAGCGACATGACCAGTACATATAATCAGCTCTCACTCTAACCTATGAGGACCAACTAATTGTATATCCGTCAGACAAGCTTCGAGCACCCACCTCCACGGCACGCGCCCACCCACCTGAAGCGAATCCTGTGGGGTTTGAAAATTTGCCGCTTCCCTCCTTCTACCTCATCAACGTCACATCAAACATGGCCCAATCAGAGTCGCACCCAAAAGGAGAGTCGTCGCAAAAAACTCTCACTAACCCTAATCACGGACACAGTCTAAGAGAGCAATGAATAACTTATACTCTCTCAGATGATTTCTCACAAACACCAACAAACACCTGCATAGAGTAGTGAGAAGCAACGTCTTCGCTCACTCATTCTCTCACTCTCTCTCTCACGTAAAACCCAACCAAATCACAACCAATTTGAAGAATCACCTTCACACCTCTCGCCCCTACGGGCGGTGGACGTTGTAGATTTCAGGGTAAATGATGAGGGCGTAGTGGCGGTGTTGTTGCAAAGTCTGTGGCAGTGGATAAAACAAGGTCGAGTTCAGTGTGTGACCCTTTCTGTGGGCCCAAGCCCCACCCTGTGCAGTAACGATCATGGGGGGACCCCGTCTTCGGGCCCTAGCCCCACAACTATACACCTCAATCTTCAAACCGAATCAAATTTTTCCTTCACCTCCTTCTTCACATCCCGGACCCTCCACGACAGTTGAGACCAACACCCCGGAAGCTGCGACAAATGAGCGCCCATCACGGAGGGACACCGTTTTGGGCCCAAGCTCCACAATCGGTCTCGTGGTGGTAAAATACTAGTATGTAATAAGCGATATCATGGGGGGACCCCGTCTTCGGGCCCTAGCCCCACAACCGACCTACACCGCAAACATCACAACTAGACTTACCAAACCCAGACAGCTCCACCAACCCCTCAAACCACAAAATACTCTGCCGTCTCACAACACGGCACAGCCAAGCACACATCGGCTTCTTTACACGCACTACCAACCCTCGAAAAACCAAAACCTAGCTGTAATTGGCCCCAAGAGTGTGGACATGGTGGCAAGCACGAAGAGAAACCGGTGAAACACCTAGCAAAGCTAATCAATCTCAACCTAAACTAACCCCAACCCCAATAAACCCACCCCCAACTCCAAGTATCACAGATCTGGGTCGCAAAATAGAAGATCCTGTCGCCGTCTCCCTGATCCGATAGATCAGATCTCGGTCTTCTTTTCCGTTGTCGATGGTGGATGCGCCGTCGGCGCATGGATGGCCGAGATCCACATAGTTCGCCGTAGGGGCGACAGGGCTACGAGTCGGACAGAGAGACCGAAACTGGACGCCGCCCCTGGGAGATCCTCAGCGCCGGTGCCTTCCTGTCATCGTTCTGGCGCCTTCACGCGCGAGCGACATGGCTTCGAGTCGGCGCGAGCTTGGCGAGTGGATCTCCGACGACGCGCTTTAGGGGAGGGAGGGTGGTAAGGGGGGGACGACGGCAAGGGGGGGCGGCGGTGCTGCGGGCAAGCCGCCGCCGTCCCTGGGAGATAGATCCAGGGATTCGGTCGGGAGTAGGTAGGAGAGGAAGAAGGATTGGTTCTAGAAAAAAGTTAATGGTTATCGTAAGAGGGGGGACGACGGGGATGACGGAGAGGGGGGGCGGCGGGGAGGGGGGGCGGCGGCGCTGCGGGGAAGCCGCCGCCGCCCCTGGGAGATAGATCTAGGGTTTGGGTCGGGAGTAGGTAGGAGAGGAAGCAGGAGAAGTCGAAAGGTTACTTCCGTCTTTATATTTACGATGCTTATTGTTGAATTTTTTTTTTTTTACTGAATTGTTAACTAGCCCTCTACTTCAATAAAGTTGATTGATATTTACCCAGAATATATAGTTGCTTTAAGCTTTTTGTTAACTTTTATTTACTGAATTATTTATTAGTTAAGAGACATATGCACCATGTGTATGAGATGGGAACTTGAGTTTTTTAAATGTTGAATTGGTTTACAGTTACTGCACAGATCTCAATCCTATTATGACTCTCGCTGATGATTATTTAAACCAATTATCATCCGTAATCTTAGTTTTTTAGGACAAAAATTATTCAAAACATGAATCCCAGATACAATCAAATATAAAATTTGGCATATAAATATTATTAAGAGGTAAATTAACTTGATGTGCTTTTTGTTTCTTATATAAGATTAAATTTGTGAAAGTTAGATATGTTGATCGTTTAATTTATTTAACAGTTGTAGATTACAATAAAGTTCATTCTAGTTTTCATTGACATTCTTTACAAACCACGACAGTGTCTTAGATGTCATTATGATCGGTGTAAGCACCTAATGGTGTTTGGATTTGATATAGATTATATATCTTGAGTGCCCAATTTATTAGTGACTTCCTGACTTGCTGTTGACCTTCGAAAATATTAGTATATGTAGAAAGATTATTTAATTAATTTTCGACATTTTTTTGTATTATACAGTAAGGCCAATGAATTCCATCGGGTGCAAGTAGTGCAAATCCAAATGACACTTCCGATGAGAATGGAAGCAACTCCGCCGGAAGGTTAATGCACGTTTGTTGTAATAAGTACTTTTAAAAAAAAATAGTTTATTCGAATACATATGTTATTTCTGTAATATGTTGAATTCGTGGAAAATTAATGGAATATGTATTTATTTTATTATGCTTAATTATTGTCCATGATTGTGAATTGTATTATTATGCTTGATTAACCTGAAATTTGTGGAATTGATTGTGAATCATATTACAGACTTTGTTGAAATGATTTGTGAAATTAATTGTATTATTGATTTTTCGAAAATTTTAATGCAAAAGAGGTGAAAAAAATTCAACACCCTACCCCGGCGTTTTGAAAACGCTGGTGTAGTTATTACCCAAAAAAATAAAAAAATAAAAATAAAACCCCTACCCCTACCCCGGCGTTTTAGAAACGTCGGGCTACCCCTAACCCAAAAACTAAACCATATTAAAGTAACCCTATACCGGCGTTTGTAAAATGCCGGTGTAAGTGTTTGGCTATACCGGCGTTTGTGAAAAACGCCGGAGTAGACGGCATTTCGACCATAACCTACCGCGACGTGAACTTCAGCAACATTTCGATCGTGTTTTTAAAAACGCCGGTATGGAATAACCGATGTTTAAAAATGCCGGGATGCCAAAATTAAGCGCCGGGAAAGGCCTTTCATGTTGTAGGGTCATCCTTTGTTTTTGGAATGTGTTTTTTTGTTGGTTAAGAGATATTGGGTGTTAATGATTGTTGGTTAAGAATTTAAGAAGAGGAAGAGAGAAGGAGGTTATGGTTGTTAGTTAATTAATTAATGCTGATTTGTGGATTGTTTTTGATAGGGTGAAATTTTAATTTTAGATTCTCATTTAGGCGTGTTGTGACCAAATTTCACTAGAAGTCCGCTGTTACCGCTAAATCTGGTGTGGGGGTAAACAGATAGAATTTGTGGATTCGTGAAAAACCTGAATAGCAAACCTCTAACCTGTTCCGCCGAGGTTTGACCGTTGACTCCTGTCGTACACCTGCAAAAAGTGCGAGACACCGGGGTTGATCCCGGCGACGCACCCTCCGACGCTCAAGTCAGTAATCAGAAATGATTAAGAAAGAGCGTAAATTGAGAAAATACTGATTACCTCTTAATGGAGATGGATGGGGGGTATTTATAGGCGTCTTAGGGATCAAATTAGGAATGTAATCCCCGTGATCTGATAAGGAATATTCTCCTAGTAAACAGATTAGGAATGTAATCCCTAATTCCCGGTGAAAAGATAGATGTGAATCAGGGCCGTTGATTAGGATTAATCAGAAACCCTAATTCTATTTTTTCTGGACTGGGTGTGTTTCGGGTTGGGACCCGTACCCAGTTGAGGTGGATCTGTTTGTGGGTTATTGGGTCGTGAAGAAAGACTCAGTTCCCATTTCAGACCCGTTAGTAGGTGAAATTACCATTTTACCCCTGAGCTTTAAGATTCGTGTCCGATGTGAACGGTCCCGATTTAATCCTATTTTTAGACATATCACGAGCCCCCCACTTCTAGAGACTGAGTTTTTCAGTCTTTGAGGAGTAGTTTTGTTGTTCTAATGGCGTACGGGATTTTATCAGTGTTCTTAAGGGAGTTTGGATCTTGCTCGGGGGTGTAACGGTGTCATTCTGGGCTTGTAAAATACCCAAAAATATCCTCAGAATTTTCTGGATTTTTGGTGATTTTTCTAGATTTTTCTGAATTTTTTCTCATTTTTTTGAATTTTTTATTCATTTTCCAAATTAAATAATTAATTATCGAAAATATTAAATAATTATTCTAATTAAATAATTATATTTTTCAGAATTTTAAAATAATTTTTCTGAATTTATAATTATTTTTTGAATTTTTATTTAATTTTTTTCGATTTTTAAATATTTTTTCGGATTTTTTAAATAATTAAAACAAATAAATAAATAAAATATTACCTGGACACGTGACGCGATCGTGTGCGTTGATCACGATCAAGCGAGCGCGCATCGGGAGGAGGAAGAAGAGGCCATTTTTTGGGTGTAACAAGGTCGGTTCCATGAACGCTCGGAAAAGGTGGCCGAAGTCCAAGTGGACGACACGTGGCAGTCAAAGTTTGACTTTTTTTTTTCTTCTTTTCTTTTTCCGTGCTGCTGTTCTTTCTTCTTCTCTCCTTCGTTTCTTTCTCTCCCTTCGTCTTCTCCATTTTTGAAGCGCCAGCGGCTCAAAGTGGAAATCGACGGGGGGAGCTCGTCTTCGGAGGTCGACAAGAAGGAGAGCTCGAGGTGCCCGCGATAGTTCGGCGAGGGAGTTGGAGTTCGGAGTTTCGACGACGGAGGCAGCTTGGGAAGGAGATGGGCCGAGCTCGGCGATGGAGTCGAGGTCGAGAGCTCGACGGAGGAGACGGAGCTCGAGTTCGGAGCTCAGTCGCGAGGGGAGCTTGCGATGGAGGAGGTCGGCAACTGAGCTTCAGCAGAGCTTAGTGACGACGGCGTCCGGTCGTGTCTCGTCTACGAGCTTGGCGATGGAGTCGAGGTCGGGAGCTCAACAGAGGAGACGGAGCTCGAGTTCGGAGCTCAGTCGCGAGGGGAGCTTGCGATGGAGGAGGTCGGCAACTGAGCTTCGGCAGAGCTCAGTGACGACGGCATCCGGTCGTGTCTCGTCTACGAGCTTGGCGATGGAGTCGAGGTCGGGAGCTCGACGGGGGAGACGGAGCTCGAGTTCGGAGCTCGAAGCGGTGGAGAACTCGGCATTTGGAGTTGGAGTGGAGCTTGATGGAGGAGGCAGTCGGCGAGGTCGGTGAGAGGCGTTCGGCCATGGCGGCAAGGAGAACTTGGCATTTGGGTTTTGCTTTTTTCTGGTTTTGGCGTCGAACGTAGGAGGAGAAGGAGGGAAAGTGGGTTCGACTTTGAGCATGGAGCTTGACGATGGAGGGGGTGAGTTCGGCTTTGAGCATGGAGCTTGGCCATGGAGAAGGAGGTCTCCGTTGGGTTTGCTTTGCATGGACGCTCGGTGAAGAAAGGAGCAGGTTTTTTGGTTTTTGCTTGGGTTTGGCACCAAGATGGCTGGAGAGGAAGGGGAGGAGAGATAACGGGTTTGGGTTCGGATCCTTAACGGGTCTGAACCCGACCCTATAGCCCCCCTTTTCTTTTTTGTGTTGTTTGTGGGTCGGTGCTGAGAGCGTTCGGCGAAGGGGTGCTGAGGTCCGATTTTTCCCCGTAACAGGGTCGGTGTCAAGAACGCTCGGCAGCTGGTGCCGAACCCCAACTTTTTCCCTATAACAGGGTCGGTGTCAAGAACGCTCGGCAGCTGGTGCCGAACCCCAATTTTTTCCCTATAATAGGGTCGGTGTCAAGAACGCTCGGCAGCTGGTGCCGAACCCCAACTTTTCCCCTATAACAGGGTCGGTGTCAAGAACGCTCGGCAGCTGGTGCCGAACTCCAATTTTTCCCCTATAACAGGGTCGGTGTCAAGAACGCTCGGCAGCTGGTGCCGAACCCCAACTTTTCCCCTATAACAGGGTCGGTGTCAAGAACGCTCGGCAGCTGGTGCCGAACTCCAATTTTTCCCCTATAACAGGGTCGGTGTCAAGAACGTTCGGCAGCTGGTGCCGAACTCCAATTTTTCCCCTATAACAGGGTCGGTGTCAAGAACGCTCGGCAGCTGGTGTCGAACTCCAATTTTTTCCCTATAACAGGGTCGGTGTCAAGAACGCTCGGCAGCTGGTGCCGAACCCCAATTTTTCCATGCAGAGTTCTTCTCAATGTTCCCGGTGCTACGGAGGTCGGCTCGGGGCGTGCGACCCCTTGTTTCGAAGCTAATTCGAAGATCTACAACTTCTCTTTAGGAGTGAGATGAAGATTCACCTCCTTCATGGTCAAAACAGCCAGAGAATATCCTTGTATACATGAGGTTGAGGAGAGTTTTCGATGTTCCCGGTGCTACGGAGGTCGGCTCGGGGCGTGCGACCCCTTGTTTCGAAGCTAATTCGAAGATCTACGACTTCTCTTTAGGAGTGAGATGAAGATTCACCCTCTTTCATGGTCAAAATAGCCCCACAACATTCTTGTCTTCATGAAGTTGAGGAGTGTTTTTGTCTTGGGGATTTTGGAAGAGGAGCTCCACTCCTAGGGGCGGAGAAGCTGTGCTGGGGAGAACCTTGTGCTAGGAAGACCCTTGTAAGAGCCATGGGAAGACCCGTCCTTTGAGGTGAGCAAAACGAAGAGCTTGGCTTTAGGAGAGAGCCATTTGGAAGACAAGTTTGAGGAGCAACTCTAGGAGAGAATTGTGAGCTCCGATCTTGTTGAGAAGAGGTCCGCTTCGGAGGCGAGCGGAGCGAAGAGCTTGACTCTAAGAAAGAGCCATCTGTGAGAGGAGTTTGAGGAGCAACTCTAGGAGAGAGTTGTGAGCTCCGATCTTGTTGAGAAGAGGTCCGCTTCGGAGGCGAGCGGAGTGAAGAGCTCGGATCTGGAAGAGAGATATTTGTGAGACAAGTGTGAGGAGGAACTCTAGGAGAGAGTTGTGCTCCAAACTCGTTGAGAAGAGGTCCACTTCGGGGGCGAGCGGAGTGAAGAGCTCGGATCTGGAAGAGAGCTATTTGTGAAACGAGTGTGAGGTGTAATACCCTGATTTTTCAATGAAAAATTATTTATTTTGCACGTGTTGTGCACGTGCAATATTTTGTTTGGATTATTTTATCATGATGTGTGTATTTAACATATTTTTCAAATTATTTTAGTACAAAAAGCCTTTCTTTAAAAGCCTTATTTGATTTAATTAAAAAGCCTTTCTTAAAAAGCCCAAAAGTATTTTATTTTATTTATTTTTATAAACTAGTTTGGCCCAAAAAGAAAGCCCATGAATTAATCTCTTTTAATTAAACTTGTCATGTAGAAGATTTTTTTAACAAAAATTATTTTTATACAAATTTAAGAATGTACAAATTTGGCCTAGTTGCATGCACGTGCACTACACGTACACGTGCATTGCACACATTCTTTTTTGGCCGGGTTTCATTCTTTTTTTGGAGGGATTTTTGATTTTGGGTATGGAGAACATGGTGGTAGTTTCTTAGTTGTGGGTAGTTTTCCTAACTCCTACCTTAATCTAAGCCCTTCATCCAACAACTACCCAAACAATCTTGGCCCTCCATCTCACTCATTTCCTAGTATAAATACCCCCTTCTCATGGCTAATTTTTCATATGCAAAGTATAATTTCTAAGCTATAGTATTATAATAGTGAGAGTTATAAAAGATAAGAGAGTTGTGTGGGTTTTTGGTTGCTTGGAGTGGCCGGCATCAAGGAAGGGAAGCATTCGGTGTGGACTAGAGGAAGCATTCGGTGGCTTGGAAGCTTGGAGTTGTGCACTCTTTTGGCTAGGAGGAGGTGTTCTCATCTACAAGGACTTGGTTGCTTTTGTTTGTGTTTCTCTCCAATTAAGGTGGGTAAAACATTTTATATTTCTAATTTAGATCCATGCTAAGTTTCCACCATTAAAGTTGCATGAAAAATATTAATAAGAGCCCACTTGAATTGAGTAGTTAGCATGTGAATTGATTGAAATGTGGTGATTAACTTATATGGCTTTAGTGTTAAAAGTAAATTTTGTGTAGATTACTCCATGTTTATTAGTATGAATTTATGGTGGTAAGTAAAATTAATTGAGAATGTTGTTATAATGATTAGAGACATAATGTATACTTGTTAATTGTGATGAATAGACCTTCATGTTGATATGAATATGGACTATGGAAATCATATGTGATGGTTGAATTAAGAACTAATATCAGTAAATTATCACCATGAAATTATTGAATAAAAAGACTAGTAGATTAATTATATGGCAATGTCGAAAATACAATATACTGTAGTTAATAAATAAATCTTGGGTTTTTGTGTATGAAAAATACATTTCATTAGTACCAAAAAATTATATTTTTTTTACTGGTATGAACTTTATACAAATGGGGATTAATCTGGAAGTTTTAGAAAAATTTTATCAAAGCAATAAGAAACTATGGCTATTTGAATATCGAGTTATTTCTAATGCAGTACGGATATAATACAAATGGATTTTTATATGGGTTTGTGACAACCCGAGCCAGTGGCTCAGGTGGTCTTGGACTGCGGTTTGTTTCTCTGGTTTGCATAGTTCGAATCCCAGTATTCACACCCTTTTTGTTTAGATTCTCAAAAACCAGTAAACAGCGAACCGAGGGTATATATAGACCCCAGTCGCTCTTATAGCGTGTTCGGCGACCGGCCCAGTGGTCGGGGCTCTGTGCTGTCACGGTGCTGTGCGTGGTTCGATTCTTGGGTGCGGCATATAGGGAAAAATATTTTTTTGGGAGTTTTTGAAGTCCAGAAATTATGAAATAAATATGATAATTCTCATAAAAATACAAGGAATTTTATAAGAGTGGTTTGGGTATTATTTGAATGAAATACAATATGGTTTGTGAATAAAAGGCATAATTAGAGCTTTGGTTATAAGAGTTACACTTATGGAATTTATAACTTATAAAGATTAAGTGAAATAGGCTTTTATAAAGTAATTGGCAAAAGTACTTGTGGTGTGACATGATTTTATTTATTCTCATTTGAGAATATTGTGCAAGATATGGAGTATGAATGTGACTAGTGATATTATGAAGTTGCTTGAATTCATGTATGATTATGAAATTAAAATCATGATTTATGAAAGGAAAAAAGAAATTGTTGGCTATATGAACTTTGTGAGTTAAAAGTATTCATTATGGACTTGTGAATAAAGTGTAATCATGAATTGAAAGAGAATATACATGTGAGTTTGAGAACTCGACATGGAAATTATTATGAGTTGAAAATTGTGAAATGAAATTTGAGATAGAGTAGCTAAGTCTCCCCGGCATCGAGAAATGAAATGAAATGAAAATAGACCAAGGTTGGTCAAGATGAAATGAATGAATAAGTCCGGTTGATGGAGAGGCTAACTCTAGAGATTATTTTGTTCATGATTTTTAAATTAAACTAAGGACTAGTACATAGTGAAGAGGTGATGAAAGTGAGAGAAAAACACGAGTATGAGAACTAGGGTTTACGGTGCGGGTGTGTGAGCCGCAGAATGCATGCTTGATGCGTCAAGACATGGCGCGGGCACAACTCAGAATGACCGAACTTTAGTCACGCTTGTGGGATGTTTGGTGACTGCAAGAGGATCGTGTTCAGGGAGGAGGCTGAATTGCCGCAGAATGCATGCTTGATGAGTTGAGACATGGCGTGGGATTCCCCTCCAGGGGCCAGGATACGTGCTTGTACTCATAGATCATCTAGGATACTCACTGTAATTACAGAAGTAGAGTAAGTCATGGCGAGGGATTGAACCCTACAAAAATGAAGAACGAATAAGGGCTTGCCCTCGGACCTATGTAGTATGGGATGCATAGAATCCGAACAAGTGTGCATTAGTGTCATATAAACATAATTAACTGCATTAAGGACTAAGTGCACAATTACAACACGACATCAATAGGGTAGTCCCTTTAGTTTGAATTGTGACAAGTTTGTGTTTGCTAAATATGAAATGTTAAGTTATACTATTTCCGGCATAGAGAGGATGGCCGTGTATAATGTTCGTCGGTTGAATAAACTGACGTACCCACAGTCTTACATGCAGGTAAATGACTTGTTAAAGATTAAAAGAGGATGGACGCTTAAAGATTACATTATGCTGTTGTACTTGTATCAAATTGTTGTATTTTACTTCCGCTGTGCAAAAGAAAGATGTAATTATGATGTAATCTCTGATGTATGATGAAAAGTTTTAATTTCCCTGTAAAAGTGTACTAAGAAAGTGAAAAGATCCTGTAGAACATCTCGAATTTAGTGTAATTGGGATTCGGGGCGTTACATGAGGAGCAACTCTAGGAGAGAGTTGTGAGCTCCGATCTTGTTGAGAAGAGGTCCGCTTCGGAGGCGAGCGGAGTGAAGAGCTCGGCTCTGGAAGAGAGCCATTTGTGAGATGAGTTTGAGGAGCAACTCTAGGAGAGAGTTGTGAGCTCCGAACTCGTTGAGGAGGGGTCCGCTTCGAGGTGAGCGGAGTGAAGAGCTCGACTCTGGGAGAGAGCCATTTGGGAGACGAGTTTGAGGAGCAACTCTAGGAGAGAGTTGTGAGCTCCGAACTCATCGAGAAGGGGTCCGCTTCGAGGTGAGCGGAGCGAAGAGCTTGACTCTGGGAGAGAGCAGTTTGTGAGACGAGCTTGAGGAGCGACTCTAGGAGAGAGTGGTGAGCTCCGAACTCGTTGAGAAGAGGTCCGCTTTGAAGGCGAGCGGAGTGAAGAGCTTGGCTCTAGGAGAGAGCCGTTTGTGAGACGAGCTTGAGGAGCGACTCTAGGAGAGAGTTGTGAGCTCCGAACTCGTTGAGAAGAGGTCCGCTTTGAAGGCGAGCGGAGTGAAGAGCTTGGCTCTAGGAGAGAGCCGTTTGTGAGACGAGCTTGAGGAGCGACTCTAGGAGAGAGTGGTAAGCTCCGAACTCATTGAGAAGAGGTTCGCTTCGGAGGCGAGCGGAGTGAAGAGCTTGGCTTTAGGAGAGAGCCGTTTGTGAGACGAGCTTGAGGAGGAACTCTAGGAGAGAGTTGTGAGCTCCGAACTCGTTGAGAAGGGGTCCGCTTCGAGGTGAGCGGAGCGATGAGCTTGACTTTGGGAGAGAGCCGTTTGTGAGACGAGCTTGAGGAGCAACTCTAGGAGAGAGTGGTGAGCTCCGAACTCGTTGAGAAGAGGTCCGCTTTGAAGGCGAGCGGAGTGAAGAGCTTGGCTCTAGGAGAGAGCCGTTTGTGAGACGAGCTTGAGGAGCGACTCTAGGAGAGAGTTGTGAGCTCCAAACTCGTTGAGAATAGGTCCGCTTTGAAGGCGAGCGGAGTGAAGAGCTTGGCTCTACGAGAGAGCCGTTTGTGAGACGAGCTTGAGGAGCGACTCTAGGAGAGAGTGGTGAGCTCCGAACTCGTTGAGAAGAGGTTCACTTCGGAGGCGAGCGGAGTGAAGAGCTTGGCTCTAGGAGAGAGCCGTTTGTGAGACGAGCTTGAGGAGGAGCTCTAGGAGAGAGTTGTGAGCTCCGAACTCGTTGAGAAGAGGTCCGCTTTGAAGGCGAGCGGAGTGAAGAGCTCGGCTCTAGGAGAGAGCCATTTGGGAGACGAGTTTGAGGAGCGACCCTAGGAGAGAGTGGTGTGCTCCGAACTTGTTGTTTAAGTGAGGTTATCAACGGTTGTGGGAGCAATTTCGAATGGCGAACCACTTCTTACCCGCTTGTGAGCGAGTAATTTGAAGCAGGATCGAACCAAGTGTTGGACTCCGGAACCATCGTTAGAGTTATTCAACGGCTGTGGGAGCAATTCCGAATGGCGAACCACTTCTAACTCGCTTAAGAGCAAGTTATTTGAAGCGGAATCGAACCAAGTGTTGGACTCCGAACCATCGTTTGGTTTGTTCAACGGTTGTGGGAGCAATTCCGAATGGCGAACCACTTCTAACCCGCTTAAGAGCGAGTTATTGGAAGCAGAATCGAGCCAAGTGTTGGACTCCAAACCATCGTTTGGTTTGTTCAACGGTTGTGGGAGCAATTCCGAATGGTGAACCACTTCTAACTCGCTTAGGAGCGAGCTTGCGAAGCAGAATCGAACCAAGTGTCGGACTCCGAACCATCGTTTGGTTTGTTCAACGGTTGTGGGAGCAATTCCGAATGGTGAACCACTTCTAACTCGCTTAGGAGCGAGCCTGCGAAGCAGAATCGAACCAAGTGTTGGACTCCGAAACCATCGTTAAGGCTTAGTGAGTTGCGGGAGCAGCCATGTTGGGGAAGCTGGACTCCGAACTCACCATTTAGCGAGTCATGACTCGGAGAGATTGAGATGAAGCGAGAGCAACAATTTCCAACGAAAAACGTAAGGTTTTATTGAAATAAGCTAAGTGGCTGCTTCAATAGGGCGAGCCATTATTACATGCTATTGGCCAGATTACAAGCGTCGGCCTTATTGAAAATCAAGATCCTACTTCTATGATAAGGTGAAGACCTCTCGAGACGAGCTGGGAGGTTCTGAGTCTTGAAGCTCGGCGGGCCTTTCCGTTCGTTCGTTGGCTCCTAAAGGGGGAAGCTAGGCCCCATCGTTTTGGACGAACTTGGTCAGGTGTCCCCGCCGTATGAGTTCTTCGATCTCCTCCTTGAGAGCTCGACAATCATCCGTGTCGTGTGAGTGGTCCCTGTGAAAGAGGCACCACTTATCTTTGTTCCTCTTCTTTCCAGGTGTGTTCATTCTAGGGGGAGCGCGGAGTAGCCCTTCCTTGTTTACTTCCATAAGAACTTCTGATATATTGGCAATGAGGGGGGTAAACTTCTCAAAATGAGGAGTTGGGCGGCGCTGGCCATTGCCATCCTTCTGGGATTTTTGGGACCCCTCTTCGCTTGTGCTTTTCCGTTTGTTCCCGGAAGATGTCTCCTCAAGAGTAGGGGGGGTTGAGAGCCTCTTCGGCCCGAATGTACTTTTCACACCTGAGAAGGAGGTCGGCAAAGTTCTGTGGAGGCTTCTTAGCAAGAGAGGAATAGAGGCTGGAATTGAAGACATTGGATTGGAAGGCCGCCGTTGCGACGGATTGGTCGAGGGAAGCTATAGACCTGGCTTCAGCTGTGAACCTCTTCACATAGTCTCTCAACTTCTCACCCTTCTTCTGGTTAAGGTAGAGTAGCGAAATGCTGGTCTTTTCAGTTCGGCAGCTACTCATGAAGTGGGTGACGAAGAGGGTCTCGAACTGTTCGAATGAGAATATCGAGGATGGGGCAAGACGAGAGTACCATTCTCGAGCCGGACCCTTGAGAGCTGGGGGGAAGGTCTTGCATAGCAGGGCATCGGAAGCTTGATGGATGAGCATGAGAGTCTTGAAGCTCTCAATGTGGTCAACGGGGTCAGTTTCCCCGGAGTAGGTCTCGAATTGAGGAGTTTTAAAGCCGATTGGCACTGGCGCATCCATTATGGTTCGGGAAAAAGGAGGTCGGCTTGGAAGGAGGGTCCTTCCTCTAAGCTCCTCTTCTCGGCGCAACCGACCCAAGTGCCTCTCCACTTCATGGAGGCGGCGATATACCGCATCATCCCTTCGATGATAATCAGGAGAGCCTCTAGATTCGTCTTTGTAGGAGGGAGAGCGGGGGCTACGACGTCGGTAGCTCCTGGAACGGCGAGGACTTGGTATGTAGCGGGGGTTGCTAGGAGCTTGTGGAGGAGTTAGGGACCTCTCGTGAGGATTCTGGACCGGAGGTGGTGAGGGAATCTTTGGAGCATGGGCGTTGGGGCGAAGATTGAGAGCCTGTAGGACGGTCGCTTGGAACTGCTGGAACTCGGCACGGGTGATTGGTGCCTCATCGTTCCCAGGTTGTTGCCGACCCACATGAGAGTGTGGTCTTCTTCTGTGATTCTCGGGGGATTCTCTCCGCCCTCTTCGGGCAGGAGACCTTCTGTATTCTCGGTGGCGGGGAGATCGTTCATCCAGACGGCGTTGGCGGGAGGTTCCCTCTCGGGCTCGCTTTTCATCCAGACGGTGACGAAGATCCACGTCCTTCTGCTGATTTTGAGGATTGTGGGAGGCAATGGAATCCGTAGAGGCATTGTGTATGGAGACGCGGTCTTGGTGGAGAGGTTGCTTCATGCGGGAACCCCCCGCGTCGGCGTTCTGTGGACCAGAAGGACCCTTGGGGGGTTGCTGGTTCTGAGGAGGAGGCTGATCTTGTTAAAGAGGGTCCTCCACTTGAGGCGGGGGTTGTCCCTGCTGCGGAGCGGGTTGGACGGGGACTACCTCTTGCTGATCGGCGGGGTTGGGCCCGCGGTTGGACCCTTTGGACCTGACTTTTCTCGGAGGCATGGCTGGAGAAGATCGGACCAACGGGAAGAGGGGCTGCTATTCATTTGGTGTTCCCACAGACGGCGCCAATCTGTTACCGCTAAATCTGGTGTGGGGGTAAACAGATAGAATTTGTGGATTCGTGAAAAACCTGAATAGCAAACCTTTAACCTGTTCCGCCAAGGTTTGACCATTGACTCCTGCCGTACACCTGCAAAAAGTGCGAGACACCGGGGTTGATCCCGGCGACGCACCCTCTGACGCTCAAGTCAGTAATCAGAAATGATTAAGAAAGAGCGTAAATTGAGAAAATACTGATTACCTCTTAATGGAGATGGATGGGGGGTATTTATAGGCGTCTTAGGGATCAAATTAGGAATGTAATCCCCGTGATCTGATAAGGAATATTCTCCTAGTAAACAGATTAGGAATGTAATCCCTAATTCCCGGTGAAAAGATAGATGTGAATCAGGGCCGTTGATTAGGATTAATCAGAAATCCTAATTCTATCTTTTCTGGACTGGGTGTGTTTCGGGTTGGGACCCGTACCCAGTTGAGGTGGATCCGTTCGTGGGTTATTGGGTCGTGAAGAAAGACCCAGTTCCCATTTCAGACCCGTTAGTAGGTGAAATTACCGTTTTACCTCTGAGCTTTAAGATTCGTGTCCGATGTGAACGGTCCCGATTTAATCCTATTTTTAGACATATCATCCCCCAATGTTCAAAATATTTTTGAAATTAAATTTCTTCTGTTAGGAAACAAATGTTAAAACAAAGTTTTCTGGATGAAAATAATCCCATCAGAATGCCGCATTTAAAAAAATATATTGCTAAATTTATTGAGGATGCAATGTTTTGTGGTGAAGTTGTACTTTCTGGAAAAAAATGAACATAGATGTATTTTGTTCATAGAGCTTTTTGTCTGAAGAGATCAGGTTATAACAGTAAGCGAACAGAGTTGTTAAAATAGCATAGAAAGGAGGGTTTAAAGTGTGCAACAATAGTTCAAAGAAGGTAGTAGAAAATTACAACGAAATGAGGGGCTCAAAATTTTCTTCCCCTATGCACATGCATGAATCTACTAGGCAGGGAATGAGTTATGACTTTTTTTAATGGATTCATGAATTATGACTTGGTAGCATTAGTTTCCATGTAATTAAGGAAGTAAACCCTAATTTACTTTTGTTAAATTAAGGACATTGTAGGAAGAATTTTTTTCCAGCATTTAGGAGTTGTCTACCGTTATTGTGTCCACATACATGACACATAATTTCATTTTTGTTTTTTTCTTATGAATTCTCTAAATACATAAAAATGAATCGTTGTTTCTATTATTGAGAAATGATGTGGTCATTCACTGAAAAACCAGAAGATTTTTCAATCCCATGAATTTTCTTGTGTTGCTTGTTCCAAAGGAAAGTTAATTACAAGACCCTCACCAGCCAAAATAAAGAACGAATCACTATCATTTTTAGAACGAATTCATGGTGATATATGTGGTCAAATTCATCCCCGTGTGGACCGTTTCGGTATTTTATGGTTCTAATTGACGCATCAACTCGATGGTCACATGTATATTTATTATCATCTCGTAATTTGGTTTTTGCAAGATTACTTGCACAAATAATTCGGTTGCAGGCACATTTTTCTGATTATCCGATAAAGACAATTCGTCTTGATAATGCTGGTGAATTTATATCTCAATCTTTTATGAATTATTGTATGTCAATTGGGATAAAAGTGAAACATCCAGTAGCCTATGTTCACACTCAAAATGGTTCGGCAGAATCATTTATAAAACGGATCCAATGGATTGCTAGACTAATGCTTATGAAGTCAAATCTCCCTGTTTGAGCCTAGGGACATGCTGTTTTACATACAGCACAACTTATACACATCCGGCTAACCAGTTATAATGATAATTCTCCCTTACAATTGGTTCATGGCCAAGAACCAAATATTTTCCATTTACAAATTTTTGGATGTGCAGTATATGTCCCAATTAATCCACCACAACGCACAAAAATGGACCTCAAAGGAGGACGGGAATATATGTTGGGTATGAATCTCCATCTATAATCAAGTATATTGAACCGACGACTGGAGATTTGTTTACTGCAAGGTTTGCAGATTGTCACTTTGTTGAATCACTATTCCCAACATTAGGGGGGAGATAATTAACAGTTGGAAAAAGAGATTTCATGGAATGAATTATCATTGAAAAGTTTAGATCCTCGAACAAAAGAAAATGAATTAGAAGTTCAAAGGATAATTCATTTGCAAGGTATTGCAAATCAACTGCCAGACGCATTTACTGACCACAAAAGAGTAACAAAATCTCATATTCCAGCTGTAAATGCTCCTGTCAAAATTGATGTCCCTGAAGGACAACCTATAATTACTATTGAATCTAAGGCACGCCTGAAGCGTGGTAGATCACTTGGTTCCAAAGAAAATTATAAACATCCTCAGAAAAATAAGGAGCAAATAAAAATAATGGTCGAAACGAGGATGTCTTTCCAAAAGAGAACGTTGATATAGTTAATAATAAAGAGAATCATTAGGTACCTGAAATGAAAAAGAATAAAGAGATCTTGATTAACTATGTCATTACGGAAAGAAGATGGAACCATTGCAAAATAATTGTCGACAATGTTTTGCATAAAATATAGCGCGCGATATTATGAATAAAACGAGGATCGTGAATCTATCTCTATGGAAAGAGGCAATCAAGTTTAAATTAGACTCATTTGCAAAACAAGGGCATATAGTCCAAACACCAAAAGACAATAATTTGGTGGATTATAAAGTGGGTATTTTGTGCAAAAAACAAATGAATAAAATGATATTACTATATATATAACACGGCTTGTCGCAAAAGGTGTTACCCAAATGCCTGGTGTTGATTATGAAGAGAAATATTCTCTTGTGGTGGATATAATAAGTCTGGCAGTACATGAATATTTGAAAACGTGCCCCATAGATGTGATTACAAACTATCTGTATGGTTTGTATTACTATGACATATATAAGAAAACTATCTGAAGGATTTAAAGTGCCAGAAGCACATAATAACTATTCCCGGGAAGTTTAATCAATAAAGTGAAACAAAGCTTTGTATGGATTAAAACAATCAGAACAAATGTGATATAACCATCTTAGTGAGTTTTCGATAAAGGGGACCATAATAATGGTCATATAAGCTCACATATATTTATTAAATATACAAGGTCAAAGTCTGTTGAAACTCCTGAAGAGTTGTACAAGCTGTGCAATGTTTAAAGAAATATCTTAAGACGAAAAGACATTGAATAAGCAAATTTCTTGTTTTGTCAAAATTTTTGTTTTCAGGTTTTTCAAATTAAACATTTGAAAGACATTGGAATTGCTTGGTCCTGGAGTACCATTTCTTAGTGCAATATCTGTTTTGAAGCACTAATATATCTTATCAATAATAAATATTATGATATACCTTATGCAGTTGGATTACTAGTAAGATGAAGTTCCTCACCAACTCAAAGTCATTGGACTGGTATGAAAGATAACTTCAAGGGACCATGGATATGGGATTATATTATTCTAATTTGTCCATATCAGTTTTGATTGGTTATGCAAATGCAGAGTATTTATCATATCATTATAAAGCCAGATATCAATCAAGAGATATTGGCTCCATGCGAGGCAAGTCATAGATGTGTTTGTTTGATCGGTTAACTTCTTAATATATTTGGAGAATGTGTCATCCTCAATCGATCAAGAAGTACTCACAACGCTATTTGAAGATAATACAGCTTTAAAGCTCAATAAAAGAAGGGTTTATTTAAAGGTGATCAGCCGAAACATATTTCACCAGAAATTCTTCTTCACTCATGTTTCAATTAAAAGGGTGAAATCATTGTTAACCAAATAGAATCAAGCGACAATCCAGAAGATTGCTCGCTATGACCCTATCACCCCAACTTTTGGAAAGGATGGTAGAATTGATCGAGATTCGAGATACAACTTTTGAAAGTCCTAATCGATGATCTCGTCAGGGGGAGAGATGATATGCGCTGCACTCTTTTTTCCTTCACCAAGTTTTATCCCACTGGATTTTCTTGGTAAGGTTTTTAACGAGGTAGCATCTTCATTGCATATCATTGTTAAAGATTATGTACTCTTTTTCCTTCAGTAGGGCTTTTTCCATTTGGGTTTTATCTAGAAATGTTTTAACGAGGCATATTCTTATTTACATTCAATAGACATTCAAGGGGGGGTGTTATAAATAAATTATTAAGTGTGAATTGTCTATTGAACTCCCCCCACTCTTTCCACATTCTCCACCACCACCACTACATTCATTTATATTTATTCATATGTAATAATTATGTAATTGTCTCTTTGTATTCTTTGTAAGCCTATAAATAGGCCATTGGGTGAATCATTTGTAGAGATATGAAAACCTATGAATGAGAATAATCTTCATTCATCTCGTCTCTATTTTCTTTGTTTATTGTTTCTATTATTTTACAAGAATTTCTATTATTTTACAAGAACAGTCTTTTATGTTAATAAATGAATGATGTCTTAACAATTCATCAATTATTAAAAGCATGCTAAAGGTCGTTAAATTCTTAATAAGAGAGACTTTTAGCAGCCGACCTATATTAAAATTCGCTTTATTGAAACCTAAGTTTGCACTAAATCCAGTATGCTCCTGGCGGCCTTGAAAATTCAAAGAACTGTGTTGCCAAATCCAGCTCACACACATAAGCGGAGCCAGAATAATTTTGCTCGGTGGGCTGAGAAAAAATTATATGGCTATATATAAGTATATAGACTTTTCATAATTTTTAGGGGACCAAATTATAAAACTCAATAGACTTGAGATTTTTTTTAAAAAATTTTCATAACTTTAGGGTGATTTTCAAAATTTTGGAGGGGGCCGGGCCTCCCCGGACCCTCACATAGCTCCGTCCATGCCAGCTCATACTAATTTATCGTACTAGGTCTTCAAGATGAACATGGACGAAGCCAGAAACTTTTAAGAGGGGGGGATAGCTGACAACAAGTTCATAAATTAAGGTGGGACCGTAGGGGAGGCTGTAGTTGGTGACTTGAAAACTTGCTATTATGGAATTAATAGGGGGTTTTGTAGAAATTTTTAAGAGTCTAAAATAAAATTTTATAAAGTTAGATGAGTTTTTGCAAAGTGGGGGGGGGGGGGGGGGGGGGGGGGGGGGGGGATGTATCTCCACCAGTGGCGTAGCTAGAATTTTCATCTCGGGGGCACGATACTTACTATTAATTTTTTTTTTTATATAATAAACACATTTGCAAGCCTCAAAATATCATATATTACTACCAAATGTCACAAACTATTACAATCGTTTGTCTAAGGTATGTAGGAGCCAACAACGTATTCATATAAAAGCATAAATGAGGTATATAGATAAACGGAATAACTTGAAACAAATAGCTCATAGTTCCAATATAGACGCATCACATAGCATAGAAACAAGCCTTGTCTGCCCCCAGTTAGCTTAACTTTGCCACCCTTGTCAACAAACTTTGCCAAATCTAGAATAGTTTCTTTCGGTCCTGACTGCAATAAGTAGGAAGTTACATTAAGAAAGGCGATTATCTACACAATATTTAAGTAACAAAAGAGCAGGACCAATGATCTTCAACTAAGATATCCAAATTAGAAAGTCAGTTGAAAAGCCATAAAACTTACAGTAGTGTATCTAACATAAGTAGTTAGTTATGGCTTAACGACAAACTACGACTGTCTCACCTGATCATAAGAGAGAAAATTTCTCAACAATGCCTCCATGATTATGAATAATCCAACAAAAACCAGTAGCTCACATTATCTAAATTCAACAAAGAACATCATAATAAACAACATTACATGTTAAAGGAAACTTCAGCTATCTGACAAATGCAAGCTCTCTTTGATTTCTAAGTTTTTTTAAATGACAAACTAAGATGATTTAGAAGACTAAAGGCATAAACTACAAAAGCTCCTGGTAAGTTCAGAAAATCAAGTGTAGGTCTCATCTCATTTTAGCCCTAGCATAAACTTCTTAATATCATTCTAACCTATGCAAGTTATTTATTGTGGTACTCTCTAGAAATTGTATAATTGATCAACCTATAAGGCCCAAAACATATTACTACTATCAAATGCTAAACATTGATCGGTTAAGGCTTATTTCCATTCTATAAAATAAGATATTGACACCTATGTCCTATCACTCAAGTAATGAAGTAATGTTTGCTTTTGAAACCTCTAATCCCCAAGTCTAAAAGGTATCCATATAGCCCATGAAGGGTTTCAAATTTTTTCTTGTGGGGTGAAAGTTGGACAAAATTGTTTCTTAATGTTTGCTACTATCACAAGGAATTTTTTTTATCAACTATTGAACAGTGACATCCTAATTGCCTAGTTAATCTTAAAGCAAATTAACAAAAGCTGCAGCCATTTGCACCAAAACAAATTAAAATGTCACACTATGGAAACAAATTCTATAAGAAGCATCATATTTGGCATCTCAAGGCCACAACGTTCGTAAAGCAGCATCTGACTTACCCTAGTGACATAGTCTAATTAAATTTCTTGCTCAATCTAACTCCATTAGTTCACATTTAAGTTTTGTCTTCTACTTCATAATTAAGGAAGATGCATGTAGCATGTTACTCCAAGATAATCCTAAAAAACTATCAATGTGAGAATATGAGCATACCCTCTATAGTAACATTAAACTGAAGTTTCTGTTATATACATCTAATGTAATGGTCAACCAATAGTCCAGTCCACTAGATGTAGCAGTTGAAGTTTAATGAGATGATGGGAAGCATCAATAGCATTTTGCTCTATATGGGAAGCATCAATAGCATTATCATACAAGAACCCTATACTGTATCAGAAATGATACACACTAGCTGCTACTTTGACCCTCTTTTGCACTTTATCAGCAAATGCATATTAAATTGTAAGGAGAAGACGAAGAGAAGAAGAGTAGAATACCTTTTGATGGAGAGGAAGGACCGAAGGAGATTAGGGACTTAGGGTTTCAATTAGGGTTAGGGTTAGATTTAGGATTTTGATGGAAAGGAAGAGCCGTCGGAGCCTCGGAGGAGAAGGAGTTACGATTGGAGACTCAGAGGTGGTGGAGGAATTGACGGAGAAGTTGGTAGGGTGACTTGGGTCGAACCGTCGAATGACGAGTGAATAGAGAAAGAAAAGAGAAGGGTCGGGAAGAGTCGATGCGAAGAAGAGGAAAGGAAGAGAATGAGTGAATGGGTTGGGAATTTTACACATAAACCCTTATTAAATTTCTTTTTGCTATATATGTATATAATTTTTGAAATTTTTTTAAAATCCCAGGGGGGCGCAGTTGCATCCCTGGGCCCATGACAGCTACGCCCCTGCTCTCCACCCCCCTTCTTAGCTCCGTCCGCAAAGATGAACAACCTCTGGTAGTGGGACAACATAGAGTAGGGAAGTCAACAAAAGTAGGGGTGGACAACTATTATCCGAACCGACCAATTCGAACTAATCCAGTCCGAACCGACCGGTTTTTAACCGAACCAATTGGGGGTTTGGGTTGGCCCGGTTCTTGATCTTCAATAACCAACTAGACCGATTTGGTTGTTGGATGGGGCTTTCAAATAACCGATGAAACCGAACCGATCGTACCTCTATGCATAAGTCCATAAAAAATCTAGTTCTCCTTTAATTTCTTGAATATACAAATAGTCATTTCTCATTTTTTTGGAGATACAAACAGTCTTCTTTAATTTCTTTAATACAAATCGAGCAGTTGTTCTACCTATGTTTTGATTCTCCATAATCCTATGTGTTATGTTATTGAGAATTGCTTGATTTACAGTGTGGCCCAACTTAATAGAATCATGAAGTTTATGTAACATTTAGTAGTTACTTTAATCAAGTCAGGCAGAAATTATTTTCTAAATCTTTTTTTATTTTACCTGAAATTCAATTACCTATGGTTATTGATGTTTCTTTTATGATAATAAACTAAGATTACAGAAGTATGTAAGTGAAAAAACAGTTTATCTCACCCATTCAAACGTCATCATCTCAAACAGTTAGTGCAAAATTCATTAAGAACTTGTGGTTTTATAAATTTTCATTTTAAATTCCTTTCTAAATAACAAATAGCAAGTTGTTTCTTAAGTTTGATTGAAGTTGATCTTTTAAATATCAACAAAATTATGAATGATGTTGAAGGTGAAAAGTAACGCGTCCTCGTCATCGATGCCCTCAACAAGATGTTCCTCCTCATTCCGAATCGCTGCTTTCCATCACAAACGGCTTGCTGGATGCACAGCGGCTGCACGGCGAGCACCTCCTCTTCCTTGTCCCAAGAAGAGGAATCCGACAGGCCCGTGCGAACACCACTGCCTGGGGTAGAGGCCAGGGAGCCGGACTGAGCCCTAGACATATTAAAATTACTAACCTCAGTGAAGTCTGCTGAAGATCGCCGGAAAACTCACCGATGGTTTCGGAAAACTTCTAGAGGGAGAAGCTCTGCGATCTAGAGAGAGAGAGTAAAAGTTAGAAATGAGAAGCGGGGTGTGGGATGCGTATATATAGAGGATTAAAACTCCTCGATTCTCGCAAAAAATGGTTCCCATAGCTCCTCGATTCTCGCAAAAAACCGTTCCTGTAGCTCCTCGTTCTCACAAAAACAGTTACTGTAACTCCTCGATTCTCGCAAAAATGGTTTACAGTAACTCCTCGAAGCTCGACCGCGATCTCGAGCACAGGGGTAGCTTCTACAAGCAATATCGCTTGAGCTCGTTGCTCGGTGCCGACCCATAAGCCCTCGATGCTCGACTGCGATCTCGAGCACAGGGGTAGCTTCTATAAGCAATATCGCTTGAGCTCGTCGCTCTGCCCCGACCCCTAAGCCCTCGACGATCGACGGTGATCTCGAGCACAGGGGTAGCTTTCACAAGCAAAGTCCCTTGAGCTCATTCCTCCATGCTGATCCCTAAGCCATCGACGCTCGACTACGATCTCAAGCACAGGGGTAGCTTTGACAAGCAATATCGCTTGAGCTTGTCGCTCGGTACCGACCCAAAAGCCATCGACGCTCGACTGCGATCTCCAGCACAGGGGTAGCTTCTATAAGTAATATCGCTTGAGCTCATCGCTCCGTGCCAACCCCTAAGCCCTCGACGGTCGACGGTGATCTCGAGCACAGGGGTTACTTTCACAAGCAAAGTCCCTTGAGCTCGTCCCTCCATGCCGACCCCTAAGCCCTCGACGCTCGACTACGATCTTGAGCACAGTGGTAGCTTCTACAAGCAATATCGCTTGAGCTCGTCACTCCTTGCCGATCCCTAAGCCCTCGACGCTCGACTGCGATCTCGAGCACAGGGGTAGCTTCTACAAGCAATATTGCTTGAGCTCGTCCCTCCATGCCAACCCCTATGCCGTCGATGATCGACGGTCATCTCGAGCACAGAGGTAGCTTTCACAAGCAAAGTTCCTTGAGCTCGTCCCTCCATACCGACCCCTAAGCCCTCGATGCTCGACTACAATCTCGAGCACAGGGGTAGCTTTTACAAGAATATCGCTTGAGCTCGTCGCTCCGTGTCGACCCCTAAGCCCTCGACGCTCGACTGCGATCTCGAGCACAAGGGTAGCTTCCACAAGCAATATCGCTTGAGCTCATCACTCCTTGCCAACCCCTAAGCCCTCTATGTTCGACTGCGATCTCGAGCATAGGGGTAGCTTCTACAAGCAATATCGCTTGAGCTCTTCGCTCCGTGCCGACCCATAAGCCCTCGACGCTCGACGGTGATCTCGAGCACAGGGGTAGCTTTCATAAGCAAAGTCTCGTGAGCTTGTCGCTCCATGCCGACCCCTAAGACCTTGATGCTCGACGATAATCTCGAGCATAGGGGTAGCTTCGATGAAGTCGTATCGCTAAGGGCTCGACGATCTGAGCCGACCCCCAAGCCTCGACCCTAGATGGAGATCTCAATCAAAGGGGTAGCTTTCACAAGCAATATTGCTTGGGCTCGTCGATCCGCGTTGACCCCCTAAGCCTCGACGATCGACGGTGATCTCGAGCACAGGGGTAGCTTCTACAAGCAATATTGCTTGAGCTCGTCGCTCCGTGCCAACCCCTAAGCCTTCGATGCTCGACTGCGATCCCGAGCACAGGGGTATCATCTACAAGCAATATTGCTTAAGCTCGTCACTCCGTGCCGACCTTTAAGCCCTCGACGATCGGCAGTGATCTCGAGCACAGGGGTAACTTTCACAAGCAAAGTCCTTTGAGCTCATCCCTCCATGCCGACCCCTAAGCCCTCGACGCTCAACTATGATCTCGAGCACAGGGGTAGCTTCTACAAGCAATATTGTTTAAACTCGTCACTCCTTACCAACCCCTAAGCCCTCGAAGCTCGACTGCGATCTCGCGCACAGGAGTAGCTTCTACAAGCAATATCGCTTGAGCTTGTCCCTCCATGCCGACCCCTAAGCCCTCGACGATTGAAGGTGATCTCGAGCACCGGGATAGCTTTCATATGCAATGTCCCTTAATCTCGTCCCTCCATGCCGACCCCTAATCCCTCAACGCTCAACTACAATCTCGAGCACAGGGGTAGCTTCTACTTGCAATATCGTTTGAGTTCGTCACTTCGTGCCAACCCTTAAGCCCTCGACGCTCGACTGTGATCTTGAGCACAGGGGTAGCTTCCACAAGAAATATCGCTTGAGCTCATCACTCCTTGCCGACCCCTAAGCCCTCTACGTTCGACTGCGATCTCGAGCACAAGAGTAGCTTCTACAACCAATATCGCTTGAGCTCATCGCTCCGTGCCGACCCATAAGCCCTCGACGCTCGACGGTGATCTCAAGCACAAGGGTAGCTTTCACAAACAAAGTCCTGTGAGCTTGTCTCTCCATGCCGACCCCTAAGCCCTCGATGCTCGATGATAATCTCGAGCACAGGGGTAGCTTCCATGAAGTCATATCGCTAAGGGCTCGACAATCCAAGCCGACCCCCAAGCCTTGACCCTCGATAGAGATCTCGAGCAAAGGGGTAGCTTTCACAAGCAATATCGCTTGAGCTCGTCGCTCCGTGCCGACCCCTAAGCCCTCGACGCTTGACGGTGATCTTGAGCACAGGGATAGCTTTCACAAGCAATATCGCTTGGGCTTTTTGCTCCGTGCCGACCCCCTGAGCCCTCGACGCTCGACGGTAATCTCGAGCACAGGGGTAGCTTTCACAAGCAATATCACTTGGGCTCGTCGCTCTGTGCCGACCCCCTGAGCCCTCGATGCTCGACGATGATCTCGAGCATAGGGGTAGCTTTGACAAAGCCGTGTCACTATGGGCTTGACGCTCCGAGCTGATCCTTTAGGCCTCGACCCTCGACGGTGATTTGGAGCACAGGGGTAGCTGTCTTAAGACAAGGTCCCCATTGGACTCGACGACCCAAAAACCAACCTAGACGATCTCCGACAGCCTCGGCACCCCGAGCCGACCCCCTTGTCTTGGTGACTGGGGTATCATCAGGGCTCGGTCATCTTCGGCCACCGGAACTCTCCTCGGTTTGGCATCGACCCCAATATGACTCCAGGAAACTCTCTTTGCCACTCTTCTTCGTAGAATCCAAACTACTTGTAACCCCTATTTTGGATTTTATTGTATTTTATTTCTTTCCTTAATTATTGTATCTGAATTCTTTTATAATATTATATCTTTGCTTTTCTCGGGCTCTTTATTTTTCTCTTGATAGTTTTGTGCTCTTTTGGTTGAATTTTTTCTATTTTTGGTTCATCGCAAAATTTTGCTCTTCCTATTTTGAGTTTGATTTGCTCTGCTTTATGTTCATCTCATTGTTTTATGCTTGTTTATCTCTTTTTGGAGCCAAAACTGGTACCCAAAACCCATAAAACCACAACTCAAAACCCCAGCTTCTTAATCTCTTATAAATACCCTATTATTAAACCCTAATTAATTACCCCACTCTCTCTCTCTGCCGCTTTCTCTCTCCCTGATCCTATCTCTCTCTGTTTCGTCTTCACCAACCGCCAAACCCAATCACTTCGCCGCTCTCCCGTCCTCTACTCCGACCATCTTCAACCACCATCCTTATCACCATCCCCTCATCACCTCCATCCCATCGCCCTCCGATCACCCCCATCCTTGCCATCAAAACCTGCCATCCCCAACTCCACTGCAAACCCATTACGGCTGTCTTCGCTACCACCACTCCTCGTCCTTTGCCGTCTCGTCTTCGCCCCTCCGTGCACCCTCGCAACCACCGGAGAACCCCACATCGTCGTCGTCATCGTCATCCAAGTCCGAGCACTTCGCCATTCCTGTTCCCCCATTTTGTCGAGAAACAAAGTCGCCGAGCCATCGAAGCCCTGGTCATTGCATCGCTTCCCGACCGCAGCACCACCATCGTCCGCCATCGCCGCTCTTATCGTGGTTGCTGCTGCAGTCGCTTCCCGACCGCAGTCTCTCCTGCTCTTTCCTTCTCTCTCTGTCAAAGTGGGGAAGAAGAGAAGGCAGTGGGCGATTTCACCGTTTACTATTTTGGGCATAGGAGATCCGATTTTGCCGTTTGTTGTTTTGCCTTGGATCCGCTATGGGTTGTCTTTTTGGGTCTTGATGTTCGCTATTTTGCACGTGACTCGCCATGTTTTGGATTGTCGCCCGGGATTCTAATCCCGTTATTCTAAGTTATTCGAACCTGCTAATTAACAGGCAAGTCTCTTCATGAAATAGTATTTTATTTTGTTCAAGATTTCTTTGATCTCTGCAAGTATATCCAGTCCGTTTCCTTATCATGCTGTTATTTGAAATTCCGTTAAGTCTATTAAGGATTTACACGAGCTAACCCGAAATATTCTTAACATTGTGCTGCTCTCTTTGATCTAAAACCTAGTCCTCCTTGTTCATTGCATATGCACAATTACATGAAAAATAACTAGATCCACGTGTAGACTCATTTGATGAACTGAACCTGTGAGACTGAATTTGATTGATTACCATGCCGGTGAAATTGCATATAAGAAACTGAAATTATGCATGTTAAACACCTAAGAACACTTTGATTATTAATTTTCATGAAATATATGATTGTACGATTTAATTGTTGCCTATTCATGTCAAAATAAATTATGGACTGCTGTATGTTCCATTTTGAATCAGATTTTCGACCATATTGTTGTCTTGTTTTGAAATAACTTTCTGAACATGAAATTTAGCCTCAAATATCTAGTTTACTACCCTTTTTGCGGATTTGAATTCCGATGTGTAATCTATTAGATATCATCATTTTAGTATAGCTGTGTCAGAATTTCCAGATTCCCAAATGTATGCATATCTTGCTACTCTATAATTTATTTGACCATGTTAACAGTAAAATAAAAATCTGAATTAAATTGGGCTGACCCTAGACATGTGTAGGAATGATCCAGAATTTTTATAGATTTATTTGATGAGTTTTCTGATCTGAAACAAATAGGTGAACACAATTTACAACTTGCTGCCTGAACATAAAATCTGAAAAGAATAGAGTTTTTACCCTAGTTTCTGTATCTTTTATATGCCTTATATATATTTACTGGAACTAAAAGATAGTCTAGTTTCTAGAAATTCTGACGGATCCAGATTTGCTTTTCTGTAGTAGTAGTAATCCATATTTTAGTACAGCAAGGTCATGCTATCCTGATTATGTGATGTGTGTTTAGATGACTTGGTTGCTTCATGATTTTTTTGTAACGAATAGAATTAGTCACACTTAGTATCATACAACATTGACACCTTCTTGCATACTCACATAGGATGAAATAAAATATTAACAAGTCGGGGTATTATGGGATGACTTGGTAGTGAACAATCGGAAACTGTACTCGGTCAGGCCCTACTATACTAACCTGTACTGATGGCCATAAAATACTACCTGATAATTACTGACACTGAACATTAAATGCTGATTACTGGGCCGTGTACACGAATCGTGAATTCACCATCAGCCTAAAGCGTACATTGTGTGTTTGTGCCGAAACTGTGGAATGGGACGCAGTAGTACGTGCACTAGATAGATTAATAAAATGATTAATAACCTGCATTCATCGTCTCATGCTTGATCCTGTATAGAACTGATTAAACATAGACCCTTGACATTATTTTCGTTCCTTGACTTTGCTATTTGACTTTGATCCCATCCATTTCTTTTGATATATTATGTTCCTATTATTCTTTGTTTTCTCTACTTGCTGTCCACGACTTGCTCTAAGGACATTCTTTTCTTCTTTTTAGATCAAGCATTTACAGGTACTGAAGGGACCATACCAGAAGGAATTGGTGAGTAACGATTATAGAAGATAGAGTCCAAGATTAGATTGCTTGAATTATTTTACTGCTAGATTATTTCTTTGAACATTGTTATGACTTTGTACTTTGTTTTGGGCTTATATTTCCGGAGTTTGTTTTTCCCAGATTTTGGATTTTCTTTGTGTTGGATATTATTATTATTAGGTTATTTCATTTATTGGAGTTATCTATAATTCATGTGATTATATCTTCTTGCGTGGTTATGATTGTTCTTTCATATTGTTGAGTTAGTCTGGTACAGCTTGTGGATGGTATTCGCATCATTCGCTGGGCCTACGTTACATACTCGTATTCCGTATTTTGGAAAGCGGGGCATGACACTACTCCTCCACAACTACTTTTTCACACCGCCCTGCAGGAGTGGGGGGCTTATGATATGGGGTAAATAGAGTGGCGTAATCAGGACCATCAGATCTCCTCTACATCTGCTCCTTCGTGATCATCAGGTCAACTGAAGTCCAACGGAGCTCACCCAGTTCAGGCCCACAGGCAAACGGGTCTGATCCGGCCCGTTAGGGTTCCAGACCTGTTTGCCCCTGCCTATAAATACCCAGCCCCCTCCTCACTTAAAAAGGTAATAAATCTTTCCCCACCTGAATCCTATTTACTGTTGCTTTCTCAGTGACTGACTAGATCATTGGAGGGCCTTTCACCGGGACTTCTCCTGGTGTTTGTAGGCATAGTGCAAGTACAGAAGATTTGAGCCGAGCAACTCCATCCAAGCCGAGCTACTCGATCTGAGCCGAACGCCCAGCCTCTACCTTTCTGCTGCTACTCCCGAGCCAATCCTACTCCCCGGGATCGGACCGACGCCAGCACCACAGTTTCCATTTCACAAATTACAAGAACTCACACCTGCTGCCCCCACACCCCAAAAACAAACAGCATCACCTTGGTTGCTAAAACACCTATTCGTTAAATGGTAGCCATTAGCATGATACATTTCTATAGATTGATATATAATAATGATACTAAAGGGATTACTTAACTCAAAAGTGAAATGGATATATTCTATTTCTAGATTATTAATATATGTATATTGTTTGTATTATACCTTAATAGCAAAGAAGGCTTCCGCCTTAGTCGTTTTTGAAATTTTTGACTAAGTCTCGTAGCATAATGGAAGCATGCGAGGATTTCTTGCCACTACCCCACAGAATTTACTGAGCTGCTCCTACCTTCTCCAATCGGCTGACCAACGTTGTTGACACTCACCAAGATCTTCTCATCATTCTAGAGCTTCCATATCTCCTTCATCTTGGTCGGTGCTCTCCTCCTCACGATGGTGGGCGTGCTACCCTCACCCACATCGACTGTAGTGGCATCAGTATGCGTTGCACCCCAACTTTCTCCTGTAGGGTGCTCAGTTGAAGGCCTCATGTTAGGAGTACCGTCCACCTCATCCTGCCTAATAGTGATAACCTTCCTCTTTGTTCTTGCCATCTATCACATGTTTACACTTGTTTATAGAAAATTAAGATAAATCATTAAATTGAGATAAACCATCGAATTAGAACAAAGACATAAAAAAAATTAATACATAAGGAAATATACATGAAACAATAAATAATTAAGGATATATGTACAATAAAATCATTAAATTGAGACAAGTCATTTTAAATAAATTTATAAAAATAAAAAATTTATGAAAACGATTGACACTGAATTGAACAGACAAAAAATCTCTAAATATTATAAGATACTATATTACAATATCATCAAATACATCACCCTCTTCTCCATCCGTACGGAGCCAAGTAGGGTCACTACTAGAATAAAAAAATGTTTACATCAAATATGGGAAACTAAGAAGCAATGAAATTGTTCATAACATCAGCATCCTCATCATCTGAATCATCCCCTAATTAAAATAAATCTCTTGGCTGCATAGTTAGTGCCACATATGAGTTTGGCACTATTGGGTCTTGAATATAGAAAACTTGGAGCACTTGAGATGGAAACACATATGGTTCATGGCTAATGTGTGTCCCAGTGTGAATCAGATGTGTGAAATTTACAATTGTGAAACCCAGCTTGTCCATTTTATTGTTATTTAACCCTGCCCAATCTCCACAAAATAAGACTACTCGAAAGTGCCCGTAATAATCCAAATCTATGATATCTGTGAGCGCCTCATAATAGTCAACATCTCTGTCTACAGGATTTGTGTCATTTTTAGAGGCATAAATTCTAGTTTTTGAAGTAACCACAATGCCACTATTTTGAGATTTTAAGTTTCTTTCACGAACCTGAGTACGAAATCTGAAGCCATTGAATATATATCAATTAAATCTTTTAACCATCTTATGGGGATCTTTGGTAAGCATCTTTATTTCAGGTGTCACCTCATCATCACCCAACGAGGGAACCTAAAATTACAAAGTAAATCATATTAGCTTAATTCTTAATCTTAAAAAAATACTGTAATTCAAGCCATGGGATGGTGACTTACGTAAGTATCAAACCACTTGTGGAATTTTTCATTCATTAACTTATGTTGCTCATGTGGCTTCAAGCTTTTTGGTCTATGCCTTCTTTTCAATATCTTGGCAAATTCGCTGGAACAAAATAAAATGGATGCATATTAAATTTTTGGTTAACTAATTCCTAATTGTGAGAATTAAATTCACACTGATCCAAATCCAACTTAGACTCGATATGGTTCACATGATGCATGATGATCCAACACATATCGATGTGCTTGTTCCCATGTCAAGTCATCTAACTCAAATGCATCAATTTTTCCAAAAGTACTACCAGCGGTCTCTAAAGAGATATTCAGCCCCTTTGAGATTTGAAGTGTGTGAGTTTCTCTTTAGTCTATTAAGACATGTCTCCACACCCTGTAGATATCTTGAACAGAAATTGGAGAACTCCACTCAGAGATACCTTTCTGCTATCGAGCCTTCTGGATAAGCTTTATTTCTAACATAACCCTTAAGTCGGTAAAGACACCTAAACAAGCACATTTGGATTATAAAACGTATGGAGGTATAGCATAAAAGAACTAAACAAATATATTTTTTTAATAACGCATGAAGAATTACCTCTCAATGGGATACATTCATCGATAATGTACTAGTCCACCAAGTCTTGCTTCACAGGCAAGGTGGATTGCTAAGTGAACTATTATTGTGAAGAATGATGGGGAAAATATCCTATCCATTTGACAAAGTGTCAAGGCCGCGTGCTACTCCAATTTGTCAATATCTTCAACACATAGCACTCTAGAGCAAAGTCCTTTATATATAATACATATATCTTTTATGACAGAAGTGACTTGCTTACACATTGAAGATCTTAGAGCCACAGGAAGGATGTCTTGCATCAATATATGGTAGTCATGTGACTTTAGATCTTGAAGCTTCTTCTCCTTATAATTAACACATCTTGCTATATTAGATGAATAGCCATCGGAGATATTAAGCTCCAGTAAAACTTTGCAAAATATCTCCAACTCCCTTTTTGACATTGATTAGATTCCAGGAGGAAGTCGTACTCTGCCATTGGGTAATTGTTCAGGATGCAACTCATGCCTTATGCCCAATTCTACTAAGTCAAGGTGAAACTTATGATTATCCTTCACCTTCCAGTCATCCCCCATAACTGTTCCTATAACATTTTCACCGATGTTTTTTTCCAAGATGCATCATCTATTTTATGGAGCAGTAATGTCAACTCCCAATACGTCAACTGAAAAAAATACTCTTCTTATTCCATGACCCTGAATCAACAAGACTGTCAGTCACACTCATCTGCATCACATAAATCAGTGTTCTCTTGTTGCTCATCTCTAGCCCGCTTCTTAGAATTTTTAATTACTGTTGGATCCTTTGACAAAGTGAATTGATGGCCTTCTAGTCGCCTTAACACATCTGACCCAAACGAAGCTATTGGAGCATGTATCCACTCATCGGTACCATCAAATGTCGATGTTTCTGTCCTAAAAATGTGTGTCAAAAAACCATCTTCTATGACCCATGTAGCATAACTTTCTACCATTATACAACCACTTTGAATCTATTTGCTCAGCACAACATGGACAAGCATAGCATCCTTTCGTGCTATAACCAGATAAACTTGCATATGCAGAAAAACCATTGATTTTCCAAGTCAACGCAACTCAAGATGGAAATTTTCTTTAGATGTTGCATCATAAGTTGTAACACCCTTCCACAATTGTTGTTGTTCATTAATCAACGGCTGCAGATACACATCTATATCATTTTCTGGGCTTTTTGGTCCTGAAATAATCATGGACAAAATGAAGGATGACTGCTTCATGCACAACAAAGGGGTTGATTTTATGAAATTAATACAATGGGCCATATGTTGTAGGTGCTACTCATTTGCCTAAATGGGTTAAAACCATCACCGGCCAATCCAAGTCTCACATTCAGAGGACCTTTTGCAAAATTGGGATATCTTTCATCAAATTTTTTCCAAAATACAAAATCGGCCGGCTGCCTAAGAATCCCATCATTCTTGCGACTTTGTGCATGCCATCTCATATCAGAAGATGTTTTAGAGGACATAAACAATCTTTACAACCTAGGAATCAAAGGAAAGTAACATAGTATTTTTGCAGGCTTCTTTCTCCTAGTTCCAATAATTGGCTCATCTGTTTGCTCATCTACATTATGTGTTTGTTTCCATTTTGAAGTACCGCATACTTCACATTCTGTAAAAGTCTTCTTGTCCCCCCTGAATAGCATACAGTCATTTGGGCATGCTGCTATTTTCTCATACCCTAAATTAAAATACTTGAAGAATTTTTGTGTGGCATGGGATGAATTTGGAATTTGAATTTCAGGAAAAGCTTCATTCAACAATTCAAAGAGCAAGTTGAAGGACCTGGTAGACCATCCATTTAAACATTTAAGCTGAAATAGTCTAACAGTGAATGAAAATTTTGAATACTTGGTGCAATTACGATATAAGGGAGTATTTATATCTTTCAACAACTTATTAAAGGCTTCAAATTCTTTGTTAAGTTCTTCACCGGGTATTTCTTCTCCCACCCCACCACCGTGAACAAATGTTTCTGCCGACTCATCGCAAACTTGGTTGATTGGATTGTTTGTGTGGACTTGAAAGTTATGAAATCTCAAAACATCCCGCAGTAAAGAGAGCATCTCATCAGCAATATTTGGATCACATGTAAATAAAGATTGTTCTTCATGTACAACCAGACCATTAGAGACGGACTGAGCACACTGTCCATGACCAAACCAATTTGTATACCCCGTTAATTGCAAATCACATGTGTCTCAACAACATCACATGTCCTCAAATCACAATTTGAACACTTGACACATGGACACAAAATTAAGTTTGGGTTAGGAGAATCCTCTTTGCAAAGTTAATAATATCTTTCACACCACTCTGATACTCCTTAGATAATCGTGACTTATTAATCCAACTTTTATCCATTTTTGAAAATATGAGTCAATCTAAAATTTAAAATTCATAAATAAAAATGCATATGCTTTCATTAAATTGACTAACATATGTAGATCAAATCAAAATAAACATAAATTGCTAACCAAGCATACTACATATGTATTAATTTAGATATGTTACAGAACAAAGTCAAATTTAACTACATAATCTTTTCCGGTAGTAGTTAAATTTAACAAAGTCAATTTTAACTACACTAATGATGCAGGTGTGCTTGCATCATTAGTAAAGTCTTCACAAAGTCATCTAATCTTCCATAAAATATCTTTCATCTTATCACAAGAAAATCCTGTTAATAACTGATAATTGGTAGAGGACAATGGAATTCATTCCAAATAAGAAACTTACAAATCTTAATTTGAAGTGGTGCATGGTTGATTGGGAATGTCATCAATTAGACAAGAGAGATATTAAGGGAAAATTGTCTTCTTAACATACAAATATATATTAAATATGAATCTTCTTATTTATCTATTCAGTCTCATATTTGTCAAATACACATGCAATATATGTACTAAATATCTAGGAAATACAATTGTAACCTCAACTTGTTGGAAAGGTATGGCCAAAATATAATACATGTATATCGGCTGAGGGAGAGATCACCAGTGGCAGAGATCGTCGGCGGATGCTAAATTGAACCTTTCGTTTCTCTTTTGTTTTTCTATTTGTAGCTTGTACATAATTTAGCTATCAATAGTATATATGCCAACAAGACTCAACTAAACTCAACTACCACAAATTTCTCCATCCACCATTCTCTCGACAATGCTACTCCTCATTGCAAACAAAAGAAGATCCTAACATAAATCCTTATAAGAATCATATATATATATATATATATATATATATATATATATATATATATATATATATATATATATATATATATATATATATATATATATAACATACAACTAGGCATATATAACAACCACTACAACAACACACTAACACTTCCATAACTGAGCTAAACACAAACAGAAATTATGATAAGGAACTTAAAATTAATTTGTACCAATTAGCTTTAGAACCCTTGGTCGGCAGGACAGAGGTGATGTCTGCGGCGGTGAGATCGAGGTGGAAAGGGGAAGCTGCGTCGGGGGCACGGGGCGTCAGAATGGAGGGGCGGCGGTTGTGAGATTGATTTTGGGCGGCAGTGGTGAGATCGAGAGAGAGAATACTTACTCAATTGGAGATTGAGGCGGTGGTAGTGAGAGGAATGAGGAGAGCGGCTTCGATGGTGGGGGAAGGTGGATGGAGATTGTAGTGGAGCTAGGGCTTCGACGGTGGGGCTGAGGTGATGAGCGTCGGGTGCTAGGTGAGGATGAGTGTAACCCCCATTCCCGCCAATAAGTATTTTCCGTGTATTTTCTATAATTTGATTTTTATAGATTTATTTTGTGCTAAATTCTTTTTTGAATCTTTTATTAAGTGTTTTCTAATCGAGAATTTTATTCATTTCGAATAACGGTGTATTTTGATCTTATTTTCTATATCCTGTTGATCGACTATTTATATTTGAGCGTAAAACGAATATATTATTATTATTGAATTATTTTAATAAATTTTTAACCCGAATACTAATTTGTTATATAATTTTATTTTATTATGATTAAAATTATTAATTGTTATTCCTTGATTATCTATTTAAAATTCATCTATCGAAATATTTTATTATTGTACTGGATCTAATTTTCTTGGCAAATTCCAATTTATTTTCAAGCTCAATTGATATTCTTTTCATTGTATTATTTATTTACCTAATTGGATTTAAATTTTCCTTCATGGACTATTTTCTCTTTTTGTTGGGCTATCTATCTTGTGAATTTTATTTTATTGGATTGTGAATGTTTTAATTGAACCATATTGTCTTCAAACCCATTTCTTGTTTAACCCAAAACCCAATTGCAATTATTTCTTGCCCCAAAACCCATTATCTTTGGATCCTAAACCCAATAACCCAACAATCTATTTGCATTCTATTTATACAACCCTAATATAAATCCTAAAAACACAAAAATACAATTTGATAGCCGCCAATTCCTCTTTCCTCTCTCTCAACCCATCAGCTAATCCCCATCTTCCCCGACCACCACCTTCTCTGGCCAACTTCGGCAACCACCTCTAGCACTGACCGCCTCCCTCCTCCTCTAGTCGCTGCCCCATCGACGAACTCCGATCAAACCACTCTGCGACCCTCCTCCTTTCCCTTTCGACGACAGCCAGGCCCAGACCCCGACCTCCTATTGCTGTTCCTCCCTTCCCCGCTCGACCTCGTCGCCATTCTCCTCCAGCCCATGTCAACCTCCGTTCGCGCCGCCGTCGAAGCCTGCCAACCATCACCAGTGCTTTGTTGTGTGCTGTTATAGATCAAGTGCCTTGTTGTGTGCTGTTGTGTCTTGATCTTGATCATCGCGATCTCTGCTCTTGATCATATCCTCAACTTCATCAACCATTCGATCTTCAAGTAAGCATCACCATTAAGATTTGCACCGATCTTGATCATCATCAAGTTCTCTTTGATCTCGGCCGTTGATTGCTTGATCATCGATAGTCGATCGTCATCAAGATCCATACCCGATCGTGATCGTCACATCGATATTTGCTTGGTTTGCGATCGTCACCATTGCCGCCGGAATTCTTATCCCGTTATTCTCGGTATTCAATTTCATCGTCTATAAGGCAAGTCACTTTCTCCTTGAATTGTTATTGAATTAAATTGAAGTTTTTATTGATATTTTTGCAAATAGATCCAATTGATTCATCATATTGTATGTTGTTCATCTATTTCGTTGAGTATATTGAGGGTTTACACGAGCTAACCCCAATATTCTTGATTTTGTGCCTCTATTGACTCCAAAAATTGAATCTTTCATGCATTCATATAGAATTGAGAATAGGGTTGTTCATATAATCACAATATAGTTAATCTATTGTAGAAATAATTGTTAGGTTGTATATTTGATTGATTGATTGTTGTTTGTTGATGTTAAATTAGTGTATGTGTGTGTTCCTAATTTTATTTGTCATATTTTTATACCCATCATGCTGATTATGAAGTTTATTGCCTAATAGAATTGATACCCATCATGTTTAATTAATTTATTTCATGAAAAATACCCAAAAACTTATATGTTGCTTGCTGGCTGTATATTGTTTGTTATTTTCGAACCAGTAAATGTTCTTAAAATAAATGACTTTCTGAATAAGAGTTGTAGCCCTATGTTTCTAGTTTCCAGAATATTTTGAGTTTTTGAATTCCGAGTTGCGTAGCAAAAGTTATGATCGTTTTACTACAACTGTGTTTTTATTTTCAGATTTTCAGATTCTTGTATATTTGATGTTTAATCTATTAAAAGGGTGATCTAACATTAAAATATTGCTCTTAAAGTTTCCAGAATGTTAGTTAACATTCTTAGGAGTCTAATAAATATTTTTAATGAATTTATTATTGGGTTTTTGCTGATTCTAAAAATATAACAAAATGATGTCGAATTTCTGCCTGAACATATAATCTGTAAAGAATGGTGTGTTTGACCTAGCTACTGTTGTCGGATTTTGAACTTTAAATATGTGTTGGAACCGTGTGGAAGTCTAGTTTCTATAACTCCTGAAGGATTCAGTTTTCGAGTTCTGTAGAAACGAAAAATTGTATTTTTGTACAGATTACTCTTGCTGTGAGAATTTTATATTCCAGATTTTAATAGTTTAATTATTCCTATGTCGTAGAATTGCATGAATCAAAGATTGTATGTTGCATTGAATGATCCTAATGATTTATTGTCATTATTCTAATTGTCCTAATTTATGTTATCACCCTATTGTTTCCCTATTGTTACCATCGTTCATCTCATGTCTCATATTTGCATATTATATTGTTGCATTGATAAAATAATTAACAAACCGGGGTTCAAGGGATTGACTTGAGTAGTGAATAATATAGTGACAGTGTCGGCCAGTGTTTATCGGTTGATTGTGGAGCGCTGACTACGACACCCTAATCTTTCGTGTAGTGAATCCGTGAACCCGTGAACTCGTGATCCCATGAATCCGTGCATCAGTGTATCAGTGTATCATCATAATGTATCGTGAAACAATATTGTTATCGTATCAGTGATTATCATACTGACATATGATCTATAGAATTCACCACTTAGTCTAAACAAAATTGATTGTATGCATCGAACCTGTGGTATAGAACATATGGGACACAGTAGTACGTGCATTAGTTAGGATTAAAATGATTAATAGACTTAAGAATTGATACGACATCGACATTGCATATTGATCATCATTGTTCCTATTGATATCGAATATTGGCCAAGTATTATTGTTATCGATCATTGAATATTATTATCGATTATTGATCCATTATCAATAACCATTGCATCGATTATCATGATATTGATTATTATTATTGTCTCATGTTATTGATTCCTATTGATCCATTGAATTCATTGTTATATCATTACTCCATTGTTCTTTTCTTTCTTTACTTGCTGTCCATGACTTGCTCTAAGGATAAATTTTCTCATTTTTTAGATGAAGTGTTCACAGGTAATGATGGAGAATTGCTTGCTGGGATTGGAGAACAAACTTTCTGAAGATTTTATGCTTTCTAGTTGCTTATTATTTTATTGAACTTCTTGTATCGAGACTTATTATTATTTCTGAGATTGGATTTATTATTGTATTGGACTTATGACCCGAATTTTATTACTGTTTCCAGACGTTGGTTTATTGTATTTGGATATTTCACATTGCTTCATTCCAAGTATTATTGTTCATGAGATTATTATTATTGCCTGCGCAATTATTCTGTATTGATTATATTGTTGAGTTATTCGGATAAACAGCTTATGGGTGACGTCATTCGCTGGGCCAATATCATGTAGTCGTATTTCGTATTTTTGGAAAGCGGGGCGTGACAATGAGAGGTGGCAAGATGGTGCAACGGTGATTGGGGAGGGTTAGAGATTCGTCGATCGACGAGGAGAGAGAGGAGAGGCGAGAGGGTTTAAGTTATTTGGGGGGAAATGAAAATGGGGAGGGATTTTTAGAAATATTTTACAAACCCTATACCGGCGTTTCAAGTAGAAAAAGCTGATATATGTTGCATATACACCGGCGTTTTATATGTAAACGCCGGGATAGGTATATTTTTAATTTTAAAATTCGAACTGTCTTCTATCGATTCTACTCATTATTAAGTTTAAATTTACAATCAAACAAACTACAATATTTTCAAAAAAAACTGTAGAATTATATAATATTTAATTATGCCTCGCAAAACCACAAATTATAAAATTCAAAAATTAACTCATTCTCAAATTCATTTTACATAGATCAGTTTGACGGAGATAAGAATATTATCACCATCGTGACGACATGGTTATCGGAACAGTGATAACAACAGGAACGACAACATGGGAGCATGATGGTCGGTCTTTGGACTTAGGTTTGTGAGCAAGAGAGCGACGTGGGACTAAGATGGTCATTTGTGTGCTTTTCACTCGTTTTGCTCTCTTTTAGTTATAAATTAAAAATTAAATGACTTGGAAGTGATACATGAATGTATCTTCCAATCCGTGAGTCGAAACTTTGTTCAACAAGTTGAATTAGGTTGTGTAGTGAATCATAACCTAGCACAAAGTTTCGTAATTTCTGAATATCAATTGTGTGCTTTTCAATTGTGTCGCTCTCTTTTAGTTATAATATTCAAAATATCGAGTTGCAAGTGATACATGACCGTATCTTGTAAACCGCGAGTTCAAAACTCCTTCTACATGTTGTGTTAGCTTATGTATGGTGAATTCTATCTTATTGCAATATACATCAAGCTTATTCTTTATTTGGTGGGTAATACTAATGTAAAGACTACTATGTACTGTAACTGGTTATAAAAAAGTACAATTACATAATGATATATGATGAATGTACTTATGATACATTTTATATTAGCAATGAGTTATTATATAAAATATTTAATCAAAAGGGGAGAATATATACTCGATAATTAATGCCTTCTAGAGTAATATTGTATAGTATTGATAATACTATTCTTTAATTTATAATTCATATATAAAATCAAAAAAAAAAATTCATTCTTCATAATAATATTCGATAACCAAACAACATATAAAATATTATTAAAAAAATATATCAAAATATAAAAATATTTATAAAAATTAATAAAAAATATTTTACAAACCCTATATCGGCATTCACACAAGAAACACCGGGATAGGCATTTAATTTATTTTAAAAAAATTAAAAGCTATCCGGCAATTTACAAGGGCTATATCGGCGTGTTCGTAAACGACACCGTTATAGTGGATATCTACAACGGCGTTCACTTCAAAAAAATTTGGGATAGATACTAAATCTATTTATAAAAAATTTAATATAGCTATCTCGGGATATAAAAGGACTACGCTGGAGTTTGTTCGTAAATACGCCGTTATAGGTGTCACCTGTACCGACGTGTACGGTAAACGCCACTATAGATAGTAGATTTTTAAAAAAGTAACCCCCCCCCCTAGAAACGTCGGGATAGTCATCGTGGTTTGTAGTGGGATGAAATAATACATGAAAACGAATAAATTGAACACCAAAATAGATCTTCATATTCTCATTTCTCTTTATGAAAGAAAGGTTAATTTCATAACTATATTGAAAATAGTCTTTCTTTTATCTTATTATTTTCTTAACAATAATTTCTAAAATAAAAAAATGTTATTGTGCTGATTTTTCATTTAAGATTTAGAAAAAGGAGATGGAGGAAGAGTCAATTGGCCCTTAAGATCTGAGGGGAGCCGGCTAGATAAAATTTTCAATAATGCTACACCTACAACCTCTTCTACAACATTTTTATTAACAACCTTATGTGGTACAATAATACTGGAGGTTATTGTAGAGTAGGTTGTAAAAACCTCCAATAATATTGTGTCACATAAAGTTGTAAAGAAAAATGTTGTAGAAGAGGTTGTGGGTGTAGCATTATTGTAAAACAATACTGTTAAGCTTTTTGTCTTTCTTTTCCACTAACATAATTAAACATTCAATTAGTTGCTAATAAATCACTAACTAAAGAGATTTAGACGCAGTCTAGAACAAGATCCGAAGATAGTCAAATATATACATATATATATTCCCTTTCCCAATAACTCTAAGCTAGTCTAATTAGTTATCAATCTATACAATAAATCACAACATAATTATAAAAAAAAGCTATCAAGTAGTTCTCCTTCAATTAAAACAAAATCAATTTCTCACATTCACCCTCCAAAAAGATATTTTCTCCCCAAAATTAAATCCCCCCCCCCCCAACACACACAAACAACAAAAAAAAATCATCATCCCTCTCTCTCCCTCCCCCTCTCTCTCTCTCCCTCTCTTACATCTCTTCACTTTTCAGAAAATGAGGAGCTAAAAAATCATACATTCTTTAACAGTTGAATGATTAATACTAACACTAGCATGCTGGATTTTCTTTAACTTCTTTATATGCTTTGCCTGCATTTTTCTATGTGATTTGCTTTGTCTGCATTTTCTATGTGTGTACAGGATTATTCATATGCTTGCATTGTTCACGAAGACGTGCCATAGGCACGTGTCCACGGAAAATCCTAGTATTATTATAATATTCAACTTATTTTTGTGAATGGTTGATAAAAAAACATACTGAGATATTTTGAGAAAGCTAGAGGCCGTAGCGATTACATTGTTGCTGCTAATTTTGGTGTGGGAGCAACCAGATTTTGAGTTCTTTTATTGAGGGGGAAAAGTAAGGATCTGGACCATCGACCAGCATCTGAATTTGAACGACAGAATATGCCTGGATCTTGATCTGGATGGCTGGAATCATCTGGATCTAGATGGCTAGGAACCCCTGAATCTAGATCTGGATGACTAAAAACATTAGGGAACCTACAGAATGTCACACAACGGAGGTGGCTCTAATGTAAGACCCTCTGATGCTCAAGTCAGCAACACAAAATAAAGATTAGAGTTTTAAGTGGAGAAAATCTTGATTACCTTTGACTGGATGAGGGAGGATGGTATTTATACGCTAGGAATCAGTTATAGAAGATTGACATGGAAATATATCTTTTATGATTTAGATGGAGATTCTCCTAGTTAAGGGAAAAGACTAGGGGATTTGACTAACAACTGTAATTAGCTATAAATTCCACTTTCTTAGGCTATAAATAAGTCATAATTGTGGATCGGGTTGAGCTGATGTGCCTAAACATGGCCCATGATCTTCCAGAAAGCTTGTTGTTATTGTAAAATTATTGTACTGCCCTTGAAAACATTGAGATGCATGCTGAGATCTCCAATTTTTACCCATGTTATAAGCCCCCCCACTTCTGAAGGTTGGGTGTCGCAGCATTTGAGTAGTAGTTTGGTCTGCTTTAGGAAATCAGGAAAGCATATGATCTTTTGAGACTCCTTGTCACGCCATGCTTCCCAAAATACAAGAATAAGAGTACGTAACGAAGGCTCATCGAAAGAACACCATCCATAAGTTGTACCAGTCTAACTCAACAATATGAACAACAATCACAACCATGCAAGAGAATATAATCACATAAATGAAGAACAACTTCAATATAAATGAAATAATTCAAAACATAATATTCAACATCTAGGATAAAACAAATCCCGAGTCATAAAAGCCCAAAACAAAGTACAATATCAATAACAATGTTCAAAGGGGAAAATAGCATAAAGATAATTCAAGCAGTCAATTCTTGTGCTCCATCTTCTAAAATCGTTGCTCACCAATTCCTTCTGGTATCACTCCTTCAGTACCTGTAAACTCATGATCTAAAAATAGAGAAAATAATGTCCTTAGAGCAAGTCGTGGACAACAAGTTGTGGAAAACAGAGAACAATAAAAGGCAAGGTATATCAAGAATGAAGGACTGGATCAAAGTCAAGAACAAAGACAAAGATTGGAAATAATATCAAGGGTCTATGTTTAATTATGCAATAATCGATATTTTCAATTCAAGTCCAATATCGATGACAGCATACGGGATCAACCATGAAATGTCAAGTGAGGGTTATTATTCATTTTATTAACCTATCTAATGCATGTAGTACTACTTCCCATACCACAGGTTCGGTGCATACAAACAAGTGAACATTTTAGACTGTGATGGTGAACTCAACAGATCATGTACTCGGTGTCGATGACAATAATTAACAATCAATAATTTGCAATCGATACTCCACCTTCCAATCAATCAATGTAAACAATAAGGCCTAGACTTAGTACAGTCTTCGATTGTTCACTACCAAGTCAACCCATAATATCCCGGCTTGTTAATATTTTATTTCATCCTATGTGAGCATGCAAGAAATGTCAAGGTTGTGTAATTCTAGGTATGACTAATACTACTCATTACAGGCAAGACAAGAATTATTTATATTAAATCAACACAATTCAGACAATCTGGAAAAACAGGACACTACTGTACAAAAATAGATATTCCTGCTTCTACAGAAAAGCAAATCTGGATCTGTTAGAAGTTCTAAAAACTAGACTCTGTCGGTTTCAGCGAATATACACACGATATATAAAAATCAAAGAAACTAGGTTCAAATTCTTATTCTTTACAAATTTTATGTTTAGACAGCAGGTTATAGATTGTGTTCACCTATTTATATCAAGTCTGAATACTCATCAAATAATTCCAAAAAAATCAGGGTGATTCCTACGCATGTCTAGTTTCAGCAAAAAAAATTCACATTTTAATTTTACTGTTAACATGCTCTGTTTATTAATAAATCTAGGTGATACACACATAATTGTGAATTCGGAATTCCATACCTAGCAGTACTAAAAGTCACATATCTAGCAGATTATTTATCAGAAATCAATTACGTCGAATGTTCTGGAAATTAAACACATGGAGCTACAATTTATGTTCACAGAGTTTATTCAAATTACTACAGAAACAGGTTCACAAGTCTTATACAAAAAGAAACAGATAGCAGGCCAGAAAATAATTTAACATGAATTGGCAATATTTTCATCACACAAGCATGTAATATCATGGAATTTAATTAACAAATGTTCTCTTTGGTGATTAAAATGCAAATTCAAGATTAATGATGCAATTTACAATTAAGGCAATTAATTTATGAAAATCAAATTCTATTGGAAAGATTCAATTCATCAACTCAATCCTATAACATAATTTGATTGTATTTACAATTTACGTGCATATGCAATGTGCAATAGGGACTAGGGTTTGAGTCAAAGATATTGGCACGAAGTCAAGAATATCTTGGGTTAGCTTATGTAAACCCTCAATATACTCAACAGAAGATGAATAGTATAATAATATGATAATAATTGGGATCTACTTGTGGGGATCAAAAGAGTTCTTGAACAAGAAAAGTAAACTTGTTCAAAAGAGACTTGTCTTTAGACGTTTAATCTGAATATAATAGAATAACGGGATGAGAATCATGACGGTGACACGGGCCAGACACGTACAACCAACACACGTGCCCAACACGTGCAAACAACGAACCCATGAAAGCATGTGCACTCTACGTGCAAGCAAAGCAACCAAACAGCAAGAATGCTAGCGATGGTAGCCGGTAATGGTGAGGTGGTTGTCAGCGGCATATGGGCAGTCGACGCGGCAGGGGGGTTAGAGTCGGGGCAGTGAGGTTGCGGTGGTCAAAGGGAGAACAGAGCAGGGGTGGTCGAGAGGGTGGTTGACGATAGGATGAGGTGGTCGAGATGGTGAAGTCGAGTGAAACGGTGATGGTGAAGAAGAGGGTGGTCGGCTGGTGACGAGTAGGAAGGCAATGAGCAGTAGAAAATGATGGTGGGTTGCGGTGCAGCTCGAAGGTGGAAGAAGGGGCAGAGCAGTCGATGGGTTTCAACGGGGTGTGTGGCGGCGATCGAGAGGTTGCGGTTGCTGGCAGGGCCTCGGGGTGGTCGGTGGACAAGAGATGGAGTGAGGAAGGGAGATGGGATGGGTTTCAACGAAGTAGAGGAGGGAGAAAGGATGTCGGGGGTAGGAGAAGCACAGTAGTGGCTAGGGTTAGGCTAGGCTAGGGGTTAGGGTTAGATTATATAGTAAGATGTTGGGTTATTGGGTTTAGGGTTGGAATCCAATATGCGAAATAATAGGGTTTGGGTTTAGATCCAAAAGAGGAAAAATAATAAATGAATAAAAATAGGATTATAATTTGATTAATTGAGGATATCAACAAGTAAAAATTTTGAATAGGATGATCAGCAAAATTTTTAGCAGAAAAATTTAAATAAATGAGGAGAAAAAAAATTAAGTTGAAAGCAAATAATAAATTCTATCAATAGATAATCAAATTACAGGGTTCAGAAAAGAATAAAAAGAAAGATAATTCCCAGAAAAATACAATAATAGAAAATGGGGGTTACACTCCTGGAGTCTTGTTCAAGGTTGTAGTAACTATTTTTTAGAATTTTAATTAACTTCTCCAAATTAATAATTATTTTATAGGAATTTTAAATTAATTTTCCCGAATTTGTAATTATTTTTTCAAATTTATGAAATAATTTTCCTAAATTTTATAATTATTTTTTGGAACTTTAATTAAATTTTCTAAATTTAAAATTATTTTTCAAAAAATTTAATCAAAATCATAAAGAAGCGTGAATTTTGAGGCAATCATACAGGCAAATCCGGGGAGCACGATTTTTAAGGCAATGATACGGGCATATCAGGAGTGCGTCAACATCTGATAGCAGATATGGGGTGCTCAATTTTATAGATCGAGGGCCCTATGTTGCCTCACGCTAGGGGTGCTCGAACAACAGGCTAAGCACAAAGACAGGCGGGGCTCTGCTTGGACTGGTTGGAATGGTTCGTATCCAGGAGCCCGGTTCGGATCAGTTAAATTTCTGATTTTTTGCGCATCTCTTGGAGTGCTCGAACAATAGGCCGAGCATCGAGGCTAAGCAATTTCTGTGCATTTCTTGCGAGGGGCTCGAACGACATGCCGAGCACCGAGCTTAAACAATTTTTGCGCATTTTTTGGGAGGGGTTTGAACGACAGGCCGAACACCGAGCTAAGGTGATTTTTATGTGTTCCATGCGAGGGGCTCAAATGAGAGGCCGAGCACTGCATGTAGCACCCCGAATTTCCAATATAATATCTCAGAAATACGTGGCACAATTTTCAGAATCAACTTCAATGTAATCATAAACATAGCTACCAAATATAAGGAAATTTAACACTTTTATTACATCAATTGTTTACAAAGCACAGTTGAAAATTAAACACCTTGAATTATAATTTCTTTCTTTTACAACACATTCTTTTACAATTTGCCTAAGCCATATTATCATTCTACCACATGCATCCAAATCTCAAGTTATAGGTACCTACCTGTAAAACATGAGACTAGAGATAACCCTAACCCCCAAAACTACTGGGGCAGCCATAACGGTGTGAGTGACATAGAAAGAAAAGCAACATAATAAAATATAAGGGATAAAGTCATAAACAATATACCAACAGTAATAATAAATGAAAAGAAGAAGTTAATAAATAAATAAAATATGAAAACAGCAAGTGAAACTAGACTAAGTGTCAAGTGTAGGAAAACAGGAAAACAGGAAAACAGGAAAACAACATGCATAAAACCAAGTAAAGAAAAACACCAGTGCTATATGCTGACTCTCCAATGCACACTTGTCGAATCTATGCTCCCCACTCTACATAGATCTAGTGCAAGACCTTAACGTTCTCCACTTAATAGGGTTTAATCCCTCGTTATGCAACTAATCGTACTACGATGACTACTATGAGATTTAGATAAACTGTGAGTGTTAGCCCATGCCTCAATAATTCTAGAGGTCAAAATCTATCCACAGACAATTTCGGAGACTATTTCACTCACACCTGGGAATCTTCGAGAATACCCTGCACCGCAAGCTATGGTGCCTCATCACATGAATACCACATGAGTGTCGCCTCGACCCCGATAATTTCGGAGATCAATCTAACACTGCAGGTAATTTCGGAGACTATTTCACTCACACCTCGATAATTCCGGGGATTATCTCACACTGTAAGCCATATTGAGGTCCATAACTCTTGGTCTCATTTCATCATATCACCATCTAGTGCCTGTCCTTATCTTTTTAAGTTAATTAATTGATTACGAATCTCCTAGAGTTGGTGTACTCTACCGAACTTAACTCAACTTCTTAACAACAAAGCCTCAACTAACCAAATCACAAAATCTCAACAGCCAGTAATTTGGGTCCCACTCACCCTTTAGAGACTCATAACTCAACCATCAATACCAAATCTTTCAATAAAACTCATAGTTCCATCATCAAAACGTTTATATAAAGAAAATTTCTTAAATCAACAAAAATCCAAATTCATTTAATGTGCTCATAAAATTCCAGAATTTAAATAAGATATTAAATCCATTAAATAGCAGAAAATCATATTTTGAAGTCGTAGAATAGCACAAAACATCAATTCTTTTGGAAACCACATATATCTCTCTCTTTATAAAGTCATAGGAATGTAATTTAAATTCTATTATAGACAAAACATATCTTTCTGTAAAATACTGTAATCTGTAGCAAAAACATCATCTGAAACAGTAGATCAATAATTCATAAGTTCGAAGAAATAATCATTCAAAAGAAACGAAGAAAAACTCAATAAAATAGCCAGTAAAACAACTAACGTTCGACCGCCCAATCAGTTCAAAAACAGGGCAGTCGGCTGTCGAGTGGAAATTCTCAAATTAAAGAAATGTCGGTCGACTGTGCGGTCGAACGCTAGCTACTATACAACCAGTTTAAAGTTGTGCATGTTTCGACTGATACATTGATTATACTTTGTAAAATCCCAAATTTGAAAAACCAATTTCCTGAGATGATTGAATATAACTTGTATAGCATATAGAAGTTTATAAAATAAATCAAAATCAACTAGAATCCATGAAAGAGTAAGTTTTCACAAAATTCCTTCAAATGGCAATACACATACATGAATGTTCATATAAGGGGTTTTAGCTTCAGTTTTAGCTTCAGTTTTAGCATCAAAACTCTTCGAATAGAAGTAGTAAATTATCTAATTCATTCTCAGTGTGAAAATAATCAAGATTTAATTTAAAACTTCACAAAACACACAAAAAATTCAATTTCTTCAAAACAGTGAAATAGAATATATATATATATATATATATATATATATATATATATATATATATATATATATATATATATATATATATATATAAAAGTGTATGTGTGTATGTTTAAGCATCAAGAATCCATTGTAATTACGCAATATATTATACTAATCAATCTCAGTATTGAAAACAACTCAAATTCAACTCGAAAACTTCCTAAAATCTCAAAATGCAATTTCGGCTAAACACACACACAGATCCGAAACTTCCATTACTCAAATCCACTTCAAAACTTGATCTTTTTAATTGAATAACCCTCGTTGTAATATATTAAACTCATGCACCATCACTCACAATAGTTTACCCATGAATGTATGCAATTATAATAACCATTCAACAAGTTTTATTCATCAGGAATTCATCAACAATGTGTGTGTGTGTGTGTGTGTGTGTGTGTGTGTGTGTGTGTGTATCAATCAGAAAAGATCCCAACTTTGTTCAGATTGTACATTATGCAACATACCACTCATTATATCCAACCAAAACAGCGAGCGTATGATGGAAAACAACATATTCATGATTTGTATTAAGTTCTTTAACAATCTCAATTCATCAATTAGGGTTTTAATTCATTATTGGCATAGTTTTCATGAAAATAGTCAATCTTTTAGTTCATCTACTCATCAAAATTCATATTATCATCATACAATTCCTAATCATGCTTTCTAATACACAAACCATCACATACAACATGTTTAGAACAATAAGAAAATAAACATATGTCACTCACCTCATTGAAGAAATCAATCGAATTAATAAAGAATAAAAAAAGCCCTTCTTTTGCAAAAAAGTCCGAGATCATCGCTTCGAAACTCCAAGAAATTAATAGTAAAAATATATTTTAATTTTGCAGAGGAGGGGGACGGCTGTAGTGACCATTATATAGGCCGAAATCTGGAGTTTTTAGGGTTTTACAAGTTTATGGAAACATCCCTTAACAAATTATTACTTTACATATATATAAACTTTTCTTTAATAAAGTAGTTAAATAAGTTAAATAAAATAAAATAAAACCAAATCATTTTACTACTAAGTTATCCATTCATCAAGCATAGCCCAGAAATTAAAAATATTGGATTTGTACTCAAAGTGGTAATTTTGCACAAAGCCCCTCTCTTTGTAATATTTACAAATATGTCATAAAATATTCGTAAAAATTCAGAAAATTCAGAAATAATATCTACTAATACATATTATATTTTCCAATTAAAATTTCTGACTTTTACTTTCTAAGAAAATATTTGCACAAGATTCAACCTAAATTTCATATTTGCAAAAACACCATATCTGTTTAAATTTACCAAATCAACTCAAAATAAAATTTAAATAGATTTTATTTTCAATGATGACCATGGCCAGCCCAAAAATCAGTAAAAACTAATTTTCATTATTTGTTTGAGATCCAAACGACTTTTTACATAAAAGTCCATCTCTTTCGAAGTATTTATAAAAATAGTTTCTTTATTCAAAAAAATCTTAAAATTTAGGATATACTCAATTATAAATAGGAGAATTTATTCAGAATTTAAATGTGGAGATTTGCACCCCAAAAAAATATTTGCACGTGTTTTGCACGTGTAAAGATGACAAATTCGTAAAATAGTCAAATAAATCTGAAAATTAAAATATCATAAATAAACAAGGAAAATCAATCATTAACCATAAAATTTTAATAATTCAAAATTTTCTAACTTTGCACGTGTGTTGCACGTGCAAAATTGCAATTTCAAGAAAATAGTCAAATTAGTCAACTTTACTGATTTAATATCATTTAATAATGCAAAATAAATCATTTTATTTTTGCAGGGTGTTACACTAAACCTATGCAATTTGTGCACATTTCTTGTGAGGGGCTCAAACGACAAGCCGAACACCAAGCCTAAGCAATTTTTTGAAACGACAGGCCAAGCACCAAGCCTAAGCAATTTTTGCGCATTTCTTGCGAGGGGTTCGAATGACAGGCCGAACACCTAGCATAAGTTGCGGACGACTGGCCGAACACCAGGCCTAGGTGATTTTTTAGCATTTTTTTTAGGGGCTCGAATGGTAAACCGAGCACCAAGCTTAAGCAACTTTTGCGCATTTCTTGCGAGAGGGTCGAACGACAGGCCGAGCACCAAGCCTAAGTACCTTTTGCGCATTTCTTGCAAGGGTCACGAATGACAAGGTAGAGCACCGAGCCTAATCAATTTTTGAACATTTCTTGTGAGGGGCTCGAATGACAGGCCGAGCACCGAGCCTAAGAAATTTTGTGCTCTTCTTGCAAGGGGCTCGAACAACAGACCGAGCACCGAGCCCCCACCTTTTGCAATGGTAACTGTTAGGGGTTCAAATGATGGAGATTCGGATGAACGAACCTCTGAACTTCAAAAATCTTTCATTCTTGGTCTCCCTTGCCTTTTGGCTTCCACCGTAGGAAGGAGTCACATGTGGGTGGCAGAGATCATGCCACGTCATCTTCTCTATTATCGAGGTGTCTCTTGAGATTGTTATCTACCTTCAAGATCCGCTTCTAGTTTGGGTGCGCCCTGAGAATCATCAGGACTTGGTGAGTTTCGGACCTCGCCTCCCTTTGCCTATGAGTAGGGCTCTGATCGAAGCAGGCCGTATCCAAACCATTCTATCAAGAGATGATCTCTTGATTATTTAGAACATCTTCTTCATTCAAAGGGATTATGAGTTGTTTCTCCCTGGTCCCGGGATCCGACCGACCAATATCCTTTTCCCTGGGTTATGTATTTTTCCCTTTGATGAATTTCCTTTGGGCTTGCATTCACTGATCCATCTCTTCATAAAGAAGGTGCTCAATTGGTTCGGGGTGAGCCCATTCTATTTGGAACCTAATTCTTGGATGAGCTTTCTCTTATTATGCGGGATAGCGGGGATGCCGACTAGCCTCAAACTATTCCATAGGTGCTTTGGTGTTAGCTCTTACCGTGCTCCGAGGTGGAGGGGGTTGGTACTACCTCTCCCCTTAGATTGGGAAGCACGCGGTCCAAGGGCAACTCGACTCCATAAAGGATTAAATGTTGAATTACTTTATGGTGTACTGTGCCAAACCATGGATAGACCCATGAGGTGGGCTTGCAAGTTGTCGACCGGGAGGAGGAAAGCTCCAAAGGAAAAGAAGTTCGGTGAGTTGGAGTTAGAGATATGTGACTGCATAATTGCCCAGGGGTCGGTGCTTTGGCCATCCTTAAAAGAGAGGTACTTGGCTATGTGGGGATTAAGTCCGACGGACCTTATTATGCTCTTTGTTCGTGCCACTTTGTAAACATTTAGCTCCTTTTTTAACTTGTCTATTTTTCTTACATAAATGATTAGCCAAGACGATATCAACACTTGGAGGGCCAAGCTCCATAGTAAGAGGACTGCTGATAAGAGGAAGGGTTGAAGAGGCCATCAATGGCTGGCTCCACCTTCTGGCCTTCAAAGAAGATGACAAGGCTACCCCCGAGCCCCACTCCTCTGGCTGCCACTGACCTCGTTCAAGCACCCCTCCCCGATTTCACCCCCGAGGCTCGTGAGGTCCTTGCCTCCGCAATGGCAAGGACCTATCACCTTTATTAGAAGGTGACTATCACGGATTTGATGACCAAGGCAAGGGTCGCGGTCGAGGTGATAAACAACCTAGCCCCCTACCCGAGATCACGCATTTTTGGCATGCGAGACCTTCGACTCCAGCTACCTCAACTTCTCTTGAGCCCAAGTTGTGGTATGTAGCCAGCTCTTTTGGGTTTTATCTTTACTTGCTTAATTTTATCTTTGTTTGAAGTTTCTTTTTGCAGGCCTTTCTCCAGGCTGCCGAAATGAAGAGACAATTCGACTATGAGATGAAGCTGCTGAAGGGGAGAGTTACACAGGTCGAGAAGGAGTGCCTCGAACCGAAAAAGCCCTTGAAGCTTCTAAATAGAGGGAGAATGCCCTGTAGCTAGAGGCTGGCTCGATCAACGCCGAGTGGGAGAGGTTGCTGAAGGAGAAGGCAGAATAGGAGGGGAAGAAGGAGGAGGAGATGGCGAGTGTCCTAACTAGGGGCCTTGGACATGGTCATCGCGATCCAAGATGAGGGCTATAGCAAGGCCGTGAAGGGCATGGAGGAGCGGGTCACTAGTTTTGGTGGCGAAGAGTACTAGTTTGGCCTTAAGGTAGGCGAGGCAGTCGCGGTTCTTGAGAAGAGCTGGAGTGGCCAGTAGGAGGGCAAGCCCAAGGATGGTAAGGTGGAGACCACTTCGGAGCCACTGAAGAGGGTTTCGGAGACGGGTTAACCTCTGAAGGCCCCCAACGTGGGCACCGAGGTGCTCCATGTTAGGTTTCAATGGCAAACACAGATTGAATACATGGCGGAAAAATTACAAAAAATATTGAAACCTAGCCATGGATCCATGCGAAAACTATAAATCGTGTTTAGGTATTATACCTTATGGATGGATCTACTGTCTCCAAGATATGTCGATCACAGCACTGCAATGTTGCGATGCCTCGAAGGTATCCACACGAACGGATCAAAACCAAGCTTTCCTTACGCCACGGTGCTAGCTGCGCGATGGGGTTGTTCCTAACGATCTCTCTCTCATAATTTATGTGACGGCTAGGATTTTCTCGTGTAACCCTTTTCCACAGATATGTATCATATATATAGCTGTAGAAAATTAACCCTAAGAGAGTAATGAGGTTTTTGGGCTCACAATCTGACCTGGGTCATATTCGTGTGTGGAACTCTGAACTTTAGTCAGCCCATTTAATCTAATTAAATGTCCAACCGATGTCAGGTGTTCAAGTCTTACTTGGATTCCCAATTAAATTCATCTTATGAATTTAAATCCAATTTCGATCCATTCTAAGTGTGTGACCCTGTAGGTTCTCATTACGTTGACAGTAATACTAAAATCATATTCTAGTATTACAAATAGTGAGCGGTATCGAGTAATACATCACTGCTACTCAAGTAACGGGAATGTCAGTAATTAGACATAACCTATCCGTGACCAATGTTACCATGTAGTCTAGTCCCTTTGTCTAGATATTTTAATTGACCACAAGACATAGAGTGTGTCACCATTGTATAGTTAAATCTTTGGTTTCTTGATGTCCGAGTAGACTTACTAAAATAAATGAGCTCAATATCTCATATTGACTCATTTGAGTACGACCATGCATTTTGCAGTCTCACTCAATCAAGGGGCCTGTAGATATCGCTCCTGTTATGTATGAGGAATAAATCCTATCTAAGTCACTCACTTCCCTCCGCATGATTTGTAGTATATCCAATAGTCGAATTTATAATCACCTTATTACAGGCAACGTTTGACGATATTAAAATATATAACTTCTCATGTAGGAAATTGTAGTGACTTCAAGTCAAGGACTACATACACCATGGTCACTATGAGAACCGCTTATGACACTTACGTAACGATCCATGCATCGTTTTCATGGTGGGTCAGTCCAGTACATTATTACTCTAATATGTACCCATGTGAAAACTTGATATCTCATATCCATGATTCGTGAGATATGGTCATTAGTCTACGAACATATTAGTCTCTATGCATTACTGTTGTCATAATTCACAATAATACTTGACTAAGGACATTTAAGAATAGTGTTCTGATTACAACCAATAGGATCTCACAATCAAGTTATGCACTTGATATCCCATGGTATTGAACCTACTATTCTCAGGACTTTATTATGCTCATTTAATCACAATAAATTAAATGCTTCATATATGAAATAATTCATAATGCAATGTAAACTAGTAATGTCAATACACAACTGGCCTTTAGGGCATACACCAATAATCTCCCACTTGCACTAGAGCCAATCAGACATACATCTAATGCCTATAAACCTAGTGCGCCCCTCATGCTTTCATTGTGCAAGAGGCTTTGTCAGTGGGTCAGCGATGTTAACATCTGTCGGTACTCTGCATATCTTCACATCTTCTCTATCGATGATCTCTCGAATGAGATGGAAGCGCTTAAGTATATGTTTGGATCGCTTGTGAGATCTAGGCTCCATAGCTTATGTAATGGCCCCATTGTTATCACAATAGAGGTCCAGTAGGTCCACAATGCTAGGATGAACTTTCTAATCCAAATGGCCTCTTTTGCTGCATTGGAGGCAGCAATATACTTGGCCTCTGTGGTGGAATCAGCTATTGTCTCTTGCTTCGAACTCTTCCAGCTCACAACTCTACTATTTAGGCAAAACAAAAAACCTGATTGCGATTTGGAGTCGTACTTATCGGATTGGAAGCTAGCATCAGTGTAACCCTTTACAACAAGCTCTTCCTCGACTCCATATACCAAGAATGAATCCTTAGTCCTTCTTAAGTACTTAAGGATGTTGTTGATAGCAGTCCAGTGACTCTCACCGGGATCTGATTGGTACTTGCTCGTCATGCTCAAAGCATATGAGACATCTGGACGAGTACATAACATGGCATACATGATAGATCCAATTGCAGATGCATATGAAATCTTAGTCATGTGGTCTCTCTCATCTTGAGTGGAAGGACATTGAGCCTTAAACAGGCTTATACCATGTGACATAGGGATAAATCCTTTCTTGGACTCTTTCATATTGAAGTGTTTCAATACTTTGTCTACATATGTACTCTGACCCAGGCCAAGCAGTCCCCTTGATCTATCTTTATAGATCTTTTACCTAATACATAGGTAGCTTCACCCATGTCCTTCATGGAAAAGCATTTTCCTAGCCAAGTATTTACGAACTGTGAGGTAGGGATGTCATTCCCAATTAGTAGTATGTAATCTACATACAATATCCGAAATACAACTGTGCTCCCACTAACGTTCTTGTAAACACAAGGTTCATCTTCATTCTTGATGAAACCAAACTCATTGGTTGTATCATCGAAACAAAGATTCCAGCTTCTAGAAGCTTGCTTTAATCCATAAATGGATCGTTGCACTTTACACACCTTCCCAACATCCTTTGGAGTGACAAAACCCTCAGGTTGTGTCATGTACACATCCTCGAGAAGATTTTCATTTAGGAAAGCAGTTTTGACATCCATATGCCAGATTTCTTAATTGTGATATGCTGCAATAGCAAGCAAGATTCAATGGATTTAAGCATGATAACTAGGGGAAAATTCTCATCATAGTCTACACCATGAACTTGCTTGAAACCTTCAGCCACCAACCGCTCCTTAAAGGTATGCACTTTATCAACCATGTCAGTTTTCTTCTTGAATACCCATTTACATCCAATAGGTTTTACCCCTTCAGGTGGGTCTACCAAGATCCGTACTTAGTTGGTATACATGAATTCCATCTCAGATCTCATGGCCTCAAGCCATTTCTCAGAATCTGGGCCTTTTACAGATTCCTCATAAGTCGTAGGCTCATCTTGATCTATGAGCAATACATCACCATGTTGAGTCACGAGAAATCCATATCTCTCGGGTTGATGATGTATCCTACTAGACTTACGTAGGCCTAGTGCTACTTGAGCAGGTGATTGTTCCATAACAATTTGTAGAGCCTGCCCCATTTCCACCATTGGTTCGCTGCTACTTTACGAAGTTTGAATTTCTTCAAGTTCTATTGCTCTCCCACTGGTTCTTTTGTTGACAAATTCTCTCTCTAGGAACATAGTAGTCCGTGTGACAAACACTTTGCCTTCGGTCGGATTATAGAAATAGTATCCGTTGGTTTCCTTGGGATATCCTACAAAGAAGCACTTATCAGATTTGGGACCAAGTTTATCAGGGACTTAGCGCCTTACATAGGCCTCACAACCCCAAATCTTCATGAAGGACACACTAGGATACCTCCAAGTCCATATCTCATATGGTGTCTCTTGAACCGTTTTAGATGGAACATGGTTAGGTGTGAAAGCAGCTGTTAAAGATCTGCATGACTCATCATGGATCAGACCATGTCTAACAAGGTTCGGTTTCTCCTCTCAGAGACACCATTTCATTGCGGTGTTTCAGGAGGAGTGAGTTAAGATATTATCCCACACTCTTTTAGATGGTCATCAAAATTTTGGCTTAAGTACTCACCTCCTCGATCTGATCGAAGGACTTTAATTCTTTTACCAAGTTGGTTTTGTACCTCGTTCTTTAATTCTTTGAACTTTTCAAATGATTCTGATTTGTGTTTCATGAGATACACAAACCCATATCTACTAAAATCATCAGTAAATGTAATGAAGTACTGAAAACCTCCTCTAGCAAATGTATTGGAAGGTCTGCAGACATAACTATGTATGAAACCTAAAAGATCACTGCCCCTTCACCTTTTCCCGTGAATGGAGCATTTGTCATCTTGCCCAACAAACAAGGTTCACATACCACATATGATTCAAAATCAAATGAGTCCAAGAATCTATCTTTATGGAGTTTGGATATGCGGTTCTCATTTATGTGGCCCAAACGACAATGCCACAGATAAGTTGGGTTCGTGTCATTTGACGTGAAGCTCTTAGTATTTATATTATAGACGGGCATTTTGAGGTCGAGAATATAAAGTCCATTACTCAATTGTGCACTACTATAACAAATATCATTCAAATAAATAAAACGACTTTTGTCCTTTATTATAAATGAAAAACCCTTCTTGTCCAAACAAGAAATAGAAATAATATTCCTACTAATAGCAGGCACAAAATAACAGTTCCCTAATTCAATAATAAGCTTAGGGGCAATGATAAATGACAAGTTCCTACAGCCAAAGTAGCAACTTTTGCTCCATTTCCAACTCGTAGGTCAACTTTGCCCTTAGCCAATGGTCTACTCATTTTGAGATCCTTCACATTTACACAAATGTGAGACCCACATCCAGTATCTAATACCGAAGATGAAGAAGTAGATAAATTGACTTTTATAGCAAAAATACCTGCAGTGGTAGTCTCACTTCCTTTCTTCTTCTTAAGCTCTTCCAGGTACTTATGGCACTTCCTCTTCCAATGTCCGGTCTCACCACAGTGGAAGTATGTGCCCTCCTTGGCCACCCTACCCTTAGGTTTCAAGGCAGAAGTGCTGGGCTTGGAATTGCCCTTTTCCTTCCCCTTGTCCTTGGGTTTCTTAATCTGCTTTTTGCCATTGCCCTTACCTTTAGCCTGTTGAACCATCAAAATGGTCTTTCCCATAGAAATGTTCTGCTCAGTAGTTCTTAACATGCTTAGCAGTTCTGGCAGAGGTTTTTCAATCTCATTCATATTGCAGTTCATGACGAATTGACTATAAATTTCCAGCAACGATTGCAGGACCAAGTCAGTGGCCAACTCTTGACCCAAAGGGAAACCAAGCCTTTTAAGGTTCTCTATGTACCCAATCATCTTGATCGCATGAGTTCCAACAGGGCTTTCTTCTGCCAGTTTGCACTGAAACAATGCCTTTGAAACTTCAGACCTCTCATGCCTAGCCTGTAGAGCCTCTTGAGGTGTACGATCATATCGTAGGCATCCATATTCTCATGTTGCTTCTGAAGCTCAGAGTTCATGGTGGCTAGCATGAGACATCCAATGTCCAAGGCGTCATCTTGATGTTTCTTATGCGCATCCTTTTCGGTGCGAGGGGCACTTACAGTGGGTGGTTTAGGAACAGGCTGCTCTAGAACATAGAGCTTTTCCTCATGCCTAAGGACCATCCTTAGGTTCGTGTACCAGTCTAGAAAGTTTGTCCTAAACAGTTTGTCCTTCTCAAGGATGGATCGCAATGATAGGTTATTTGATGTGTTGGATGCCATGGTAATCTATCAATAGAAATATGCAAAAGAAATATCCAAAGTAAGAAATATTTAACCATCAATAGAAATATGCAGAGTATGTATCATGACATTGAAATATTTAATAAGGTCTTTTATTATATATACCTCCTACTATTTCATTCAAATCAACGACCCTCCTCATTGACTCGGAAAATCCCATCGTAAAATTTTTTAGTAGTCCAAGATCCATATTTCTCCTAGTTTTGAGTCAGCTTTGGCTGATCACTAAAAAAATCAGTCATTTAGGTAGGGAACATTTCCCAATTACATCATATACAACTCTTGGATAGTTGGGTGAATAACACTTACTCTAATTTATCTTATAGACTAAAGCCCAACTCTGTGCCTCTAAACCTTCAATCCTATTGAAAAAGTTTAGTTAAGTCAGACCCAATGGTTGGCAATTGAATATTACTTTTATTCCATCGCGTCTCACTAGGATAGATTAAGGCACCCTGCTTTGGCATACCTACACTTAATCGATCCTAGCCTAGACGAGTGCTATGAATTGGAAGACATCTTATTACAACTTAATATTTACTTTGTGGGTTTTTTTTCTTCTCCCCATTCATCATCCATTACAACAATGCATATCATAAAAAATTAAATACATAAAATTTATGTGAAATGGTTGTGGCCCTAACACACTGATTCTCTCAATCCAATGAGAGTATCAAAAACTGAACAAGGGGATTATACTGTCTTCTCCAAGCAGCTTCCCAATCTTGTCCTTGTATGGTTGTCAATTCTTTACCTCCTTAGTGAGATTACATTTACATATAAAGAAAGACTGTACAATTGGAGTGTAGAGAGAAAGGATGACATCGAGAATGTAGAGAGAAAGGCACGATACACAGGCCGTATTCAAAATACTAAAATACATCACAGAATATAAACCATTCATCACAGAACAGAACCAAGCATCACAGAACTAAGGCCACAACCATGCACCATGCATCACAGAACATAATAATCAAAGAATATGTTGTTATGATTTTGTTTAGTTTATTTAAGAAGGATTGGTTTTTTTTTTGGGGAATCATTATTACCTACGCAGAGCCGTCATCATCCCTTACCACCGCCAGAGAATGAACTTTCATGTTTTAAGAAATCCTAACGTCACTGTAGACGATGCAGGTGCATGAACTATTCATGCTTTATGAAACCCTAACGTCACTGCAAATCAAATCTTTCCAGGGTTTTCAATGGTTCCAAACCGATGACTACCCTATTGTGGCATCTGTGTTAACAACCAACACATAAACAAATCCTTATATTGCAACTGTTGTAAAAAAAATTATATTTCATATGAATCTTTCTACCAATAGTGCGAACATATCACAAATAGTCACATATCTTTCATAACTGAATTATGGTTTCGCAAGTGGCTCTGATACCACTGTTAGGTTTCAATGGAAAATACAGATTGAATACACAATGGAAAAATTACAAAAATTATTGAAACCTAGCCATGGATCCATGCAAAAATCATAAATCGTATTTAGGAATTATACCTTATGGATGGATCTGCTATCTCCAAGATATGTCAATCACAGCACTGCAATGTTGTGGTGCCTCTAAGGTATCTACACGAATGGATCAAAACCAAGCTTTCATCACGCCGCGGTGCTAGCTGCGGGATGGGGCTGTTCCTCACGATCTCTCTCACGCAATTTCTGTGACGGCTAGGGTTTTCTTTTGTAACCTTTTTCCACAGATATGTATCATATATATAGCTGTAGAAAATTAACCCTAAGAGATTAATGAGGTTTTTGGGCTCACAATCCGACCTAGGTTAGATTCGTGTGTGGGCCTCTGAACTTTAGTCAGCCCATTTAATCTAATTAAATGTCCAACCGATGTCAAGTGTCCAAGTCTTACTTGGATTCCCAATTAATTCATCTTATAAATTTAAATCCCGATTTCGATCCATTCTAAGTGTGTGACCCTGTAGGTTCTCGTTACTTTGACAGTAATACTAAAATCATATTCTAGATTTACAAACAGTGAGTGGTATCTAGCAATACATCACTGCTATTCAAGTAACGGGAATGTCAGTGATGAGACATAACCTATCCGTAACCAATGTTACCATGTAGTCTAGTTCCTTTATGCAGATATCTTAATTGACCACAAGGCATAGAGTGTGTCACCCTTGTATATTTCAATCTTTGGTTTCTTGATGTCCGAGTAGACTTACTAAAACAAATGAGCTCAATATCTCAGATTGACTCATTTGAGCACGGCCATGCATTTTGCAGTCTCACTCAATCAGGGGCTCGTAGATATCCCTCCTGTTATGTAAGAGGGACAAATTCTATCTAAGTCACTCACATCCCTCCGCATGATTTGTAGTATATCCAATAGTCGACTTTATAATCACCTTATTACAGGCAATATTTGACGACATTAAAATATATAATTTCTCATGTAGGAAACCGTAGTGACTTCAAGTCAAAGGACTACATACACCATGGCCACTGTGAGAACCGCTTATGACACTCACGTAACGATCCATGCAACGTTCTCATGATGGGTCAGTTCAGTATATTATTACTCTCATATGTACCCATGTGAAGACTTGATATCTCATATCCATGACCCGTGAGATATTCCAGTCTCTATGTATTATTGTTGTCCTAATTAACAATAATACTTGACTAGGGACATTTAAGAATAGTGTTCTAATTACAACTAATAGGATCTCACAATCAAGTCATGCACTTGATATCCGATGGTATTGAACCCACTATTCTAAGGACTTTATTATGCTCATTTAATCATAATAAACAACACAATAAATGAAATGCCTCATATATGAAATAAATGTCATAATACAAAGTAAACTAGTAATGTCAATACACAACTGGCCTCTAGGGCATACACCAACACTCCATTGATCTCAACGTTCAAACCTCTTAAATTTCTTTTTGTAATTTTGCCAAACTGCAAACTAGCCACCGCTTTGTATATTTGCTCTAAGTAATGTAAGTTTTTGTGTCGATCCCTTGAGTGCAAATTTTTTATGCATTTTGTTGGATCTTCTAATAATTTCTCAAAGCCGAAGCTAAGTGTTTTTGTACTTGTCTGTTCTGTAACTTCATTGTTTGTGTCGACGGATCATTATGTACACCAGAGGGGATCCTAGGTATGGTAACATCGTTCATCTTCATGGCTTGCTGGACGAGCAGTAGATAGAAAATGATCGTCAAAAGGGGTTTCTTCTCGAGAAGGACTTGGAGCTTGCCCACTTGAAGGAGATTCATCCTAGTTGCTTGGCTGATGCTCATCTAGGGTGCTCTGCTCACACTCGTTTGGTTCGGTGGAAGATTTGAGCCAAGGATGCTGGACTCAAGGATATTCTCATCAAGAAGGACTTGAAAATTTACAAGTTGAAGATGTTACTTGGAAGACTACGAATGCAGGGTACTTCTTGCTCTCGTGATGAGTATAATCAAGGGAAGATGTTCCATGAGATGTCCTTGGGGCTTTGGGCAGCTTAAGGAATACCGGAGATACTCAGAGCGGTATAGCTCGGACTTTGAGCGTAGCATCTTCTGAGAGTGCATGACCCACCCTCCATCATGAGGTTTTGACTCAATCAGTTGAATTGGAACATCTTTCGAATTTCCCGAGTGACCGAGAGGGGACTTTCGGGCTGAGGAGGCATCGTGGGCGAGTCGTACAGCTTAGTCGAAATATCCTATTCCTCCCAATCGTATATAATTTGGATGTGAATAAAGTGATCATATGTATGAAACAAAGACACCTGATGTTGAGTATCTGATGTACTCCCGCTCTTAAATATGTACTAGAAATTTGACATGAAATAAAGATTGCTCACTTTTTTCTGTCTTAATTTTTGCTTCCTTAGTGTTGTGACTCATTAATGTTTAGAGTCAGGGAGTTATGGGAGCTGCTCTAGAGATGAGCGGATTCCGAATTTGCTGTTTGAGAGTTCGCGAGTGTGGAAGCAGCTCTAGGGAAGAGTTGGACACCAAACTTATTGTTTGAGAGTTAGCGAGTTATAAGAGCAGCTCTAGCGAAGAGTTGGACTCCAAACTTGCTGTTTGTGGGTTAGCGAGTTATGGGAGCAGCTATAAGGTTGAGTTAGTCTCCGAACTTGCTGTTTGAGAGTTAGCGAGTTGTGGGAGCAGCTCAAGTGACGATTTGAGCTCTGAACTTGCTAATAGCAAGTTATGGGAGTAGCTCAAGCCATGAGTTGGACCACAAATTTGTTGTTTTTTAGTTACGAGTTGTGGGAGTAGCTTTACGGACGAGCTAGACTCTGCACTTGCTGTTTTTTGGTTAGAGAGTTATGGGAGTAGATATAGGGATGAGCTGAAGGGATCTGAACATGCTGTTTGAGGGTTAGCAAGTTGTGGGAGCAGCTATAGGAAAGAGTTGGACTCCAAACTTTCTATTCGAGAATTAGCTACTTGTGAGTGTAGCTCGGGTAAGGAGATGAGCACCGAACTCATTGTTTACATTCGGAGAGTACCACATGAATTTACGAAAGAAATGCTAAGTTTTCATTGAACAATAAATTTAAGTGACTCCCTTAGCTGCTAGCCTTTATTATATGCTCTGACTGTTACAAAGATCAATCTTATTATAAATGTTAAAAACCTAGTAAAGGGCATTAAGCACCCTCATTAAACTTCATCAAATGCTTGACATTCCAAGTACTTGATATCTCCTTGCCCCCGAGGTCTTCAAGTTGGTAAGTTCCTCGGTAGATAGTGTAACCCCTATTTTCACAAATACGTATTTTCTGTGTATTTTCGGATTTTTAATTTTTTGTAAATTATTTTTCCGTTCTTAAACTCTTTTTGTTAAAATTTATTTTTGGATCTCCTATTAAAGCCTATTTATAATCAATAATTTTAATTGTGACTATTTTTTCCAATGAAATTTTATATTGTGTTACTAACCCTATTATTCTTGTTGTTGTTATTATTATTATTATTATTATTATTATTATTATTATTATTATTATTATTATTATTATTATTATTATTGTTGTTGTTGTTGTTGTTTCTACTATTATTATTGTTGTTGTTGTTATTTTTACTACTATTAGTATTATTATTTTTATTGATTCTACCTTCTAATTTTATATTAAGAATCCTACTTTTTTTTTTACCTCTTATTGGTTTTAAAACCCAAACCCACTTTTTATTGGAACCCCAATACCCTGTTTTAAAACTACCCAAAACCCAATTGCTAAATCCATACTCGAAACCCTTTCAACCCAATACCCGTTAAACACCCGTTACCCATTAAAGAAATACCCCAACCCGAAACCCCCCTATCAGCCGTCACTTACCCAACCCTAAAAAACTATATACCCTATATATTACTGTGCATCCCTACCCCTTCGTTAACCCATACCGCCGCCTCTCCCGCTCTCCCGTCTCTCTCTCTCGATCATCCCCTAGCCGTTCTCCTCGTCTCCCTCTGCTCGCGACCTTCTCCTCCCGTCTCCCTCCTTTCCTGCAGCCGTGATGCCACCTCATTCAGTCGCGACCCCACCTCAGCATCAGCAACCAGTGCTCGTCTCGACGTCCTGCAGTGCAATGCCACCTGCAGCCGACCTCGGTGTGCTCCGCCTCTCGCCGCACCTCCCATACACCGCCCCACCCCGGCCTCCCATCGCTTCACCCCAGCAACTCAGCAGGCAGTCGATGCTCGCCCTGCCTCCCTTCCACAAATAGCAGCAGCCAGAGCAATGTAGCTCCGCCCTTGCAACCTCCGTCGTGTCGCAGACCCCAGTACCCTGCAGTCGCCACGACCCCCTGGTTCCCTGCCTGCAGCGCCAGAACACCCCAGGGCACCCTCCTCTCGATCCCCGAGGCTCCATCCCCTGCGTGCTCCTCTGACGACTAATCGCAGCGGCAGCCACTTCTTGGCCGCTGTTGTTTCCCTCCCCCGTGGTGCACCGGCCTCTTTTTCGCTTCCCCCTTGTGTACGGGAGTGTTTGGTGTGCGTGTGTTGGATCTTTCATGGTGTTCGTGTGCTTGTGGTCGTAGTTCGTTGCAGTGGTTCGTTGTTCGTGTTTGTGTTCGTGGGTTGTGCGATCGTTGAGTTCATGTCCCGAGAATCCGTTCCCGTTATTCTTGTCCTTGCTTCGTCGTTTTCATCATCGTCTCTCAGAAAAGTAACTTGTATTCTTCTCTTTGTATAATACAAATACTAAATACCGCCTATAGTGTAGTTGGGTTCTAGACACAATTCTTATGTGAACCCCCTTGTTGATCTTGTCTTTATTGTGTTGACCCTTCTGTAGTTGCCACATGACACATATGATATGAAATAACCTAGGGATGACCACTTCTTGTTATAGGCATGCATGTTGTTCGTAGGATATCGTATGCTTGATGTGTTGATTAGTAGTATAACATGTTGTAGACTTGCTAAATATCCTATACTATGTTGGTTGGACACCTAGTACCCTATATTTCATGTTTGGTTATGTTTTGGATGAGTTTCTTGTGAATTAGTTGATTTTGTGCATGAAGGATATTTTCTGTTTTGTCGATTTCCCCGTTTTTTATCAGTATTTTAGACCCTGTTAAGGTCAATATATTAAAATTATTTGTGAACATGAACTGTAGAGAATTCTGTCCATTTTTCAACCCTTCTGACATATCTCAGTTTCGTTTTACGAGTTGTGAGTTATGTCTATTTTACTACAAAGGTGTAGAGAGATTTCCAGATTTTGTTTTCTATGAATTCTGAAAAGTAATCTATTTTTATCATGATGTTAAAAGTATTATTTTAACCTAATATTTTGCACAATACAACTAGACTTGATTGGAATTAACCCTAAATTTTTTTAGATTTATTTGATGATTTTTACAAACCATTCTATGTTTCCAAACAATTACTATACATGTAGAATTTTCATACTGTTCAGTAAAGAACCTGATTTTCGACCTAATTCTACTTGTTGTTTGTAAAATACTTGCAAATATGAAAGTTATCCTACTGTGTCTACATTATCACTCTTTTGGTGGATTTTGATTTTGATTTATGATTTTTGAGATATTGCTGTTTTTGTACTATAGTGTTTATAATTCTAGATTTACAAAACTACTGCATCTTGATGTTTTCTGATTTTTGTTGACTAAACTATTTATATTGAAAAATTATGAAACTTTATATTGTGATGCTAGACATATAGAGTAATTCCCCATATTTTTCGTGGATTTAATTAATGAATTTTCATGCTGTTTTCCTGACTTTGAATACAAGTTTCTGATTTCTGGCTGAACACCTTTTCTGGATTCAATTCTGTTTTGAGTCTTGATTTTTGTGAAATACTATATGACTTATATATATTTGCTGGATTTGTTCGGGATTCTATTTTCTAGATCTTCTGACGGATCCAGATTTGACTTCCTGTGGTAGCGGGAATCTCAATTTTGGTACAGCAATGTCTTGCTGTCCAGAATTGGTATTTTGTTATGTTTAAATATTTGCATGTTGTTTCTTTCATTTTGTGATTTAGAACATGTTTCTTGCATCATATGAGCTCCTTGATACATCCTTGTCTTGTCCCGATTTTGTTCCCGTTATCTCGTGATCATGTGTATTTTGTAATAAAAAGTAACAAGTCGGGATTAAGGGAAATATCTATTAGTGGGCAATATAGAAAAGTGTACTCGAAAGGGGGCCCGTGTTTTCCATATTTGGAATTTGGTATATGATTTGGATTATATTTGGAATTTGGTATATGATTTGGTTAATTTGGAATTTGGTATATGATTTGGATTACTTAATACCTGAGTACATGGCCCTATATGATCCCCTACGAAATCTAAATGTAATTTGTTTGAATGTAGCAACCATGTAGTAAAAACCTGGGATGCATGAAGATTCCCAAGTTTCATGTATTTTTCTTTTCCCAAAACTTAGAAGATTCCCAAGTATCAGTAAAAACCTAGATAGTAATAACATAAGATTATTATAAGAACATGACATCTGTTATCTGTTTATCTGTATCTGTTATCTGACATCTGTTGTCTGATTATCTGTTATCTGTCTGACCATCATCTGACATTATCATCTGTATATCTATCTGCATACCACTTGACACTTGATACATGTTACCTGTACTCTGTTAACACATTATATTACTTGATCCTGTTCATGATTCAGGCTAGTTCTATTTCATTATCATGTCTATTCCATACTATTTGTTTATCTTTTCCCATGTACTTGTATCGTGCACTACAAGCGGCCCGTAACTTGCATTGACGGGCGTTTTTGTTTTCTTTTCCTCTTCCTGCAATTTGCTAAATTGCAGATTTTGGAGATCAGCTATGTAATCCCTGTTTTCCATTTTATGTATTTTGAGTGTATTTTTATTTTCCCTTGTATTTGATTCAGCTTGTATCTATTTTCGGATCGTATTTTAGATCTTTTCTTCTATATATTCATTTGGTTGATTTATCGTCTCATTTGAGTTCTTGATTTTACTGTGTGTCTGTTCTTTCCTTCTTGATTGATCGAGCTCTATTTTGATCTCAAATTTTCTATTTGTTCAATCCTAATTATACTGTTCTTGTCCTTTCCTTTTTAAACCATTTGTTTTAAATCCATTAATACCCATTTTCCTATCCTAATTATTTAAACCATACCCTGTTAATTAACCCATACACCTTAAACCCAATACCCCTTCACCTAATTAAACCTATTCACTTGAACTACCCAGACCCGTTTAGTCGTTTACCCTACCACTGTTCAGCCCCCACCTCCAAGTAAACCCTATTTTTTTTAAACCACCTATATAAACCATTTGTTCTCCCCCCCCAGTGTTCTTCTACGTCCAGCCCTAGCCGCTACCCGGCTTTCCCTTGCCTCCTTCCATCTTTTCAACCTCCTCCTGTTCGCCTCCCCTTGCTCCTGTATCCCCTCCTCGCCTGAACCGCCCTCCACCTGGTCGCGCCCCGCTGCAGCAGCAGCCAAGCGTCCTCCCTCTCAGCCTTCTCCCGTCCTCTACCCCCTGCTCCTCGCCGTAGTCAACAGTGACTGCAGCGCCCATTCATCCGGCGCATCCCCTCCTCGGTCTCCTGTCGTGCAGCCAGTGCACCGGCAGCCAGGCCATCACCGTTCCTCCGCTGCTTCGTCGACGCATAGCAGTGCCAGTGTCTTCGGCCGCTGTCATCGTCTTCTATCTGTTTGTCCCTCGCTCTCTCATTGTGAGTGTGTTTTGGTTCGTTGGGTTCGTGTGCTCGCTTTTGTGTTCGTGGTTTGTGTTTTGGTGCGTGCATTTCATTGATTCCTGGTTCGTGGGTTCATTCATTCGTGTATTCGTGCCCCGGGAATCCGTTCCAGTTATTCTTGTTTCGTCGTTTTCGTCGTCGGCTATAAGGCAAGTAAAATATTTGTTGTTTGTAAAATATTTGTTAATATGAAAGTTAGCCTACTGTGTCTATTTTATCACCCTTTTGGCGGATTTGGATTTTGATTTATGGTTTGTGAGATATTGTAGTTTTCGTACTGTAGTGTTTATAATTCCAGATTTACAAAACTACTGCCTCTTGATGTTTTCTGATTTTTGTTGACTAAACTATTTATATTGAAAAATTATGAAACTTTATATTGTGATGCTGCACATATAGGGTAATACCCCATATTTTTCATGGATTTAATTAATGAGTTTTCATGCTATTTTCCTGACCTTGAATACAAGTTTCTGATTTTTAACTGAACACGTTTTCTGGATTCAATTCTGTTTTGAGTCTTGATTTTTGTGAAATACTATATAACTTATATATATTTTCTGGATTCGTCCGGGATTCTATTTTCTAGATCTTCTGACAGATCCAGATTTGACTTCCTGTGGTAGCGGGAATCTCAGTTTTGGTACAGCAACATCTTGCTGTCCAGAATTGGTATTTTGTTATGTTTAAATATTTGCATGTTGTTTCTTTCATTTTGTGATTTAGAACATGTTTCTTGCATCATATGAACTCCTTGATACATCCTTGTCTTGTCTCGATTTTGTTCCTGTTATCTCGTGATCATGTGTATTTTGTAATAAAAAGTAACTAGTCGGGGTTAAGGAAAAGATCTATTAGTGGACAATATAGAAAAGTGTACTCGGAAGGGGGCCCGTGTTTTCCACATTTGGAATTTGGTATATGATTTGGATTACATTTGGAATTTGGTATATGATTTGATTAATTTGGAATTTGGTATATGATTTGGTTAATTTGGAATTTGGTATATGATTTGGATTACTTGATACCTGAGTACACGGCCCTATATGGTCCCCTACGAAATCTAAACATAATTTGTTTGAATGTAGCAACCATGTAGTAAAACCCTGGGATGCATGAAGTGCTACCTAAATAGTAATAACAAAAGATTATAAGAACATGACATCTGTTATCTATTTATCTGTATCTGTTATCTGACATCTGTTGTCTGATTATCTGTTATCTGTCTGACTATCATCTGACATTATCATATGTATATCTGTCTGCATACCACTTGACACTTGATACATGTTACCTGTACTCTGTTAACACATTATATTACTTGATACTGTTCATGATTCATGCTAGTTCTATTTCATTATCATGACTATTCCATGCTATTTGTTTATCTTTTCCCATGTACTTGTATCCTGCACTACAAGCGACCCGTAACTTGCATTGACGGACATTTTTGTTTTTTTTCCTCTTCCTGCAATTTGCTAAATTGCAGATTTTGGAGATCAGCTGTGTAACCCCTGTTTTCCATTTTATATATTTTGAGTGTATTTTTATTTTTCCTTGTATTTGATTCAGCTTGTATCTCTTTTTAGACCGTATTTTGGATCTTTCCTTCTATATATTCATTTGGTTGATTTATCGTCTCATTTGAGTTCTTGATTTTACTATCTATCTTTTTTCCCATTCTTGATTGATCGAGCTCTATTTTGATCCCAAATTTTCTATTTGTTCAATCCTAATTATACTGTTCTTGTCCGTTTTTTTAAACCATTTGTTTTAAATCCATTAATACCCTTTTTCCTATCCTAATTATTTAAATGATACCCTGTTAATTAACCCATACACCTTAAACCCAATACCCCTTCACCTAATTAAATCTATTCACTTAAACTACCCTGACCCGTTTACCCTAATACTGTTCAGTTGCCACCTCCAACTAAACCCTATTTCTTTTAACCCACCAATATAAACCCATTTGTTCTCCCCCCCCCCCCCCCCCCCCCCGTTCTTCTACATCCAGCCCTAGCCGCTACCCTGCTTTCCCTTACCTCCTTCCATCTCTTCAACCTCCTCCTGTTCGCCTCCCCTTGCTCCTGTCTCCCCTCCTCGCCTGAACCGCCCTCCACTTGGTCGCTCCCCGCTGTAGCAGCAGCCAAGCGCCCTCCCTCTCAGCCTTCTCCCGTCTTCTACCCCCTTGCTCCTCGCCGTAGTCAATTGCGACTGCATTGCCCATTCATCTGCCACATCCCCTCCTCGGCCTCCTGTCGTGCAGCCAGTGCATCGGCAGCCAGGCCTTCGCTGTTCCTCCGCCGCTTCATCGACGCATAGCAGTGCCAACATCTTGGGCCGCTGTCATCGTCTTCTATCCGTTCGTCCCTCGCTCTCTCTTTATGTGAGTGTTTTGGTTCGTTGGGTTCGTGTGCTCGCTTTTGTGTTCATGGTTTGTGTGTTGGTGCGTGCGTATCGTTGATTCGTGGTTCGTGGATTCATTCGTTCGTGTGTTCGTGCCCCGAGAATCCGTTCCAGTTATTCTTGCTTCGTCGTTTTCGTCGTCGGCTATAAGGCAAGTAACTTGTATTCTTTTCTTTGTGTAATATAAGTACTAAATACCGCCTGTAGTGTAGTTGGGTTCTAGAAACAATTTGTGTGTGCATCCCCTTGTTGATATTGTCCCTATTGTGTTGATTCGACCACAGTTGTCTCACGACATACATGACATGAAATAACCTAGGGTTGATCACTTCTTGTTGTATATATACGTGTCATTCATATTATATCATGTGCTCGTTCGTGTTATTCGTAGCAGACTTGTTGTGGACTTGTGAAATACCCTATACCATGTTGTTTGAACATCTAGTACACTATATTTCATGTTTGGTTATGATTTGGATGAGTTTTATGTGAACTAGTTGATTTTGTGCATGAAGGATATTTTCAGTTTTGTCGATTCCCTGTTCTTGATCAGTATTTTAGACCCTATTAAGGTCAGCATATTAAAATATTTTGTGAATAAGATTTGTAGAGAATTATGTCTATTTTCCAACCCTTTTGACAGATCTCAGTTTCATTTTACGGTTTGTGAGTTATGTCTATTTTACTACAGAGGTGTAGAGAGATTTCCAGATTTTGTTTTTTATGAATTCTAAAGAGTAATCTATTTTTATTCTGATGTTAAAAGTATTATTTTGATCCAATATTTTGCACAGTACAACTATACTTGATTGGGATTAAACCTGAATTTTTTTGGATTTATTTGATGAGTTTTACAAACCGTTCTATGTTTCCAAACAATTACTATACATGCAGAATTTTCATACTGTTCAGTAAAGAACCTGATTTTCGACCTAATTCTACTTGCTTTTTGTAAAATATTTGTGAACATGAAAGTTACCCTACTGTATCTATTTTATCACACTTTTGACGAATTTGGATTTCGATTTATGGTTTGTGAGATATTGCTGTTTTCGTATTGCAGTGTTTGTGATTCCAGATTTACAAAACTACTACATCTTGATGTTTTCTAATTTTTGTTAACTAAACTATTTATATTGAAAAATTATGAAACTTTATATTCTGATGCTACACATATAAGGGAATAACCTAGATTTTTCGTGGATTTAATTAATGAGTTTTCATGCTGTTTTTCTGACTTTGAATACAATCTTCTGATTTCTAGTTGAACATGTTTTCTGGATTCAAATCTGTTTTGAGTTATGTTTTTGTGAAATACCATATGACTTATATATGTTTGCTAGATTTGGCCGAGAGTCTATTTTTCAAATTCTATGACGGATCCAGATTTGCATATTTGTAGCAACGAAAATTCCAGATTTAGTGCAGTACTATCTTGCTGTCCTGAACTAGAATTCTCATTGTTCTAATCTTATATGTGTTGTTTTTCACCTGTACATTCTTATCTTGCAACTTGAACTTGTTAATTGACCATGACATTATTCTTGCCAATTTTTGTACTCACACATGCCTGTTTGATAATAATAATAATAATAATAATAATAATAATAATAATAAATAACCAAGCCGGGGTTAAAGGGAAAGATCTAATAGTGGAAAATACAGAAACGTGTACTCGAAAGGGGATCCACAGATCCTACGTGATTACTTGATACATGATACTTGACACGTGATTACTTGACACTTGCACACTTGACACGTGATTACTTGACACTTGCACGCTTGACACGTGATTACTTGCCACTTGCACAACTTGACACGTGATGCATGATACATGATACTTGGAGCTTGGAGCTCGATTACTTGATACTTGTCCCTGAGTACATTGCCTTCTATGATCCACTATGAAATCTAAAGCGAAACTGTTTGAATGTAGCAACCATGTAGTAAAAACCAGGATGTATGAAGTGCTACCTAGATAGTAATAACTACAAGACTTGACCATGACACTTGAACATGATGCATGATCACTTGATACTTGCTACTTGTGCTCGATACTCGACACTTGATACTTGTTACTTGTTTACATGATACTTATTTACTTGACCCTTGATACTTGCCACTTACACTTGTTCACCTTGCCATGCTAATTGTATATTTTGTTATCATGCCTATTCCATATTATTAGTTATCTTTTCCCATGTACTTGTATCCTGTACTACAAGTGGCCCGTAACTTGTATTGACATGAGTTTATTTTCCTTTTTCTCTTTCTGCAATTGTTAAATTGTAGATTTTGGAGAACAGTTGCCAGACGGAGTTGGTGACATGAGATACTAGCTGCTGGAATTTTGCTATTATTATTTCTTGTTGCTTATTTTGAACAATTGTACTTGATTACTTGGATTTATTTGTATTTGGACAATGTGACCCAGGATGTTGACTTGTCCATATTTGATTTATTTGAAATTATAATATTTTGGTTTCAAGTAAATTCTTGTTGGTATTTTGATTCATATATGCATGCTTGGTTGACTTTTCTTGCTTCTGACTCTGATATTTCTTGTGGAATGTTGTAAAGATTCCGAACAGCTTATGGGTGATGAAAATCATTCGCTGGGCTTAGTCACGTATCCATATTCCGTATTCTCTTTTGGGAAGCGGGGCGTGACAAGCTGCCAGATGGAGTAGGTGATATGAGATACTAATTGCTGGAGTTTTGCTATTATTATTTCCTGTTGCTTATTTAAATAATTGTATCTGTTATTTGGATTATTTTGTATTTGGGCAATATGACCCATGATTATTGATGTCACGCCCCGCTTCCCAAAAGAAAATACGGAGTACGGATACGTGACTAAGCCCAGCGAATGATTTTCATCATCCATAAGCTATTCAAGAATCTTTACAACATTCACAAGAATCATCAGAGTCGGAAGCAAAAGAATCAACCAACATGCACATAAGAACCAAAATACCAACAAGAATACTTGAAACCAAATATATTAATCTTAAATAGTCATGATCTGAATAAGTCAAAATCCGGGGTCACATTGCCCAAATACAAGAATAAATTCAAGTATCAAAATACAATATTGTTCAAGCAACTACAAGAAATAATAATAACAAGATTCAGCACTAATACTTCATGTCACCAATACCATCTGGAACCTATTCTTCAAAATTTGCAATTCAACAATTGCAGAAGAGAAAAAGAGAAAACAAGTACCCGTCAATTGCAAGTTACGGGCCGCTTGTAATGCAGGATACAAGGTAATGAGGAAAACTAACTAATAACATGGAATAAGCATGATGATAATGTATAACAACTAGCATGGTAAGGTGAACAAGTACAAGTAGCATGTATCAAGTGTCAAGTAAATAAGTATCATGTAAACATGTATCAAAGATCAAGTATCAAGTATCACGAAATCAAGTAACAAGTAACAAGTGTCAAGTTTCAAGTCTCATGTATCATGTAGTCAAGTATCAAGTAAGCATGTATCATGTTCAAGTATCATGTTCAAGTATCATGTATCAAGTTTTGTAGTGATTACTATTTAGGTAGCACTTCACGCAGCCCACCTTACATGGTTGCTACAACAAACAGTTTCGCTTTAAATTTCATAATGGACCATAGAGGGCAGTGTACTCAGAGACAAGTATCAAGTAACCAAGTATCAAGCACGAGTCACATAATAGTGAACAAGTGGCAGCAAGTATCAAGCATAAATCACGTAATCGTGAACACGTGGCAACAAGTAATATCAAGCACGAGTCACTTAAGCATGAACACGTGACAACAAGTAATATCAAGCACGAGTCACGTAATCGTGAACACGTGGCAACAAGTAATATCAAGCATGAATTATGTAGTCATGAAATATGGCAACAAGTAGTATCAAACATGAATCATGTAATCATGAAACATGGCAACAAGTAATGGGAAACACGGGTCCCCTTCCGAGTACATGTTTCTGTATTATCTACTACTAGATCTTTCCCTTAAACCTCGGCTTGGTTATTTTATTATTAATATCAAACAAGCATGTATGTGTCACGAATAGGGCAAGTATATCATGGTATGATCAAGTAACAGGTTCAAGTTGCAAGATAAATATGTACGGGTGCAAGATAACACATAAGAGAACAAAATGACCAAATCTCAAGTTCAGGACAGTAAGACCATACTGTAGTAAAACAGTGATTCCCAGTGTTACAAAAATGCAAATCTGAATCCGTCAAAAGATCTAGAAAATAGACTCCCAACCGAATCCAGTGAATACAAATAAGTCATATAGTATTTCACAAAATCAAGTCTCAAAACTGATTTGAATCCAGATAACACGTTCAGCCAGAAATCAGGAAACCGAATTCAAGAGCAGGAAAACAGCTTAAAAATTCATTAAATAAATCCACGAAAAAATTTGGGGTATTTCCATATATGTCTAGTATCAGAATATAAAGTTTCAAAATTTTTCAGTAAAATTAGATCAGCCATCAAAAATCAGAAAACATCAATAAACGATAGTTTGGCAAAACTGGAATTCCCAACACTGCTGTACGAAAACTATAATATCTTGCAAACCGTGAAACGAAATACAAATCCGCCAAAGGGAGATGAAAATAGACAAAATAATCTAACTTTCATATTTCATAAATATTTTTCATACAGAAAAAGAAATTTGGGTGAAAATACAAATCTTTACAGAACAGCGAGCAAAATCTAGCAAGTGTAGTTTTTATAAACGAGCATGAAACGGTATATAAAACTCATCAATAAAATCCACCAAAATTCTGGATAATCCCTAAGTAGATATAGAAAAATTGACCAAAGTTTCAGATTAAAATACTATGTCTAACACTAGTATCAAAATAATTTAGTATCAAAATCATGAAGAAATGAAATCTGGAAATGAACGACACCTCTGTAGTAAAACAGTCATATCTTACACATGAAAATGAAATCGAGCAAGGTCAGAGGAGTTGGAAAGAAGATGAATTTCTCTAAAACTCATGTTTTATACTGAAATTAAGATTCTGATCTTAATATGGTCTAAATTACTAATCAAGACAAATTATCGGCAAAATACAGAATTTCCTCAAAAACCAAAATCAACATAGATCCAACGAAACTTAATCCAAACACAACCAAACATGAAATCGAGTCTACCAAGTATCCAAGCATCATGAAATAGGATAATTAACATGTCCACAACGAGTACATCACACGGGTCTCACAAGCACACAAGTTCTCATAATTGTTTCACATATACCTCATATCAAGAACGGGCGAAACCTAGGGTTGTTACATGTCAAATTTTGTGTCGTGAGTCAACTATGATCAAGACACTATACATCAAACCTAAATCACACACACGAGTTGTCTCTAGAACCCAACTACACTACAAGCGGTATTTTTGACTTGTATCATACAAAAAAATTTGAGTACAAGTTATTTGCCTTAACCGAAGACGAAAATGACTCCAAGCAAGAATAACGGGAACGGATTCCCGGGCACGAACTCAACGAACGAATGAACCCATGAACACACGATCACGAATCAATCACGAACACAAACCAACGAACGGATCACGATGATGATCAAGATCAAGATGATCAACCAACGATCGGGCGAATCGGCACGGATGAGATCAAGATCAACAAGATTGGACGGTCCCAATCAAGGTGATGATGAAGTTGATGATGATCACGATCGAACGGCCAAGAATCAATCAATCAAGATCACGGTCAAACGGACGACCCACAATCAAATGATCAACACTTAATCAAAACAACCCATGAACACGATAATGAACCACGAGCAACTAACGAACCCACGAGTAACAACTCGACTACCACGAACAACGAACGAACGACGAACGGCAAATCCCGAACGGACACAACCCGAACTCACTCGCGCACGACAGCGGCACAACGAGACGATGTCGCTATTGTTGCGGGTTGCTGCAGTCGACAAGAACAGCGCCGGCGGGCTGTTGCACGGCAGAGCTGATGGCACAGCACAGGAAGCGCGTTGTGGGCTGGCTGGCTGGCTGGCATGCGACATAGACAAGCAGAGCAGGGGGGCAGGGACGAAGAGAGACAGGGATGGAGAGGGGGGCAGGCGATGTCGCAACGCGACGCTGTGATGGGGCATTGGGGTTGCTGTGGCTGCGTTGGGTGTTGGGCGGCGCAGAGGACAGAGCACCGGGGATGAGTAGGAGGACGATAAGGAGACGGGGGAGAGGGAGAGACGGGGATGGGCGGCTGCATGGGGAAGGGGACGATGGGTTCAACTGCAGACGGGAGAAGGGAAAGGTTGAAGATGAAACGGCTGATGGGTTGTAAAGGTAGGGGCAGCTGAGTTAGATGAAGAATAGGATACAGGTTGCATATATATAGGGGTACAGGGTATATTAGGGTAAGATAGGGTTTAGATGAAGTGGGTTTCGGGTTTGTGGGCTTGGGGTGAATGGGGAGAGGGAAACAGGGTCTGGGTAATGGGTTTAGTTGGTTATATGGGTATGGGTTGTTATAGGGTATTGTATAAATAATGGGTTTTGGTAAAAAGTAATTGGGTTTTGGGTAGTTAGGGGTTAAAAACAGGGTTTGGGTATTTGGGTAGGGTAATTGCTAATGGGTTAATGGATAATTGGGTTTTTGGGAAAATAAAATCACCAATAAAAATATTCAATTAGGGTTTTATAGAAATACTACTACTAATAATAAAATAATAACAATAACAACAATAATAATAACAATATTAAAAGTAACAGTAATAATAATAATACGAAAAAAATGATAAAAATAATAATAGTACTAATAATAATAGTAGTAGTAACAATAATGGAAATCAAAGTAATAATATTAATAATAAGATTTATAAATAAAATTATCGGTCGAAAATAGATTTGAAAGTAGAAACTAATTTACAAAAATTTTAAATACAGGAAATACATAGAAAATACATTTTAGGGGAAACAGGAGTTACAAGTGACTTGTTCAGATCTGGTTTATTTGAGATTAATATATTTTGTTTCAAGTAAATTCTGTTGGTATTGATTCATATGTGCATGCGTGGCTTCCGACTCTGATTATTCTTGTGAAATGTTGTAAAGATCCTGACAGCTTATGGATGATGAAAATCATTCGCTGGGCTTAGTCACGTATCCATATTCCGTATTCTCTTTTGGAAAGCGGGGCGTGACAAATAGCTTTGAAGACATTGTAGGGTCCTTCCCAGGAGGGAGCGAACTTTCTCTTCTTGCGTAGCTCGAAGATCTTGAGCTTTCACAGGATGAGGTCACATTCTTTCAACTTTGTCGGCCAAACTTTCTTATTACAGAACTTTTCCACCCTCTGCTGATTGATCTATCTTTGCAAAGCAGATTTTTATTCTTCAACAAGATCAAGATTACCCCGGAGATCGTTTGAATTTTGTTCCTCGTTGAAAGAGAGGATACGCGGAGAAGGTAGTCCGATTTCAAGGGGATTAGAACCTCAGACCCAAAGGTAAGGTTGAGACTGCCCTATCGGGGTTCTTTTTGTGGTCTTGTAGGAACAGAGTACGCTCGGGATAGGGGTGGCAACTGGGCTGGTTCAGCCGGTCCGGGTGATAGTTTTTGCGAATCGACCCAGACCGTATAGAGGCCTGGGCCCATCGGTCTGGTCTGGGTCGACCAGGGCGGGCCCAAAGGTCGGCCCGACCGAGGCCGACAGTTGAGCTAGCCTATTTTTTTGTTTTGTTTTTTTGGTTTTATTAGTTTTATATAATTACTCTTTAACCCCCATATGAAAATCTATAAATACCTACCCATTCTATACCATTTTTGCACTCAAAAATCTCCAAACTATTCACTCAACTCTCTCAATTCTTCCAAACAATTCTTTCAGATTTCCAATAATTTCTAAATCAAGTGTCAACTCTCTTAACTCTCAAGCTACTCTTGCAACTTTTTGAAGAAAAGAAGTGAAGAAATGTTCACCAAGAAGCATTTTTAACTCTCTTAACTCTCAAGCTCTCTCAACATTTAACAAGTTTTCTTCTTAATTTTCTTTTGCAATTCTTCAATTACGATATCAACTTTATTGTTCAATATTTGTTAGTTTAAAATTTTTTTGTTTGCTAATTTCTTATATATATATATATATATATATATAATTCTATATTTTTTATACAATAAAATGACCTCATCATGTTCACGTACAAGTAGCCAAAAGAGTGCACAAGAATCCACATTCCGTACCGCTTATATTCCACAATTAGATATTGATAGTATTAAAGAAGAAGATAGTGTTCATGTGTTTTCCCAATCCATTAACCCACAAACACAATTCAATGAAATTCTTGTTCAAGATACAGAAACCAAAAAACACCGAAAACCAACATTCTTCACGAAAACATAGAGAATTTACTTCCGATATCCACAGTCATTATACATGGGAAGAAGATTCCTCCAATTCGAAAGAGAGAAAAAAGAGATGTAAGTATTGTGAAACAGTTTACAGATGGTTAAAGGGTATAGGGACGGGTACACTTGCACGCCATTTAAACAATAGACACCCGAAACTGAATAAAGAGCTTACCTAACAGAAGATTAACCCTATGATCGGTTGTATAGATTGTTTTAGTTACGATCGTGATCTTGTTCGTAGTGAATTGGAAAAACTGGTTATTAAGGACGAGTTATAATTTTCTTATTATGAAAGTAGGAACCTAGAGACATTTAACTAAATCGCTCTAAACCTCCATTTTAAAGCGAATTCCTAGAAATACCATTAAATTCGATTGTTTTAAAGTTTATCAAAACCGTAAGGATTTTTTACTTGCTACTTTGATTAGTTTAACTTGTAGAATTTCGTTAACCTCCAACTGTTGGAAAGGTATTAATGACATTTTAATGATGTGTGTAACTTATCAATGAATTGATAATGATTAGATCCTCCAAAAGAGGATCTTATATTTTGGATATATTATGTACCCTCATAATGCACAGGCTATCGCATCATATATCATACAAGCATGCACTAATTTTTCTGTAACGGATAAATTTTCTGCTATTGGTTTTGATAATGCCTCGAATAATAAGAAGACAATTTCTGCATTAAAGGACACATTACATCCTATAAAGCCTAAAATATTTCATATTAGATGTGCATGTCATATTCTAAATTTGTGTGTGCAAGATGCACTGAAGATGACCGAATCATATTTAAGTGCACTAAGAGATTGTGTGCATTTCATAGATTTAATGGTCCTAATCTTCAAGCATTCAAATAATGATGTAAGCTTAAGGGAACGAATTTTAGAAAATTCCCTAAAGATGTTAATCACCATTGAAATTCTACTTTCAATATACTTGTTTTTGCTTTAGAATACAAACATGTTATAAATGAATTTCGCAATTGCAAAAAATATGGAAAATTTTCAAATGAGTGATTACGCTTGGGGTTATGCCCAAAGTTTGTGTGAATTTTTAGAACCTTTTAAAATTGTAAGTGTTGAATTTTCAAAATCTTACGAGTCAACTTCTAGCAGTATTTTAGTTACATTATTTAAGATGATGAAATCTTTTGAACGAATGTTGAATGATACTTATATTTGCCTTACTGTTGTTCCCATTTATGATAAATTTGTTAAATATTTTTGTCTTCTTCCTATGTTCTATTGTGTAGTGTACTGGATCCTCGTATCAAGTTAGATGGTACGAAGAATTTGATTAATATGTTTTATTTATAGTATGGTAGAAGATAATGCTTTTAATTTTGATGAATTGTACTTAACTTTGAGTTAATATTGAATAATTTATATAATAGTATTGATAAAGAATTTGGATTTACTTCTCACACATAACACACAGTTAGTATTGAATCTTCTTCAAGAGATAATGGTATTGCAACTGATGATACAAATATATGGAGTCTTATCCAGACTAACAAATTCTATGACTAATAATGCACTTAATGAACTTCACTGGTATAATGCACAACCTCTGCTATTTGAACAAGATATTGATATGGTCCTTTGGTGGAAAAACAATGCGGTATCATATCATCGTCACATTGGAAAGTATTTTTTTTCTCTTGGTGGCAAGTTATTGAACGAGAAAAGAAATCACATGACATTGAAGACTTTGGAGATACTAATGTGCAGCGTAGATTGAATGAAAGCGGAGCAGATGGCTCAAGGAATAACAGAAGGCTTAAGCAGTAGTTACACTTCAGAAGATGAATCATGAAAACAAAATCCTGAAGATTGAAGAAGACTGAAGAAAACTCCCGTAAACAAATTCCCGAAGATTGAAGAAGACAGAAAAAAAACTTCCTGAATATTGAAGACTAAAGATTGAAGATTTGTATAGTAAGAAGCTTATTCAGGATTTTTGACCGAGGAGATCCTAGGTTTATGTTAAGTTGAGGTGCATGACAGTAGTCCTCTGCCCTATCTTCAAACTAACTCTAGCCTATCTCAAACTTGTAATTTTTAAATTATGTAACTTGTAGGCATTATAAAATGTCGTTTTTATTTTGACTGTTGTAAATCATTCCATATTTGTAAAATTAAGAAAAATAATACATACTTTTTAAATATGATTGATGATTTGTACATCAAAATTTTTTACAATATTTATATATTTAATATTTTCAGAAAACAAAAAAATGTGTTAAAATATAATCAAACAAGATACAGGTATTAAAATAAACTAAAACTAAAAAATAAATGAAAAAAAAATCCAAGTTGGCCCGGTCCGGTACCAAGGTGGTCGAACTGGGTGGCCGGTCCGAGCTAACCTCCCCCATTTTCTACCCGCCCTGGGACCGGACTAGTTCATGAGCCAACCTAGCCTGGACCTGGACCGCTACAGGGTCAGGCCCACCGAGCCACGACCTAGACTGGTTGCCACCCCTAACTCAAGAGTTCTTCAACCCATATGCCCTTTGGAGCTTTTTCTAGCATCTTCTTTAGGCCATCGAGGACCTGTCTGTTGGTTTGAGGATGTGAAATGGAAGAGAAAAGTTGTTCGATCCCCAGATCAGAGCAGAAGGTGCATAACCTCTTCATCGTGAATTGGGGTCGGATGTCGGTGACAAGAAATTGAGGTATCCGAACATGCCGACAATATTCTTCTAAAAGAATTGCTTAGTTTTATGTTCAGTGTTGAACACCAATGGTTCCGATTCGATCCACTTCATGAAGTAGTCGATAGCCACTACTAAAAAGTTTCTTTGTCCGTTAGTGAGGAGAAACGGACCTGAGTAGATTTGTTTCCCACATGGCAAAGGAGATCGAGCTTGACATGGAGCGGAGGTCGACTTTGGGAACTCGCTTGATCGGGGAGAACTTCTGGCAGGGGGCGCATCAGTGGACATACTTTAGGGCATCGTCGAGGAGTGAGGGTTAATAGTAACCTTGTTTATGGATCTTCCGTGCTAGAGACCTAGCACCAATATGGTTGCTGCCGACTTCGTCATGTACTTCTCTAAGGGCATACTGTGCCTCTTAAGGACCGAGGCACCATAGATAGGCTATGAGCAATTGTAAAGGACGCCCTCAACAAGTGTGTATCTTTTTTCCCTTGTCCAGGTCTTCCTTGCTTCTTTAGGATCTCCTGGGAGGATTCCCTCATTGAGAAAGTTAGTCAAAGGTTTAATCCAATTGTTTCCGTGTGTTTGAGGAGTGACAATCATGAGCTCTAAATCTTTCTCTTCAATGCTCAGCTTGAGTAATACCTCAATGAGCACAATGTGGTCGAGTTATTCGAATGAGGAGAAAACTAACTTTGAGAGGGTGTTTGCTTGCCCGTTCTCCTCGAGGGGAATGCAAGCATTGGCGTAGCTGTCATGAGCCCAGGGGGTGCAGCTGCGAGCACCCCCTGGGATTTTAAATTTTTTTAAAAAATATATATATATTTAGTAAAAGGAAGTTTAATAAGGGTTTATGTGTAAAATTCCAACCCATTTAGTTTACTCTTTCAGTCTTTCTCTTCCTTTCCTCTTCTTCTTCTCTTTGACTCTTCCTCTTCCCTGACTGTTACATCACCTTCATTCTCTTTCTCTTTTCCTCTTTTCAATTCAACTTACAAATCCCATCGCAAATTCAAAGGAGAACCTGAGAGGAGCTCGAGAGGAGCAAGAAAGAGATCAAACAACAAACACAAAGTGGGTAACTAATTCTAACCATTAGTTTTTTACTCTTTCTATGCATATACTTGTTTTAGGTGCAAGTAAATTGATTATAAGTTGTTATGAGAGATGAACATCTAATGCTTGATGCACTTAATTACTTTGAGGTAGATTGATGATTGAAGTTGGAAATAGAGAAGGTTTAACAACCGGTTTATTTTTAATGGTTCTAAGTTGTTGAAAATGCATGCCACTTGTTTGATGAAATGCCTAAGAATGATAAGGTTTAGGTTGGCACAGTTTTACTTTGCCAAACTAGTGTTGATCAGCCACCTATTTCAGGAGGAGATATAAGTTCATCTATTCATCTTATAAGGTATGATATTCTTGCTTGGGTTCCCGATCTTTTACTCTTGTTGTAACCTCTGTAGTTGAAATAATATTTGTATAGACAATAAACCATCTTCATTATAAAAGCAAAGTAGCATTATTTGTCTGCACTTAATATTCTAGTTTTGTACTTGCTAATGGTCTAGACAGACAAGAATACCCTGTGGGTGGGTTTATATCATTCTGGTGAAAGCCTTCTGTGAAAAAAATGAGTATTTGCTATGTTCTTATGATGCAGAGATGAGATTGTCTTATTGAAGAGCTGGCAGAGAAAGAGATCATTACTTTGAAAGCTAATTTGTATATGTGACGTTTGGGCAGTCAGTTCTGAATAATTTTTTACTGATTCTGGTGAGACATGGTGTTAACAATCATATGGAGGAATTCTGAAGGACATGCATTCATATTCGGTATTCCTGCCCATTCTCATGATTTAGTAAGGCTTGTTCTAGGATATTTGTAATCAACAACTCCATATTTTAGCAGTATATGTAACTGTGTACCTGCCGAAATCTTTATTGTCAATCAGAAAGTACCTGACCGTTTAAGTTCGCGGTTAAACAGTGACCACAAATTTTCACTTAAATTTGAGAATAGTATAGCTAACTGTATGAACTTTGTTTTGCGTTGAACCATATAGTTATTTCGTTTATCTATTTATTCTTTTATATGAATACGTTGTTGGCTACTAGCCTACTACATACCTTAGACAAGCTTAAAATTTGAATGAATTGAGTCCCCATTACTAGCCTTTTAGGGATATTGATTTGTTGGAATTGGATATAATTTCAGATGAAAAATACTACACTATTCAAGTTTTTAAAAAACTCTCAAGAACAAGCTGCTTCAAGAAGCCAAGAGCCCCCACCCAGGCCACCCCCATCCCCACGTCAGCACGTTGTCCAGCCCCTACCTACGTGCAATGTAGAAGAAGAGTATCCGTCTGATCTTGCTTTAAGAAAAAATATTTATGAGTACGATGTTAAAGAAAGAGAGAATGTTCGACAATACTACTTGCAAAAAGAACCCTGTCAACCTAAAGATCACAACTTTCTTTGGCGTTATTGTGCAAATAAGAAGCGTCGATTTCGGGCTTCATGGTTCAAAGAGTACCCTAATTGGGTAGAATATAGCATTACAACAGATGTCGTTTATTGTTTGTATTGTTATCTTTTGAAAGTTGATCATGGTGGCCAAGGTGGTGGTGATTCATTTGTTGGTGGAGAGGGATTTAAAAATTGGAGAAAGAAAATGAAGTTGAATGGGCATGTTGGAGACCTCACTAGTACGCATAACAAATGTGTGAGGGCTGGCTATGATCTTTTGAAGCAATCGCAACACATTGAACATTCTTTAGCTACTCAATGTATTCAAACTCAAGCCGACTATCGTCTCCATTTGATGGCATCAATTGATTACATTAAATGGTTGTTGCGCCAAGGATTGGCTTTTCGTGGTCATGATGAATCTCAGGAATCACAGAATAAGGGAAACTTTCTTGAGCTCTTACAATTTCTTTGTGACCACAATGAGAATATCGGTAAAGTTGTATTGAAGAAGAATCCAGAAAATCACAAATTGACATTCCCTCAAATCCAACAAGAGATTATTACTTCCATTGTAAAGGTAACTACAAATGCTATTATTAGCGATCTTAGTGATGAACTGTTCACTATTTTGGTTGATGAAGCGCATGACATATCCGTGAAAGAACAAATGGCTGTTGTTTTACATTTTGTGGATGAAAGAAGGCATATTATGAAGCGCTTTCTTGGCAATGTTCATGTTGGTGATACTACTGCCTTATCACTTAAGGCAGCTATTGAGTTTCTGTTGTCTCAACATGGGTTAAGTATATCGAGTATACGGGGGCAAGGGTATGATGGTGCTAGTAACATGCGGGGAGAGTTCAATAGATTAAAAAGCTTGATTATGATGGAGAATGAGTTGGCTTATTATTTTCACTTCTTTGCTCACCAACTTCAGTTAACACTTGTAGCTATTGCAGAAGGTCACGGGAAGATTTCTGTATTCTTTGACATTGTTACGAGTTTATCTATTATTGGAGCCTCATGCAAGCGTTGGGACATTCTTCGTGAAAAACAATTTGAGAAAGTTGTTGAAGGAGTTTATAATGGTGATGTTTTGACTGGGCAAGGTAAGAATCAAGAAATGACATTGAAGCGAGCAGGAAGCACCCGTTGGGGTTCTCATTACGGTACACTTATGAGTTTGATTTGCTTATACTCGTTTGTGATTGATGTTATTGTGATTGTTGAGGAGGATGTAAAGGATAAGAAGATAAGGGGGCGAGCAGAAAATTTATTAGGAATCATTGCACAATTTGAGTTTGCATTTCATTTACATTTGATGAAGAATATCTTGGAAATTACAAATGATTTATCACAAGCTTTACAGAGAAAAGACCAAGATATGATAAATGTCACGACTCTTGTGAGGATAATGAAGCAACAATTGCAAAATATGAGAGATGATGGATGGGAATCATTATTGGAAGAAGTTTCTTCATTTTGTGTGAAGCATAAGATAGTAATTCCACATATGGATGAATTATTTGTACAACATGGAAGATCCCGTCGCAACTTTGAAGGAAAAAAAATCTTCATCATTATCAAATTAAATTGTTTTATAAAGTGATTGATTTGCAACTTCAGGAGTTGAACAATCGTTTTAATGAGGCAAGTACAAAATTATTGTTGTGTATGGCTTGTCGTGATCCAAGCGATTCATTTTCTGCTTATGATAAGAGAAAATTGCTTCACTTTGCTGAATTTTATCCATCCGATTTCTCTAACATTGAGTTAATGCACCTTGACCGGCAACTTGATACCTACATTTTGGATGTGCACTCTGATGACCGATTTTTTGAAGTTGCAGGGATTAGTGGGCCGGCTAGAAAGCTGGTTCAGTTAAAAAAACATCGTGCATATCCGTTGGTATATTTGCTGTTGAAGTTGGCATTGCTATTACCCGTTGCAACCACAATAGTTGAGAGAGTATTTTCTGCAACAAAAATCATCAAGACTTCATTACGAAACCGATTGAGAGATGAGATGATGAATGATTGTTTGGTTGCATATATTGAAAGAGATGTATTTGATGCCATTGACAATGAAGATATCATTCAATATTTTCAGAATATGAAATCTCGAAGGGTTTTATTGCTAAAGAAATATGCTATTTAGTGATTGTAATAGTTTGTGACATGTGATAGTAATATATGATATTTTGAGGCTTGCAAATGTGTTTATTATAATTTTTTTTATAATAGTGTCGCAACCCCTAGATGGAAATCCTGGCTACGCCACTGAATGCAAGTGACCTCTGGCTTATTGAATATGGCCAAGATTTTCTTGATGCAAGCTAAGTACTTGATCATAATTTCATTCCTGACCTCATATTCTCCTCGAATCTAGTTCACTACCGACTGGGAGTCACTGAACACTTCGACCTTTCGGCTCCCTGCTTTTCGAACAAAGAGGAGGCCGGCAATCATCGCCTCATATTTAGCCTCGTTGTTGAACGCTAAAAAATTGAGATGGAGTGAGTATTGTAGAATGAACTCGTCTGGGCTAAGCAAGATGACACCGTTCCCACTCTTTTCGATGCAAAAGGAGACATCAACGCAGACACTCCAGTATGGAGGATCTTCGCTTTCCTCGGGGAACCGAGATAGTGCTCTTGACGATGAATTCGGCTAAGATTTGGGCCATGATAGCCATCCTCGACCGATAGTTAATGTCATGTTGGCTCAATTCGATGGACCATTTCATGAGTCACCTGGAATTCTCTGGCTTGTGAAGTACTTGCTTGAGGCATTGGTCGGTAAGGACCGAGATTGAGTGTGCTTGAAAGTAAGGGAGGAGCTTCCGGGCGACCGTTATCATATCATAGGCCTTCTTCATCTTGGGATAATAGATTTCAACATCATGGATACTTTCCTTACATAGTAAACCGGCTTCTGGACCTTGTCTTCCTACCTTACCAAGACAATGCTGAGAGTTTGATCTGAAGTGGCCAGATAGAGGTAGAGTACCTTCTCTAGCTTACTTAGGAGTGGTGGGTTTGTCAGATATGTCTTCAGCTGTTCCAAGCCTTCTTGTTGCGCTTCCTCCCACTCCAATCCTTTTGATCCTTAGAGACCTTTGAAGAGGGAGAGGCACTTCTCTCTAGACTTGGAGAGGAACCGACCAATGGCGGCGAGGCTCCCCGTGAGTTTCTGAATCTCTTTGATATTGGATGGGGGAAACATGCCAAGTATGACCTGGATTTTCTCTGGATTGGCCTTAATTTTCCTCTTGCTGACGATGAATCCCAAGAAGTTCCCTGAGGAGACTCCGAAGGTGCACTTTGAGGGGTTCAACCTCTCTGAAGGATGTTAAAGGCTTCTTGGAGGTTGGGCACATGGTCTTTCTTCTTGTGCCTTTTTACAAGCATGTTATCTACGTAGACTTCCATGTTTTGGCCGATCTAATATTTAAATATTTTGTTCACTACTCACTGGTAAGTGGCTCCAATGTTCTTTAGTCCGAAGAGCATAACCCGATAGTAGTAAAGGCCTTGATCGGTGATGAAGAATATCTTCAAAATGTCAGGAGGGAACATTCAGAACTGATTGTATCCTGAGAAAGCATCCATGAAGCTTAGAAGCTCATGTCCAAACGTGGCATCGATTAGGGCATAAAATGCTAGGAAGAGAAAATGGATCCTTCGGGTAAGCTTTGTTCAAGTTAGTGAATTCGATACAATTGTCCACTTGCCTTTAGCCTTCTTTACGATGACTACATTGGTCAGCTACTCAGGATAGCGAACTACTTAGATGAAGTGAGCAACCAGCAGCTTCTTGACTGCTTCTCTAACTGCTCGTTGTTTATAAGGAGGCAAATTGCGGCAAATCTGTTGGATCGGCTTGACACCTGGATTCACACGAAGGTAATGCATGATCAGATCTTCCGAGATGCAGGCATGTCAATGGCGGTCCAAGCAAACATGTCTCGATTCTCCCTGACGCAACTGACAAGTTGTTCTTTGACATAGTGGGGAAGGGTTTGGCTGACTAAAAAACACTTGAAAGGGTCTTCATGGGAGAAGGTATTCTCTTCTAATTCATCAACTGACTTGAATACAACATGGTTCCATTTTTGAGGAAGCTCTAAGGATTCGAGCAGGAGGACCGACCCCCCCATTGTGGTCGTGTAACATGTTCGAGTCATCTCTTGGCTTCCCTTGACTTCTCCTACCCCAGTTGTTGTGGGCAATTTCATTTTCAGGTGGAACACCGACGCTACGACGCAGAAGGCCGCTAGGCCGGTCGCTGAGAATTGCATTGTTGGCTGCCTTCATAGTTACAACCATGAATTCCATGACCTCAGTTCAGATGGCAGGGGCTTTGCCGGCTTTCAAGTCAAGTGTGGTGTTCCCTTCGATTAGAACCGAAACCCCGACAAACCTATGGAGGGTTTACCCGATGGGTTTTAAATGGTCCTTAGATATCTTGAGGCCTTCAAAATCTGCTAGAAAGAGAATGTCCATTGAGCTACCATGATATACTAGAATACGACGTACCTCATGGTTCACCTTGGAGAGGTTGATCACAAGTGCGTCGCAGTGAAGGGTTCGAAGACCCCCAAGATATCTGTCTGAGAATATTATTGGGACTCCCCAGCTCTTGGCGGGGGAGCATTGTGCATAGAGATGACCTCCCCGACGAACGCCTTTCGGAAGGAGTTAGACTCCCCTTCCATAGGGCCTTCGTGGATAGAATGGATAATGTCCAAGGGTTCAGAGTGTTGGCTCTTGGGATCCTTCTCCATTCGCTTGTTCACTCCTCGAGCTGATGGAGGCTCGACCTTTTCCTTCTGAGTGTACTTGGAGTGTTGTCCTTGGCGAATAAGAGCTTCAATTTCGTCATTGAGGGCTCTAAACTCCTCCGTGTCAAAGTCGTGGTCCTTGTGGAACCGGCACCATCGACTCTTATCTCTCATTCTATTTGCAGGGTTCATCTTAATAGGGAGGTAGAGCAATCCGTCTCCTTCAAATTCCATGAAGACCGTTGATTTGTTGGTATTGAGCAGGGTGAACTTGTCGAAGCGAAGGATGAGAGGAAGGCAGCATTGACCATACCCATCCTTCTGGAATTTCTTGGGCCCCTCCTCATTCACACTTCTTCTCTTGTTTCAAGATGATGGCTCACTTTGGTCATGAGGATGAAGAACCTCCTCAGCTAAGATGCATTTCTGACATCTTTGCAACAACTCAGAGAAATTCCAAGGAGGCTTCTTGGCTAGTGATGGTTTGAGATAAGTTTCACGAATATTGTGTCGGAACACAACATCCACTAACGTTGGGTCAAGGGTGGGGTGGGGATGGATTGAAACTCGGCGATAAAGTGTCTGACAAAGTCCTTAAGGGGCTCCCCTGCCCTTTGCTTCAAATCGAGCAGGAAGCACTCTTCTTCTCAGTTTTGCTGCTGCTGATGAAGTGTGTGAGGAATGGCTCCTTAAGCGAAACGAAGGAGGAGATCGACCTGAGAGGGAGACGAGAGTATCATTCCCGTGTCGATCCCTTCAAGGTAGCCGAGAAAGCTCTGCAGATGAGTGCGTTGGAGGCTATGTGGATCATCATGAGTATTTTGAAACTCTCGATGTGGTCTGTAAGGTCGGCTTCACCGTCATATGACTCAAAGGTGGGAGGCTTGAAGTTCTCTGGGACTAGTGCTTCAAGGATAGCTCCAGTGAAGAGAGATCGGATGGGGCGGTATCCTCTGCTTTGGTGACCCTCCTCTTGGATGATCCGATCAAGGTAGTTTTCCATCTTACGGAGGCAGCAGTGCACCACATCTTCTTGCCCCTCGAAATTAAGTGCAGCCAGAGGGGGTGTGGGGGGGGGGGGGGAGGGAGGGAGAAAGGTGTTGTAGAGAGGTGATAACCAATCACAACGGATAACCAAGGAAGTAGACCAAACCAAGCACACAAAGTACACAATTTTATTCCGATTTGATCTAGGGGGAAAATAACCGAGATATTATTCAACTAGAGAAGATACAATAGTTACAATCACTCTCACAGTGAATATATTATATATTTATCTTTTAAGCCTCACTAGAAGATACTCTGCTGTGTACAATGGAAAACTCTCAGATAAAGTACAATCTCTCAATGGAGGCCATACATTGTTATATAGAGATCTAGAGAAATCTTAGGTTAGACTTGATACAATTATCGTCCGATATACCTTGAAGAGAAAGACACACAATAGGATCTGTATGATCTAACATGGAGATGAAGTTGGGCTCATACAAATCCCCATGATCAGGCCCAAATATTGCTGCTGTGTGGCTATTGGTCAACTGCTTCCAAGAACCTGATCTCTTAAAATCTAAATTTCTAAGTAAATAAAGAAAGAATGAGAGAGAGAGATAGAGAGAGAGAAAGAGATAAATATGAAAGAGCGAATAGAGAAGAGAGAGATAGTAATAAAGTAATGAGTTTTTTTAGTTTTGGGAAAAAAAAATTAGTTTGGGGTTTGAAATTTTAGAAAAAAAAATGTGTTTTGTAAGATTAGATCTAGGTCTTTGATTTTCGGGATTGAATGTGAGCCACTTGATAAATATCTTTGCGTTCTATTATATAGATGTTTCTTCTCTCTTCTCAGTTTTCACCTGACGGAGACAGAAGAACAAAAAAAAGCAAAACAAAATGTCATCTTTGAGTACAGGAAAGGGGATCCTCGAGATCGCCAAATTCGCAGTGTACGTTAGCGTCCCGATCGCGCTAACCTACGCCGTCGCAACCGACTCCAAAACCCTCCACAAACTCATGGGTTTCGTAAGTCCTCTCTCTTCTTCTAGGGTTTCATAAATTGTTCGATGTTTTTTTTTTTTTTTTTTTCAGTGGGTTGGGGGGGGGGGGGGGGGGGGGGGGTCTTTATGTAAATCACTCGTAATTACATCATTGTTAGACCCTAATTATCTTAGGATTAGCAAAGTTGATTAAGGATGGACAACCAAATCTGGATGGTTAGAGAAATTAAAAGTAATTGCTAATTTGCTATTACGAAGTGGGTACACTTTATGCGAATGTTTACGAAGAATTGTGAACTTTATCAGCTGTGAAAGAGTTTTGGGAGTGTTTGGGCACGGAGTTAAGTTAGGATAACTGGAGAGTTTTGTAGAGTCAAAAACCTCTGTTTTCGGAAGTGCGAACTTTTGCACTGTTTGGAATTGAAATAACTACAGTTATCTCAACTTTTCTTAGCCCGGAAGTGTTATTTCAGCTCCACTCAAACATAGTTTATCTAATCTTTGACAATCTATGCTCTCTTTCTCTCTGAATAATGGAGTTAAGTAAACTTTTTGAGTGTAGATATAGGCATGATGACTAGAGTTAGCCAACCTCTGCTTAGTTAATGTTACTTTATTTCGAAACACACCGGGTCATGGATATGCCTTTAATACATGTACAGTTTGTCAGAGGTATGGTGTAAAATTTTTAAGAATAATAGGAAGATATGCCATGTTTTGAAATTTCTGAATACATTCTATATGTTCTCTATTGAAGTATCAATGCCCAGTAATCACTAAATCTTTCATTTATGGTGATAAAGTTGATAGTTATTACTGCTGATTTTGGTGTAGGAGCAAACAGATGAATTTGTGGACTCTTTTGGAAACAATAAAGGCAAATATGTTGACTTTCACCGGCGTTTGACTGGTTTCTTGCCGCTGTCGATGACTTGCAAAAAGTTCGATACACCGAGATGGATTCCGGCGACGAACCCTCCGACGCTCAAGTCAGTAATCAGGAAAATTATGAAAGAGCGATTTGTGGAAAAATACTGGTTACCTTTTTTATGGTGGGGGGAGAGGTGTATTTATAGTCACCTTTAGAGACAGTTTAGAGATAATGATTTATCCCTATGTCCCGATATTTTTGGATAAGATATAGAATTTAAACCGTTTCATGAAAAAGGGATTTGGTTTAAATCGTCTCTTAGAGATAACCATGAATTTGATACTCTTTAAATATTTGAATTGGTTTGTAACGAGTTGCTATCCATACCCAATAGGACAGATCTGTTTTTTGGGCTATTGGGTTTTGAAGAAAGATCCAGTTCCCATTTCGGATCCGTTTGTAGGTGAAATTACCGTTTTCCTCCTGAGAACTTTAAGATTCGTGCCCGATTTGAACGGTCCCGATTTGGTTCTGTTTTTAGCCATATCACAAGCCCCCACTCCTAAAGACTAAGTTTTACAGTTTTGAGGAGTACGTCGCCCGTTTTTAATGACTTATAGAATTTATCAGAGTTCTCGGGAGAGTTTGGGTCTTGCTCGAGGTGTAACGGTGTTATTCTGAGCTTGTAGAATGCCCAAAATTATTTTTAGAATTTTCTGGTTTTTTTTGTGATTTTTCTAGATTTTTTCCAATTTTTAATCATTTATTAAATTTTTTATTCAATTTCCAAATTTAAATAATTATTTTTTGAAAATTTTAATTAATTATTCTAATTTAATAATTATATTTCAGAATTTTTAAAATTATTTTCTGAATTACTAATTATTTTTAGAATTTTTTAATTAATTTTTTGGATTTTTAATTAATTTTTTGGATTTTAAAAAAATATTAATTCAGTTAAATAAATAAATAAATAAATATTTACCTGGTGACGTGGTGCAATCCTGTGCGTTGATCACAATCAAGCGAGCGCGCATTGCGAGGAGGCAGTTTCTCTCATTTGGATGTCGGTACCAAGAATGCTCGGGAGCATTGACCAAGTCAATGCCGACCCCATTTTTTATTATTCTTTCTTTTTTCTTCTTCTTTTTCTTCTTCTTCTCTCCTGGGCTTCTTCCGACCTCTGCTCTCTCCTCGACTTCGAATGTGCCTTTAACCACACCTTTGACTCTGTCCTCGACTCTGGCCTCGCCTCCGACCTCGCCTCCTCTCCGACCTCGTCTGGCGAGGAGCTCGGCGTAGGAGGGGAAGAGCTCGATGAGGCTTCGCGATGGGTTCAGAGCTTGTGAAGGTGGCGGAGGGCTATCGAAGGAGATGTTCGACGAGGGAGGAGCTCGTCGAGGAGCATGAAGAGGAGGCCAGAGCTTCGGCATTGGAGGTCGGCGTCAGTGGAGGGGTTCGGTGAGGAAGAGCGGGAGCTCGACGGAGCTTTGGCGAATTGGCGATGTTTTGACGAGGAAGGTGAGCTCGGCAGCAGCTTGGAGCTCGATGTTTGGAGGAGTTCGACGGTCGATGAGGTTGAGCTCTGCATTGGAGTTTGGAAAGGCTATGGTCGGGGAGTTGGAGTCGAGGTCGGGAGCTCGACGACGGAGTAGACAAGAGGAGGGGTTGAGCTCGACATGGGGAGCTCGACGTTGGAGCTCGCAAAGGTGACGGAGGGTGATGGAGGTCAGTTCGAGAGCTCAAGCTTCGACATCGAAGCTCGGCATCAGTGGAGGGGTTCTCGACATGGAGTTTCGGAGCTTTGGAGATGGGTGATGGAGGTCGGCAGAGATTGAGCTTGGTGGTGGCGGGTGTTTTTGGCGCTCAATTCTAAAGGAGAAGAAAAGGAGGATGATGGAGGGTTGCGGGGGTGACGGAGGTAGAAGAAGCAGGCATTGGTTGTGGGTTTCGCTGATGGGTTTTTTGCACCAAAGTTTAAAGAAGTGTAGGGTCTAACGGGTCCGAACCCGACCTGTTAACCCTTTAATATATTTTTCCCTTTTTTCTTTGTTGTTCGAATCTGAGCCGTCGATCGTGATCAAGCGAATTTTGAGACGGAGTTTTTCTCTCATTTCAGGGTCGGTGGCAAGAATGCTCAGATCGAGTTTTTGAATCCAGGAGAGGCTTCAGCTGCTTGACACGTGGCGGTCAATGGTTGACTGTTGACTTGGTCAACATTGACCGTTGACTCTTTCTTTTTTGCTTTAATCACAACTGTTGATCTTGATTTGAGCGCGGATCGTGAGGGGGAGTTTTTTCTTCATTTCCAATTCGGTGGCAAGAATGCTTGGATCGCGTTTCCGAACTCAGGCAAGCCTTCGACGGCTTAACACGTGGTAGTCAATGGTTGACCGTTGACCGTTGACTCGGTCATTTTTAATCACAATCGTTGATCACGATCGGGTGCGCATCGGGAGGCAGAGTTTTTTCCTCATTTTGATGTCGGTGACAAGAATGCTCGGAGCCACTTGCCGAAGTTGAGACACTTCGAGAGAGCGACACGTGGCGAACTTGACCGTTGACCGTTGACCGTTGATCATTGATCGTTGACCAGTCAACGTTGTTTTCTCTCATTTCGACGTCGGTGGCAAGAACGCTCGGCGAAAGCTACCGAGGGCCAGGAAGGCTTTGGCGCAGTTGTATTGTAACCGCCGTTCCCGATGCTACGGAGGTCGGATTGATGCGTTTGACCTCTCGTTTCGAAGCTGACTCAAAGATCTACAATTTCTCTTCAGAAGTCGGTTGAAGAATCACCCTCCTCCGTGGTCAAAATAGTTCCGCAACATCTTCGCCCACATAAAGTTGAGAAGAGTTTTGTATGACTCTTGGGAAGATTCATTCAGGAGACAAGTTTGAGGAGCAACTCTAGACGAGTTAGGCTCCGAACTCTCTGGGAAGAGGGCCGCTTAGGAGGTGAGCAGGAGGAGCATAGTCAGGCTCTAGGAGAGAGCCGTTTGGGAAACGAGTTTGAGAACTCTAGGGAAGAGTTGAGCTCCGAACTCGTTTGGAAGAAGGTTGCTCGGGGGGCGAGCAGAGCGAACAACATTGCCATGCTCTAAGAGAGAGTTGTTTGGGAGACAAGTTTGAGGAGCAATTTTAAGGGAGAGTTGAGCTCCGAACTCATTGAGAAGAAGGCCGCTCAGGAGGCGAGTAGAGCGAAGAGCATCACTAGGCTCTAGGAGAGAGCCGTTTGGGGGACAAGTTTAAGGAGCAACTCTAGAGGAGAGTTGAGCTCCGATCTCGTTGAGAAGAAGGCCGCTCGGGAGGCGAGCGGAGCGAAGAGCATCATCAGGCTTTGGGAGAGAGCCGTTTGTGAGACAAGTTTGAGGAGCAACTCTAGGGGAGAGTTGAGTTCCGAACTCATTAAGAAGAAGGCCGCTCGGGAGACGAGCGGAGCTAAGAGCATCACAAGGCTCTAGGAGAGCCATTTGGGAGACAAGTTTGAGGAGCAATTCTAGGAGAAAGTTGAGCACGAACTTGCTTGTTGCAAAATTTAACCAGTAGTGGGAGTAGTATGAATGTTCGTTTTGAGCCCCGAAATCGCATACTTGCAAGCTGTGAGGGCATTTTTCGAACTATGATTGTGAACTTCGAACTAGTTATTACGGAGTTATCAACGAGTTGTAGGAGCAATTCCGAATGGTGAGCTGCTTCGCACTTGCTCGTTCGCAATTGGCTAAAGTGGCGTCGAACCAAGTGTTGGACTCCGAACTTGTTGTTTTAAGAGGTTAACGAGTTGTAGGAGCAATTCCGAATGGTGAGCTGCTCCGCACTTGCTTGTTTGCAAGCAGCTAAAGCGGCATCGAACCAAGTGTTGGACTCCGAACTTGTCTTTTGAGCTTAGTAAGTTGTGGGAGAGCCCTGTAGGATAAGCTGGACTTCGAACTTACCGTTTAACGAGTCGTAGATGTGACTCAAAAAGATGGAAATAAGGCAATAATTTTCAATAGAAATAGCTAAGTTTTATTGAGACAAACTAAGTGGCTGCTTTAATGGGGCGAGCCATTATTACATGCTTTTTGCCTATGTTACAAGCATCAGCCTTATTAAAAACTGAAAACCTAGTTCTACGATAGGGTGAAGGCCTCTTGGGAGAATTTTGGTTCTCCCCCCATTCGACCTCCATGGATAAGGTGGTGGATGGCCCCAGGTTCGGAGTCTTGGAACTTGTTGGGCCTCTCGGCTCGATTGTTGGCTCCTCGGGGTGGAGGATCGGCCCTGTCTTTGCTGACGAACTTGGCTAGGTGTCTCTGCTGTATGAGTTCTTTGATCTCCTCTTTGAGGGTCCGACAATCATCCGTGTCGTGGCGGTGGTCCCTATGAAAGAGACACCACTTATTCCTGTTTCTTTTCTTGTCAGGGGTTTTCATTCTACGGGGGACCGCGAAGTAGCCCTTCCTTGTCCACCTCCATAAGAACTGCTGATATACTAACATTGAGGGTGGTGAACTTCTCAAAATGAGGAGCTGGGCGGCGCTGGCCATTGTCATCTTTCTGGAATTTCTGGGGTCCTTCACTTGTATTCTTCCGTTTGCGCCCGGAAGATGACTCCTCAAGAGTGGGTGGATTGAGAGCCTCTTCCGCTCGGATGTACTTCTCACTCCTAAGCAGGAGTTCTGAGAAGTCCCGAGGAGACTTCTTAGCAAGGGACGCCCTGAGATCGGCGTTAGTGATGTTGTGCCTGAATGCCGCAGAGGCTACTGATTGGTTGAGGGAAGCAATAGACAGGGCTTCGGTAGTAAAGCGCCAGACGTAATCACCTAGGCGTTCACCTTTTCTTTGGCTGAGGGCAAGCAATAATGCACTCGTTTTCTCAGCTCGGCGACTACCCACGAAGCGGGTGAGGAAGAGCTCCTCAAACTGTTCGAATGAGAAGATGGAGGGTGGGGATAGGACGGGAGTATCACTCTCGCGTTGGTCCCTTCAACGTTGCTTGGAAGGCCTTGCAGAGGACCGCATCCGAGGCTTGATGAATCATCATGAGAGTTTTAAAACTCTCGATATGATCGGCGGGGTCTGACTCCCTATTGTAGGATTCAAAGCGGGGCGGCCTAAAGTTTTTCGGGACCGGAGCTTCCATGATCGCCCTGGAAAAGGGAGGTCCGCTTGGGCAGAAGTTGTTGGTCCATTGTTCCTCTTCATGATTGATCATGTTGAGGCGCCTTTCCATCTCGTGGAGACGGCGGTGGATCGAGTGATTCCTCCGGTCAGATCTAGTCGACCCTCGGGACTCTCCTTCATGTGTGGCGGTATGGCAAGGGTTAGGGGCTTGCTGATCCTGACTCGTGGCAATATTAAGAGCTCGCATGATATCTTGTTTGAAGTTTTGGAGCTCGGCCTGAGTGACTGGTGCCCTTCCAGCTCGGTGATCCCTAGGTGTGGCTCGGCTTACTGGAGTATGACTTCTCCGCCGATGACGTGGAAGGAACTCTCTTCGCCTCCTCGGGGGAGGGGATCTTCTGGTCCTCGGTCTACGGGAGGTCTGGACTCTCGAGGCCCCTGGGTGCTCAGGTTGAGGGACTTCCTCAGGGGCTCGCCATTTATTCAAGCGAGTTCGGAGGTCGACCCCCTGCTGACGGTTAAGAATTACTTGACGAAGATCCGACACTGGAGGACTTTGAGAAGCCATAGAGTTAGTTGAGGGATTGTGGACCGAAATATGGTCATGATGAGGGTGTTGCTTTGGACGACTTTGACGAGAGTCCCCCGAGACCCTGGAGGGGCCTGTTGAGGAGGAGGCTGTTGAGGAAGAGGCTATTCATGCTGCGGTTGCTGAACTTGCTGATTGAGTTGAGGAAGGGCATCTTGGGCTGGAGGAGGATGAAGGGGAGTGGCTCTTCGGCTGGAGGCTGCTGCTTTTCCCTTCTCTTTCGGATGCATGGTTTGAAACTACTTTCGCTGATGAAGGTTGGATTGCCTTTTTTGTTTCCAATGGACGACGCCAATCTGTTGCTGCTGATTTTGGTGTGGGAGTAAACATATGACTTTGTGGATTCTTTTGGAAACAATAAAGTCAAACCTGCTGACTTTCACCGGCGCTTGACTGGTTTCTTACCGCTGTCGTTCACCTGCAAAAGTTCGATACACCGGGATGGATCCCGGTGACGAACCCTCCGACGCTCAAGTCAGTAATCAGGTAGCTTATGAATGAGCAATTTGTGGAAAAATACTGGTTACCTTTTTTATGGTGGGGGGAGAGGGGTTTTTATAGTCGCCTTTGGAGGCAGTTTAGAGATAATGATTTATCCCTATGTCCCGGTATTTTTGGATAAGATGTAGAGTTTAAATCGTTTCATGACAAGAGATTTGGTTTAAACCGTCTCTTAGAGAAAACCATGAATTTAAATTACTCTTTAAATATTTGAATTGGTTTGTAACGGGTTGCTACCCATACCCAATAGGACATATCCTTTTTTAGGTTATTGGGCTTTGAAGAAAGACCCAGTTTTCATTTCGGACCCATTTGTAGGTAAAATTACCGTTTTACCCCTGAGAGCTTTAAGATTTGTGCCCGATTTGAACGGTCCCGATTCCGTTTTGTTTTTAGCCATATCAATAGTCTTACTCTTAGGCATATTGCCCAATTTGCACTAACTGTTACTTACTGTACCCTAGTAGAGCTTCTGAATTTAAAAAGATGATTTTATGCTGCAACTTTTATGTACTTGTACTTGATCCTCTCAGCCTTCGTTAGATTGAACAAGTTATTGACCGCTGCTTTCGATACAATAGTTCTATGTTGTTAATTTAAAATTGCAATTTTCAGTTACAATTTCATGCACTTGTACTGGGCCACTGGCACAAGTGGAAACCTTTTTGTATGGACAATTTGCCCTTCTCATTTCTTTCCAATACAGTTTTCTTGAAATAGCATCTATATGAAGTACAGAGTTCTCTTGTTGCAAACATGTCTGTCTATTTGTTGTAGGCCAAAGTCAAACTTGTTTTCTAGAACTCACGTGAACATTAGTGTCCTGCTATCATGATTCTGGCAAGTCATTGAATGTATTGTTGCCTAGCATTTCTAACGTGCCGTCCATTTTTGGCCACTTTTAAGAGTATTTTAACAGCTGAGCAGAGCTATTTATTAGTGGTTGCCTTAAATAAAATAAATACGATAAAGAAGATAATACCATTGGTAGTTTTCTTATAATTCTATGTTCTTCTCAACTATTGGTAAAGCGAGGCAGGATTCAATGCTTTTAATTTGAACATAATGCCCAGAAAGGATGAATGCTTTCATTGGTTCCCTTGAGGAAGCAATGGTAAAAGCCTTGATCTTGTCATATCTAAATTAGACCAGGCTTCAAAACATTGCTGAAAATGGCGTCGCTAAAAATGCAACGGTTGGTAAAAGACTAGTCCATTTTCTTAAGTTGGTAGCCTCCAAAGTTATGAAATGGATGATTGTCAATTTTATTAAGTGAAACTATTTGTCTTGGATTATATTTTTAAGGTATATACCTTTGTTTCTAGTGTGCTGAAGAATGTAACTCCAGGCCTTTCTCAATTTCTTATAGATCTCTCTAGGCCCATTTCCTTCGTGATAATTTTTTTTTCTTAATTAACTGATAGGGTTGATGCTGTCAATTAAATCTGCATGGATAGATCCAATGAGGAAACATCATCTATGATTCTATGTAGCTTGATCATTTTCCACCCCAATTTTCAGGTTGTCAAAATGTTTATATTTCAAATTATTTAGTGCCATCATAACTTATTCTAGACACTTGGGATGTATGGTTCTCAATTTCTCAACAAGTATACTTGGATTCTGCTATTAGTGGTCAGTCTGTTTGCTCAGTTTGCTAGTGAGCAAGATTGAGTTGCTAGTGAGTGAGAGTTGAGTGTTTTAACAGCTGAGCTAATTATTAGTGTATCACGCCCCGCTTCCTGTTATACGGAAACACACGTAATTGAGGCCCAGTGAATAATATAAGTATGCCAACTCATATCATACATAAGTTGTACACTACCACTATGCTCAATGCTACAATAATAATAATCACATGAATAAGAATATAACACAATAACCAATATCTGGGATACAAGAAGTTACAAAAAGTCCTAGTATAAACAATGCAGAAAATAGTTCGTCAAGTTCCTTCAGTATCCCATCGTCAGTACCTGTATAACATTAACTCCAAAGAAGATAGATGGTATCCGTTAAAGCAAGCTACGGGCCGCAAGTAGTAACAAGTAAAATAGGAAGAGGAAACAAGGCATAACAGGGAAAGCAATAAGAATTGGGAATTCATATACGGAACAAACATGATAACGAGAAATAATATATGTAACAAGAAAGAAACAAGAACTGAACAAGAAGGGAACAAGAACTGGTGATGCAATTCTAATACAATATGATCAAGTGTAATGCAAGTGACAACTGGAACAAGTCTAAAAAATATAACCAATCAGAAAACAAGAAATCATGTAACGGGAACATGTCATATAAACGGGAATCATATAACTTGTAAATATGAATCATATAACTTGTAAACGGGAATCATATAACTTGTAAACGGGAATCATATAACTGGAATCATGTAATTTGTAATCAGAAATCAGACGCCTGCTCAGGTTTTAATCTTATGTCTATCAATCTTTTATCAGTCTTATCTAATGCACGCAATCCTGCGTCCCATACCACAGGTTCGGGTGCATACTAATAAGTTGACGTTTAGACTCTAGTGGTGAATTCAATAGGGTCATGTACTCGGATCTTGCAGTGATAATAACAGGAATCATATCATATCATGTAACCAAAATCATATCATATCTTGTAAACATATAAAAAGTTACTATTACGGGAAACACGAGCTCCCTTTCGAGTACTCCTATATTGTCTACTACTAGAGTACTAGGTCATTCCCTTATTATCCCGGCTTGTTATTCTTTTTACAACAATTATACATGAACGTGCAACAATGAGGACGGGTAATGGACAAGATCAAGAAGGTATCAAGGGCTATGCAATGCATGATATACAAGTTTAATTAATTAAATGTAAGAAATAAACATATTTACAATCAAGGATATAAAGTTACAATTCTGGACTATAATACGTTGTTGTACGAAAATTTACTTTTCCGTTGCTACAGGAAGAGAATCAGGTACCGTCAGAGATTTCAGAAAATAGGCTTTACGCCGGTTCCAACGCATATTCACACGACATATTATAATCAGGGTAACTAGGTTTACTAGTCAATTCTCTACTTTTCTAGTGTTCAGACAACAACTCAATGTCAAATTCTTCTATATATAATTCGACTGTAAATTCATTTTAAAATCATATAAAAATCATAAATCAATTCCTAATCATGTTTAGTAACACTGGTAAATATCAAGTCTTTATTGTACTGTTAACATGATAATTTAATTAATTAATCGTGCCGATATGCTGCTAAATCTGAAAATTAGAAACCTAATAACGCTAAAAATGTTATTACTTGCAGTCTACAAATCGGAATCTAGATCCGTAAGAAGTTCTAGAAACTAGATTCATAGGGCTACAACTCTCGTATATAAAGTTGTAATTGATTTGAATTGTAATTAGGTCATAATCTCATGACAATCTCGGGTAGACGGAATGCAGAATTACAACATTTGAAATATATAGCGATTGAAATCCTAAAAATAGTCTTATGATTATAATTTAACAAACATCCACGTGCAGTAGTTAGGATGAATTCTACTGTTTTCATAGCAGGAATCGTTATTTCGACGACATTAAACATAAAATTAATATTTACATTATTATATCATGATACGATTAAATAGCATCAATTCTTAATATGTATTCATATACTATGTCCCTTTATCATGTGTCCGTGTAATGCATGTACTAATGAGGAATATTCAAGATCATATTACGAGTATGAGATTAACAAGAATCAAGTAGGCTAGTATGTACTAGTGGATCACGATCAATCAACACGTGAAGGGAAGGAACTAGATTATAACACGTATGAATCAACCAAGACTACTTGCAGGATTCAAAGCAAAGCTTGTACGGGAACAAAAAGAGTGTACAAGAGATACTTGCCTGTATGATGAACATAACGGGGGAGGAAGAGGGGCAAAGGCAACGACACACGACGGCGACGTTCAATGAGGCACAACTACATCAACAACGGCACTATGACGATATCGAGCAAGGCAGCAATGAACAAGAATGACAGCGACTTGGGAGAACGGTAATGACAGCTACAAGCAAGGGCGAGAACAATAAAGGGTACGGGCGACGAGGGGCTGTTGACGGTGTTCGGCAGCGAGCAAGGGTAGTAGGACGACTGCGGCAATGGCGGGGAAGGAGCTGCGGGTTGGCGATGGTTGCGGGGTGCAGCGGTCAGGGGTACTAGCGGAGGGGCAGTGAGAGGAAGGGAGGAAGCTGCGACGACTCGGAGCAGCCAGAGGATGGAGGAAGGAGGCGCTGCTCGGTGGAGGGGGAGCAGCGGTCGCAGCTGGTGGTGGCGAAGGGAGGCGAGGCTGTGACGACGTGGCGGGGTGCTGCGCTGTGGTGCGGCGACTGTGGTGAGAGGCAGCGGGGACAAGGAGGCAGGGTCGTGGGCGATGGTAGTCGGGGTTGAATGTGACAGGGCGGCAAGGTGGGGAGTTGTGGGGCTTTATGTAGCGAGGTGCAGGCATCGTGGTGGAGATGCAGCGTGGTGGAAGAGGAGGTAGTCGGGGCGTCGATGATGGTGCTGGGGTGCGACAGAGTGGGTTAATGGTGGAATTTGGGTTTTCGGAAACGAAGGAAAAGGAGAAGGAGAAGAAGAAAAAGAGGAGAAGGGCTGTTACGGAGATGAGAGAGACGTGGGGATTAGTTGAGATAATTAAGGGATTAGTGGGGGGTTTGGTTGATGTAATTATGGATTAATTAGTTAGTAGATTAGTGGGAGAAAGATTTGGGGTGTGTAGTTGAGGGTAGATGTGGGCTAGGATTGAGCTTACACAAAATAAAATAAATAATGATAGAAGGGATTGAGATTTAAAATATGGGCCTAACTGACACAAACAAATAATATATATATATATAGTGGTTTAGAATCAAGGGACTTTAGTTTGGCTTCTCACAAGAAAATCAATTAATCAAATAAACCATGATGACATTATAGACTTATAGTATGGATTAAAATTGAGCTTTGACAATAATAAATAATCAAGAGGAGAAGGAATAAGATTGTGGAATGAAATAGGATTTATGTTTCACAATGGGAGGAGAATAGAATAATCAAATTATAGGATGGGTTAGGATTGGCTACAATCGGAGTTCCCAAAATAAATCTAATACAAAAGAATAAATTTAAGAGAGCGAAAATAATTTACAAATAACCAAATGGTGGCATCAAAGAATGGATTAGGATTTCTGGGTTCCAACATAATAATTGAAAATCCAAAAGAAAGAAATCGGATTCAAAAGATAGTAGGATTTATTTGGAAAATTGAAATTTTGGAATACGAAGAAAAGAAAATAAATACAAATCCGTACAATCGGGAACGGGGTTACATAGTGGTTGCCATAAAGAAGTCAATACTATAAAGAAGATAATACCATTGCTTTTCTTGCTAGCCTAATGTTCTTTTGAACTATTGGTAATGCCGTAACGATAGAGATGATTCAATGGTTTTACTGAAAACATAATGGTCAGGGACTCAGAGATATTGGATGCTTTCACTGGTTCCCTGAAGGAAGCAATGATGAAAGGGTCGTTCTTGTTCTCCTTTTTGTTTATAACTAAATTAGATTAGGCTTCAAAATTGTTGCTAAATGCAAGAGTTGGTAGTAGACTAGTGCATCGCTTTTTTAGTTGGTTGCCTTTGAAATTATGAAATGAGTGGCTGCCAATTTGATTATTAGGGAAACTATTTGCCTTGGACTTTGTATTTCAGATATACACCTTGGTTTCTAGTGTGCTGAAGAATATAACTCCAGGACTTCCTCAATTTCTTTATAGATCTCTCTAGGCCCAATTCCTGCGTGATGATTATTGTGAACTTTTTTGTACTTGAATGATAGGCTTGATGCATTAAGTCAAATCTGTATATATTATTCCAATGAGGAAACATCATCTGTGTAGCTTGATCATTTCCTCCCCATTTTCAGGAATTCAAAATGTATCTATTTCAAATCATTTAGTCCCTGCATATCTCATATCCTAGATACAGTGAATGTACGGTTCTCAATCTCTCAACCAGTAATCCAGTATACTAGGATTCTACTATTTGTATAGCTACCATTAGTTTAACATTATCCTGCATCTCGCAATTTTTACTCCTAGGTGGTTAAAATGGTCTAATTTTTTCATCGCAGCGGCCTTATGTAGTGTATCCACCTCAGGGCCCTCTTCCACCAACTCCAGAGGAAATTCGGGAAATGGCTCGAGAGCTGTCTCGCAAGAACGATGCCCGTTGAACTGAGTGTGGTTTGTCTTTTATGGTAACTTACAAACTTGATATGTTGTCATGCATTTGAATATGATCAAGCTTGCTTGCAAGTTTATGGGAGATGGTTTCTGGTCTCTAGATTAAAGCTCTTTTTCTGGTTCTTGCTTTGTTTGGATATAATCTATTACTTAGTATATTCGTCTGTTGCCAAATTAAAACTGTATGTACTTAATGGAAACGGAAGCAGCATAAATGAATTGTTGTTTTTTGTTTTTACTAGTTGTATTCAAACACATAAAAAAACTTGTAATAGTAGGGTTGTTTTCACACATCCTTATGTTCATTACAAATGATATTTAGGTTGTTTTCAATTTTAACACAGACAGTAATTGACAAGGGCTCAGATGATTATCTGAAACAAACCAAGTGTATATATGTTCTGTGCATCTCAATTGTGATGGTCTTCTACTGAAATTTTATGGTGCTTACAACATCAATTGGAAACAGGAGGTGGAGCAAAATTCTCAACCGAATTTTTTATAATAAAACTTGCTAAAAAAAGACCCATATGTGTATGCTATCCTTATAATTATCTGTTGGCTAGAAGCTTTAAATGTTTTGGACAGGGAGTGCATACATGTTTCATTTACTAGGATTTTAGATGTGTTATTTATGAGGGATTTTTATTGATCTCATCGATGATTAAAGACACCTTGTTTGAATATCAGATTCAGGTCTTTAGTACTGTGTTCTATGATTAAATAAGAAAGGGATGCAAAGAAGAAAAGTTTAGGGTCAGTTAAGGAGTTATACATGTCAAAACCAGCTCAACCTGAACCTGCTTGCTCCCCTACTGCTTACAGCACCGCGATATTTAGTAACTTATGAGTTAAGACAGCTGAGGCTTTTTTGACATCTAGTGTGATCAGGTCAACCAGCTCAACCTGAACCTGCTTGCTCCCCTACTGCTTACAGCACGGCGATATTTAGTAACTTACGAGTTAAGACAGCTGAGGCTTTTTTGACATCTAGTGTGATCAGGGTCTAAAACTCGATCCTCTTTCCTGACGACATGACATCGATATATGTTGGTGTTTCATTGGCAAAGGAAATTCTATGTCGAATTTGGACATATAGAACAAATTGAGTAAAATGTAACATCGCTTATTTGGAATAGAACATAATGATTTTGTCTGTTTGGTTCCAGAGAAGTTTCTGAGAAGATTCTTGTGCTCACTGCCTGACATTCTGACATTAGTAGCAAAAGATCCATGTCAAACTGTAGGCTTCCTCACTTTTTGGAGCATTCGCTCTTGTCAACATGTTGCGCTCTTGTTAACATGTTGCATGCCTGCTGGTAACTTGGTTCTTGTTTTGTCCTGATGCTACAAACTGAGAATTTTTTTACCAAACTATCCTACTTTTTGTAAGTATGTACGAAACTATCCCTATTTGAAAAGTTAATACCAAAACATCCTTGTCATTAATGAGATTAACGGCCTTGGTAATAATAGGCACGTTAACTGAGTTAACGTGTCTATACTTAGTGATTTTTTTATATACAAAATATCTTTGTCTGTTTGTTTGTGAAGATAGGCATACACGTTAACTCAGTTAACGGCCTTGGTAAAACAAGGTACGTTAACTGAGTTAACGTGTCTATACTTAGTGATTTTTTATGTACAAAACATCATTGTCTGTTTGTTTGTGAAGATAGGCATACACGTTAACTGAGTTAACGGCCTTGGTAAAACAAGGCACGTTAACTGAGTTAACATGTGTGAGTATCTTCAATTTCAGAAATTTTTAACTTTCTAGAAACTTGAAATCTTCACACTCGTTAACTCAGTTAACAGCCTTGGTAATAATAGGCACGTTAACTGAGTTAACGTGTCTATATTTAGTGATTTTTTACCCACACCCCTCTTTGAGGTAGTGCTCCGTATTGTTCCAACTACAAACGTTAATCCCGTTAACGCGAGTGGTTTAAATACTACCGCTAATGGGGTTAACGAGTCCATATTGGATGAGTTTTTTTGCAAATTCCCTACTCAAGGGGAAAAGTTGTATTCCCATCAGCACGTTAACGGGGTTAACGCTAGGGAAACTACTAGACTCGTTAACCCCGTTAACGACGGGGATGTTTTGGTGTTAAATTTTCAAACAGGGATAGTTTTGTACATACTTACAAAAAGTGGGATAGTTTGGTAAAAAATTCACAAACTGAGGGATTGCTTTTTCAGTCTGCTCATCACATAAATACAATCCTAACCTTTTATTCATCTCTCAACAAAATTTAAACCATTCTCCTAATGGCCTCCTCAAAACTCTTCCTTTCTTTTGTACTAATCTTTTTTACTTCTCTCGTATTGTCATTATCGTCATCCTCAAACGCAAGCCTCCTTCAGTGAGTACATAGGAGCAATGTTCAAGGGTACCAAATGTTGGGTTTATGTCTTACATACTAAGTTAGATACAGACACAATGAAGTGATGGTGGAATCGAGGCAATCAAAGCGGAGTGAAAGCATGCCAAACAGCAATAGCAGCAACATGGGCATATGCGGTCGACTGTACAGTTGATCGATACCCTTGCTGGAATTGGCGAGATGTCAATTCGGTTGATTGCAAGTTGGGTAGTCGACTGAACGTGGCTAGAAGTGTTTTTCGGGTGCAGGTCTGGGGATTCGTTGGAAGCCTGAACTTGATCTTCAAGTTAGATTGTACGACTCTTATCATAGGGTTATCACTTCAGGAATATTTAACGAGTATTCTAGTAAGATATCAAACTAGAGTTTCTTTACATCTTTATATATTATTTAACATTCAGAGCCAAGAGAGAGTACTTCATTAAAGAGAGTTTGAGAGGTTTTCTTATTGTAAACAACTAGTATTTTCTGGTGACGCTTGAGAGTGGGTCGTGGTGAGAATTGTAATATTCTTGTATCTTCTCTTGTTTAATAATATCTCAACTTCTTCTCCCCCGGATTAGGGTTCGACCCAAACCAGGATAAAATTGTGTGCTTTGTGTTTGATGTGATCTTCTATTTGCTTGATGGTTTGTATTGATCATGTCGTACAAACTCTGCAAGATCCGGCGCATCGATGCAATTCCTAACCCCAAATTCTCTAATGTACCAGTTAACCCAGGCGTTGAATTCCATTTCATCCTTTCCTTCGCCATAGACTATACTATGTCGAGTCCACATTCTCACACCAATGGCCTCTTTAACGTCTTTTTGGATGCAAATAACCTCACCTCTTCTGCCATAACCACTGTTTTAAATTTCGGCCGAAATTTCGTTTCGGTTACCTTGCCGGTATGAAATCACATATCTTATACTCCATACATTTTGGACCGAAACGTGTAGATTTCGACCGAAATTGTCGAAATATCGACCAAAATATTGTCGAAATATCAGCCGAAATAGACACTATTGTTTTTGTGAATATATAACTTTTTTTTTTGTTTTACCTTTTGCATTTAAGTCTTTTAATATATGATCTTAAGTTAAGATAATGTGAGGATTTTGTCTCTCTGTTGTTTGTATATATGTAATGTCAAGTAAGTATTAACTAATACATTTTTTACTCTACGTAAATTCAATGTAGTTATATACTTATATTACATTCTCTTTTATATTGTTGTTAAATTATGTAAATATTTAGCGTGATTAAGTCATATTATTAGTTACATTATACAATATTTTATATGATAAATGACATGCAGAACATATAATATCTTGTTTAGTAACACAAATTAAATTTATTGAGTGTCCGTAATGAACATCCGAGATAATCCCTTTTTTTCGAGATCTCTGATATCTCTGATCCGAGACAAAACACCCCATGCTAGACGAGTTCAAAATTCGAGATTTAAAACCTTGGTCGTCACTGCCATTAAACACAAACACAAGAACGTGAAAGTTGCACTTAGTCTCGCCTGGGATAGTATAGGATGTTGGGTTTATGTCCTGCATACTAATACGATAAGAAGAGAAGACGGGAAAGCGGAGGAGGTTGAAGCATCGATGGAGAACAAGCAACAACAATAGCAACAGTCGACTGTCACTTGCGACAGCCGATCGCAATGCCCACTGACTCGAGGTCATGGCATTTGGTTGACTGCCACTTTTGGGCAATCAACCGAGTCGCGGCCGAAGACAGAAACTGGTTCGAGTCTGGGTTATTCGATTGAAGCCCAGCTTCTACTCCAGGTTAGATCGTACGACTCTTATCATATGGTTATCTCTTCAGGATATCAGACGGTTGTTATATCAAGATATGAAAATAGAGTTTCTCTAGATCTCTATATATTATTGTAATTGGCCTCCTCTGAGAGGTAAGAGTGAATACTTCATTGAAGAGAGTTTGAGAGGTTTGTCAATTGTAAACAAAAAGTATCTTTTGGTGAGGCTTGAGAGAGGGTCGTGGTGAGAGTTGTAACTCTTGTATCTTCTCTAGTTGAATATCATCTCGGTTATTTCTCCCCCGAATTAGGGTTTACCCAAATTGGGACAAAATTTTGTGCTTTGGTGTGTTTGACTTGATCTATTATTTGCTTGGTAGTTCGTAGTGATTGTGTCGCATAAACTTAGCAGAGATTTCATAACAATTGGTATCAGAGCGTCAGTTTGCATAAATGAGTGGTTTGAGTTCCTTGGAGATGGCAGATCAATTTACGAAGATCAAGCGGTTCGGCGGTCAGATCAACTTTGATCTCTGGATGGTAGACATGCATGAAGCATCGGTTTAACAGGGTTTGGATCTAGCCTTAGAAGGATTGTTGAAGCATAAGTATGTAATCCAAGGTGGAGATTGTTGTGCTTATGTCTTGCCATTGTTTTAAATTTCGGCCGAAATTTTCTTTCGGCTAGCTTGCTGATGCGAAATCTCTGATTTTATACCCATATAGTTTTGGACTGAAATGTGTAGATTTCGGCCAAAATATTGCCGAATTGCCGAAATATTTCTGAAATTGACACACTAATGTTATTGTGAATATATAACTTTTTTTTTCTACTTTTTGTATTAAAGTCTTTCAATATAGGACCTTAAGCTTAGATAACGTGAGGATTTTGTCTTTCTATTATTTGTGTATATGTAAAACTAAGAAAGTCTATTAACTAATACATTTTTTTCTAATCAATTCCAATTCAATTTAGTTATATACTTATATTACATTCTTTTTTATATTGTGAAATTCTACGAATATTTACTGTGATTGATTCATGCCATTAGTTACATTATACAATATTTTATATGATAAATGACATGTAGAACATATACTATATTGTTTAATAACAAAAAAAAAATGTTTATTGAGTGTCTGAAATGGTCATCCGTGATGATCACATTTCCCGAGATCTCCGATAGCTTCGATCCGAGAAGGAACACCCCTTGCCGAGATGAGTCTGAAATTCGAGATTTAAAACTTGTGTCTTGCATACTAATCCAATAAGGAGAGAAGATAGGAAAGCGAAGGAGGTCAAAGCATCGGAGCTATTGATGCAAAAGATATCACACCGTTCTTTTTCAAGGTCGTTACTAGCCTTCCAATGCACTCTGCGAAAACACCAGGTTCGGCGCTGAAATGTTCATAACCAATGTCAATGCCATCTAGATCAAACTTTTTGATGATTTTCGTTAGCAAGGATGCAACATTTTTGATCCAGGAGTGTATGGATGGGGGTTGGAATTGGACAGGGGTAGCTTGACCAACGCTATTGTAAGGCTGACTTTCCATTAGGGTTCTTCTTAATAGCAGCAACAGCTGCAGGAGAGAGACTCTGTGTCCCTAAATACATCGAATTTACAGTTAGTGGAGTTGGAGGTGGTGTAGTCATTGGTGATGGAGAGGAGGAAGTGGAAGTCGACTTTTGGGTCGCTGGGGACATCGATAAACTTGACACCGTTGAATTGTGCGCCAATGTGCGACCGAAAGAGGAATTTTTAGGCTGCAAAGGATGGTATGGCGAGAAGCAGAGAACTAGGAGAAAGAGAGGGCATGAACAAGTTAAGGGAAGATATTATTATTATGATTGAAGGGAGAGAATTGATTGAGAAAATGGTAATGATTGAGTATCTATAGACCCGTATAAAAGTAGTTGAAAGATTATACATTGTTTTGTGATGTTCTTAAGGAATAATATACAAATATGTACATCTATTAAAGGGAGTGTTTCGGCTGTTTGGATACACAGTAGAGCAAGTTCATTCTTTCAGCCACTAAGCTTTTAGTGGTTGACCGAGCTCAAAGGGTTGCATAGGCCGGCTGCTACTAATGTGCAGATTAACCCCAACTGCAAAACCTCAAACATTATGTACATCTTGTGATGTCTATTGAGTATTGATGCCGTAATTTTTTTGCTTTATGTAGGAAATCATGTTGCGACTAGAACCCTTAATTCGGTAGTTCAAATGGAGTCCACTGCAGGCAGGAATATTCTACAACTTGCCATGCTTTAACCATGCACATATACTCATAGATAGAGGAATGTTTTATTTTCTTTCGTAGTTCCTTTTAACCAAGAATTTTGCCAATAACAACTTGGCGATTCCGACATATAGGTGAACTACAATTAGTCTGGAAAGACAGAGGAACAGAAAGTATAGAAGGTATAGTTAAATTTAAATTCATTACACCAAGTAAGACGTATAAACTTCCTCATGTTTAGTAGAACATGATGGATTCATGTTAGAGAAATTGGATCAGAGTGTACCAAGTGAAATTTTTTGGAATTGATCTGCAACAGAAATAAAGTGAGAAGTGGCTCGAGGCGTGGGTTGCATTTTCTTTAAGAAACTATTTAGCCGATTCTGGAGATGAATCGTCGATCACCAAACAATTCTCCCGGGATACAACGAGCTTCTGATTTACAGTGCTGCCAAGACTCCAATCGCATCACGTACCAACTTGCATCAGCAATTAGCAAGACAAACAAAAACCGCAGAAAATAGATTTTGAGAATAGATTGAATGATAGATTTTTTTTTCTTTTTCTTTTTTCTTCCCAAAGATGATATCTTCTTATAGCTTGTAACCAGGAAGATATTAATCTGTATGCATTAATCAAAAAACAGCTATATAATGAATATCATTTAATTTTTGAAACTGCTATAACATAAAGTTTCTTTAAGTTTGAAACAGTTATATTATTAATAGAAAAAATGTTTTGAATTTTGACAGCTCAAAAACAAAAAAAAAGTTATGTTTTTTTTTTCTTCAATAGACCCCAAGACCCCCAAGGCCCTAAGTCCCGGCCCGGTCATATATATATATATATATATATATATATATATATATATATATATATATATATATATATATATATATATATATATCATGTGGAATGTAGGGATTGAACCCCCAACCTCTTGTGAACTCAAAACTTTAACCGTTGCGCCATGAGACAGTATTATCAACAAGATGAGTGTTTTGAATGTATACTCAATTCCAACAATTCCCCACTTATATATTTAAAACACTAATTTTAAAAGAAGTGGTCTTTTTTCAAAAGTATAGAACCATGCATAAGTAAGGTGTCCGAAGACTTGAACCTTACATAGTGGATAATCCCCAAAATGCAAGAATAATGAGTGATCTTAAGTCTTGAACTCATTACCCGTTTTTACATAGTGAAGAAAACCACACATGATTCTACCAGGTGCAAGTTCTAAATGCCAGCACATTCCGGCCTTGTGCTTATCCTAGTATAGGTGAATATTTTTAGAGAATCAGCTCCATTCTCATAGAAGCGGCCACACTTCACAAACACCCCTGGTGAGTCTATCAAGAGTGCTCTTGTAGCTAGGCACTCCTCTTATTCAGAGATATAGAGCTCATTAAGAGCCAAACTCATCCTTACTAATGCTACAATATATCATGCACATACACATCAGGATGGACTAAGGAGTGGTAAACTCCTAGGTTGCATGATTTCAATCACAGTATGGCTTGTTTTTCCCATTGAACCTATGTCTTGGGATCTCCAGTCGTATAGGTTAGGTTTCCACCAATTGTGATCCTAAATGGGCTTCAGTCCCATCCTTATCGATGTATTCCAAACATTGTCTTGAGACAATCCTTTCGTCAAAGGATCTGCAAGATTACTTTCTGATCTGACAAAATCCACAGTAACAGCACCAGACGTGAGGAGCTCTCTCACCGTACTGTGCTTGTGACGAATCGCTAATCTCTTAACGTTATAGTAAGCATTTTGTACTTTAGCTATGGTAGCAGTACTGTCTGAGTGGATTAAGATCGGAGGTATATGCCTATTCCATGAAAGAATGTAAGACAAGAGGTTCCTCAACCAGCTTGCCTCCTCTCTAGCCGCAGCTAGAGCAACTAACTCAGACTCCATAGTAGAGTAAGTTAAAATAATCTGTTTCTTGGACCTCCAAGAAACAACACTACCAGCGATACTAAAAACATATCCACTTGTGGCCTTGGAATTATCTGAAAATGAATTCCAATCTGCATCGCTGAATCCCTCAAGGATAGCGGGAAACCTCTCATAATGTAGTCCTAAGTTCATAGTCTTTTTCAAGTACCTCATGACTCTGTCAATAACATTCCAATGCTCAGAACTAGGACAACTCGTAAATCTACATAATACACCTATAGCATATGCAATGTCAGATCTAGTGCAATCAATAGCGTAGCGAAGGCTACCAATAATACTAGCATATTCTTTTTGTCTAACTACAGCACCAGAATTTTTCAAAAGTTTAACATGAGGGTCACTAGTTGTACATGCAGGTCTACGGTCAAAGTAATTGTATTTCTTCAAGATCTTCTCAGTGTAGATTGATCAAGAGTAATACCAGTCTCAGAACGTGTGATTTTCATGCCTAAAATAACATTGGCCTCACCTAGGTCCTTCATATCAAAATTTTGACTAAGCATAGTTTTAGTCTCTGTAATCAATTCAAGCGAAGAACCACAAACGAGTAAATCATCTACATATAGACAAAGCATGATGCAACTATCAATGGATGCTTTATAATAAAGGCATTTATCAACATTATTAATAGAAAAACCATTTGAGAGTAATAATTGATCAATTTTGTCGTGCCACTGTTTAGGAGCTTGCTTAAGACCATATAAAGTCTTATTTAGCTTGCAGACTTTGTGTTCCTGCCCTGGAATCACAAAACCTTCAGGCTGATCTATAAAGTTGCTCTTCAAGTTCTCCATTAAGAAAAGCTGTTTTAACATCCATCTGGTGGATGAACAAGTTATGCACAGCAGAAATGGCTAATAAAACTCTAATGATAGTCACACGGGTCACAGGAGAGTAAGTGTCAAAGAAATCTATATTTTCCTTTTGTACATATCCTTTAGCTACTAGTCTAGCTTTAAAATTTTCAATTGTATCATCTGGTTTTAGCTTTCTCTTAAGAATCCATTTGCATCCTATAGAACGACTACCGCGAGGTAAGTCCACTAACTCCCAAGTACCATTAGAGGTTAGTGAATCCATTTCATCATTTATGGCTTCTTTCCACAAATCGTCATCAGGTGAGGTTAAAGCCTCATTGATAGAACTAGGATCAGATTCTAAAGCATATACAACATAGTCATCACCAAAATCTTTAGTAGTTCTAGCACGTTTGCTTCTACGTAGCTCAGAATCTAAATCAACATTAGCATTTGTACTAGTTTGAGGAATGCCAGAGGAAGTTGAGGGTTGTGAACCCCCACTACTACCCCCACTGTTCCTCAATAAGTAAGAAAATTTATCCTCATAAAAATCAGCATCTAAAGATTCAATAATCACATTATTATTTAAGTCAAAAAATCTGGAAGCCTTACTGTTATCTGCATAACCAATAAAAACACATTTATATGCTCTACTTGCAAGTTTGATTCTTTTAGGGTCAGGTTTTCTGACATATGCTAAAAAACTCCAAACTCTAAAATAATCAATATTAGGCTTTCTACTTCTCCATAATTCGTATGGTGAAGTATCAGAAGATAAATGCTGAATTCTATTTAAAACATGACATACATATAAGAGAGCTTCACCCCATAAAGATTTGGGTGCTCCAGAACTAATAAGCGAAGCAACTACCAATTCAGTAAGAGTCCTATTCTTTCCTTCAGCTTTTCCATTAGATTCAGGTGAATAAGGTGCAGTAGTCTCGTGAATAATTCCAAATGATGCATATAATTGTTTAAATTCATTGGAATCATATTCTGTACCTCTATCACTACGAAATCTCTTAATATTTCTTTCAAATTGATTTTGCACTTCAGTTACATAAGTTCTAAACATGTCAGTTGCTTCACTCTTATGTGCCATAAGATAAACATGAGTATAATTTGAATGATCATCAATAAACGTAATGAAACATCTTTTACCATTTCTGGTTAAGGTTCCATCCATCTCACATATATCAGAATGTATCAAGTCTAAAATTTTTGTTTCTCTAGCTACACTTTTATGTAAAGTTTTAATTATCTTAGCTTGATTACACGATGTACATTTCTCAAATTCATTTAAGTTAACTTTTGGTATCATACCAAGTTTGCTCATGTTATTTACCAATTTCTTGTTAACATGACATAGTCTAGAGTGCCATAAATTAAAAGAAGACAGAGAGTAAACAGAAGCATTATTCTTATTCATTTCAATACTGAGTTTAAACATCCCATTACAAGCAAATCCCTTTCCTATAAAAATCCCATTTTTAGTTATAACATACTGGTCGGATCCGATGCTCTGATGAAAACCAGCCTTGTTGAGTAGGTATCCGGAAATCAAGTTCTTCCTCATATCAGGAGTGTGCAAGACATCCTTGAGGGTAACAATCCTTCCAGATGTGAACTCCAAGTCCACCTCTCCAGTGCCCATCACATTGATACAGTGTGAATCACCAAGTTGCACTTTCTGACCTTCAGTCTCCTTATAAGTTTTGAACTAGCTGCGCTCATAGCAAACATGCCTAGTAGCGCCCGTATAAGCCCCCACCCATCGGTTACACCGACCATGTTGATCTCAGTGATCATAGCCATTAAAGGCCCTTCGATAGCATTTGCCTGTGGTGCAGGCGTACGCGATCGGCAGTTCCTAGCGATATGTCCAAAGTGATGACACTTCCAACTCTCGATAGGATCTGTTCCATTGTTGTTGGTTTGGGCTTGCTGGTTATTTGTCTTATTCGGATTCTGACGTCCATTCTGACCATTCTGACGAAAGTTCGAATTGAAGACACAGACTCATTTCTTAATGCGAGAAAAGCCCAATCCTTCATTTATTGTTATCCAAAAACAGGGCTTCTTTATGATAGTGAAGCTATCCTCACACCTAGGCACAGTCGAGAGCAGGAGGAATCCAGTCTTTAAAGATGCAGTTAATCAATATCTGGGATTTCATGTGCAAGAATTCTAAGTCGGTCTACAGCAGTTCTGCATTGGCCAATATGTCAAAAGAAAGGGAAAAGTGTTTATGGTTTCATTCCAACGGACGGTTCATTATAAATTCTAATATAATATAATAAGATAAGGACGCGTCTTCGTTGTGCGAGTCAACCTTCAGACTTTGGTAACTACATTGACTTCGATTATTCGCTAGTGAGCGATCGATTCCTACTCAATAAGGGCCAAAACCGAGCAAATTAGTCCGATTCTGATGGCAAAACATTAGTAAATTGGGGCACAAACGCAGCGAAAAAAATGCAGCTCTGATACCAATGAAGGATTTCGGGGCACAAACGCAGCAAAAAAAACAGTCGTAAAACCATAAAATCCGAAACCCTAACCCTAGGATCCGTGTACAAGACATGGCTGATTATGGAGAAACGAAATTTTTACCTTTTAAGAGCTTTACGAAGGCTGAAAGATGGAGGTCCTGTTATACAATCACCACGCAACCCTTGTAGCAAGATCCGCGTCTCTAAAGCAGTCCACACGAACGTCCGATCGTCCAACGATCAAGGGAGCCGGTACTAGCCGATGATGCTTGCCTCTATCTCTCTCTCTCTTGCCTCTCAACAGTTGGAGCGGCTAGGGTTTTTGTGGAAAACAAATTTGCCAAAAGATGAACCCTAAACCAATACATCTCTATGTATTTATAAGAGAGAATGAGGTGGGCGTAACCGTAATCGGTTTGGGCTTCTACTAAACCAAACTGATTCGGTTTAAAGATTTAAATTCGAATTACACTTTAATTAATCAAGTCCAACTCAATTAATTAAATAACTAATTTCGAATTTAGAATCATTTAATTTAAATCCCAAATTTAAATTAAAACTCCTTTTAAACGTTCTAAGTGTGTGACCCTTTAGGTTATTATTACGTTGGCAATAATTTTATTATCTAATAATAAAATTATAAACAATGAGCGGCATCTAGTAATACATCATTGCTACCCAAGTAATAATAATAATTGGTGATTCAATTAAACCTTTCGTGACTATTGTCTCCGTGTAATATAATCCTTTTAACCTTGATATTATAGATTAAACTAGAGGCATGGTTCGTGTCATCCTCTTAATAATTTAATCTTTATTTTCTTGATCGATGAGTAGACTATTCAAACAAATCAATATTTGAGCATGGCCATGCATTTCATAGTCTCACTCAAACAAGAGGCCGATAATATCGCTCCTAAAATTAGGAGGGTTAAATTCCATCTAGAACATTCACATTTCTCACACGATTCATAATGAACCCAATACTATCTTTATCATTACCCAATTAAAGATAACTTTTGATAGAATCAAAGTACATTAATTCTCGTGTAGAAATATAATGATTTCAGGTCAGAGGACCATTATACCATTATCACAGTGAGATTACTTATGACACTTATTTATTTATTCCATGGTTGAATCTCACAGTGGGTCTGTCCAGTACAATGTACTCTTACATTTACCTATGTATTGATTTTAGTATCTCTATACTAATGACCCATGAGAGGTGGTCATCAATCAATCAACATACTAGTCTCAATGTATTATTACTGTCCTAATAATAATAATACTCGACTAGGGACATTTAAGATTATTATACTATATATAATCTCATGTTCATATAGTTCGTATTAATAATCTAAGGACATTTATCATGCTAACATTTATAATGCAGTAAATACGAAGCATAATAAATCATTAATATAATCAAATAGAACATAATGTCAATAATACTGATTACATAATATCATTGTATTGCCTCTAGGGCACCTACACTAACAATCTCCCACTTGCACTAGAGCCAATCACTCATGTATCGAATACCAATGGAACTAGTGTGACCCTCGTGCTTCTGCTGCGACAAAGCCTTAGTCAGTGGGTCAGCTACGTTATCATTTGTTTGCACTTTACATATATGTATATCTCCTCGTTCATTAATCTCACGAATAAGGTGATATCTTCTAAGTATATGCTTTGCCCTGGAGTGCGATCTTGGTTCCTTTGCTTGTGCTATGGCTCCGCTGTTATCGCAATAAAGATCGATAGGATCTGTTAAGAACTACCGAAGCCAAAACACCCACTGAATTGTTGGCACTGTTAAGAACTACCGAAGCCAATATGCAAAAGGCACCTGAGAATGCTCCCATAATGATGGTGGGCAATAAAGGTGCTAAGAGAAAGGGAAAATGGAAGGGCAAGAAAAAGATTGGATCTAATGCAGTTGCTCCTTCCAAGCCCACTTTCAAGAAAGCTCTCAAGCCTAAAGGTGGTGTTGCTAAACCTGATAAGGGTGATTGTCACTGGTGCAAGAAACCAGGTCATTGGAAGAGAAACTGTCCAGCTTATTTGAAAAGTCTGAAGAGCATGAAATCTCTGAATATTTCTGATTCAGGTATTCATGTTATAGAAGTCAATTTATCTACTTCTACATCTTGGGTATTGGATACTGGATGTGGTTCTCACATTTGTATTAATGTGCAGGGACTTCAAAGGAGTAGATCTTTGGCAAAGGGAGAGATCGACCTACGCGTTGGCAATGGAGCAAAGGTTGCTGCTTTGGCCGTAGGGACTTATTATTTATCGTTGCCCTCTGGGCTTATTTTAGAACTTGAGAACTGTTATTACGTGCCTGCGATTTGCAGAAACATTATTTCTATTTCTTGTTTGGACAAGAAGGGTTTTTCGTTTATAATAAAAGACAATTGTTGCTCTTTTGGTTTAAATGATTTAACTTATGGTGTAGCGCGTTTATTTAATGGTTTATATGTTCTAGATCTTGATTATACTCCCGTCTATAATATGAATAAACGTCTTAAAGCAAATGACTCAAATCAAACATACCTTTGGCATTGTCGATTAGGCCATATAAATGAGAATCGCATATCCAAACTACATAAAGATGGATTTTTGGATAAGTTTGATTTTGAATCATACGATGAATGTGATGCTTGTTTACTTGGTAAAATGGCAAAAGCTCCTTTTACTAAACAAGGTGAAAGGGCCAACGAACGATTAGAACTGATACATAGTGATGTATGTGGTCCAATGCGTTCTATGGCAAGAGGTGGCTTTTATTACTTCATAACATTTACTGATGATTTCAGTAGATTCGGATATGTGTATCTTTTGAAACACAAATCTGAATCCTTTGAAAAGTTCAAAGAATTTAAAGCTGAAGTAGAAAAGCAAATAGGCGGAAGTATTAAAACTCTTCGATCTGATCGAGGAGGTGAATACTTAAGCCATGATTTTAAGAATTACTTAAAGGAGTGTGGTATAGTATCACAACTCACTCCTCTTGGAACACCACAATGGAATGGGGTTTCTGAAAGGAGAAATCGTACCTTGTTGGACATGGTACGATCGATGATGAGTCATGCTGATCTTCCAATAAGTTTCTGGGGTTATGCCCTAGAAACGGCTGCATATACACTAAACCGAGTTCCAACTAAAGCGGTTCAAAAGACTCCATATGAGATATGGACTGAGAAACGTCAAAGCATGTCATTTATGAAAATATTGGGATGTGAAGCGTTTGTGAAACGTATGATCTCTGACAAGCTTGGACCAAAATCAGACAAGTGTTATTTTGTGGGGTACCCGAAGGAAACTAAGGGTTACTTCTTCTATAATCCGACCGAGAACAAAATAGTTGTTTCTCGCACTGCTGTATTTCTTGAACGAGAGCTAGTCTCCAAAAGAAACAGTGGGAGGAAAATAGAACTCGATGTAGCTCGAGACCCACACGATAATGTTGAACCCGAATTGGAACTTGAGCAGGATATTCAAGATAATATTCAAGATGACACTGCTCAAGAAACACAGATTGTTCGTAGATCTGGTAGGATTCGCCATAAACCTGAGAGATATTATGGATTTCTCTTAATAGAGAATGGTGATTTGATGCTCATAGATCAAGATGAGCCCCTCACCTACCAAGATGCTATGAACAGTCCTGACTCTGAGAGATGGCTAGAAGCCATGAAATCTGAAATGGATTCCATGTATGATAACCAAGTATGGACTTTGGTTGATCCACCTGAAGGGGTAAAACCTATAGGGTGCAAATGGGTTTTCAAAAAGAAAATCGACATGGAAGGAAATGTTCAGACCTATAAAGCTAGGTTGGTTGCAAAAGGTTTCAAACAAATTCATGGTATTGACTATGATGAAACTTTTTCACCTGTAGCTATGGTCAAATCCATTAGGATTTTGCCTGCAATAGCAGCTTATCATGATTATGAGATCTGGCAGATGGATGTCAAAACAGCCTTCCTTAATGGGAGCCTTGAAGAGGATGTGTACATGACACAACCTGAAGGTTTTGTCAGTCCAAGGGATGCTAGAAGGATATGTAAGTTGCGTCGATCCATTTATGGACTGAAGCAGGCCTCAAGGAGGTGGAATATTCGTTTTGACCAGACAGTCAAGGAATTTGGCTTTATTCAAAACGAAGATGAATCTTGCATTTACAAAAGGGTTAGTGGGAGCCACGTGGTATTCATAGTATTATATGTTGATGATATATTACTTATCGGGAATGACATACCTTCTCTACAGGCTGTTAAGACTTGGTTGGGAAAAAATTTCTCCATGAAAGATTTAGGCGAGGCGACCTATATATTAGGGATCAGGATCTATAGAGATAGATCCAGAAGATTGATCGGCCTAAATCAGAGTACATATATTGACAAAGTACTGCATCGTTTTGGGATGCAAGATGCTAAAAGGGGATTTGTCCCGATGTCTCATGGGATATCGATCTCGAGTGACAATAGTCCTAAAACATTGGATGAAAAGGACCGCATGAGTAAGATTCCATATGCTTCTGCAATTGGATCTATCATGTATGCAATGATATGTACTCGTCCTGATGTGTCGTATGCTTTGAGTATGACGAGCAGGTTCCAGTCTAATCCAGGTGAAGGTCACTGGACAGCTGTCAAGAATATTCTTAAGTACTTGAAGAGGACTAAAGATTCATTCTTGGTATATGGGGGAGAAGAGAGACTAGTGGTAAAAGGTTACACTGATTCTAGTTTCCAAACAGACAAGGATGATTCTATATCCCAGTCTGGTTTCGTGTTTTGTCTCAACGGAGGTGCTGTAAGCTGGAAAAGTTCAAAGCAAGAAACAGTAGCTGATTCTACAATGGAGGCTGAGTATATTGCTGCTTGCGAAGCAGCTAAGGAGGCAGTTTGGAACCGAAATTTCATCACAGGGCTTGGTGTGGTTCCATCGATCGCAGATCTTATCGATCTTTATTGCGATAACAGCGGAGCCATAGCACAACCAAAGGAACCAAGATCGCACTCCAGGGCAAAGCATATACTTAGAAGATATCACCTTATTCGTGAGATTAATGAACGAGGAGATATACATATATGTAAAGTGCAAACAAATGATAACGTAGCTGACCCACTGACTAAGGCTTTGTCGCAGCAGAAGCACGAGGGTCACACTAGTTCCATTGGTATTCGATACATGAGTCATTGGCTCTAGTGCAAGTGGGAGATTGTTAGTGTAGGTGCCCTAGAGGCAATACAATGATATTATGTAATCAGTATTATTGACATTATGTTCTATTTGATTATATTAATGATTTATTATGCTTCGTATTTACTGCGTTATAAATGTTAGCATGATAAATGTCCTTAGATTATTAATACGAACTATATGAACATGAGATTATATATAGTATAATAATCTTAAATGTCCCTAGTCGAGTATTATTATTATTAGGACAGTAATAATACATTGAGACTAGTATGTTGATTGATTGGTGACCACCTCTCATGGGTCATTAGTATAGAGATACTAAAATCAATACATAGGTAAATGTAAGAGTACATTGTACTGGACAGACCCACTGTGAGATTCAACCATGGAATAAATAAATAAGTGTCATAAGTAATCTCACTGTGATAATGGTGTAATGGTCCTCTGACCTGAAATCAGTATATTTCTACACGAGAATTAATGTACTTTGATTCTATCAAAAGTTATCTTTAATCGGGTAATGATAAAGATAGTATTGGGTTCATTATGAACCGTGTGAGAAATGTGAATGATCTAGATGGAATTTAACCCTCCTAATTTTAGGAGCGATATTATCGGCCTCTTGTTTGAGTGAGACTATGAAATGCATGGCCATGCTCAAATATTGATTTGTTTGAATAGTCTACTCATCGATCAAGAAAATAAAGATTAAATTATTAAGAGGATGACACGAACCATGCCTCTAGTTTAATCTATAATATCAAGGTTAAAAGGATTATATTACACGGAGACATTAGTCACGAAAGGTTTAATTGAATCACCAATTATTATTATTACTTGGGTAGCAATGATGTATTACTAGATGCCGCTCATTGTTTATAATTTTATTATTAGATAATAAAATTATTGCCAACGTAATAATAACCTAAAGGGTCACACACTTAGAACGTTTAAAAGGAGTTTTAATTTAAATTCGGAATTTAAATTAAATGATTATAAATTCGAAATTAGTTATTTAATTAATTGAGTTGGACTTGATTAATTAAAGTGTAATTCGGATTTAAATCTTTAAACCGAATCAGTTTGGTTTAGTAGAAGCCCAAACCGATTACGGTTACGCCCACCGCATTCTCTCTTATAAATACATAGAGATGTATTGGTTTAGGGTTCATCTTTTGGCAAATTCGTTTTCCACAAAAATCCTAGCCGCTCCAACTGTTGAGAGGCAAGAGAAGAGAGAGATAGAGGCAAGCATCATTGGCTAGTACCGGCTCCCTTGATCGTTGGACGATCGGACGTTCGTGTGGACTGCTTTAGAGACCCTTGATCTTGCTACAAGGGTTGCGTGGTGATTGTATAACAGGACCTCCATCTTTCAGCCTTCGTAAAGCTGAAAGATCCACCTGAAGGTCGTATTCTTGTAATTAGTATAATCTCGTAAAACTGATGGCTCTGATACCAATGAAAGGATTTCGGGGCACAAACGCAGCGGAAAAAAAAAACAGTCGTAAAACCATAAAATCCGAAACCCTAACCCTAGGATCCGTGTACAAGACATGGCTGATTATGGAGAAACGAAATTTTACCTTTTAAGAGCTTTACGAAGGCTGAAAGATGGAGGTCCTGTTATACAATCACCACGCAACCCTTGTAGCAAGATCCGCGTCTCTAAAGCAGTCCACACGAACGTCCGATCGTCCAACGATCAAGGGAGCCGGTACTAGCCGATGATGCTTGCCTCTATCTCTCTCTCTCTCTCTCTCTTGCCTCTCAACAGTTGGAGCGGCTAGGGTTTTTGTGGAAAACAAATTTGCCAAAAGATGAACCCTAAACCAATACATCTCTATGTATTTATAAGAGAGAATGAGGTGGGCGTAACCGTAATCGGTTTGGGCTTCTACTAAACCAAACTGATTCGGTTTAAAGATTTAAATTCGAATTACACTTTAATTAATCAAGTCCAACTCAATTAATTAAATAACTAATTTCGAATTTATAATCATTTAATTTAAATTCCGAATTTAAATTAAAACTCCTTTTAAACGTTCTAAGTGTGTGACCCTTTAGGTTATTATTACGTTGGCAATAATTTTATTATCTAATAATAAAATTATAAACAATGAGCGGCATCTAGTAATACATCATTGCTACCTAAGTAATAATAATAATTGGTGATTCAATTAAACCTTTCGTGACTAATGTCTCCGTGTAATATAATCCTTTTAACCTTGATATTATAGATTAAACTAGAGGCATGGTTCGTGTCATCCTCTTAATAATTTAATCTTTATTTTCTTGATCGATGAGTAGACTATTCAAACAAATCAATATTTGAGCATGGCCATGCATTTCATAGTCTCACTCAAACAAGAGGCCGATAATATCGCTCCTAAAATTAGGAGGGTTAAATTCCATCTAGATCATTCACATTTCTCACACGGTTCATAATGAACCCAATACTATCTTTATCATTACCCGATTAAAGATAACTTTTGATAGAATCAAAGTACATTAATTCTCGTGTAGAAATATAATGATTTCAGGTCAGAGGACCATTACACCATTATCACAGTGAGATTACTTATGACACTTATTTATTTATTCCATGGTTGAATCTCACAGTGGGTCTGTCCAGTACAATGTACTCTTACATTTACCTATGTATTGATTTTAGTATCTCTATACTAATGACCCATGAGAGGTGGTCACCAATCAATCAACATACTAGTCTCAATGTATTATTACTGTCCTAATAATAATAATACTCGACTAGGGACATTTAAGATTATTATACTATATATAATCTCATGTTCATATAGTTCGTATTAATAATCTAAGGACATTTATCATGCTAACATTTATAACGCAGTAAATACGAAGCATAATAAATCATTAATATAATCAAATAGAACATAATGTCAATAATACTGATTACATAATATCATTGTATTGCCTCTAGGGCACCTACACTAACAATCTCCCACTTGCACTAGAGCCAATGACTCATGTATCGAATACCAATGGAACTAGTGTGACCCTCGTGCTTCTGCTGCGACAAAGCCTTAGTCAGTGGGTCAGCTACGTTATCATTTGTTTGCACTTTACATATATGTATATCTCCTCGTTCATTAATCTCACGAATAAGGTGATATCTTCTAAGTATATGCTTTGCCCTGGACTGCGATCTTGGTTCCTTTGGTTGTGCTATGGCTCCGCTGTTATCGCAATAAAGATCGATAAGATCTGCGATCGATGGAACCACACCAAGCCCTGTGATGAAATTTCGGTTCCAAACTGCCTCCTTAGCTGCTTCGCAAGCAGCAATATACTCAGCCTCCATTGTAGAATCAGCTACTGTTTCTTGCTTTGAACTTTTCCAGCTTACAGCACCTCCGTTGAGACAAAACACGAAACCAGACTGGGATATAGAATCATCCTTGTCTGTTTGGAAACTAGAATCAGTGTAACCTTTTACCACTAGTCTCTCTTCTCCCCCATATACCAAGAATGAATCTTTAGTCCTCTTCAAGTACTTAAGAATATTCTTGACAGCTGTCCAGTGACCTTCACCTGGATTAGACTGGAACCTGCTCGTCATACTCAAAGCATACGACACATCAGGACGAGTACATATCATTGCATACATGATAGATCCAATTACAGAAGCATATGGAATCTTACTCATGCGGTCCTTTTCATCCAATGTTTTAGGACTATTGTCACTCGAGATCGATATCCCATGAGACATCGGGACAAATCCCCTTTTAGCATCTTGCATCCCAAAACGATGCAGTACATTGTCAATATATGTACTCTGATTTAGGCCGATCAATCTTCTGGATCTATCTCTATAGATCCTGATCCCTAATATATAGGTCGCCTCGCCTAAATCTTTCATGGAGAAATTTTTTCCCAACCAAGTCTTAACAGCCTGTAGAGAAGGTATGTCATTCCCGATAAGTAATATATCATCAACATATAATACTATGAATTCCACGTGGCTCCCACTAACCCTTTTGTAAACACAAGATTCATCTTTGTTTTGAATAAAGCCAAATTCCTTGACTGTCTGGTCAAAACGAATATTCCACCTCCTTGAGGCCTGCTTCAGTCCATAAATGGATCGACGCAACTTACATATCCTTCTAGCATCCCTTGGACTGACAAAACCTTCAGGTTGTGTCATGTACACATCCTCTTCAAGGCTCCCATTAAGGAAGGCTGTTTTGACATCCATCTGCCAGATCTCATAATCATGATAAGCTGCTATTGCAAGCAAAATCCTAATGGATTTGACCATAGCTACAGGTGAAAAAGTTTCATCATAGTCAATACCATGAATTTGTTTGAAACCTTTTGCAACCAACCTAGCTTTATAGGTCTGAACATTTCCTTCCATGTCGATTTTCTTTTTGAAAACCCATTTGCACCCTATAGGTTTTACCCCTTCAGGTGGATCAACCAAAGTCCATACTTGGTTATCATACATGGAATCCATTTCAGATTTCATGGCTTCTAGCCATCTCTCAGAGTCAGGACTGTTCATAGCATCTTGGTAGGTGAGGGGCTCATCTTGATCTATGAGCATCAAATCACCATTCTCTATTAAGAGAAATCCATAATATCTCTCAGGTTTATGGCGAATCCTACCAGATCTACGAACAATCTGTGTTTCTTGAGCAGTGTCATCTTGAATATTATCTTGAATATCCTGCTCAAGTTCCAATTCGGGTTCAACATTATCGTGTGGGTCTCGAGCTACATCGAGTTCTATTTTCCTCCCACTGTTTCTTTTGGAGACTAGCTCTCGTTCAAGAAATACAGCAGTGCGAGAAACAACTATTTTGTTCTCGGTCGGATTATAGAAGAAGTAACCCTTAGTTTCCTTCGGGTACCCCACAAAATAACACTTGTCTGATTTTGGTCCAAGCTTGTCAGAGATCATACGTTTCACAAACGCTTCACATCCCAATATTTTCATAAATGACATGCTTTGACGTTTCTCAGTCCATATCTCATATGGAGTCTTTTGAACCGCTTTAGTTGGAACTCGGTTTAGTGTATATGCAGCCGTTTCTAGGGCATAACCCCAGAAACTTATTGGAAGATCAGCATGACTCATCATCGATCGTACCATGTCCAACAAGGTACGATTTCTCCTTTCAGAAACCCCATTCCATTGTGGTGTTCCAGGAGGAGTGAGTTGTGATACTATACCACACTCCTTTAAGTAATTCTTAAAATCATGGCTTAAGTATTCACCTCCTCGATCAGATCGAAGAGTTTTAATACTTCCGCCTATTTGCTTTTCTACTTCAGCTTTAAATTCTTTGAACTTTTCAAAGGATTCAGATTTGTGTTTCAAAAGATACACATATCCGAATCTACTGAAATCATCAGTAAATGTTATGAAGTAATAAAAGCCACCTCTTGCCATAGAACGCATTGGACCACATACATCACTATGTATCAGTTCTAATCGTTCGTTGGCCCTTTCACCTTGTTTAGTAAAAGGAGCTTTTGCCATTTTACCAAGTAAACAAGCATCACATTCATCGTATGATTCAAAATCAAACTTATCCAAAAATCCATCTTTATGTAGTTTGGATATGCGATTCTCATTTATATGGCCTAATCGACAATGCCAAAGGTATGTTTGATTTGAGTCATTTGCTTTAAGACGTTTATTCATATTATAGACGGGAGTATAATCAAGATCTAGAACATATAAACCATTAAATAAACGCGCTACACCATAAGTTAAATCATTTAAACCAAAAGAGCAACAATTGTCTTTTATTATAAACGAAAAACCCTTCTTGTCCAAACAAGAAATAGAAATAATGTTTCTGCAAATCGCAGGCACGTAATAACAGTTCTCAAGTTCTAAAATAAGCCCAGAGGATAACGATAAATAATAAGTCCCTACGGCCAAAGCAGCAACCTTTGCTCCATTGCCAACGCGTAGGTCGATCTCTCCCTTTGCCAAAGATCTACTCCTTTGAAGTCTCTGCACATTAATACAAATGTGAGAACCACATCCAGTATCCAATACCCAAGATGTAGAAGTAGATAAATTGACTTCTATAACATGAATACCTGAATCAGAAATATTCAGAGATTTCACGCTCTTCAGACTTTCCAAATAAGCTGGACAGTTTCTCTTCCAATGACCTGGTTTCTTGCACCAGTGACAATCACCCTTATCAGGTTTAGCAACACCACCTTTAGGCTTGAGAGCTTTCTTGAAAGTGGGCTTGGAAGGAGCAACTGCATTAGATCCAATCTTTTTCTTGCCCTTCCATTTCCCCTTTCCCTTAGCACCTTTATTGCCCACCATCATTATGGGAGCATTCTCAGGTGCCTTTTGCATGTTGGCTTCGGTAGTTCTTAACAATGCCAACAATTCAGTGGGTGTTTTGTCTTGCTCGGTCATGATGAAAGTCATAATAAACTGGGCATAGTTGCTGTTCAAAGATTGCAAGATAATATCTATTTGAGCCTCTCGAGTAAGCCCGGAGCCCAAACGGTCTAGGTATTCAAAATACCCAATCATCTTCAGAACATGCGGTCCAACCGGGTTATTTCCTTGCTTGCAGTTAAAAATTGCTTTGTACATATTGAACCTTTCTTGACGAGCCTGTACTTGAAACATCGTCTGAAGATGCTCAAGCATAGCATAAGCATCCATATGCTCATGCTGCTTCTGAAGCTCAGCACTCATAGTTGCAAGCATGAGACAAGCAACATCCGTCGCATCATCAATATGCTTCTGGTAAGCATTTAGTTGAGCACGAGTTGCACCGTCACCAGGATGGACCGGTGGAGGAATTTCAACAACATGGAGCTTACGCTCCTGCCTGAGGACAATCCTCAAATTCCTAGACCAGTCAAGGAAGTTTGTTCCTGTCAGCTTGTCCTTCTCAAGGACTGATCGCACGGAGAAAGAGTTGTTTGTGTTTTGCGCCATTTAGTATCTACAATGTTTAAAATGCATAAGATAAGTTAGATTGTCAAATAATTAATAATTATGTTCAAGTGATCATGGGACATTCAACTTAATATACCTCCCACTATTTTGTTCAAACTAATAGCCCTTACTATCAATTCGGAAACTAATTTTCTAGTGAGCCAAGATCCATATTTCATTATGCCTTGAGTCAGCGTTGGCCAATTCTCCCAAAACATAACTATTTAGGTAGACAACATTTGTCAATTATAACACATATAATTCTTGGATAGTTTGGTGAACAACTATTGTTCTAATTTATCTAATAAATTTTGCCAAACTCTATGCTTCTAAGTTCACTATTCACAATCCTATTGTGACGACTTAGTTAAGTTGGACCCAATGATTAACATGACGAATATCACATTTATTCTTTCGCACCTAACCACGATTAAAAGGAGTGCTCTACTTTGGCAAACCCACCCCTTATGATCTAGGCTTTGATGAGTGTTAATTCATTGGAAAGCATCTAATTAACTTAATATTTTGTTAAGGGGTTTACTTATAAACGATCATGATCCCATCATAAAGAGATTCCCAATTTGTCTTGGAACTAAATATTTCAAATCAAAAATTCGTTGAATGAATGATTTCCAGATCAGAGGTTAACGCACAGACGGCATTATTGGCACCCCTTTTCTTACAGATTCGTAATCGGTTGTTGACAAAATCATTCAATCGTTGAATCAATGAAAATTCATATTTAATTGCCGTGTTTCATAAACACGAGAATCTCATGATCGTTTGTTTAATGTTCATCTTAAATCGTTACAGATTTTATCTTGTTTAAGCAGGCATGGCATGGGTGATGTATCTAATACATACATTAATACATTATTAATCTAATTGAAGCATGCATCATAATGTATTCTACACAAACATTCATACATCAATATGTAAAGTGCAGTATGTAAACGTGCTTGGTTATGGCCTTTATCCTACATGATCCTTTCAAGCTAATGAAAGGATCGAGGTCAATCTATGGTGGAAAATATAAATACAATTACATGTCTTCATTCTCCTTGGTTGCTCCACTTCTTGGATCGTCCTTCAATCTTCAAGTACATTACATTGAATAATTGAAAACAACCTATACTAATGTACTTACATAATAAAACTCGAGTTACATTCGAGATTATACAATTACAAGAATGAAGAAAACGACATGCAAGTCGTATTTACAAAACCAAAACCATAAACCATTAATCTAAGGGTCTTAAGGCCATAACCAGCACCATGCTCAAGTAAACAATTAAGAACACAAAAAAATATATACAGCAGGGGTCCGGGGGCGGCAGCCCCCGGGCGGGGTCCGGGGGCGGCAGCCCCTGGCGGGGGTCGAGCTGACCGGTCAGCTCGAAATCAGAAATTTTTTTTTAATTCCAAAAGACTATCCCTATTCAAAAATCATCGATTTCGAACAACAGATCATATCTTTTAGTCTCTGCCGCCACTGCATCATATACAGTTCCGGAACCATGTATCATATACATTCATATCATATCCCAGTTTACAGATCGTGTCCAAACACCATCTGTCCATCAGTTTATATCACCATATAAACCAAACATCATGCATAACATACAAAATCGCTTACTGATCAGTCATGGCAGATTGTAAAACATACCTGTATGATCAAATCACAATATATAGCATAACAGAATCATATATGATCGACATAACATATTATAATCGACATATCATATAACCGTATCAAGGCAAATTCATAAAACATGCATACATGCATCGAATGCAGTAAACACGTAACCAAATCAGCCCCTTATACACGCAGCTCTGATACCAATGAAAGGATTTCGGGGCACAAACGCAGCGGAAAAAAAAAACAGTCGTAAAACCATAAAATCCGAAACCCTAACCCTAGGATCCGTGTACAAGACATGGCTGATTATGGAGAAACGAAATTTTACCTTTTAAGAGCTTTACGAAGGCTGAAAGATGGAGGTCCTGTTATACAATCACCACGCAACCCTTGTAGCAAGATCCGCGTCTCTAAAGCAGTCCACACGAACGTCCGATCGTCCAACGATCAAGGGAGCCGGTACTAGCCGATGATGCTTGCCTCTATCTCTCTCTCTCTCTCTTGCCTCTCAACAGTTGGAGCGGCTAGGGTTTTTGTGGAAAACGAATTTGCCAAAAGATAAACCCTAAACCAATACATCTCTATGTATTTATAAGAGAGAATGAGGTGGGCGTAACCGTAATCGGTTTGGGCTTCTACTAAACCAAACTGATTCGGTTTAAAGATTTAAATTCGAATTACACTTTAATTAATCAAGTCCAACTCAATTAATTAAATAACTAATTTTGAATTTATAATCATTTAATTTAAATTCCAAATTTAAATTAAAACTCCTTTTAAACGTTCTAAGTGTGTGACCCTTTAGGTTATTATTACGTTGGCAATAATTTTATTATCTAATAATAAAATTATAAACAATGAGCAGCATCTAGTAATACATCATTGCTACCCAAGTAATAATAATAATTGGTGATTCAATTAAACCTTTCGTGACTAATGTCTCCGTGTAATATAATCCTTTTAACCTTGATATTATAGATTAAACTAGAGGCATGGTTCGTGTCATCCTCTTAATAATTTAATCTTTATTTTCTTGATCGATGAGTAGACTATTCAAACAAATCAATATTTGAGCATGGCCATGCATTTCATAGTCTCACTCAAACAAGAGGCCGATAATATCGCTCCTAAAATTAGGAGGGTTAAATTCCATCTAGAACATTCACATTTCTCACACGATTCATAATGAACCCAATACTATCTTTATCATTACCCAATTAAAGATAACTTTTGATAGAATCAAAGTACATTAATTCTCGTGTAGAAATATAATGATTTCAGGTCAGAGGACCATTATACCATTATCACAGTGAGATTACTTATGACATTTATTTATTCCATGGTTGAATCTCACAGTGGGTCTGTCCAGTACAATGTACTCTTACATTTACCTATGTATTGATTTTAGTATCTCTATACTAATGACCCATGAGAGGTGGTCATCAATCAATCAACATACTAGTCTCAATGTATTATTACTGTCCTAATAATAATAATACTCGACTAGGGACATTTAAGATTATTATACTATATATAATCTCATGTTCATATAGTTCGTATTAATAATCTAAGGACATTTATCATGCTAACATTTATAACGCAGTAAATACGAAGCATAATAAGTTATTAATATAATCAAATAGAACATAATGTCAATAATACTGATTACATAATATCATTGTATTGCCTCTAGGGCACCTACACTAACACTTCCAACTAGCATTCTTCTTGAACGGCTTGTTCTTTGGTTTCAAATGGACCTTCGCTTTGTTCTGTTGAACAAGCAGGACTTCTTCTTTCTGATCTTGTTTTCTAGATTCCTCCTCAACTCTAAGCCTAGTTATCAAATTCTCCATGATCAGTTCCTTTGATTTGTGTCGCAGGATATTCTTGTAGTCTTTCCAACCAGGTGGTAACTTGTCAATCTTCACAGCTACTTGAAATTGCTCATCGAGGGGTATTCCCTCTGAAATGATCTCATGAGCAATATGTTGTAACTCATGTGATTGAATAGTTACCAGCTTGTTGTCGACCATGGTGTATTTGAGATAACGACTGACTGCGAATTTCTTCGAGCCAGACTCTTCGGTGTCATATTTCTTCTGTAGGGCTTCCCAAACAGACCTAGCTGTATCGGACTGTAAGTAATAATCATACAATTTATCGGATAGCCCATTCAAGATGAAGTTTCTACATTTAAAATCGGCATCCCTTCCATTCTGCTATGTCATCTAAGATTTGTTCATTATCATGGGTATCAACAGGTTCTGGGTTAGGCATTACAGGGCAGTCTTGGGTAAGAACATGGGCAACTTCCTTCAGAGACAGAAAGAAAAACATTTTGTTCTTCCATCGCTTGAAGTTCAGGCCAGCAAATTTTTCTGGTTTGTTGGTTTCTTACTTGCGATCAGAAACTAAAGCCATTACAGATCACGAAAATAGTTTCTTAAAATTGTTAGAGAAATTGGACCTGAGTGTACCAAGTGAACTTTTTGGAATTGATCTGCAACAGGTAGAAAGTGAGAAGTGGCTCGAGGCGTGGGTTGCACTTTCTTTAAGAAACTATTTGGCCGATTCTGGAGATGAATCATCGATCACCAAACACTTCTCCCGGGATACAACGAGCTTCTTATTTATAGTGCTGCGAAGACTCCAATCGCAGCACGTACCAACTTGCACCAGTAATTAGTAAGACAAACAAAACCCGCAGAAAATAGATTTTGAGACTAGATTGAATGATAGATTTTCTTTTTTCTTTTTTCTTCCCAAAGATGATCTCTTCTTATAGATTGTAACCAGGAAGCTATTAATCTGTATGCATTAATCAAAAAACGGCTATATAATGAATATCATTTAATTTTTGAAACTGCTATAACATAAAGTCTCTTTAAGTTTGAAACAGTTATATTATTAATAGAAAAAACATTTTGAATTTTGACAGTTAAAAAAGAAAAAAAAGTTATGTTTTTTTTTTCAATAGACCCCAAGACCCCTGATATGGCTAAAAATGAGGTTAAATTGGAATCATCCAAATTAGGCACGAATCTTAAAGATCAGGGGTAAAATGGTAATCTCACCTACAAACGGGTCTGAAATGGGTACTGAGTCCTTTTTTCAAAGGCCCAATAACCCACGAACGGATCCATCTCAACTGGGTGCAGGTTCTAACCCGTAAGAAACCTAGTCCAGCTGGATAGAATTAGGGTTTATGATTATACTTAATCAACGGCCCTGATTCTTTCTATCCATTCACTGGGAAGTAGGGATTTATCCCGAAACTGGTCCCTAAGGCAGCTATAAATACCCCCCATCTCCTACTGTTAACAGGTAATCAATTTTTTTCCTATTAAAGCTCTTTCATAATCTTTCTGATTACTGACTAGAGCGTCGGAGGGTGTGTCGCCTGGATCAACCCCGGTGTTTCGTACTTTTTGCAGGTCAACGGCGGGAGATCACGATCAAGCTCCTGGGAAAGTTGTTCAGGTTTGACTATTCAACATCCCAAGAATCCACAAATCTATCTGTTTGCCCCTACACCGATTTCAGCGGCAACAGATTGGCACAATCTGTGGGAACCACAAATAGCAATCCATCCTCTTCCATCGGTTAAGATCACCTCCAGCCATGCCTCCAAGGAAACCGAGATCCAGAGGGTCCAACCGTGGGCCCACTCCTCCTCAACCGCAACAAGAGGCTCCTCTCCAAACCGTCCAGCAGTAGGGACAACTCCCTCATCAGCCTGATCAGCCTCTGCAGCAGGAACAACCTCCTCTTCAGAATCTTCAGCACCAACATGCTCCAGCAGGGCCCCAAAACACCGGTATTGGGACCTCTCGTCCTCCTCCTCAGAAGCAACCCCTTCACCGTGACCACGTCTCTATACATAACCCTTCAACCGACTCAATGGCATCTCATAACCCTCGGCCTTCCGAAGACCTCTGCAACATCCTCATCAACTGGCAGAAAGAAGAGGACCTTCGCCGCCGTTTGGATGAAAGGCGGGCCCGTGAGGGAGCCACCCGCTCAGAACGTCCAAATGAGCGATCTCCTCGTCACCTGCGACCACAGGAGGTCCCCTCTTCATAGGAGGCGAAGGGAGTCCCCTGAATACCGTCGATGAAGACATCATTCCCCTGTTGGTCGGCAGCCCCAGAGGGACGAGAACGGACCTATCACCCGAGCCGAATTCCAAGAGTTCCAAGCTACAATCTTGCAGGCCCTCAATCTTCGACCAAACAACAACAACAATGTTCAGAGGGTCCCCACTCCTCCTCCGGTCCAGAGTCCTCGCCATCGGTCCTTAACTTCTCTTCAAAATCCAAGCCACCGCCATCACATCGCCAGTCCTCACCATTCTCCTAGCTACCATCGCTGAACTCCACGCTCCTCTTCGTACGAAGATGAGTCCAGAGGCTCGTCAGGGTACCGTTGAAGGGATGATGCTGTCTACCGTCGTCTCCACGAGATGGAGAGACGCCTCGGCCAACTTGACAGGGAAAAGGAGCTAAGAGAGAGGACCCTCCACCCAAGCATACCTCCGTTCTCACGAACCATCACGGATGCTCCAGTTCCAGCAAACTTCAAGCCACCACAGTTCGAGACATATACGGGGGAGTCAGACCCCGTGGATCACATCGAGAGTTCCAAAACTCTCATGATGATCCACCAGGCTTCCGATGCTCTACTGTGCAAAACCTTCCCAGCTACTCTCAAAGGTCCGGCTCGGGAATGGTACTCCCGCCTCGCCCCATCCTCCATCTTCTCTTTCGAACAATTTGAGACCCTCTTCGTCACCCGCTTCGTAAACAGCCGCCGAACCGAGAAGACTAGTATTTCACTACTCTTCCTCAATCAGAAGAAGGGTGAGAAACTAAGAGATTATGTCAAGCAGTTTACCGCGGAAGCTAGGTCCATTGCCTCCCTCGACCAATCGGTCGCTGCAGCCGCCTTCCAATCCAATGTCCTCAACTCAAGCCTTCAGTCCTCCCTAGCCAAAAAGCCCCCACGAGACTTCTCCGACCTTCTTCTCAGAAGCGAGAAGTATATCCGAGCAGAGGAAGCTGAACATCGCCCCACTTTCGAGGGGTCTTCCTCCGGAACCAAGAGAAAGGCAGCCGAAGATGAAGGAGCTAAGAAGCTCCAAAGGACAATAGGGGTCAGCGCCGCCCACCTCCTAGATTTGAGAAGTTTACCCCCCTTAACACCAATATTTCAACTATCCTCATGGAAGTCGAGAAAGAAGGAGTTCTGCCTCCTGCCCCGAAGATGAATACCCCCGCGAAGAAGAGGGATAAGGAGAAGTGGTACCGATATCATAGAGACCACGGCCACGACACCAACTACTGTCGGGCTCTGAAAAATAAAATTGAAGCCCTTATTCAGAGAGGGCAGCTGTCCAAGTTTGTAAGAAAGGACCGGATCGACCTTCCTCCTCCCCCCAGGGGGGCTAATAAGCGGCCCGAGAGGTGCGACGAGAGCCCCAAATTCGAAGAAGAGTGCATCCTGCACCTCATCCATGGGGGTCCAATGGGAGGAACCTCCAACTCTTCTCGAAAAGCTTTTATCAGGGAGGTCAACTCGGTGCACAACATACCCCCTCCCAAAGGCCTCGGAGTTCCGGTTACTTTCTCGGATGAAGACCTGGAGGGTGTCCGAACCCCCCATTGTGACACACTAGTGATTAACCTCCACATGGCTAACTTCAAAGTGGAGAGGATTCTGGTGGACAATGGCAGTTCTGTCAACATCCTCTTCCTGGCGGCCTTCCGAGGACTCAAATTATTGTGGGACAGGCTCAAGCCCGCCTGCTATACGCTCCATGGGTTCACGGGAGTGCCAGTGACTATCGAAGGGGTGATAACCCTGGACATAACCGCTGGCAAAACTCATACTACCCGGACGGAGCCAATGGATTTCATGGTCGCCAACATTCTAGCTACTTACAATGTGATCCTAGGCCGACCTGGCCTAGCTGCTTTAGAAGCCATCCCGTCGGCTTATCATCTCAAAATGAAGTTCCCAACCAAGGCAGGTGTAGGAAAAGTAAGGGGAGTCAGGAGATGGCCCGCAAATGCTACATGACCTCGACCGGAGGACCTGTTCTTTCTCTCGAGACCCGAAATTCCACAAGGGAACACCCAGCCAATGTCAGAACCGGTAGACGAGCTGGAGGAAGTGCTCTTCTCAGAGCAAGATCTGAACCGCAAATTCTTCATCAGCAAGACCCTCCCCTCTGCCCTCTGCCCTCTGTTATGACATAATCCTTTGCATCAAGAAGAACCACGACCTCTTCACCTGGACCGCTGCAGACATACTAGGGATTTTTGAGGACCTCCTCGTCCACCACCTAAGTGTTGCACCGGGGTCCAAACCGGTCCAACAGAAGAGGCGCAAATTTGCCCCTGAGTGCCAGCAAGCTATGAAGAAGTAGACAAGCTCCTCAAAGCCCGGTTCATACAAGAAGTCAACTATCCCAAATGGCTCTTTAATGTTGTTATGGTCAAGAAGGCCAACGAAAATTGGATAATTTGCATTGACTTCACGGATTTGAACAAGGCATGCCCTAAGGATCCTTTCCCTCTCCCCAGCATAGACACCTTAATCGACGCTACTTCGGGTCATGAGCTGCTGAGCTTCATGGAAGTCTTCTCCGGGTATAACCAGATCAGAATGTTTCCACCGGACATCCTGAAGACCTCCTTCGTCACTGATCAAGGTCTCTATTGCTACCGAGTGATGCCCTTCGGGCTCAAGAATGCCAGTGCCACTTACCAGTGCCTCGTCAATAAGGTCTCTAGAATCATATCGGCCAAAACATGGAAGTGTATGTTGATGATATGCTAGTCAAAAGTATCCATGGGTCCGACCATGTTGCCGACCTACAAGAAGCCTTCGACGTGTTGAGGAAGCATAATATGAGACTAAACCCGAACAAGTGTGCGTTCGGGGTCTCGTCTGTAAAGTTCCTTGGCTTCATGGTCAGTCAAAGGGGGATCGAAGCCAACCCCGAGAAGATCAAAGCCATACTGGATATGGCTCCTCCTACAAGTGTGAAAGAAGTTCAAAAGCTTACAGGATGCCTTGCGGCCATAGGGCGTTTCCTATCTAAGTCAGGGGAGAAGTGTCTTCCTTTCTTCAAAGCCCTCAGGGGGGCTAAAGGCTTCGAGTGGGGCCAACAGCATCAAGAATCGTTCGACCAACTGAAAGCCTATCTGGTCAACCCCCCACTCCTCAGCAAGCCTATTTCCGGGGAAACACTCTATCTCTACCTCACTGTCTCCGAGCAAACCCTCAGTGCTGTCCTAGTGAGGGAAGAAGACAAGGCTTAGAAGCCCATCTATTATGTGAGCAAGGTTCTCAGAGATGCCGAGCTCCGCTATCCGAGATTGGAAAAGATAGCATACGCCTTGGTTATGACAGCCAGGAAGCTCCGCCCCTACTTTCAATCCCACTCGGTGGTCGTTCTTACCGACCAGCCGCTCAAGCAAGTCCTATACAAGCCCGAGACCTTCGGGCGTCTAATGAAGTGGTCGATCGAGCTGAGTCAACATGACATATCTTATCAGCCTCAGACTGCAATCAAGGCTCAAGCCTTAGCTGAATTTATAGTAGAAAGCACCATCTCAAAAGTAAGTTAAGCAGTAAATGGGCCTCCCATCTGGACAGTATATGTAGATGGGTCATCTTGCGTCGAAGGGAGCGGAGCCAGAGTCATTCTGGCAGGCCCAGATGACTTCGTCCTCCAATACTCCCTCCGCATCAACATTAAAGCCTCCAACAACGAAGCTGAGTATGAAGCCCTACTAGCATGCCTGGGCATGGCTCGCAAGGCAGGAGCACAACATGTCCGGATATTCAGTGACTCGCAGCTTGTTGTTAATCAGGTCTTAAGCGAATACGAGGGGCGAGACGATCGAATGGTTAAGTACCTAGCCAAGGTCCAAAGTCTCATGGCTTCGTTTGAAGAGGCACAAATCCAACGGATCCTTAGAGAAGAAAACTCCCAAGCAGATGCCCTTTCAAAATTGGCCTCCTCCTCCCTCCAGGGTCTTGAGCAGACCGTCCTAATCGAAGTACTCCTAAGGCCTAGCATAGAAGAGGAAGCCCCCGACTCGATGGAGTCGCTGCCCATCCAACTCCGGGACAACTGGATGAAGCCTTTGATAGAGTTCCTTAGGGATGGGACCCTTCCCCGAGATCCAAAAGAAGCCTGTCGAATCCGAACGAGAGCAGAGTGGTACACCATTGTTGAAAGAGTCTTGTACAAATGCTCCTATACCCAAGTAGATGGTAGACCCTACTTGAGATGCCTCTCCCCGGAAGAAGCCTCGTATGCCCTGCAAGAACTCCACGAAGGTATAGGCGGAGCTCATTCAGGATCAAGGTCCTTCGCCAGGAAAGTTTTGAACTACCGGTACTTCTAGCCTACCCTACTTTGGGATGCCGAGCAACATGTCCGGCAATGCAGCCCTTGTCATCAGTTCTCCAACATCCGTCGATTACCCCAAGCACAACTTACATCTCTCTCGAGTCCAATTCCCTTCGCAATGTGGGGGATGGACTTGCTAGGTCCATTCCCACCAGCTCCGGATCAGCTTAAGTTCCTTTTCGTGGCAATCGACTACTTCTCTAAGTGGATCGAGGCCGAGCCACTGGCCACTATTACCGAGAGCAGAGTGCTGCAGTTCTTCTGGAGAAATGTAATCTGTAGGTTCGTCGTACCTCGAATCCTGATAACAGATAATGGAACACAGTTTACAGGGGTAGTATTCCGATCTTTATGTGAAGACCTCGGCATTCAGCAACGCTTCTTCTCCGTCTCCCATCCTCAGTCCAATGCTAAGTGGAGAATGCCAGCAGGCAGATCCTCTCCGGCATCAAGATGAGACTAGATAAGTCATCCAAAGGCTTATAGGCGGAACAACTTCCTAACGTATTGTGGAACTACCACACTATGAAATAGACCCCCACAAGAGAGTCGCCCTTCAACCTCACCTATGGGTCCGAGGCCGTAATCCCCTTGGAAGTTGGCCTGCCATCCCCTCGCCTTATTGCCTATGATGAAGAGCAGAACTCCAGAGAGCTTCGGGCGAATTTGGACCTTACTGATGAGCTCCGTGAAAGAGCATCAATTCGCCAGCAAAATTATCGGAGGAAAATCGAGCAGGCCTACAACAAAAGAGTCCATCCCACCGATCTCAAGGAAGGGGATTTAGTCCTCAGAAAGCTAGCTCCGAATTGGGAAGGACCGTACAAGGTTCCCAAGGTAGTCCGGCCAGGAGCATACCGTCTTGAAGACCTTGAAGGCAGAGAGATACCAAGATCTTGGAACGCCGACCACTTACTGAAGTACCAAGAGGGTGTTTGAATGCGTCTCCGAGTACGTTCAAGTGTCGAGCCCTTTCTTTCTTTTTATTTGTACTTGCTTCTTTATTTTCTCATTGTAATAATGGATTGCAACTTTGAAGCAGCCGATTAGCAGTTATCAATAAAGAACTTCTTTCCCCTGATGATTCTCTTGTGATTATTTTATCTCTCTGTTTACGACCTTTAATTGAAATTTACTCGAACAACGTATTCGGAGTCCAAAACTTGGCCCAACTCCGCTTCGCAAGCTCGCTCTTAAGCGAGTTAGAAGTGGTTCGCCATTCGGAACTACTCCCACAACCGTTAAAACTTACTCGAACGATGTGTTCGGAGTCCAAAACTTGGCTGACTCCGCTTCGCAAGCTCGCTCTTAAGCGAGTTAGAAGTGGTTCGCCATTCGGAACTGCTCCCACAACCGTTGAAACTTACTCGAATGACGTGTTCGATGTCCAAAACTTGGCTCGACTCCGCTTCGCAAGCTCACTCTTAAGCAAGTTAGAAGTGGTTCTCCATTCGGAACTGCTCCCACAACCGTCAAAACTTACTTGGACGATGTGTTCGGAGTCCAAAATGTGGCTCGATTCCGCTTCGCAAGCTCGCTTTTAAGCGAGTTAGAAGTGGGTCGCCATTCGGAACTGCTCCCACAACCGTTGAAACTTACTTGAACGACGTGTTCGGAATCCAAATCACTTGGCTGGACAACTGAGTTTCTGCCACTATACTAGACATGGGAGAAGAGTACTTAAAAGAGCTAACCTTATGATTCATTTAAAGTTGAAGTAATTCTTCAAGAGACTGCTCTCCACTGGAAGAAACTGGCTTATCTTACAATTCGTAGTAGCTCTCACATGGGGGAGGCTGCAAAAACCATAGCACCGCTTGCCTCAAGCTTATAAGGTTGACATTCCCTACCTTTAAGAAGATTTGCTTCTAATTTTGAGTAGTTGTCAAAAGTTGAAGTTGTAATTCTCACTTTGGAATTTCGGCACATTTTGCCAAGCGCTCTTGGCACCGACGCCCAAACGTGAGAAAAAAATCTCGCGTTGGACTTCGGCACGCCTTGCCGAGCGTTCTTGGCACCGATGCCCAAACGTGAGAAAAAACTCTCGCATTGGAGTTCGGCACACCTTGCCGAGCGCTCTTAGCACCGACGCCCAAACGTGAGAAAAAACTCTCGCGTTGGACTTCGGTACGCTTTGCCGAGCGCTCTTAGCACCGACGCCCAAATGTGAGAAAAAACTCTTGCTTTGGACTTTGGCACACCTTGCCGAGCGCTCTCATAAGCGATTAAGAAGTGGCCCGCCAAGTGCTCCTGCAACCACAGATGACTAACAAAACACACAAGTCCAAAAGAGGGAACAAGCTTCGCTCCTATAAATTTTGGGAACAAATCAAAGTTACAAGATGGTACTTTGCTTCACAACGAAGTTACAGGAGTTAAAAAGTTAAAATTACAGTACTTCTCTTTACAACAAAGTTACAAGAGTTGAAAAGCCAAAATTACAAGATCGACTCGTAATACTTAGACAAGATGTAAAACTCGGAAAACAAAAGACTACTTCAACGCCTCCTAGGAGCAGGGATGTTTCGCTTTAAAGAGACCCAGGGACGGCGGCGCCTAACCTCGGAGCTCGTCCCTAGACCGGCGAACTGAGATGTATCTTCCGCGCTACTTCTGACAGTCGCACCAACGGACGCTCCGCTTGATGAGACAGCCACCCCACTTTGGGCATCACATGGACTTTGCCGAGCAACAGGCGAACGAGTCGCAAGCTTCACGGTTACACGAAGTGCTTCTGACGTTGATCGGTCCCGAATGGGACTTGAGGCGAGCAACCTCCGCCTCTAGCTCGACTATTCGTTGCTTCAGAGAGTCGTCTTTCACGGCTACCATGAAGCGAGGGGGCACAGCGGTGCCAGCGGCACCAGAGCTGTCGGCAATAATTCGGCAGAGCTGGGTAACTTCGATACTCTTGTCGACTGTAACCCTCTTCAACTCGTCGACCTCCGCCGTTAACTCATCGCGCTCGGCCATCAACTTGCCCACTGCCACTGTTAATTCTTCTTCCTCCACCAAAAGCTCCTTTTCTACTATCTGCAAGTGGTGGATTTCGGCTAATAGTTCGTCCCTCTCCGTCGTTATCTTCGACAAGGAGTGACAGAGACACTTAAGCCTCAGGCTGAGTGTAAAGGCTGTTGATGAGCCATCGTCATCGACTTCGGGAGTCATCTCAGCAAGCCTCCCTTTTAATCTTCGAATCTCGATGTCTTGTCGGCTTACAATCAGTTGCAGATGATTTCGTTCACATTCGGCTCTACGCAGCCCCAACTCGACTTCATAAAGGCGCTCTCGGCACCTGGTTAGACACAGCTTCGTCGCCCCTAGGCCGACCTCGGAACATAGCTCCTCCGCCGCATGAGTTGGTTCGACAAGTTGAGTCACCTCCTCGAGCTGAAAATTCCAAGGCAAATGATGAAAACGGTTAGCAAAAATTGGCAAATTTGGTTAACACAAAGCCGACTCCTGAACAAGGCGATGTGTACACAGCAGAATTTCTAAAAAATAAAAATTGTAAACACGAAGCTGAAGCCTTGGGCAAGGTGACGTGAACACTTAGCCAAATTTCAAGAAAATTTTTGCAAACTCATCTCCAAAGATTCACACACATATAGTCGAACTCAAAAAGATGGATTTTCATTCATCACAAAAAAGTGCAGTGGCCAGTCCGCAATTAGGCGATACATCTAAAAGTACAAAAGACACAAAAAAAGGGAAGAGAAAGCAGAAGAAGTCAGGGGGCGACCTCTTTCCCAGGGCGACGGGATTGGACGGGGTCGGATTCCCCCGAAGGTGCGACCATTGCTAGCAGAGTCACCACGGACCCCTGGTGTTCGCCAATGACTTCGATCTCGATGTCCTATTCATCGTCCCCTACGTCCCCCTCGGACTCAACGTTGAAGCCGTCGACGTGGTCAGGGAAGAGCCGCCATCCGGAGCAGTCGACCTCAGGGTACCGCTCTGACACTTCCTTAATGGCTTGTGCGTATGCCTTCGACATGTTCACTGCGAGGAAGCCTTGGGCCTTCTCCATGGTCGTAGCTTCAGCTTCCTTCGCCGCCGCAACCTTGGCAGCTCCCGCAGCTTCCGCCTGCTGCTTGGCCGACTCCTTCCTCTGCCGAAGCAGATCGCCCTCGAGCTTCGTGATGAGGCCTTCGAGGTATTCCAGCCTCGTCGTCTTCCCCTCGACATTGACTTTCAAATTATCGAGCTCGTTGGCGAGACGAGCTTTCTCCGCTCGGGCACGGTCGACCTCCTTCTTGAGGTCCTTCTCGAGCTCTGTCATCTTCTCCATGAGATAACCGAAGTGGACAGTTATCTGTAGCCGAACAACAGAAAAAAGAAAAAAAAGTTAGAGATAAATATGCAAGTATTCTAAGAGAAAGAGATCGATACTCACCGATACCGCTGAGCGAGCGATCTCGTAGGCATCATCGCCCACGCTGCCGGCGTCCATGGTAGCTCGGTCCTTCGGCATCGCCAAATGCTTCACTGCTTGCATACTCGACGTCGAGTCGTCGAGGAAGCCGTCGAGTTTCCGAACTGGCCAGTCCGGAATGAATATCTTCTTGTGCTCCTCAGTCAGGAACATCTCGGTCTCTACCATCAGAGGGGGCACTTCCATCCCGAGAGCAGCGGCTATCGGGAATTCGCCAGCCTCGGCCGATGCCGAGGTCGCTGCCGGTGCCCACCTCGGGGTCACAGTCGCCGAAGCCTCAACCTCCGGAATGGCGCTGGCGACCGTCTGAGGCTTCGGAGCGATCACCTTCTTGGCGACCCTCTTGCGCTTCTTAGGCACCTTGCTTCCGAGGGCTGCCCTCTGTACCAGAATTGCGTCGTAGTCCATAGTCTCTGCAGTAAGAGAAGTTGGTTAAAACACAAGTTATGATCGAAAAAAATTTAAAAAAACAAAAAAAATTGGATAAAGCCGCGTACTGGGGTCTACGCGACAGAGCCCTCCCATGAAGAGCGCGTCTTCGGTCAGATCTCTCCAGTCAAACTTTGGCCGGTCAAGAAGATTCCGAACCGCCTCTTCTTCGTTGGGGTGGAGCACTGGCGACTCCCTCACCCTCTTCGTCACCTCCTCCACCCAACCCGAGGGTATGGGCCACGCTTCGCGACTCCAAACTATGAAATACTTGTCTCGCCAGTGCTTTATCGAGTTGGGGCAGCTGACGAGCCGAGCACCATGCCTCGGAGCCAAGTAGTATCTGAACTCGGCCTTGTGCTGCTGATGAAGCCGATAGAGTGTTCGGAGCACCCTCACCTTCGGCTCGATCTCGGCTGCCTGGCAGTGGAGCGCGAACCCATTGATGACCCTCCAAGCGTTCGACATTAGTTGGATGGGGCTGACCCCGAACCACCTAAGCACTTGAACTGCGAACGGGTAGAGAGGAAGCAGCGCCCCAGCAATGAAGGCGTCGACCGGCCAGAAACACATGTTTACTAGTATCGGCGAGTTGGCCCTCACCCCGGGACCCGACAGCATCAACTCGTACTGCCCCGGGATATGAAAGCACTCCCGGATCGTTGCCAAGTCTGCCTCGTTGAGAATGGAGACTGTGTCGTCAGCTTCCGAGATCTCTCTCACTGCGTTCTCTTCGAAGCTCCGCCCCTCCCATGTACTATACGCTCGGCGTGCTCCTCCGGAAGTTCCCGAACCCTATGGAGCCCCGTCAGCACCCCTGCCAGTCTGCCGAACTCCCCCATACGCTTCGGATCTTCCACTATGGTGTCTCGACCAACAACTCTCTTGCCCTTGCCGGTGCGAGGTCTCTTACTTGGAGACGGCGCTTCACCAGCAGAGGGGGAGGGCTCCGAACAAGGGAAATGGATATTTTTCTACTTGAAATAAACTAAGTATAAGTAACCTTGAAGTGACAGTTGCGGTCGGAATATTCACCAGAAAACGGTCGACGATCGCCGAAAGCTCTCGATAGTAAAAATCACCGCCTGAGTAAAAATTTGAGAAGTGAAGAAATGAGAGGGGGTTGAGTCTTATAGAAGCTGGCACACTAAGCGAGGATGTTGGGCCTCAAAATACCAACAGTCAGGCCCATTTATGCAAAACGACAAAAATTGTATCGTCGCATTAATAACTAACGGTCAAAGTCGTCAGAAGATCAACGGGAAAAAGGCCAGTTGTCATCTCCAAGCTGTCATCCTCACTTTCCTCGCCTTTGGAACCTCGGCACGCCTTGCCGAGCGTTCTTGGCACCGACGCCCAAACATGGAAAAAATCCCCACTTTGGGGCCTCGCCACGTCTTGCGAGTGCTCTTGGCACCGACGCTCAAACATGGAAAAAATCCCCACTTTGGGACCTCGGCACGCCTTGCCGAGCGCCCTTGGCACCGACGCCCAAACATGGAAAGAATCCTCACTTTGGGACCTCGGCTCGCCTTGCCGAGCGCTCTTGGCATCGATGCCCAAACATGGAAAAAATCCCCACATTGGGACCTCGGCACGCCTTACCAAGCGCTCTTGGCACCGACGCCCAAACATGGAAAAAATCCCCACTTTGAGAACTCGACACGTCCTGCCGAGCGCTCTTGGCACCGACGCCCAAACATGGAAAAAATCATCACTTTGGGACCTCGACACGCCTTGCCGAGCGCTCTTGGCACCGACACCCAAACATCAAAAAATCTTTACTTTAGGACTTCGGCATGCCTCGCCGAGCGCTCTTAGCACCAACGCCCAAACATGAAAAAATCTTCACTTTGGGACCTCGGCATGCCTTGCCGAGCGCTATTGGCACCGATGCCTAAACGTGGAAAAATTTCTCACTTCTAGACTTCGGCATGCCTTGCCGAGCGCTCTTGTCACCGATGCCCGAACGCGGAAAAAATTCTCACTTCTGGACGTCGGCATGCCTTGCCGAGCGCTCTTGGCACCGACGCCCAAACATGGAAAAAATCCCCACTTTGGGACCTCAGCTCGCCTAGCCGAGCGCTCTTGGCACCGACGCCCAAACATGAAAAAAATCCCCACTTTGGGACCTCGGCACGCCTTGCCGAGCGCTCTTAGCACCGACGCCCAAACATGGAAAAAATCTTCACTTTTGGACTTTGGCACGCCTCGCTGAGCGCTCTTGGCACCGACGCCCAAACATGAAAAAATCGTCACTTTGGGACCTCGGCACGCCTTGCCAAGCGCTCTTGGCACCGACGCCCAAACGCAGAAAAAATTCTCACTTCTGGACTTCGGCATGCCTTGTCGAGCGCTCTTGTCACTGACGCCCGAACGCGGAAAAAATTCTCACTTCTGGACCTCGGCATGCCTTGCCGAGCGCTCGTGGCACCGATGCCCAAACGTGAGGAAAAAACTCACCGTTGGACCTCGGACACCTCGCCGAGCGCTCTTGGCACCGAAGCCCAAACGTGAGAAAAAACACACCGTTGGACCTCGGCACGCCTTGCCGAGCGCTCTTGGCACCGACACCCAAACGTGGAAAAAATTCTCACTTCTGGACTTTAGCATGCCTTGCCAAGCGCTCTTGTCACCGACACCCGAACGCGGAAAAAATTCTCACTTCTGTACGTCGGCATGCCTTGCCGAGCGCTCTTGGAATCGACGTCCAAACGTGAGAAAAAAACTCACCATTGGACCTCGGCACACCTTGCCGAGCGATCTTGGCACCGACACCTAAATGTGAGAAAAAAACTCACTGTTGGACCTCGGCACACCTTGCCGAGCGCTCTTGGCACCGACGCTCAAACATGGAAAAACCCACTCGGACTTCGGCAAAGACTCGCCGAACCCCTTGTTTACACGTGTCACCGTGCCGAAGTATCTCTGCACCTCGGCAGGAGATCCCGAACCCCCTAGACTTCGGCCTCCTTCCTAACACGTATTTGGAGGGGATCGGCAACGTCACCGAAGCGACTTGCCACCGAATGAAGAGAAACACACCTTCGAGCAACCACAGGCCTTAGATCTCCCTAAAATTCGTGCCTAATGCTGATGGAGAGTCTAGATCTTGCCACGTCACAAATGGGATTAAAAATTAATCTTCTATTTATTAAAATCGAATTATTTATTTAAAAAATTGCAAAAAATGATTGAAAATTAGGAAAAATTAATTAAAAATTCTAAAAAATAATTATAAATTTGGGAAAATATTTTTTGAGCTCCTGGGTAAATAATTATTGCTTAGAATAATTAATTGAGACACCCGAGCAATAAATCACCACTTCGCAAAATTAAATAAATGGTCCGAAAAATAAAGGAAAATTAAGAAAAATCACCAAAAGTCCAGGAGAGCTCAAGAACAATCTTGAGCGCGCAACTAACTCTGAGTGTCACCATGATACCTTACATAAAGATTCAACACCCCTCATTCGGACTCCGAGACAACTCCGCAAGCCATTAAAACAGTAAAACTACTCCTCAAAAGCTGATCAAACTCAGTCTTCGGTAGTGGGGGGCTCGTGATATGGCTAAAATGAGGTTAAATCGGAACAGTCCAAATTAGGCAAGAATCTTAAAGATCAGGGGTAAAATGATAATCTCACCTACAAACAGGTCTGAAATGGGTACTGAGTCCTTTTTCCAAAGGCCCAATAACTCACGAACAGATCCATCTCAACTAGGTGCAGGTTCTAACCCGCAAGAAACCCAGTCCAGCTGGTTAGAATTAGGGTTTATGATTATACTTAATCAACGGCCCTGATTCCTTCTATCCATTCACTGGGAAGTAGGGATTTATCCCGAAACTGGTCCATAAGACAGCTATAAATACCCCTCATCCCCCACTTTTAACAGGTTGTAGCGCCCCGAATTTCTAATATAATATCTTAGAAAATATGTGGTACAATCTCAGCATCAACTTCAATGTAACATTAAACACAACCAACACCAATGAAATTTTCAACTTTTATTACAATAATCTTTTACATAGCACAGCGGAATTTAAAACATCTCAAATCATAATTTTCTTTTATTCACAACACAGTCTTTTTACAACAGTGCTTTACAAATTTACACAAAACTCTATTAAATCAATTTATCTCAAAACTAACTCAAGCATCCACACCTCCAAACTCTAAGCAACAACCTGCAACACATGAGGCTAGAGATGATCCCTAACCCCCAAAACTAAAGGGGTCAGCCATAAATTGTGTGAGTGACATAAAAGCAAACAACATAAATGAGCATTAAGCATGGATTCTTAAACAACATGTAATAAACAAGAATACATAAAATATGACATAGCTAGGAAACATGTAAACAACAAGTGAAACTAAACTAAGTGTTAAGTGTTAAAAACAGGAAAACCACGTGCATAAACCGAGTCAGGAAAACACAATTTCTATATGCGGATTCTCTAATGCGTACTTGTCGAAGTCTATGCATCCCACTCTACATAGGTTCGGTGCAAGCTCTTAACGTCTTCACTTCATAGGGTTCAATCCCCCGCTATGCAACTAATCCTATCACGATGACTATTACGAGATAAAGATAATCTGTGAGTATTAGCCCATGCCCCGATAATTTCGGAGAATAATCCCACACCACAGGTGATCTACCTGAATAATTCTGGGGATTATCTCACACCGCAGTAATGAACCTCATCACATGAATACCACATGTGTGTCGCCTCGACCCCGATAATTCCGGAGATCAATCCCACACCACAAGTAATTTACTTGGATAATTTCGGAGATAAATCTCACACCACAGGTAATTTACCTGGATAATTCCGGAGATGAATCCCACATCGCAAGTAATTCACCTGGATAATTTCGGAGATTAAATCCCTCACCGAAAGCCATACTGAGGTACATAACCCATGTTCTCGTTCATCATATCACCACTAGTGCCTGTCCTTATCATTTTTGGGTTATTTAATTACTCAACGAATCTCCTAGAGTTAGTGTACCCTACCAGACTTAACTCAACAACTGAACAACTAAAATGCCTCAACAGGCCTCAAAAAAATGAACTCAATGCCGGTATACTAGGGTCACACACATCCTCTAGAGACTCAAACTCAAACGTCTCAACCAAACTCACATCTTAAACTGCTCAACTTAACATCTTGAAATCATATTTTTAATAGAAGATAAGGTATAAGTAGTTATAAATCAAAATATCTAGAGAATAAACCATTTGAAAGAACCTTCAAAAATATAAAAATACATCAGTACCAGTTGACTATAGAATGCATAAGTCGACTGTCCAGAAAGAAAGTTCCATGATTTTAAGAAAATATTCTAAGTGTTATAAGTTGACTTATAAAAGTCATAAGTCGACTTAATAGGGATTATAAGTCGATTTAAAAAGTCATAAGTCGACTTACCAGAGAGAAATTCCAGTAATCTTTAAGAAAATATTCCAAGTGTTATAAGTTGACTTATAAAAGTCATAAGTTGACTTAAAAGAGATTATAAGTCGACTTAAAAAATCATAAGTTGACTTACCAGAGAAAAATCTACGATAACTTTGAAAAATAAATTCTAAGTGTGCCAGTCGAATGAAAAGGGTCTAAGTCGACTGTCCAGAACGGATTTTCAAGAAAACTAAAGATCAAAGTAGCCAGGTCGTACCAGTCAACTGAAGGGTCATGCCAGTCGACTGTCGGCCTACAGACTGTATAGTTTTGGTTATGCACGATAATCAAAATTAGAGTTTTTTAAAAATTCTTTAGTCATTGAAATAGTTTGTACTCAGATTCAAAACATACCAATATCAAATCTCAAGAGTATCCCCAATTTGGGTACATTTCCTCAACTCAAATAAATTCTCAAATTTCAATTTTTGATGCCATGATCTTTTGATCCAAAATTCTTCCACACCAAATTCTCAAAACTGAACTATACCACAACTCATAACCATGTTCAGATTTGTATCCCATACCACTAGGGTTTCACACGATCCAATTTTCCAACCAATATAAAATGTTCATAATCATGTTCAAACCCTAAACATGCTTTCTTAGCAATAGAATTCAACCAAGATCTATTAAATAATCATAGATTTCACATACATGATTCGAACTACAAACCATTGCATCACTCACATACAAATACATTAAGTAAACAAACATGTCGAAACAAACAACAAACAATCACTCACCTAAATCAAAACAACAAAACAACTTTATATCACTCACCTTAAATTGAAGAAATCCCTTGACAATAAGTCCCTTTCTTTGTGAGATCCAAAATCCTCCTCTTGATCCTCCCAAAATTCACAAGAATTTTACGTTGTGCAGCGAATGACGACTGCATTTTCTTTTAAATACCCGGGATAAGAAGTTTAGGGTTTTCCAAACACTTTGCAAAATACCCCCTTTGAAATACAACTTTACATAAATGGATCCCTTATGTTAGAAACTTGATAAAATCATTTAAATTAGGATTTAAAAGCAAAACAATCTCCTTCATTCAGCCGGCTCTGTTCAAAAGTCCAGAAAATACATTTTGCACTTTTACCCCGCAAAACGACAAATTTGCAAAAAGATCCTTCTTTTCTCAAAATTTGCAAATAGATCCAATTAATTTCAGAAAAATCTGGAAAAATTATAATTAAATTCCAAATAATAAATAATGATTTTTCATGAAGAAAATTTGACTTTTGAACTTCTCAAGAAAGTATTTGCACGTGTTTTGCACGTGTAAAAAGGTAGATTTTCAGAAAATATTTATAAATTCTCCAAAAAAATCATTTTAATTCATCATAAACATTTAAAAATAATATTTTAAAAATACGGGGTTCTACATCACTCCCTCCTTTGAAGAGTTCTGTCCTCAGAACTACTACTAATGAGTCCAAACAACTCACCAACAAAGAAAACAATATTTCATAAATGGAAACATAGTCCAAACAATTGCATATGAGAACATTACCAAAATAGAAGGATTATAACTCAATCAATGGTACGATCATTCAAGAGAATTACAATCACATAAAAGAAAAATACATTCATACAAAAAGCTCTGGAAAATCCTTCTGTATACGATCCTCTGGTTTCCAAGTAGCCTCTTCGAACTGCTGATTCCTCCATAGCACCTTGACCATAGGTATCACTTTGCTCCTAAAAATTTTCTCCCTACGGTCAACGATCTCAACAGACTGTTCTTTGTAACTCAAGTTCACCTTTAGATCTTCAGGAATCTCTACCAACTGATGATTATGATCTGGCACATACTTCCTCAATAATGACACATGAAATACATTATGCACTTGTGCCAACTCTTGTGGAAGCTTAAACCTATATGCTGTCTTGCCAATCCGCTCCACGATCCTGTATGGCCCAATATACCTTGGCACCAACTTGCCACCCTTACCAAACCTGATCACTCCTTTGGTCGGAGAAACCTTGAGGAAAACTGTATCCCCAACCTCAAACTCCAAGTCTCTTCGTCGAGTATCAGCATAACTCTTCTACCGACTCTGAGCCTCGACCAACCTCTTGCGAATCAGCACAATCTGCTCTGATTTCTGCTGTACGATCTCAGGACCATACATCTGCCTCTCGCCAACCTCGTACCAACAAACTGGTGTCCTGCACCTCCGCCCGTACAAAGCCTCATACGGTGCCATCTCAATACTCGCATGGTAACTGTTGTTATAAGCAAACTCAACCAATGCCAAGTATCTCTCCCAACTACCACCGAAATCCATAACACAAGCCCTCAACATATCTTCCGGCACTCGATTCACCCTCTTAGTCTGACCATCGGTCTGTGGATGAAATGCGGTACTGAAATCAGTTCTGGTGCCTAAAGCTGCTTGTAGGCTCTTCCAAAACCTTGAAGCGAACCTTGCATCTCTGTCTGAAACAATCGACACAGGAATTTCATGAAGTCTCACAATTTCACAAATATACAACTCAGCCAATTTCTCCATCGACCAAGTAATCTTCATGGCTAGAAAGTGAGCCGACTTAGTCAAACGGTCCACGATAACCCAAATCGAGTCATTGCCCTTCGAACTCCTCGGCAAACCCGTGATGAAATCCATACTGATATTCTCCTATTTCCACTCCCGAATGGGCAACGGTTGTAACAAACCTCCAGGTCTCTGATTTTCTGCTTTGATCTGCTGACAAGTCAGACACCTTGCCACAAAATTTGCCACATCCCTCTTCATACCAGACCACCAAAAATGATGTTTGATGTCCATGTACATCTTCGTGCCTCCTGGATGAACTGACAACAAGGTACTGTGTGCTTCCTGCAAGATACTATCTCTCAAATCTGCATTATCCGGAACACACAACCTCTCACCCATCCAAAGAATTCCATCTTGGACACGAAACTCTGATAGCTTGCCCTCTGAAACCTGTTGCAACATCTTCTGAATCTCTGAATCTGATCTCTGACCTTCCACAATCCTTTCTCTTAAGGACGGCTGCAGCCTCAACTGAGCCAAAGACGCCCCTAAACCCTGCAGCACCACCTCGATACCTGCCTGATCGATCTCTGCTGCCAACTCACTTCGAGTAGTGATCAAACTTGATAAACTACTCTTCCTGCTAAGTCCATCAGCCACCACATTCGCTTTGCCCGGATGATACTTGATCTCATGACGAATATCTTCCAAAACTTCCAACCACCTTCTCTGCCGAAGATTTAGATCCTTCTGTTGATAAATGTACTTCAGGCTCTTGTGGTCAGTGTACATATTGACCTTCTCACCATAAACATAATGCCTCCACTGCTTCAAGGCATAAATGATAGCTGCTAGCTCCAAATCATGCATCGGATAATTCTTCTCATACAGACGCAATTGCCTCGAACCATAAGCAATAACCTTGCCTTCTTGCATCAAGACACAACCCAAACCTCTAAGAGATGCATCACTGAAGATATCATAATCCTTCCCAGCTTGTGGCAAAGCTAAGATAGGTGCAGTAGTCAACCTCTCCTTTAACTCAAGGAAAATCTCCTCACACTTATCAGTCCATGAAAATGCCACATTCTTCTGGGTCAAACCTGTCAAAGGAACTGCAATCTGAGAATAACCCTGGATGAATCTCCTGTAGAAACCAGCCAAACCCAAGAAACTTCTGACTTCCTTCACAGACGTTGGCCTGGGCCAATCCTTTACTGCTTCAACTTTCTGAGGATCAATGGCTACTCCCTCCTTAGAAAGGATATGACCAAGGAAAGCTACCTCAGACTTCCAAAACTCACACTTCAACAACTTGGCATACAAGCTATGCTCCTACAATTTCTGTAATACCGCTGTCAAGTGCATAGAATGCTCCTCCTCCGATTTCGAATACACCAAAATATCGTCGATGAAAACCACCACGAAGGAGTCAATGAATGGCCTCAAAACCCGATTCATCATATCCATGAAAATTGCTGGCGCATTCGTCAACCCGAATGGCATCACCAAGAACTCTATGGTAATGCTCGGGGGACTCTTTCCTCCCTCTGCGGACGGGGGACCTGTAGTACCGGTGGCACGGAGACCGTTCGACCGGATGGTGTTGGCGGGAGGTCCCCTCTCGGGCCCGCTTTTCATCCAGATGGCGGCGGAGGTCATCATCTTTCTGGCGGTTGAGGGCGGTATTGTGGTGACCAGAGGCTCGGGGATGATGGGAGGCCATAGAATCCGTGGAGGCGTTGTGGATGGAGACGTGCTCTTGATGAAGAGGTTGTTTCTGAGGGTTAGGACCCTTTGGATGCGGCTGATCAGGAGGGGGGAGGTTCTGTTGGAGCGGGTCTTCCGCTGTAGGGGGAAGATGCCCTTGTTGTTGAGCGGGATTATGGGGGACTTCTTGCTGCTGATCAGGGTTGGGTCCGCGGTTGGACCCCCTTGACCTGACTTTCCGAGGTGGCATGGCTAGAGAAGATCTGTATTCCGGGAAGAGGAGAGGTTTCTATTCGTTAGTTTCCCACAGACGGCGCCAATCTGTTGCCGCTAAATTTGGTGTGGGGGCAAACAGATAGTATTTGTGGATCCTTAGGAAAACTGAATAGTAAACCTGCGTACCTGTTCCGTCGGGGTATGATCGTTGCTCCCGCCGTAACCTGCAAAAAGTGCGAGACACCGGGGTTGTTCCCGGCGACGCACCCTCCGACGCTCAAGTCAGTAATCTGGAAGACTATGAAAGAGCGCAAAAACTGGTGAAAGATTGATTGCCTCTTAATGGAGATGGGTGGGAGGTATTTATAGGCGTCTTAGGGAACAGATTAGGCATGTAACTCCTGTGTATAGATAAGGAATGTAATCCCTAATCCCCAGTGAAAGGATAGATATGAATCAGGGCCGTTGATTAATATTAATCAGAAACCCTAATTCCATCCTGCTGGACCGGGTTTGTTGCGGGTTGAAACCCGCACCCAGTTGAGGTGGATCCGTTTGCGGGTTATTGGATCTGCGAGAAGGAGACCCAGTACCCGCTTCTGACCCGTCTGTAGGTGAAATTACTGTCTTTCTCCCGGACTTCAGGATTCATGCTCAATTTGGACGGTCTCGATTAAACCCCTATTTTTAGCCATATCACGAGCCCCCCACTCCTAAAGGCTGAAGGCAATCAGTCTTTGAGTAGTTTGACTGTTTAAGTGGCTAGTGGAGTTGTATCGGAGTCCGGATGGGTGTTTTTGAATCCTGAAGTGGGTGGTAAGGTAACTCCTTCTTCTTTTTTGAAGCCATATGGTGTATTGAGCTTTTATCTATTTTTTCGGGCTATTTATTTAATTTTGCGGTGTGTTAACTAATCGTTCGGGGGTCTTAGCCGTATTTTCTAGGCAATAATTGTTCGTTTGGGGGCTCAAAAATATCTCCAGAATTTTTAATTATTTCCTAGAATTTTTAGCTAATTTTTCCCGAATTTTTAGTAATTTTTCGCAATTTTTAAATAAATAAAATGATTTAAATAAATAAAAATCGATTTTTAAATACTTATTTATGACGTGGTGTCATCTGGGCCTTCAATCAATGCTGAGTGCGAATTTCTGAACGATCAGACGATCCTTGTTCCTCGGCGGACTTTTTCGCCGTATACGAGGGTCGGCACCTCGGCACCTCGGCTCGGAGAACCAATTCCCCGGCTCGATGGGTCGGTGCCTCGGTTCGGAGGATCCGAGGGACGTGGCATCATCTGGGCCGTCCATCTCAGCGTGGATCCCCATAAAACGCTATCTTGTCGTTTAGTAGACGTGGCAAGATCTGGGCCGTCCATCATGACGAGCGCGCTTTTTTACAAGATCCAACGGCTGATATAGATCGGCGTGTTTTTTTGCCATATACGAGGGTCGGTACCTCGGCACCTCGGCTCGGAGAACCAATTCCCCGGCTCGATGGGTCGGTGCCTCGGTTCGGAGGATCCGAGGGACGTGGCATCATCTGAGCCGTCCATCTCAGCGTGGATCCCCATAAAACGCTATCTTGTCGTTTAGTGGACGTGGCAAGATCTGGGCCGTCCATCATGACGAGCCCGCTTTTTTACAAGATCCAACGGCTGGTATAGATCGGCGTGTTTCTTTGCCATATACGAGGGTCGGTACCTCGTCACCTCGTCTCGGCCTTACCCTTTACGAGGTGCACGGGTCGGTTCGGAGGGTTGGTACCTCGGCTCGAAAGATGGTTCCTCGGCTCGGAGGATCAGCGCTTCGGCTCGGAAGGTCAGTGCCTCGGCTCGGTAGATCCGAGGTACGTGGCATCATCTGGGCCGTCCATCTCAGCGTGGATCCCCATAAAATGCTATCTTGTCGTTTTGTGGGCGTGGCGCAATCGGAACCGTCCATCAGATTCTGTCGCGAATTTTGGAGAGATCCGACGGTGACTTCGCCTCGGGATGATTTTTGTAGCGCCCCATTTTCCATATACTGGGAAACTGAGACACGAGCCAGGACCTTTCATTCAATTAGTCACAATACACAGAAACAGGGAAAATTTAAAAACTTTTTATTAACATAATATTACAGGCCATGTGTTTCCACTAATACAATAAGTTACATCAGAGTGTACATGAGTAAAAGATAAACATCGCTTTTTCACTTGTAGATCATGCTTCGGCTAGAGTCCTTCTGGTTCGCGATCTTGTGTCCACAACCTATTGAAGTGGGGACGTCAGTATTCACTGACGCTTAAGGGCTGATCATATAGCAGCGGATCTCCAAACAATATATATACAACCATAGTAAAATATGTCGGTGTAGTTTAAGTGTTCGTGAGTGCAATGATCAGAATCTAACAATGTCAATCAAATTGGAATACCAATGCACTGTCAACTAAACTAGAACACTAATGTACTGTCGACCAAACTAGAATACTAATGCACTGTCAACTAAGCTAGGATACTAATGCCATGTCGACTAAACTAGGATGCTCATGTTCTAATGTCAGCAAGTCTCCGAAAGCAACATGCAGCCCATACTACATGCGACTCCATCTCAAGCCGTTTCTCCATACATAGGGATTGAACCCGCGTTATGAATTCTAATTGCACACAACCTGTTCCTGACACCTACACGTGACTCGCGAGGCTGCAGATGTGGTCATGTGCCACTGTTGCATTTCGCCAGTGGTGTCTATGTTCGCCACCGCGACCCGGCTAACCGGACCTCACTCAAAATAGACGAACCCAATGTATCGGGCGTCATTCCAAAAATCAAACTACAGGGTTTTGCAAGCGCAGGGTAGCACGAAGCCTACCCTGTGGCACCCTCTGGGGTATCGCAAGCGCAGGACTGCACAATGCATCCTGTGGCACCCCTAACCACGGTACTTCAGGAATTAACAGCGCGAGATACGCAACCCGTGTCCTCAACTTGTGAGATGGCACCGTACGTATCCTTTTGACGGGAAGGTACAACCCAATAACACCACCTAAGATCGGCCCTAAAGAAAGATTTGGTCGTACGGTGCACCCTACTACCAACTCCCCTTCTTTCGGGCAAAAGGTTAAGGGATGATTTTATAAGTCACTATCCTAATGAGGTTATTATTTCTATGCAATCTTGCATAGTTTCCAAACATGGTCCAACTCGTGGTCCCTCGATCCAAGACTCTAGTAATAATATCTCTCTCACTCATTCCTACCCCTAACTTGGATTCTACCAACACTCTCGGCCTACGGTCAACCTACATTGGTTAAGATCCGTCGACGCCCGAGGTGAGATCTATCCATTTTACTCTAAGGGGGTAGGATGTGGTCTTGATGGTCGATGACCCTTAGGGTACTTGAAGACCCTAAACTAGCTTTTTCTCAAGCTACAACTACTAGCACTTTTCAACCCTTATTGCTATGAATGAAGGGTGCTCATATGCTATGGTTCCATACTAACATTAACTACAACAAGGTAGTTACTCCTACAATTTCCACATGGCTCTTTCTTATTACTTAACCTATGGCAATTTGATCATGGTATGCAATTGCAAGCATCATCCTACCATCACTAAAACATGGTATATAGAACATAACCATCAACTTATAACACTCTTGATTGTGAATGTGATTTAGCATGCACTTGTAGTAATCCCAAGCATGGATACATATATAACATTCCCAAGCATGCATACATATAACTAGTATGAACATACAACATTCTCAAGCATGCATATATACTTCTACATCATCCCCAAAATATGGTAAGTAATTTTGCATCAATCCTACAACATTCTAAACACAAATATCATTCCTACATGATAGATATTTTTAGAATGACTCCTACAATATTCTAAACACAAATAAATTAATCTAAGCATGGTAGGTATTTTTAGAATGTATCCTACAACATTTAAAGCATGAATATGGCTTCTAAATATTTTTAGAAGTGATCCTACAACATGTAAAGCATGAATATGGCTTCTAATATTTTTAGAAGTGGTCCTACAACATGTAAAGCATGAATATGATTTCTAATATTTTTAGAAGTGATCCTACAACATTTAAAGTATGAATATGGCTTCTAAATATTTTTAAAAGTGATTCTACAATATGTAAAGCATGAATATGGTTTCTAAATATTTTTAGAAGTGGTCCTACAACATGTAAAGCATGAATATGGTTTCTAAATATTTTTAGAAGTGATCCTACAACATGTAAAGCATGAAAATAGCTTCTAATATTTTTAGAAGTGATCCTACAACATGTAGAGCAAGAATATGACTTCTAATATTTTTAGAAGTGATCCTACAACATGTAGAGCATGAATATGACTTCTAATATTTTTAGAAGTGATCCTACAACATGTAGAGCAAGAATATGACTTCTAATATTTTTAGAAGTGATCCTACAACATGTAGAGCATGAATATGACTTCTAATATTTTTAGAAGTGATCCTACAACATGTAAAGCATGAATATGACTTCTAATATTTTTAGAAGTGATCCTACAACATGTAAAGCATGAATATTGCTTCTAACATGATATAATAAATTCCACATCTACTATTGCTACTTTTAATGGAAACATACATCTACTATTGCTACTTAGTAGAAGCATACATATCTACTACTACTACAACTTTATTAGAAACATATATATATCTACTACTACTACTATAAGTATCAACTAAAATTTATCATAAACATCTACAATTAAATTACTACATAAGTTTCTTACTAGTGGGCATAAAAGAGATCTTTTTGATCTTTTTACAACTAGTGTTTAGAAAGAAAAGATCTTTTTATTAATTTATTTTACCACTAGTGATTTAACTAGTTTCTTTTTTTCATACTTTAAGATTAAAACTAAACAATAATACAACAAATAAGAACAGTTTATTTTTAGGTTTAATCAACATATGTTCTCTTTTAATCCAAGGTTCAACATAGGTCCTACAACCTTACATGGTTGTAAACAATTCATATGCCTTATGTATGGTTCCATATTCAAGTCCTACAACCTTGCATGGTTGTATATACAAATTTATATGCATGTGTTATTTTAGTCCAAGTAGTTAACAACATTCAAAATAAGAAAACTCATACAACCATACCACTACAAAGTAACCATACCAAAAGAAAAATAAACAAGAGGGTAAGAAGAAGGAGGATCATCAAACACCATTCAAACAACAACAACAAACAAACAAACAAACACATAAACAACCAACCTAGGAAGACCCCCCACCTTGTTTCTTTTCTTGATGGAAGCACTAGCTACTCTCCTTCTTTCTCCTAGAACTTGTAGCAAACCTACAAATAAAACTCTCAAGTTAGTCCACTCATTCTTTTCCTTTCTTTCTTTCCTTTTTTTTTGATCTTTCTAAAATGAAACTAAGGAGAAGGAAGGGGGTATTTATAGGTGGAGAGAAGGGTGGAGATTTCAATTGTGCACCCACACAATTGTACAAAAGCCCCCCCATCTTTTGGGGGCCGGCCATGCTTAGGAGGAGGGGGGAGGTGGGGGAGGTGTTATGTGGGGGGGAGGTTGATGTGGGGGAGAAGTTTTCTAGAAGAATTCTTAACCCTCTTATGTTTTTGTAACCCTAGGTTTAGTACCCAATAATCCTTAATTATCTATTAGGTTGTCATGGCTAAAAGAATCACAATGGTGAAGAAAAATATAAAATAATCAAGTAGTCGAACGCTAATAAAATAATATTATTAATAGTCGGTCGGGATATTACAATACTCCCTCCTTAGAATAGTTCTGTCCTCAGAACTGCACTAAGTGGGGCGAGGAGAAACAACGATACTTAAAAATAACTCGGGAAAAGAGAGCTTCATCTGGCTTTCCGTCTCCCAAGTGGCTTCTTCCACGAGTTGGTTCCTCCAAAAAACTTTGACCATCGGAATAGTTTTGTTTCTTAATACTTTATCCCGACGATCGATGATTTTCACCGGCCGCTCCTTATATGTACAATCTACTTGCAGGTCTTCAGGGACATCTGGCAGCTGGTGACTTGGATCTGGTACATATTTCTTCAGCATTGAAACGTGGAACACATCATGTACCTGGGACAATTCGGCGGGTAGCTCAAGTTTGTATGCCATCTTTCCGATCCTTTTCAAGATTTGGTAGGGTCCAATATATCTTGGTGCTGGCTTGCTGCCCCTTCCGAATCTGACCACTCCCCTTGTAGGTGAGACCTTCAGGAATACCGAATCACCTTCCTCGAATTCTAGGTCTCGCCGGCGGTTGTCAGCATAGCTCTTCTGTCTGGTTTGTGCTGTTTGCATCCTTTTCCTGATTAGTTCGATCTTTTCGGACGTTTGTTGCACTATTTCAGGTCCGAACATTTGTCTTTCACCTACTTCAAACCAGCACACCGGGGTCCTGCATCTCCTTCCATACAATGCTTCATATGGAGCCATCCCAATACTTGCTTGGTAGCTGTTATTATATGCAAACTCTACCAATGCTAAATATTGTTCCCAGCTCCCTCCGAAGTCCATTATGCACGCCCTCAGCATGTCCTCGAGAATTCTGTTAACTCTTTCTGTCTGTCCATCCGTTTGTGGGTGGAAGGCTGTGCTGAAATCTGGTCTCGTTCCCAAGGCCTCTTGTAGACTCTGCCAAAACCGGGACGTAAACCTGGCATCTCGGTCGGAAACGATCGACACTGGCACCCCATGTAGCTTCACAACGCTCTCTATGTAGACTTCTGCCAGCTTTTCTACCGACCAAGTTGTCTTTACTGGGAGAAAATGTGCGGACTTTGTCAAGCGGTCCACTATTACCCAAATCGAGTCGTTCCCTTTTGAACTTCTGGGCAGTCCCATGATGAAGTCCATGCTGATGTTCTCCCATTTCCATTCTGGAATGGGTAGGGGCTGTAGTAGACCCCCTGGTTTCTGGTTTTCCGCTTTGACTTTCTGACATGTAAGGCATTTGGCCACAAATTCTACCACATCTCGTTTCATTCCAGCCCACCAAAAGTGTTGTTTTATATCCTTATACATCTTTGTGCTTCCTGGGTGGACTGTGAGTAAGGTGGAGTGTGCTTCCTTCATGATTTCTTCCCGCAATTCGTTGATTCCTGGCACACACAACCTGCTCCCATGCCAAACCGTCCCTTCCTTTATACTGAACTCTGGGGTTTTTCCTTCGTTGACTAGTATTTTTTGTGCTTCAATCTCTGCATCACCCCATTGAGCCTTCTTGACTTGGTCGTTCAGACTAGGATGTAGCTCTAGATTGGCCAAAATGGCACTTAAATCTTCAACCACTAGTTCAATGCCGGCTTGTCTGATCTCATCTTGTAGCTCTCGTCTCATCACAGTGAGCATGGCTACAATTCGTTTTCTGCTGAGCGCATCGGCCACGACATTGGCTTTTCCCGGGTGATATAAAATTTCTGGTCTTATGTCTTCCAGAACCTCCAACCATCGCCTTTGCCTGAGATTCAAGTCTTTTTGTTGGTAGATATACTTCAGGCTTTTATGGTCGGTAAACATTTCCACCTTTGATCCATAGACATAATGCCGCCATAATTTCAGAGCAAAGATTATTGCAGCCAATTCTAAGTCGTGTGTCGGGTAATTCTTCTCGTGTGGTCGAAGTTGCCTTGATCCGTATGCTATGACTCTTCCTTCTTGCATCAGAACACATCCGAACCCCAAAAGCGAAGCATCACTGAAGATTACGTATCCCTTGTCCGGTTGAGGCAGAACCAAAATTGGTGCGGTAATCAGTCTATTCTTCAGCTCTTGGAAACTATCTTCACACTTCTCAGTCCAATCAAAACTTACGTTCTTCTTGGTCAGGGCAGTGAGTGGTACGGCAATTCTGGCATAGTTCTGGATGAACTTCCTGTAGTACCCGGTCATGCCTAAGAAGCTTCTGACCTCCTTCACAGTTCTCGGCTGAGGCCAATCTTTTACTGCCTCTATCTTCTGTGGGTCTGTAGCCACTCCCTCCTTAGAAAGGACATGGCCCAAGAAGGCCACTTCTGACTTCCAGAATTCACATTTCGTCAGCTTGGCGTATAACTGGTGCTCTCGTAGCTTGGCCAATACTGCAGTTAGGTGCTCAGCATGGTCCTCTTCTGTTTTTGAATATACTAAGATGTCGTCTAGGAAGACAACTACGAAGGAATCGATGAATGGTCGCAAGATGCGGTTCATCATGTCCATGAAGATTGCTGGAGCGTTTGTCACCCCGGATGGCATCACTAAAAACTCGTAGTGACCGTGCCGAGTCCGGAACGCAGTCTTGGGTATATCTTCTTCTCTGACCCGAACTTGATGGTAGCCTGAACGCAGGTCAATCTTTGAGAATACAGCCACTCCCTGAAGCTGATCAAACAGGTCATCGATCCTGGGGATGGGGTACTGATTCTGAATCGTCACCTTGTTCAACTCCCGATAATCGATGCACATTCTTGAGGTTCCATCCTTCTTCTTTACGAGTAGCACGGGTGCTCCCCAGGGTGAAGCACTTGGCCTGATGAATCCTCTTTGCAACAGTTCTTCAATTTGCTCCTTTACTTCCTTCTGCTCTACTGGTGCCATCCGATAGTGTGTTTTTGACACTGGTGCGCTGCCTGGCTGGATAGTAATGCTGAACTCAACATCCCTACGTGGTGGGAGTCCAGGTAATTCTTTCAAAAATACGCGGGGAAACTTTCGTACGATTGGTATCGCCTTGACTTCACTTGGTACTGGTACCTTAGTCGCAGCTGCGAGAATTTCCTCGTTCTGTTTCTTCCTTCCTTGGAACACAAGCTTCGGTCCTCCGGATGGGGTAATGGTTATCCTCTTCTCCTTGCAATCGATGCTAGCATTGTGCCTGGACATCCAGTCCATCCCGATAATCACGTCTGTCCCTACAAAGCCCAACTCTAGCAAGTCTATATTCAGGGTCTCCTTGTCGATCTGGAGATTGCATCCCTTGTAGCATGAATTTGCAGGGAGAGTTGCTCCAGACGGGGTACCTACTAGCAAAACTGATTCCGGAGTTGCCTCCTGGGTGCATTTCAACTTCTTAGAGAGTGCTCCAGACACAAAGGAATGAGATGACCCACTATCAAATAAAACAGTTGCCTAGATTTCATTTATATTAATCCAACCTGTTTACAAAAGTGGTTACATCAATACTATCTTATGCCAAAATATTCAAAATACTACAAAAGCTTAGCCATACTCTTTTACCTACCAGTGATAACTCCCTCGTCCTCATTGGCGTCTTCCTCTGTGAGCGCAAATACTTTCCCTTGGCGGTTTATCCCCTTTCTGTTGGCCTTGGGAGTCGGCCCACCATTGCCCCTGTGAAGTTGGGGACAATCTGGCCGAACGTGGCCAACCTTCCCGCAATGGTAACAGGTGCGGGCATCATTCTGAGGGTTTCCATTCTTGGGGCATTGGTTCTTGAAATGCCCTGGCTCGCCACATGCAAAACAGCTCCTTGGCTTGATGTTGCTGGTGTTGCTAACCCTTTTCTGAAATTTTTGGTTCCCACCCTGGCTTCTGAATCCTGACGCTGGTGCAGGCCTTTTTCCCTTGTTCCACCCTCCAGTGTTTCCTTGCAGTTCTGGCCCCTTATTCATGTCTAACTCCATCGTAGCTGCTCGACGGACCAGCTTCTCGAACCTCCGGATGCAAAGCGGTATCATCTTGGTCCTAAGTGCGGGCCTGAGCCCCTGCTCAAACCTCTTGGTCTTTTTGACTTCATCTTGTACCATTTCCGGAGCATAGCGGGAAAGCTGGGTGAACTTGGTCTCATATTCTCGGACCGTCATGTTTCCCTGCTTTAGGTTGTGGAACTCCATGGCTTTTTCCTCTTGCACGTCTAGTGGGAAATAGTGTTGCCTGAATTCTGCCAGAAAATCCTCCCAGGTAATGGGCCCTTCGCCCATGCCTCTCTTTACTGATTGCCACCAGACTCCGGCATCTTTTTCTAGCAGAATGCTGGCTAACCTGACCTTGCTATCCTCTGGCATCAGTATCACCTCAAACACTGTCTCGACTTGACGAATCCAGTCGTCAGCCACTGTCGGGTCTGCCTTGCCTTCAAAAACAGGCGGCCTCATCCTTTGGAATGATTCGACCATTTTAACAGGGTCGGTAGCTGCTACTCCCCGATTACCTCCGGGTGCTCCTGGATGTTGCACATTGTTTCGGCTCGCTTCTGCGAGGTCACCCAAGGCCTGGTACATACGAGCAAATTCCGTCTCCAAATCAAGGCCTGTGCCATTGCCTCCACTACCCTCGCCTTCCAGATTGTCGGTCCTACCACTCCTGGTCCTGCGTGACATCTGGTAGAAGAGAGTAACGGAATACACAGGGCATCATATTTGTTACAAAATAGTAATAATAACCTCCATCCAATTTAACATGCACATAAGATTTGCAGAAAACATAAAGCTAACTTCATTATATCATTACCCCAGGTCTTACATAGTCATTACCTTCCTTACATTTATATCTCACAGTAGGAAGCAAAATATCCAAAATAACAAAATAGCCTAGGGCACCTAACTACTTAGTCAGTTTTACTAGAGGTATCGTCCCCCTCACCAGGTGGTGCCAACAGTGCAAGTAGCTGTGAAACTTGTGCCTGCAGCTCTGCGCATTTGCGCTCCAGGCGCGCAAATTGCACACGGTGGGTGTGCTTCAGGATTACTATCTTGCGGTCTGCCCTTGCCCTTGCCCTCCTTAACTCCGCTATTTCTTTCTCATTGTTGAGGACTGCAAACTCACATGAGTCCATCCTGTTTTCCAGGCAGACATGGCACCATCCCCATGTTTCCAGATCCTGAAAGACCTAGTCGAAAGCTTGCTATATTGGGTTAGGTGGGGGAGGTGGTGGCGGTGGTGGTGCTGGGTTCTGGCCATTGGCAGGGGCACCCCCTGCTGCGGCAGCTGCGGTGCCTCCATTGGCCAATCCTACTCCAACCGGTGACTCGTCCCCATCTGTGAGGGGTTCCAAGTCCGAGCCCACCTCGATTGCAACTCCGTGTGTCACTTCATTTCCTAGGGGAACTGCTCCGTTCGACATCCTGTATGGAGTGGATACGGAAATTAGCATAGATATAGAACATCATAATACATAAGTTGAAGGAACAACAATATGAATTATAATTGTCTACAACTAGCTAAAAGGAAGCCTAACCCCTACAAGGTACCTAAGTGTATTTTCCTTCTATGTTTGGACTATAAATTGAAGTCGGCTCTGATACCACTCTGTAGCGCCCCGTTTTCCATATACTGGGAAACCGAGACACGAGCCAGGACCTTTCATTCAATTAGTCACAATACACAGAAACAGGGAAAATTTAAAAACTTTTTATTAACATAATATTACAGGCCACGTGTTTCCACTAATACAATAAGTTACATCAGAGTGTACATGAGTAAAAGATAAACATCGCTTTTTCACTTGTAGATCATGCTTCGGCTAGAGTCCTTCTGGTTCGCGATCTTGTGTCCACAACCTATTGGAGTGGGGACGTCAGTATTCACTGACGCTTAAGGGCTGATCATATAGCAGCGGATCTCCAAACAATATATATACAACCATAGTAAAATATGTCGGTGTAGTTTAAGTGTTCGTGAGTGCAATGATCAGAATCTAACAATGTCAATCAAACTGGAATACCAATGCACTGTCAACTAAACTAGAACACTAATGTACTGTCGACCAAACTAGAATACTAATGCACTGTCAACTAAGCTAGGATACTAATGCCATGTCGACTAAACTAGGATGCTCATGTTCTAATGTCAGCAAGTCTCCGAAAGCAACATGCAGCCCATACTACATGCGACTCCATCTCAAGCCGTTTCTCCATACATAGGGATTGAACCCGCGTTATGAATTCTAATTGCACACAACCTGTTCCTGACACCTACACGTGACTCGCGAGGCTGCAGATGTGGTCATGTGCCACTGTTGCATTTCGCCAGTGGTGTCTATGTTCGCCACCGCGACCCGGCTAACCGGACCTCACTCAAAATAGACGAACCCAATGTATCGGGCGTCATTCCAAAAATCAAACTACAGGGTTTCGCAAGCGCAGGGTAGCACGAAGCCTACCCTGTGGCACCCTCTGGGGTATCGCAAGCGCAGGACTGCACAATGCATCCTGTGGCACCCCTAGCCACGGTACTTCAGGAATTAACAGCGCGAGATACGCAACCCGTGTCCTCAACTTGTGAGATGGCACCGTACGTATCCCTTTGAAGGGAAGGTACAACCCAATAACACCACCTAAGATCGGCCCTAAAGAAAGATTTGGTCGTACGGTGCACCCTACTACCAACTCCCCTTCTTTCGGGCAAAAGGTTAAGGGATGATTTTATAAGTCACTATCCTAATGAGGTTATTATTTCTATGCAATCTTGCATAGTTTCCAAACATGGTCCAACTCGTGGTCCCTCGATCCAAGACTCTAGTAATAATATCTCTCTCACTCATTCCTACCCCTAACTTGGATTCTACCAACACTCTCGGCCTACGGTCAACCTACATTGGTTAAGATCCGTCGACGCCCGAGGTGAGATCTATCCATTTTACTCTAAGGGGGTAGGATGTGGTCTTGATGGTCGATGACCCTTAGGGTACTTGAAGACCCTAAACTAGCTTTTTCTCAAGCTACAACTACTAGCACTTTTCAACCCTTATTGCTATGAATGAAGGGTGCTCATATGCTATGGTTCCATACTAACATTAACTACAACAAGGTAGTTACTCCTACAATTTCCACATGGCTCTTTCTTATTACTTAACCTATGGCAATTTGATCATGGTATGCAATTGCAAGCATCATCCTACCATCACTAAAACATGGTATATAGAACATAACCATCAACTTATAACACTCTTGATTGTGAATGTGATTTAGCATGCACTTGTAGTAATCCCAAGCATGGATACATATATAACATTCCCAAGCATGCATACATATAACTAGTATGAACATACAACATTCTCAAGCATGCATATATACTTCTACATCATCCCCAAAATATGGTAAGTAATTTTGCATCAATCCTACAACATTCTAAACACAAATATCATTCCTACATGATAGATATTTTTAGAATGACTCCTACAACATTCTAAACACAAATAAATTAATCTAAGCATGGTAGGTATTTTTAGAATGTATCCTACAACATTTAAAGCATGAATATGGCTTCTAAATATTTTTAGAAGTGATCCTACAACATGTAAAGCATGAATATGGCTTCTAATATTTTTAGAAGTGGTCCTACAACATGTAAAGCATGAATATGACTTCTAATATTTTTAGAAGTGATCCTACAACATGTAAAGCATGAATATGGCTTCTAAATATTTTTAGAAGTGATCCTACAACATGTAAAGCATGAATATGGTTTCTAAATATTTTTAGAAGTGGTCCTACAACATGTAAAGCATGAATATGGCTTCTAATATTTTTTGAAGTGATCCTACAACATGTAGAGCATGAACATGACTTCTAATATTTTTAGAAGTGATCCTACAACATGTAAAGCATGAATATGACTTCTAATATTTTTAGAAGTGATCCTACAACATGTAAAGCATGAATATGGCTTCTAAATATTTTTAGAAGTGATCCTACAACATGTAAAGCATGAATATGGTTTCTAAATATTTTTAGAAGTGATCCTACAACATGTAAAGCATGAAAATAGCTTCTAATATTTTTAGAAGTGATCCTACAACATGTAGAGCAAGAATATGACTTCTAATATTTTTAGAAGTGATCCTACAACATGTAGAGCATGAATATGACTTCTAATATTTTTAGAAGTGATCCTACAACATGTAGAGCAAGAATATGACTTCTAATATTTTTAGAAGTGATCCTACAACATGTAGAGCATGAATATGACTTCTAATATTTTTAGAAGTGATCCTACAACATGTAAAGCATGAATATGACTTCTAATATTTTTAGAAGTGATCCTACAACATGTAAAGCATGAATATGACTTCTAATATTTTTAGAAGTGATCCTACAACATGTAAAGCATGAATATGACTTCTAATATTTTTAGAAGTGATCCTACAACATGTAAAGCATGAATATGATTTCTAATATTTTTAGAAGGAGGAAGAGTTGGTCCGGGTCTCGGCCGAACGAGACGACTTTGCAAGGAAGGTAGAACAATTGCAAAGGGTGACGGTCGACAAGAGCATCGAGGTGACCCACTTGCGACGCGTCATATCTGACAGCGCCGAGTATCCTGGCTCGGCGAAACTTCCTCGATTCAAAGTGATTGTGAAGGATGACACGTTGAAGGACCGGATCGTCGAACTGGAGGAGGAGGTTGCTCGGCTCAAACCTCAGCCGGCGAGGGCTAACGTTCGGAGCACCTCGTGCACTCGCGAAGAGATTGAGCGAGGGATCACGTTCTATCAAGCCGCGAGCCGGACTCCTATCGTAGGCAGGTCAGCAGCCGACGCCCAAAGCAGCGTAGCGGTGTCTTCAAGTGGTGCTTTGGTTGGAGCGACTATCAGGGTCAGCGGCGAGGAGGCATCTCGATTCGTTGGTCTGGAGACGAGCTCGGAGGTCAAGAAGCGCCGACCCAAGGTATCACTGAACCGGAGCGTACCTCTTCCTCGGAGGCAGTGTACGGGTCGTGTCTTATCTTCGGATGTCTTTAGGACCGTCCTTCGGACTGTTTTTCGAACTCTTTTGTTGTAATCTTTTTGTAGATTTATCCAAGTTATAATAATAAAATTGGAGTTGATTCATTCGAACTGTTATATGTTGGCTTCTTATTGTGCGCTAGCTAGGGTAGGCTCGAAATGAATCTGCGAGGCAAGTGTTTGCTTTATCGAGCATCTTGGCCTCGAAGCTCACACTTTTGCCGCGGTTCTGAATCTTGCTCGGCGCCTTCAGATGCAGCTTGGTTCGGCGGCTAAGGTACAGCCGTTTCGAAGCTGCGGCCGCGTGGCCCGATCAGGAATGCGGGCCCTCGGACGTCCGAGCATGGTTCTGAAAGGATGGGCCCAGTCCCCTAAGGGCATTAATGGCACTCCGGGATCCGTGGGGGACGTTTCACCTTTCCCAGGGCGTTGAGAACGGTGCCCCTTAATTAATACGCGGCGCTCCAGCTCCCTAGGTGCGACTTTTGGACTCCCGAGGGTCATAATGACGGTCTCTTGGGGGAAGGCTATAAATCCCACACCCCCCCTTGTAGTTTGTCATTGCAGTCTAGAGCTCTTGTGGCATCGATGGCGTCTGGCCTTGGGCGGATGCTAGTTTTGAAAAAACTTTCGCCTCAAGGGATTCGGAAGGGTGGTCATTCTACTGCCTTGTTCTTTCCCCGTTCCTGACGTACCCGATGTGGGTGTCAGGGGCGGGGGAGGACAAGGCAGAAGAGTTGGCGACCGTAGTCCGGACCTGAGGGAGAGGCTCTTCGGGAGGAGAGGTGGTCGCTCTTCCACCATGGTCTTCTCCTGACTCTGACGGCTCCGAGGCGGGTGTTAGGGTCAGGGGAGATCATGGTGGATGAGGTGATGACCAAAGTCCCGAATCCGGGGGAGGTCCCCTAAAACCTTAATCCGAACTTTTTGAGACTAAGTTTTTGCTTCGTAATAGGTTGGCAGTGTTCATTCGGCTCGTCGGCCGAGGCGATTGCGGAAGAAAGTTGATTCGGATTGCCGGTTGCTTAATGTTTGGGGCCGAGCGAGGTGAGGTGATCAGGGCCGTTGGATGGTGGCACGAATCTTGAGGCGGGTCCAGTCTCCAAGAAAACGTTATCTTGTCGTTTTGTGGACACGTGGCTGAATCAGATCCGTTGACCACACTCTAGCACACATTATGAGACGATCTGACGGTGGTTTCGCCTCGGAAGGTTTTTTCGCCATATACGAGAGTCGGTACCTCGTCCGCTCGGCTCGACAGTCGCGGGGGCAGGTCGGAGTGGCCATCTAACCCCGGCCCGTTTGGGGACGAGCTGGTGAGGCAAAGTTGAGCCCTTGGACCCCGACCATCGTTAGGTTAGCTTAAGGGTTGTGGGAGGAATTCCGAATGGCGAGCTACTTCTAGCTCGCTTAGGAGCGAACTTGCGAAGTAGAGTTGAGCCAAGTGTTGGACTCCGAACCATTCAGCGGCTGTGGGAGCAATTCCGAACGGCGATCCACATCCGGCTCGCCTGTGGGCAAGCCGGGGAAGTAGAGTCGAGCCGAGTGCTGGACTCCGAACCATCGTTAGATTAGTTTAAGGTTGTTGGAGCAATTCCGAATGGCGAGCTGCTTCTAGCTCGCTTAGGAGCGAACTTGCGAAGTAGAGTCGAGCCAAGTGTTGGACTCCAAACCATTCAACGGCTGTGGGAGCAATTCCGAACGGCGATCCATATCCGGCTCGCCTGTGGGCGAGCCGGGGAAGTAGAGTCGAGCCGAGTGCTGGACTCCGAACCATCGTTAGATTAGTTTAAGGTTGTGGGAGCAATTCCGAATGGCGAGCTGCTTCTAGCTCGCTTAGGAGCGAACTTGCGAAGTAGAGTCGAGCCAAGTGTTGGACTCCGAACCATTCAACGGTTGTGAGAGCAATTCCGAACGGCGATCCACATCTGGCTCGCCTGTGGGCGAGCCGGGGAAGTAGAGTCGAGCCGAGTGCTGGACTCCGAACCATCGTTAGATTAGTTTAATGTTGTGGGAGCAATTCCTAATGGCGAGCTGCTTCTAGCTCGCTTAGGAGCGAACTTGCGAAGTAGAATCGAGCCAAGTATTGGACTCCGAACCATTCAACGGCTGCGGGAGCAATTCCGAACGATGATGTACTTCTGACTCGCCTATGGGCGAGCCGAGGAAGTAAAGTCGAACCGACTGTTGGACTCCGAACCATCGTGAGATTGAGGAGTTAAAAGCAGAGAGATGTAACAGTATCAAAAATATGGAAAAACTTTATTTATTAATATCCAATGATCGGCTGCTTCTAAAGTTTCTAGCCGTTATTACAATGAAAAATAAAGGAAAAATCTCTACTAGTAATAGGAAGGGAATGGTTCGACATCTCGAGTTACTTAGGGAGGCGTCGTTGCTTTCTCTTGGTATTTCAAGAGATGGTCGGCATTCCAAGTCCTGGGAATCTCCCTGCCTTCGAGATCTTCTAGCTTGTATGCACCGGGGCGGATCACTTTTGAGATCCTGTAGGGTCCCTCCCAATTCGGGGCTAATTTGCTTTTCTGCCCTGGGAACGAGATGGCCAATTTTCGGAGGACTAGGTCCCCTTCTTTGAGGTCCGTTGGGCAGACTCTTTTGTTGTATGCTAGCTCGATTCTCCTTCGGTAAGTTTGCTGGCGTATGGCAGCTCTCTCTCGGATTTCATCTATCAGATCTAGACTTGCTCTGAGCTCTCTAGCGTTCTGCTCTTCTTCATAAGCTATCAGACGAGGAGAGGGTATCCCGACTTCTAAGGGGATGATGGCCTCGGACCCATAGGTGAGATTAAACGGGCTCTCGCTTGTTGGGGTCCGCTTGGTGGTGCGGTAATTCCAGAGCACGTTAGGCAGCTGATCGACCCACAAGCCTTTGGAACACTTGTCTAACCTCTTCTTAATGCCCGAGAGGATCTGTCGGTTGGCATTTTCAGCCTGTCCGTTCGACTGAGGATGGGAGACGGAGGAGAATCGGTGTTGTATGGCGAGGTCTTCACATAAAGCTGGGAAGGCAGCCCCGATGAATTGCGTTCGGTTATCCGTAACCAGGACCCTGGGGACGCCAAACCGACAGATCACACTTTTCCAAAAGAACTGAACGACCTTATGTTCGGTGATCGTGACCAGGGGCTCGGCCTCTATCCATTTCGAGAAATAGTCGACTGCTACGACCAGGAACTTAAGCTGTCCGGGAGCTGGTGGAAATGGCCCTAGTAAATCCATCCCCTACATGGCGAAGGGGATCGGACTTGATAGGGAGGTGAGTGGTGCTTGTGGAAGGCGTCGGATGTCTGAATACTTCTGACAGGAGCTGAATTGCCGAACGTGTCGCTCAGCGTCCCGTAGGAGAGTGGGCCAAAAATACCCATAGTTCAACACTTTGCGCGCTAGAGCCCTGGACCCAGAATGGGCCCCGCCGATGCGCTCGTGGAGTTCCTGCAGGGCGTAGTCGGCTTGCCCAGGGGAAAGGCACCTCAGGTAAGGTCGACCATCCACCTGGGTGAAGGAGCGTTTATATAGGATGCCTTCGATTAGTGTATAACGCTCGGCTCGGGTTCTGATTCTTCTTGCTTCCTTCGGATCCTCGGGGAGGAGTCCGTCCCTTAAGAATTCAACGAGGGGTTTCATCCAATTGTCTTCGAGGAGGACAGGCAATGTTTCGACGGAGTCAGGTGCTTCGTCCTCTATGCTCGGCTTCAGGAGGACTTCTATCAATACGGTCTGCTCAAGACCTTGAAGGGAAGAGGAGGCTAATTTGGATAAGGCGTCGGCCTGAGCATTTTCTTCTCGGGGGATCCTTTGGATGAGGGTCTCTTCAAACAGCGCCATGAGGCTCTTGACCTTGGCTAAGTATCTAATCATCCTGTCATCGCGTGCTTCATATTCGCCGAGGACCTGATTGACAACTAGCTGAGAGTCGCTGAAGATTCGGAGGCATTGCGCCCTTGCATTCCGGGCCATTCCAAGGCCGGCTATTAGCACCTCATATTCGGCTTCATTGTTCGAGGCTTTGAAGTTGATACGGAGGGAGTATTGAAGTATGAAGTCATCTGGGCCTGCCAGAATGACCCCTGCCCTGCTTCCCTCATTGCACGAGGATCCTTCTACATAAACCGACCAGACGGGTGGTCCCTTCACTGCTGGGTTGGACTCGGGGATAGTAGTTTCAACTATGAATTCGGCTAGCACCTGAGCCTTGATCGCGGTCCGAGGCTGATAAGTTATGTCGTGTTGGCTCAGCTCGATCGACCACTTCATAAGGCATCCAGAAGTCTTGGGCTTGTGAAGAACCTGTTTCAGCGGCTGGTCGGTAAGAACGACCACTGAATGGGACTGGAAGTATGGGCGAAGCTTTCTCGCGGCCATCACCAGGGCATAAGCCATTTTTTCTATCTTCGGGTACCGGAGCTCGGCGTCCCGAAGCACTTTGCTGACATAGTAGATGGGCTTCTGAGCCCGCTCTTCTTCCCGTACTAGGACCGCACTGAGGGTCTGCTCGGAGGCTGCCAGGTACAGGTATAGGGGCTCACCAGGGATCGGTTTGCTGAGGAGAGGGGGATTGACGAGGTAAGCCTTGAGCTGGTCGAATGACTCCTGTTGCTGCTGCCCCCACTCAAATCCTTTAGCCCCCCTGAGGGCTTTGAAGAACGGGAGGCACTTCTCCCCGGACTTTGACAGAAAGCGCCCTATGGCGGCTAGGTGACCAGTCAACCTCTGAACTTCCTTGACATTTCTAGGAGGGGCCATGTCCAATATGGCCTTGATCTTCTCCGGATTTGCTTCAATTCCTCGCTGGCTAACCATGAAGCCGAGGAACTTCCCTGATGAGACGCCGAACGCACACTTGTTCGGGTTGAGTCTCATATTGTGCCTTCTCAAAATATCAAATGCCTCTTGGAGGTCGGTCACATGATCAATGCCTCGGATGCTTTTCACAAGCATGTCGTCAACGTACACCTCCATGTTCCGGCCGATCTGAGCCTGGAAAACCTTGTTGACGAGGCGTTGGTATGTTGAACCCGCATTCTTTAGACCGAATGGCATGACTCTGTAGCAATAGAGGCCTTGGTCGGTCACAAACGAAGTCTTCGAGATATCCGGAGGGAACATTCTCATCTGATTGTAACCTGAGAAGGCATCCATGAAGCTGAGGAGCTCATGTCCCGAGGTTGCATCAATCAGAGTGTCAATACTCGGCAGAGGGAAGGGATCTTTGGGGCAGGCCTTGTTGAGGTCGGTGAAATCAATACAAATTCTCCACGTCCCGTTAGACTTTTTCACCATCACCACATTCGATAACCACTCAGGATAGTTCACCTCCTGTATGAACCGGGCCTTCAAGAGTTTGTCCATCTCTTCTTTAATAGCGAGCTGGCGCTCGGGGGCGAACTTGCGCCTCTTCTGCTGAACCGGTTTGGACCCCGGATCAACGCTTAGGTGGTGGACCAAGAGTTCTTCGGATATACCGGACATATCTGTGGCTGACCAAGCGAAGAGGTCTTGATTCCTTCGGATGCATTGTACAATGTCTGAGTATAGGGCGGACGGGAGGGTCTTGCTGACAAAGAACTTGCGGGCCGGCTCCTGCTCAGAGAAGAGCACTTCTTCCAATTCGTCCACCGGCTCGGACGTTGGTCGAGCAACATCTTGGGGGATTTCCAGAGTTTCTAAGGAGAGGACGGGTCCGAGGGTAGAGGTCATGTAGCACTTGCGGGCCTAATCCTGATTGCCCCTTACTTCCCCTACTCCGGCCCGAGTGGGGAATTTCATTTTGAGATGATAAGCGGAAGGGACGGCTTCAAGGGCGGCTAGACCGGGCCGACCCAAAATGACATTGTAGGCTGCTGGGACATCTACGACCATGAAGTCCATCGACTCCGTTCGGGTAGTAGGAGTTTTGCTAGCGGTTACGTCGAGGGTAATTACCCCTTCGATAGTCACTGGCACTCCCATGAACCCATGGAGCGTGTAGCCGGCGGGCTTGAGTCTGTTTCGGGAGAGCTTCAGGCCTTTGAAAGCGGCGAGGTAGAAGATGTTTACGGAGCTGCCATTATCCACAAGTATCCTCTCCACTTTGAAGTTCGCCATGTGGAGACTGATGATGAGCGCGTCACAATGAGGGGTGCGGACACCTTCGAGATCTTCGTCAGAGAATGTGACGGGCACGCCGAGGCCTTTGGGAGGAGGGGTGGTTCCGACTGAGTTGACTTCTCTTATAAATGCCTTCCGAGAGGAGTTCGAGGAGCCCCCCATTGGGCCCCCATGAATGAGGTGGAGGACTCGCTCTTCCTCAAAGTCTAGCGTCTCTTCTCGTTCCGGACGCTTGTTAGCCCCCCGAGGCTGGGGAGGAAGTTCGGCTCGATCCTTTCTTACAAACTTCGCCAGCTGCCCCCTCTGGATTAGGGCTTCGATCTCGTTCTTCAGAGCACGACAATCGTTGGTGTCATGCCCATGGTCCCGGTGGTAACGGCACCATTTTTCTTTATCTCTTCTCTTGGCGGGGGTGTTCATCCTCGGAGCAGGGGGTAAGACCCCTTCTTTCTCGACTTCCATCAGAATAGTTGAGACGTTTGTGGTGAGGGGAGTGAACTTCTCGAACCTGGGGGGAGGTCGGCGCTGGCCAGCATTGTCCTTTTGGAGCTTCTTGGCTCCTTCCTCCTCTGTTCCCTTTCTCTTAAACCCGGAGGAAGCCCCCTCCCAGTTGGGTCGCTGCTCGGCCTCTTCGGCCCGGATGTACTTTTCACTACGAAGGTGGAGGTCGGAAAAGTTCTGTGGTGGCTTCTTGGCGAGGGAGGAGCGGAGGTTGGAATTGAGGACATTAGATTGAAATGCTGCTGCAGCGACCGATTGGTCGAGGGATGCTATGGATCTGGCTTCAGCCGTGAATTTCTTCACATAGTCTCTCAATTTTTCCCCCTTCTTCTGGTGGAGGTGCAATAGGGAGATGCTGGTCTTTTCAGCCGTTCGGCTACTTACGAAATGGGTGACGAAAAGGGTCTCGAGCTGTTCGAAGGAGAATATTGAGGCAGGGGCAAGGCGTGAGTACCATTCTCGAGCTGGGCCCTTGAGAGTTGCGGGGAAGGTCTTGCAGAGGAGGGCGTCGGAAGCTTGATGGGGGAGCATCAGGGTCTTAAAGCTTTCGACGTGATCGACTGGGTCGGTCTCCCCGGTGTAAGTCTCAAATTGGGGAGGTTTGAAGCCGAACGGCACAGGTGCATCCACAATGGTTCGGGAGAAAGGGGGTCGGCTAGGACGTAGAGTCCTCCCCCTAAGCTCCTCTTCTCGGTCTATCTGACCCAGGCGCCTCTCTACTTCATGAAGACAGCGGTACATGGTGTCATCCCTCCGACGGTAATCAACCGAGCCCCTAGACTCGTCTTCGTATGAGGGAGAGCGAGGGCTACGGCGATGGTAACTTCGGGAGCGGCGAGGACTTGGGGTACGCCGGGAGTTGCTAGGAGCAGGACAAGGAGATGGGGACCGTCGGCGAGGGCTTCGGACTGGAGGAGGAGATGGGGCCTTCGGCTCATTGGGGTTTTGACGGAGGTTGAGAGCCTGCAGGACGGTCGCTTGGAACTGCTGGAACTCGGCACGGGTGATTGGTGCCTCATTGTTCCTGGGCTGTTGCCGACCCGCGGGGGAGTGCCTTCTTCGGTAATGCTCGGGGGACTCTTTCCTCCCTCTGCGGACGGGGGACCTGTAGTACCGGTGGCACGGAGACCGCTCGACCGGATGGTGTTGGCGGGAGGTCCCCTCTCGGGCCCGCTTTTCATCCAGATGGCGGCGGAGGTCATCATCTTTCTGGCGGTTGAGGGCGGTATTGTGGTGACCAGAGGCTCGGGGATGATGGGAGGCCATAGAATCCGTGGAGGCGTTGTGGATGGAGACGTGCTCTTGATGAAGAGGTTGTTTCTGAGGGTTAGGACCCTTTGGATGCGGCTGATCAGGAGGGGGGAGGTTCTGTTGGAGCGGGTCTTCCGCTGTAGGGGGAAGATGCCCTTGTTGTTGAGCGGGATTATGGGGGACTTCTTGCTGCTGATCAGGGTTGGGTCCTCGGTTGGACCCCCTTGACCTGACTTTCCGAGGTGGCATGGCTAGAGAAGATCTGTATTCCGGGAAGAGGAGAGGTTTCTATTCGTTAGTTTCCCACAGACGGCGCCAATCTGTTGCCGCTAAATTTGGTGTGGGGGCAAACAGATAGTATTTGTGGATCCTTAGGAAAACTGAATAGTAAACCTGCGTACCTGTTCCGTCGGGGTATGATCGTTGCTCCCGCCGTAACCTGCAAAAAGTGCGAGACACCGGGGTTGTTCCCGGCGACGCACCCTCCGACGCTCAAGTCAGTAATCTGGAAGACTATGAAAGAGCGCAAAAACTGGTGAAAGATTGATTGCCTCTTAATGGAGATGGGTGGGAGGTATTTATAGGCGTCTTAGGGAACAGATTAGGCATGTAACTCCTGTGTATAGATAAGGAATGTAATCCCTAATCCCCAGTGAAAGGATAGATATGAATCAGGGCCGTTGATTAATATTAATCAGAAACCCTAATTCTATCCTGCTGGACCGGGTTTGTTGCGGGTTGAAACCCGCACCCAGTTGAGGTGGATCCGTTTGCGGGTTATTGGATCTGCGAGAAGGAGACCCAGTACCCGCTTCTGACCCGTCTGTAGGTGAAATTACTGTCTTCCCCTCGGACTTCAGGATTCGTGATCAATTTGGACAGTCTCGATTAAACCCCTATTTTTAGCCATATCAATATCTTAGAAAATACGTGGCACAATCCCAGCATCAACTTCAATGTAACATTAAATACAACCAACACCAATGAAATTTTTAACTTTTATTACAATAATATTTTACATAGCACAGCGGAATTTAAAACATCTCAAATCATAATTTTCTTTTATTCACAACACAGTCTTTTTACAACACTGCTTTAAAAATTTACACAAAACTCTATTAAATCAATTTATCTCAAAACTAACTCAAGCATCCACACCTCCAAACTCTAAGCAACAACCTGCAAAACATGACGCTAGAGATGATTCCTAACCCCCAAAACTAAAGGGGTCAGCCATAAATGGTGTGAGTGACATAAAAGCAAATAACATAAATGAGCATTAAGCATGGATTCTTAAATAAAATGTAATAAACAAGAATACATAAAATATGACATAGCTAGGAAACATGTAAACAACAAGTGAAACTAAACTAAGTGTCAAGTGTAGAAAACAGGAAAACCACGTGCATAAAACCGAGTCAGGAAAACACAATTTCTATATGCGGATTCTCTAATGCGTACTTGTCGAAATCTACTCTACATAGGTTCGGTGCATGCCCTTAACGTCTTCACTTCATAGGGTTCAATCCCCCGCTATGCAACTATTCCTATTACGATGACTACTACGAGATAAAGATAATCTGTGAGTATTAGCCCATGCCCCGATAATTCCGCCACAGGTGATCTACCTGGATAATTCCGGGGATTATCTCTGTAACGCCCCTGCCCCGGGCTCGGACAATTTATACAATTTATAAGACAAATTAGATACTATATAGTACAACTGCCCACCACAGGCTGCCTCTCAAAAGGTGGTTAACCGAATTGGTGACTCTTGATCCTTGGCATTTATTATTTATATAATATTTTTCAAATCGTTTTTACCGATATGGTACTAAACCATACCCCAAATCCCTTTTTCACAATTATCAAATCCAATCCCGAATAATACTCCCCACGTCACACACATGGGAGAAGCCATCTTTCAACAATCCAGCACATTGCTGTGCCTTCATTAAATTCGGTGGGCCCCCATGTAAAAACCGGATTCTTTAGAATCCCCTTTAACCAAATCCAAACATTCTTATATAAATCCTTCCTATAGGAATATCCTATAGGACAAAGTCACAAATCCTTTTTATTATATATTTCAAACCATTTATATAATTTCAGAAATACGGGGTATTACATACACCCCCCTTCAGAAATCAGCGTCCTCGCTGATGAGTACGGGGCATGCACAATCTAGTGCAGGATCTACTTTCTAGCAGATCTGGGATCATTCTGTGGATCTCTGTCCATCTGTCTCACTCCGCCGGGATCATCCTGGAGTCCATAACTCACTGCTCTCACACCCTCGGCGTCGACTCGGACAATTTATACAATTTATAAGACAAATTAGTTACTATATAGTACAACTGCCCACCACAGGCTGCCTCTCAAAAGGTGGTTAACCGAATTGGTGACTCTTGATCCTTGGCATTTATTATTTATATAATATTTTTCAAATCGTTTTTACCGATATGGTACTAAACCATACCCCAAATCCCTTTTTCACAATTATCAAATCCTAGTTCACTTCATAGGACTTGTTTCGCTGTGGTTCTTGGGCAGTTTTGGCCTCAGCCCCCGGTGCGTCTCCGTTTCGAGGGGGATTGCTGTACTCCTATCGGCGCTGCTTAAGTCGGGTGGCTTTCGGTCTCCTTGAGTCTCTTCTTAGATGCTTCATTGTATTTAGCGTTTGTAATTATTGTTTACATCTTGTAAATTTGTAGCTATTCTCTATTGTATTGACTGTACATTATCCTCATTTATATTATTATTCGTCTGGCTGGAGCCTTGCGGCTCTATCCGTTTCATCAAAAAAAACAATTATCAAATCCAATACCGAATAATACTCCCCACGTCACACACATGGGAGAAGCCATCTTTCAACAATCCAGCACATTGCTGTGCCTTCATTAAATTCGGTGGGCCCCCATGTACAAACCGGATTCTTTAGAATCCCCTTTAACCAAATCCAAACATTCTTATATAAATCCTTCCTATAGGAATATCCTATAGGACAAAGTCACAAATCCTTTTTATTATATATTTCAAACTATTTATATAATTTCAGAAATACGGGGTATTACAATCTCACACCGCAGCAATGACCCTCATCACATGAATATCACATGTGTGTCGCCTCGACCCTGATAATTCCGGAGATCAATCGCACACCACAAGTAATTTACTTAGATAATTCCGGAGATAAATCTCACACCACAAGTAATTTACCTGGATAATTCTGGAGATGAATCCCACACCACAAGTAATTTACCTGGATAATTCCGGAGATTAAATCCCACACCGAAAGCCATACTGAGGTACATAACCCATTTTCTCGTTCATCATATCACCACTAGTGCCTGTCCTTATCATTTTTGGGTTATTTAATTACTCAACGAATCTCCTAGAGTTGGTGTACCCTACCGGACTTAACTCAACAACTGAACAACTAAAATGCCTCAACAGGCCTCAACAAAATGAACTCAATGCCGGTATACTAGGGTCACACACATCCTCTAGAGACTCAAACTCAAACGTCTCAACCAAACTCACATCTTAAACTGCTCAACTTAACATCTTGAAATCATATGTTTAATAGAAGATAAGGTATAAGTAGTTATAAATCAAAATATCTAGAGAATAAACCATTTGAAAGAACCTTCATAAATATAAAAATACATCAGTACTAGTCGACTATAGAAAGCATAAGTCAACTTACCAGAGAGAAATTCCAGTAATCTTTAAGAAAATATTCTAAGTGTTATAAGTTAACTTATAAAAGTCATAAGTCGACTTAAAAGAGATTATAAGTCGACTTAAAAAGTCATAAGTCAACTTACCAGAGAGAAATTCCAGTAATCTTTAAGAAAATATTCTAAGTGTTATAAGTTGACTTATAAAAGTCATAAGTCGACTTAAAAGAGATTATAAGTCGACTTAAAAAGTCATAAGTCGACTTACTAGAGAAAAATCTACGATAACTTTGAAAAATAAATTCTAAGTGTGCCAGTTGACTGAAAAAGGTCTAAGTCGATTGTCCAGAACAGATTTTCAAGAAAACTAAAGATCAAAGCAGCCAGGTCGTACCAGTCGACTGAAGGGTCATGCCAGTCGACTGTCGGCCTATAGACTGTATAGTTTTGGTTGTGCACGATAATCAAAATTAGAGTTTCTTAAAAATTTATTAGTCATTAAAATAGTTTGTACTCAGATCCAAAACATACCAATATCAAATCTCAAGAGTATCCCCAATTTGGGTACATTTCCTCAACTCAACTAAATTCTCAAATTTCAATTTTTGATGACATGATCTCTTGATCCAAAATTCTTCCACACCAAATTCTCAAAACTGAACTATACCACAACTCATAACCATGTTCAGATTTGTATCCCATACCACTAGGATTTCACAAGATCCAATTTTCAACCAATATAAAATGTTCATAATCATGTTCAAACCCTAAACATGCTTTCTTAGCAATAGAATTCAACCAAGATCTATTAAATAATCATAGATTTCACATACATGATTCGAACTACAAACCATTGCATCACTCACATACAAATACATTAAGTAAACAAACATGTCGAAACAAACAACAAACAATCACTCACCTAAATCAAAACAACAAAACAACTTTATATCACTCACCTTAAATTGAAGAAATCCCTTGACAATAAGTCCCTTTCTTTGTGAGATCCAAAATCCTCCTCTTGATCCTCCCAAAATTCACAAGAATTTTACGTTGTGCAGCGAATGACGACTGCATTTTCTTTTAAATACCCGGGATAAGAAGTTTAGGGTTTTCCAAACACTTTGCAAAATACCCCCTTTGAAATACAACTTTACATAAATGGATCCCTTATGTTGGAAACTTGATAAAATCATTTAAATTAGGATTTAAAAGCAAAACAATCTCCTTCATTCAGCCGGCTCCGTTCAAAAGTCCAAAAAATACATTTTGCACTTTCACCCCGCAAAACGACAAATTTGCAAAAAGATCCTTCTTTTCTCAAAATTTGCAAATAGATCCAATTAATTTCAGAAAAATCTGGAAAAATTATAATTAAATTCCAAATAATAAATAATGATTTTTCATGAAGAAAATTTGACTTTTGAACTTCTCAAGAAAGTATTTGCACGTGTTTTGCACGTGTAAAAAGGTAGATTTTCAGAAAATATTTATAAATTCTCCAAAAAAATCATTTTAATTCATCATAAACATTTAAAAATACGGGATTCTACACAGGTAATCAATTTTTTGCCTATCAAAGCTTTTTTTTATAATCTTTCTGATTACTGACTAGCAACATCCCAAGAATCCACAAATCTATCTGTTTGCCCCCACACCGATTTCAGCGGCAACAACCCCCAAGGCCCTAAGTCCCGGCCCGGTCATAGAGATATATATATATATATATATATATATATATATATATATATATATATATATATATTTATTTATTTATATATCATGTGGAATGTAGGAATTGAACCCCCAATCTCTTGTGAACTCAAAACTTTAACCATTGAGTCATGAGACAGTATTGTCAACAAGATGTGTGTATTGAATGTATACTCAATTCCAACAATTCAAAGCTCTGTGTTCCATATTCAGTGATGATGAAAAATTTCAAACAAGTTACAGTTTTTTTTTATATAGAAAAACCCAGTTACAGTCTTACATAAAGCTACGAGGAGAAAAAAAAAACGGGGTATTCTTTTAGGAAAATTCAAAAATGTGGTTATGAGCATTTGAATCTAAAATATCAAGTATAAGTGTACTAAGTACATGGAAGCTTAATCGCTAACATTTGTTTCTCCCAAAAAACGACTTAATAGCTACCGTTGTTAAGTGGGAGGAGGAAAGTTCATGGAAGTTGCACACAGTTAAACAAAATAAATGCATTGTTCGTTCGAACTTCTAAACATTTTCAATAGCAAACACTCAGTTAAAAGAGAAACAATATTTTCTTCAATCTAAGAAAAACTCTCCCACAACAGCAATATACTGCCAGTAATTCCTTCAAATCTAGAAGGACAAATCCAAACAAACAGCTTAAATTAACTAGTTAAAACAAACAGATAATTAATTGAATGAAAGACAATGATCTAATTACGTGAAGCGGTCAATGCCACCTGCGACCTCTTCTCAAGTCGAAATCCAGAATTAGCAGAGTCATCTGCAGACCAAATAAAGATCCCGAAAAGCTTCCCTTGCTTCCTCAGAGTATCACATGCATCAAAAAACCCTGTTTCCGGTCTCAACCCTCCACTGTTCCCGTCAGTAGCAAAGCTCACAAGCACATTCCCTCCATGGTAATTCCTGCTCTGATCGTCAAAATGCTTTAAGAACTGTGATACCGTCGTGCTTTTATCATAAGCATAGAACTGGAAGTTGACAAAGTCTATTGACTGCCCGAATTCCTTCCACAGTGCCAAGTAATGCTTCTGAACATCTTCGTCATCAAAAGGAGCTATCGACGCGAAAGATATCACACCGTTATTTTTCAAGGTCGTTACTAGCCTTCCAATGCACTCTGCAAAAACATCAGGTTCCGCGCTGAAATGTTCATAGTCGATGTCAATGCCATCTAGATCAAACTTTTTGATGATTTTAGTGAGCGAAGATACTGCATTTTTGACCCAGGAGTCAACAGATGAGGGTTGGAATTGGACTTGCGTATTTTCAGCAACGCTATCTCCACCAATCGAAAGGCCAACTTTCACGTTAGGGTTCTTCTTCTTAATAGCAGCAACAGCAGCGGGAGAGAGGCTGTCTGTGTCCCAAAATACGTCGAATTTACCGTTAGTCGGGGATGGGGAGTCAGAAGTAGTGTAGTCAATGGCAAAGGAAAGGAGGAAGTGGAAGTCGACTTTTGGGTCAATGGGGACATCTGTAAACTTGACACCATTGAATTCTGCACCAATGTAAGATCGGAAGAGGAATTTGGAGGCTGCAAAGGATGGCGAGGAGAAGAGCAAGAGGAGGAGAAAGAGTGAAACGATGGGCAAGTTAAGGGAAGACATTGTTATTATTGAATTGATGTAATTGATGAGGAATTGCTAATGGTTGATGTTGGTATTTATAGACTTGAATATAAGTATTGAAAGATTGCACATTGTTTTGAAATGTTTTAAGAAATAATATAGATCTATGTATGTATGAATGTATCTATTCTAGCAAATGTTTGGGCTAGCTGTTTGGATATACAGTAAGCAGATTCATTCTTTCGGCTACTAAGCTTTTAGTGGTTGACTGATCAGCTCAGAGGGTTGCACCGGCCGGCTACTAATGATGTGCAGATTAATCAAAACTGCCAAACCTCAAGCATCATTCATTTCATTTTTTGTTTCTTCTCTCATTCTCCCCTTTTACAGTCATACAGTAGAGTATACGGTTTTTTGTTGTTGGATAAAACGGATAAAGTAACAGCGATCGCCAAGAGTAATAGTACAACCAAAACATTACAAAACAAAAGAGCATAAGTAGTTTTTAAAGATCCTGAATTAGAAAGAAACGACAACACTATCAAGTTGTTCTGCTTCAGGGCTGATCATTGATTTTACACTTTTTTCCGCCTTAGAAACGGAGAGCAAGGAGACCTTTTGATTTTCCAAGCAATTTTGCAGATTACCCAAAATTGCCTCACAAAAAGGCTGGAATAAACAAGTAAAATGCAGACTCATTACTACGGCCACATCAAACAAAAAACCTGTCCCATTTCTAAGTTTCACTTATTTAAATTGTCCATTATGTATCTACAGTCAAATTAAAACTCAAACTTTCGATGGTGCCACATTCAAATTAAGTTTAAAACATATTATTGTCCACTTTTTACAAATTAAGTTTGTTTCTCTCTTCTCTGAAACCCTTTTCTTCCACACTAAATCTAAGTTAAAGCTTGTCGGAGTCATCTCCCTTCTCTACCACCATATCAATGGAAAGAGTGTAATCTTAAATATCAAGTATGTAAAAAGTTCACTGAAGTTTTGTTAGGAAAAATACTTAATAGCTACCGTTGTTAAGTGGGATGAAAGTTCATGGGAGTTGCACTGATCAATTAAACAAAACAAATGCATTGTCTTTTGCTTGAACTCATTAGACATTCATTTGCGGTTCAGTTCAACTTTCAACTACTTAACCTACATTGCCTCTCGAAGTCACTAATTACTGAAAGGAAGTAGACAACTATCTAAATCTGGATTGATAATAGTATTTTGACCTCTTCATACGAATATATATTGAATATATGGTACATAACAATTGTTGGTGATAATCTTGTTATTCTGTTTTTTATTGTTAGTTTGTTTAGATTGCTGAGTTGTTTTGTTTGTTAAAACAACTTTGATTCTACTCTATCTCTTTACCTAAGATATTTTGTTAAAACAACTTTGATTCTACTCTATCTCTTTAGCTCAGATGTTTAGCTATATATAGCTATCATTTCACTCAATAAAAATCAATCAAGTCTATTCATTTTACCACCAAAAAAAAAACTGGTGTTCTGTTCTCTCTTTACTGGGCTCTTTTTACTACATTTGGTATCAGAGCTGCAGGTTGAGGAACAGTGAAGCTATGGAGTCGTCGAAGATCACCTTTCAATATTCAATGCTTACGAAGAGCAACTATGGAGCATGGGCGATCAAGATGAAGGTGTATATGCAAGCCCAAGGAGTATGGGGCGCCATTGTACCTACCGACCCGAAGGTGACCGTTGAAGAAAAGAAAGATAAGATGACCCTTTCTATCATCTATCAAGGGATCCCGGAGGAGACGCTGCTTCTATTGGCCGAAAAGGAGACGACTAAAGAGGCGTGGGAAATGTTACAAACCATGCACAGGGGCGCCGAGCGCGTCCGGGAGGTGAAGGTCCAGACTCTAAAGAATGAGTTTGAAAATCTCCGCATGAAGGAGGCAGAGACGATTAACGACTTTGCCATGAAGTTGACAACCGTCGTCAGCAAGAACCGTGCATTGGGCGACAAGGTAGACGAGACCTATGTCGTGAAGAAATTTCTCCGGGTAGTGCCATCGAAGTTTCTACAGATCATATCAACGATCGAGCTGTTTTGCGACCTTAAAACGATGACTGTAGAGGAGCTCATCGGCCGTCTAAAGATACACGAGGAACGGTTGCGCGGTGCTGGTGGCAACGGTGAGGAGCAAGTCATGCTGTCCAGAGCCGAGTAGAAGGCGCGGGATACAAAAGCATCAGGTGAAGGATCTACTGGTGAATGGCAACATGGTAATGGCACTAGAGGCCGTGGTCATGGTCGTGGGCGTGGCCGAAGTCATGGACAAAGCAATGGCGCCCACGGGACCGCTCTCAACCACCGTGGAAGAAGGTTCGACAAGACCAAGGTACAGTGCTACAATTGTCAAAGCTATGGGCACTTCGCCTCTGAATGTAGTTCTAACAAGAAGGAAAGGGCTCACCTAGCCGAGAAGATAGAAGACGATGAACCAACACTACTTATGGCCATGCTTCATGAAGAGAAGGTGAAGATCCATGAAGAGAAGGTGCAGCAAATATTTAAAAGGTGACGAGAAGGACGAGAACCACATATGGTACCTTGACACAGGAGCTACCAATCACTTGATGGGATATAGAGAGAATTTCACCGATCTTGATACGTCATTAAAAGGTAAGGTGCGATTCGGAGATGGGTCTGTTGTTGACATTTGTGGCCGGGGTGATGTGTTGTTCAAATGCCAAAAAGAAGAACACAAGGTCCTGACCGATGTATACTACATTCCAAAGCTCCGCACCAACATTGCGAGCTTAGGGAAGCTTGATGAACATTGATGCAAGATGGTCTTGGAAGATGGGGTCTTATTCATGTTCGATCGACAAAGGCGGCTGATTGCGAAGCTGAAACAGTCGAGTAACCGGTTGTATATTCTCAACCTGAGTCTAACTCAACCGGTGTGCTTGCTGACAAGATACAATGAGGACGCATGGTTGTGGCATGCACGGTACGGACACCTGAACTTCCAATCATTGCGAAAGATGGCGCAAAATTAGATGGTGGAGGGAATGCCGTCTATTGAGCACGTTGACCAGCTATGTGACGGATGTATGGTAGGTAAACAATGACGTACACCGTTCTCTCATGAGTCACCGTATCGGGCAGAAAAGCCACTCCAACTCGTACATGGTGACTTGTGTGGGCCAATCACTCCAGCAACTTCGGGAGATAAAAGATATTTTCTTCTACTTGTTGATGATTTCACTCGGTACATGTGGGTTGAGTTTCTCAAGAACAAAGATGAGGCGTTGAGTGCTTTTAAGAAAATAAAAGCAAATGCCGAAATGGAGGTGGATCGCAAGTTGAAAGGGCTCCGAACCGACAGAGGTGGCGAGTTCACATCCAAGGAGTTTAGCTGCTATTGTGAGGACCTGGGAATTAAAAGGTTTCTCACCGCACCATATACTACACAACAAAACGGCATGGTTGAACGAAGAAATCAACCCGTCGTTGGTATGGCACGAAGTCTTCTCAAAAGCAAGAAGGTGCCCGGAATCTTTTGGGGAGAAGCAGTGGCGATGGCCGTACATCTTCTGAACCGGGCAGCAACGCGAAGCTTGGTAGGAAATGTTGGAATTAATTTTTGCAGTTTTTTGGGCCGGATTCTGGCAGGCTCCGGTCACCGGCGGCGCCGGAAAATGAGTGGATTGCGATCCTTTCGACGAGTACTATTTCGTGGTGTACTCACTTGCCAAAAACGAATTCCGTATGAATGAGAAATGTTGGTCCAAAGTTGGGTACTTGAAATGTACTAACTTGGCAACTTGGAGAAAATGGATAGTCCCATATCGGAAATTGGGAAAGATTTTTTCTAGTATATATACTAGAAAACTGGACTAAAGGGCGTGGCCCGGGGGTTACCACTAACGTGTAGTGGAGAGAGGACTTAGCCAAAATGACAAACACACACGCGCCAGCGCGCACCCGGCCCCGGCTTCGACTTTGGCTTCGGCTTAATTTTTTTTTTGCCCAGACAAAAACTTTTCCCCTACTGAACTGATAAGGCTTTTCAGATTCAGTAACTGGTACCATTACTCTGTAACAGCAGAGTAATGGCTCACCAGTTATGAATCTGAAGAGTCTCCATTACTCTGCTATTACAGAGTAATGGGCCTCTGAAGAGTCTCCAGTCTCCATTTTTCTTTTATAAAAGACTACTGAATCCAGACAGAGTCTTTTACACAGTTATAGTTTTATTCTTCTTCTTCCTCTTTTTCTCCTCTGACTCTGCTGAGAGTACATTACAGACAGCAGTTCACTGAATCTCTGAAGCAAAGGTGCTGCTCTTCAGAGAAGGTATAGTTGTATCCTGGGAAGCAATTCGCCAGCCACTGTCACACTACGGGGCGAATTCTGCTTTAAGGAGAGAGATTCTCAATCTCGACTCTGTGCAAAGTCTTTCGTTTCCTGTTTTCATTTCCTGTATTTCAGTTCTTCGCAATTGCTGTTGGGATTTTTCATATTTATAAAATCGGGTTCTAATAGGAAAGGCTCCATATGAGGCTTGGTATCTCAAGAAACCAAAGGTGCATCATTTTCGAACTTTTGGTTGTGTGGCGCATATGAAAGCTGTGATGCCACATCTCAAGAAGTTGGCGGATAGGAGCACTCAAATGGTGTTCCTTGGCTATGAAGCTGGATCCAAGGCCTATCGCGTTTATGACCCAGCTAAGAGGAAGTTGCATGTAAGCCGGGATGTGATATTCCAGGAAGAGAAGGGTGGAATTGGGACTCGGCACCAGGGGACTGTCCTACCTTGGAGAACACATTCACCGTGCTACTTGAGGAGGATGGCAGCGCAAGAGATAAGGAAGACGGCGACAACGACGAGCGGCATGTAGTTGCTGCGGCTGTTGCTGCTTCGCGACCTACGGCTGCTGCTGTTCCACGCGATGGCGCGGCTTCAGGGGAGGCCGCTCCTGCCACCTCTCCTTCGACAGTGGGGGGAATACTGCTTCTTCTTTGATAGCAGCAAGTGCGGCGGATGATGCTGCTGCTCCTACCCCGCCTCCGACAGTGCGAAGCGCTGTGACCACTTCAACAGCGCCAAGTGCAGCGGGTGATGCCGTTCAATTGTCTAATCTTGACATGCACGGCTAACCATGTCAACCATGCTATCGATCTCTCCAAGAGGTGTACGACGACACAACACTGATGGAAGAAGTCGAGTTGTGTATGCTAGCTGCGGAGGAGCCTGCGAGTTTTGTCGAAGCTGAGAAACAAGCATGTTGGCGACGTGCAATGGAGGAAGAATTGACCGCTATTCAAGACAACGAGACATGGGAGATCAGAAATCTACCGAGTGGACATAGGCCTATCGGCCTGAAGTGGGTTTATAAATTGAAGAAGAATCCACAAGGAGCCATGGTCAAGCACAAAACGCGTCTTGTTGCGAAAGGGTACGTGCAAAAGCAGGGAGTGGATTTCGAAGAAGTATTTGCACCAGTAATGAGACTTGAGATAGTGAGGCTACTCATTGCCTTAGTTGCTCAAGAAGGTTGGGAGGTACATCATATGGACGTCAAATCGGCATTCCTCAATGGCGAAATCTGTGAAGAGGTATACGTATCTCAACCTCCTGGCTATGTTGAACAAGGCAATGAACACAAAGTGCTAAAACTGAAGAAAGCACTCTATGGTCTTCGTCAAGCTCTACGTGCATGGAATTCCAAACTCAACAAAAGCTTGACGTCACTTGGCTTCGAGAGGTGCCCCCTTGGAGCATGCCGTATATAAGAGAAACATGGAGGACTCAAGCTTGTTGGTCGGCGTGTACGTTGATGACCTGATTATCACAGGATCAAGCAATGCGGGTATTGCAAGATTCAAGGCACAGATGAAACAGGCATTCAACATGAGTGATCTCGGGCTGCTGTCTTACTACTTGGGGATTGAGGTATCTCAAACACCCCAAGGAACTGCATTGTGCCAATCCACGTATGCTGCCAAGATACTTGAGAAGAGTGGGATGTCGGATTGCAATCCAAGTCAAAATCCAATGGAGCTGAAACTGAAACTCAGGAAGGTGAGCCAAAATCCTCCCGTCGGCACAACATACTATAGAAGCATCATTGGTTGTCTGAGATATTTAGTGAATACACGGCCAGACATAGCTTATGCGGTCGGGATAGCAAGCAGATTCATGGAAGAACCTACTACGCAGCACATGGCGGCAGTGAAGCAAATCCTCAGGTACATTAGGGGTACAATTGATTTTGGATGTTTTTATGTGAGAAAAGATCGGGAAGAACCATGCTTGGTCGGCTATAGTGACAGCGACTTAGCTGGTGATATAGATGATCGCAAAAGCACATCCAGAGTCGCTTACTTCCTTGGAGACAACATCATTAGCTGGGTGTCGCAGAAGCAGAAGATCGTGGCGTTATCATCCTGCGAGGCAGAGTACATCACTGCGTCAACTGCTGCTTGTCAAGGGATATGGCTCAGTTGGTTGCTAGAAGATCTGAAGAAGAAGACAAAGTTCAAAGTATTACTCAAGGTAGATAATAAGTCGGCGATCGCTCTCTGCAAAAATCTAGTCTATCATGACAGGAGTAAACACATTGACACGAGGTACCATTTCATTCGTGGATGTGTGGAGAGAGGGGAGATTGAAGTGGAATATGTAAACACAAATGATCAGCTCACTGATATCTTGACGAAATCAATTGGACGACTAAAGTTCCTTGAGATGCGCGAGAAGATCCGGGTGCAGAAAGTGAAGCGTTGATACAACAAGATTAAGGGAGTGATTGTTGGTGATAATCTTGTTATTCTATTTTTTATTGTTAGATTGCTGAGTTGTTTTGTTTGGTAAAACAACTTTGATTCTACTCTATCTCTTTAGCTCAGATATTTAGCTATATATAGCTATCATTTCACTCAATAAAAATCAATTAAGTCTATTCATTTTACCACAAAAAAAAAAAACTGGTGTTCTGTTCTCTTTACTGGGCTCTTTTTACTACAATAAAGCAAATGGGTTTTCCGGAAGAAATATAATTAAATTGGAAGCTTCACTCCTATCTTCTACTTCTAGACATACTGCTTGTCATCATCTTAAGTTGTAGGGTAAGTGTTGCCGCTGAATTTGGTGTGGGGGCAAACAGATGAATTTGTGGATTCGTAGGGAAACTGAATAGAGGACCTGTATACCTGTTCCGTCGGGCTTCGGTCGTCGATCCTGCCGTAGACCTGCAAAAAGTGCGAGACACCGGGGTTGTTCCCGGCGACGCACCCTCCGACGCTCAAGTCAGTAATCTAGGAAGACTATGAATGAGCATAAAAACTGGTGAAAGATTGATTACCTCTTAATGGAGATGGGTGGGGGGTATTTATAGGCGTCTCAAGGAACAGATTAGGCATGTAATTCCTGTGTGTACAGATAAGGAATGTGATCCCTAATCCCCAGTGAAAGGATAGATATGAATCAGGACCGTTGATTAATATTAATCAGAAACCCTAATTCTATCCTGCTGGACCAGGGTTTGTTGCGGGTTGAAACCCGCGCCCAGTTGTGGTGGATCCGTTCGCGGGTTACTGGATCTGCGAAATGGAGACCCAGTACCCGCTTCAGACCTGTTTTGTAGGTAAGATTACTGTTTCACCCCTGAATCTCGGGATTCGTGTCCCATTTGGACGGCCTTGATTAAACCCCTATTTTTAGCCATATCACGAGCCCCCCACTCCCAAAGGTTGAGGTCATTCAGTCTTTGAGGAGTAGTTCGACTATTTTAATGGCTAAGGGAGTTGTATCGAAGTCTGAATGGGTGTTTTTGGAATCCCGAGGTGGGTGGTGAGGCAATTTCTTTCTCCTTCTTGAGGCCATATGGTGTATCGAGTTTTTGTCTATTTTTTCAGGCTATTTATCTGATTTCGCGATGCGTCAGCTAGTCATTCGGGGGTTTTAGCTGCGCGTTCTAGGGAATAATTATTCGTTCGGAGGCTTGGAAATATCCCCCGAATTTTTAATCATTTCCAGGAATTTTTAGCTAATTTTCCCGAATTTTTAGTAATTTTTCTCGATTTTTTAGATAAATAAAATGATTTAAATAAATAAAAACCGAATTTTTAATATTTATTTATGACGTGGCGTCATCAGAGCCCTCGATCAGGGTGGAGCACGATTTTCGGAGAGATCAGATGGTCCCTGTTCCTCGGCACCCTTTTTTGCCGTATACGAGGTTCGGTACCTTGGTACCTCGGCTCGGCCTGGCGTGCCGAGGACCAGTGCCTCGGTTCGGAGGGTCAGTGCCTCGGTTCGACGGTTCCGAGGTACGTGGCATCATCTGGGTCGTCCATCTCAGCGTGGATCTCCATAAAACGCCATCTTGTCGTTTAGTGGACGAGGCCAAATCTGGGCCGTCCATCATGACGAGCACGTTTTTTCACAAGATCCAGCGGCTGATGTGGGTCGGTGTGATTTTTCGCCATATACGAGGGTCGGTACCCCGGCACCTCGGCTCGGCGGGTCTGCGCCTCGGTTCGGATTGGTGTCTCGAGGACCAGTGCCTCGGCTCGGATGGTCAGTGCCTCGGCACGATGGTTCCGAGGTACGTGGCATCATCTGGGTCATCCATCATGACGAGCACGTTTTATCACAAGATCCAACAGCTGATGTGGGTCGGTGTGATTTTTCGCTGTATGCGAGGGTCGGTACCCCGGCACCTCGGCTCGGCGGGTCTTTGCCTCGGTTCGGATTGGTATCTCGAGGCCCAGTGCCTCGGCTCGGACGGTCAGTGCCTCGGCTCGATGGTTCCGAGGTACGTGGCATCATCTGGGCCGCCCATCTCAGTGTGGATCTCCATAAAACGCTATCTTATCGTTTAGTGGATGTGGCCAAATCTGGGCCGTCCATCATGACGAGCACGTTCTTTCACAAGATCCAACGGCTGATGTGGGTTGGTGTGATTTTTCGCCATATACGAGGGTCGGTACCCCGGCACCTCGGTTCGACGGCTAGATTCTTCGGCTAGATGGCTCGGTGCCTCGGTTCGGATGGTCCGAGGGTTGCGGCGTCATGACGGGCCTCGGGATGATTTTTTGCCATATACGAGGGTCGGTACCCCGGCACCTCGGTTCGGCGCATCAGGACTGTTGGACCGAGGTGCTAAGTTGGACGTTTTGAAGTCCTTCCGCGCCCAGTAGCTCGGCTGCTTGGCTGAGCTGTTCGGTAGCTCGGCTGGGCGAGCCGGTGGCAGGCGTCTCGGAAGATACGCGTGGACGGATCTGAGCCGTTCATCATGGCGCGCATCACGAGGATGGGGTTCAGATCACGAGAAAACGTTATCTTGTCGTTTTGTGGGCGTGGCATGATCTGAACCGTCCATCAGACTCCGTCGCAAATTTTGAAGAGATCCGACGGTGGCTTTGCCTCGGGACGATTTTTTGCCATATACGAGGGTCGGTACCCCGGCACCTCGGTTCGGTGCATCAGGACTGTTGGACCGAGGTGCTAAGTTGGATGTTTTGAAGTCCCTCCGCGCCCAGTAGCTCGGCTGCTTGGCTGAGCTGTTCGGTAGCTCGGCTGGGCAAGCCGGTGGCAGGCGTCTCGGAAGATACGCGTGGACGGATCTGAGCCGTTCATCATGGCGCGCATCACGAGGATGGGGTTCAGATCACGAGAAAACGTTATCTTGTCGTTTTGTGGGCGTGGCATGATCTGAACCGTCCATCAGATTCCGTCGCGAATTTTGAAGAGATCCGACGGTGACTTCGCCTCGGGACGATTTTTTGCCATATACGAGGGTCGGTACCCCGGCACCTCGGTTCGGTGCATCAGGACTGTTGGACCGAGGTGCTAAGTTGGACGTTTTGAAGTCCTTCCGCACCCAGTAGCTCGGCTGCTTGGCTGAGCTGTTCGGTAGCTCGGCTGGGCGAGCCGGTGGCAGGCGTCTCGGAAGATACGCTTGGACGGATCTGAACCGTTCATCATGGCGCGCATCACGAGGATGGGGTTCAGATCACGAGAAAACGTTATCTTGTCATTTTGTGGGCGTGGCATGATCTGAACCGTCCATCAGATTTCGTCGCGAATTTTGAAGAGATCCGACGGTGGCTTCGCCTCGGGACGATTTTTTGCCATATACGAGGGTCGGTACCCCGGCACCTCGGTTCGGCGCATCAGGACTGTTGGACCGAGGTGCTAAGTTGGATGTTTTGAAGTCCCTCCGCGCCCAGTAGCTCGGCTGCTTGGCTGAGCTGTTCGGTAGCTCGGTTGGGCGAGCCGGTGGCAGGCGTCTCGGAAGATACGCGTGGACGGATCTGAGCCGTTCATCATGGCGCGCATCACGAGGATGGGGTTCAGATCACGAGAAAATATTATCTTGTCGTTTTGTGGGCGTGGCATGATCTGAACCGTCCATCAGATTCCGTCGCGAATTTTGAAGAGATCCGACGGTGACTTCGCCTCGGGACGATTTTTTGCCATATACGAGGGTCGGTACCCCGGCACCTCAGTTCGGTGCATCAGGACTGTTGGACCGAGGTGCTAAGTTGGACGTTTTGAAGTCCTTCCGCACCCAGTAGCTCGGCTGCTTGGCTGAGCTGTTCGGTAGCTCGGCTGGGCGAGCCGGTGGCAGGCGTCTCGGAAGATACGCGTGGACAGATCTGAACCGTTCATCATGGCGCGCATCACGAGGATGGGGTTCAGATCACGAGAAAACGTTATCTTGTCATTTTGTGGGCGTGGCATGATCTGAACCATCCATCAGATTCCGTCGCGAATTTTGAAGAGATCCGACGGTGGCTTCGCCTCGGGACGGTTTTTTGCCATATACGAGGGTCGGTACCCCGGCACCTCGGTTCGGCGCATCAGGACTGTTGGACCGAGGTGCTAAGTTGGACGTTTTGAAGTCCTTCTGCGCCCAGTAGCTCGGCTGCTTGGCTGAGCTGTTCGGTAGCTCGGCTGGGCGAGCCGGTGGCAGGCGTCTCGGAAGATACGCGTGGACGGATCTGAGCCGTTCATCATGGCGCGCATCACGAGAATGAGGTTCAGATCACGAGAAAACGTTATCTTGTCGTTTTGTGGGCGTGGCATGATCTGAACCATCCATCAGATTCCGTCGCGAATTTTGAATAGATCCGACGGTGGCTTTGCCTCGGGACGATTTTTTGCCATATACGAGGGTCGGTACCCCGGCACCTCGGTTCGGCGCATCAGGACTGTTGGACCGAGGTGCTAAGTTGGATGTTTCGTAGGAGCGCAGTAGCTCGGTTGCCCAGCCGGGCTGTTCGATAGCTTGGCCCGGCAGACCGGTGGCCGAATCGTTGACTTGGTATTTTGAAGAGTTTCTCGCTTCTCGTAACTTCGTAACTTTTCCGCTTGTCGTTTTGGCTTCTTGGTGGGCTTTTTGCGTTTCCCAAGGAGGCCCAACTTGTCAGCTGTTATAAGCTTTCGCCCTCGCTCTCAAGCTCATTCCTTTCTTTTCACTCTCAAGTTTTTACTTTCGATCTCTAAGTTCTGCTAGCGGAGCTTTTCTCTTCCAAGGCGTTGCCGTTAGCTGTCGCGTGGGCCAGGCGATTTCCGGCGAGAGGACTCCGACCGTGAACGTCACTTCAAAAGGTCAGTTAACTTAGTCTAAATAATCTTTCTAGAGATGTCTCGAGTGAACTCGGGGAGTGGGGCCTCGTCTTCGGGCGATGATAGTGCCGAGGAGAGGAGGAGGTCGGAGATTCGGAGGAAGGGTAAACAGGTCGCCGAACCGTCTATAGCTAAGACGAGGAAGGAGAAGAAGAAGAGGAGGGTGGAAGCCCGATCCCCCGTAGTGGAGGTGATCGTGGAGAATCCAAAGCAAGCCCCCGAGATGGGACGGTATCCTTCTGTCCTGTCCGGCCATTCGGGGGTCAGGCAGTATCAGGGCGACCTGCTGGAGAAGGCGATCTATGGAAAGTCTAAGATTGTCGAGGAACCTAACCCGGTCCTTCCCACCGAAGCCGATGAGCTCATCACATTGTTGGCCGAGAAGGATCTACTTCGGGTTAGGAGTGCCTTCGCCATTCCTCCGGAGTATAAGCTGATCCTTCCCGGACCCGGGATACGAGCGAACTCGAAGCTGCCGTCGTTGGACATGTGCATGTTCGACGTTGACGCCTTGAATGCCGGGTTACGCTTCCCTCTGCACCCTTTCATCCTTGAGATCCTTGGCTGGTACTGCCTTGCGCCGACCCAATTTATTCCGAACACTTGGCGCCATGTGAACGCCTTTTTGCTTCAGTGCTGCCGAGCCGAAGTACAGCCGGATCTCACGGTCTTCCGAGGCATGTATCGAGTAAACCGGCAGCACAAGACGGAGTATCGATACTACTTGGGGCCGAGGAAGGGTGTTAAGATTATAGAAAACCCCGACTCAATCAAGGGTTGGAAGGAGAGGTATTTCATAGTAAGGGGCGAGGCGATTCGGATTATCCCGACCCGTTGGAAGGTGGAGGTGCCGAAATTCGCGCGTGCCGACCCTGTATTGTCTGAGGCCGAGGAGGATGTGGCGAGGAAGATAATGGCTCTTCCGATCTTGAGTTGGAGAGATTTGACTGAGGAGGTTTTGTTCGGGTCCGGCCTAAGCCCTATCGACCCGAGTATGCTCCTGACATCTCACTTATTTTCGTTTTTCTTTTAAGTTTTTGGTTCGTCTTCCTAATTTGTTTCTTTTTTGTTGTCCGACACAGAGGCGATGAAGATCGATTTCAACGCAATGATGGCCGATAGGTCCAAGTTGACCGGGAGTCGAAAGAGGAAGAGGGCGACCAAGGCTGCCTCTTCGACTCCGCCGCCCACCGTTGCTTCCACCATCGCTCCTCCCCCTCCAACCGCCGAAGCACCGTCCGAGGTGGTTGTTGCCGAGGCACCCTCGTCCTCCGTGGCCCCGGGTGTGATAGAGGGGGCCTTCGACATAAACGCGGCGCTGTCAATCGAGGCGCCACCGCTGACCAGGGACGCCGAGGAAATTCTGATCGAACAGCACAAGCAGCTGTTCGTGCCGAATTGGCGAATGAAGAACCATGACGGGTTCCTCGGCAATTCGCAAATGTCAGTGCAGGTCGTCAAGCACTTGGCGACCCCGAAAGATCGAGCCGCGCTGAAGGCGGGGACGGTGGGTGACGACACCTACGAGGTGGCTCGGTCACTCGTCTCGGTAAGTTTCTTGTTTCTAAAAATTTTGCCAAGTTTATTGCTCGGTTTGCTTAGTGCGTTCATTGTTGTCTTCGCAGGCCACTTGTCACTTCGGCCATCTCCTCGAGACGTTCACCAAGCAGGAGAAGGAGTTGAGGGCCGCCAGTGACAAAGACCGGTTGGCGAAGGTGAGGGCGGTCAAAGAACTTGAGGCCGAGCAGAGGAGAGCCGAGGCCTTGGAAGTCCGGGTGGCCGACCTTGTTGCCGACCTGGATAAAGTCAAGTCGAGCCTCGAGGCGGAGTCTGCCAAGGCTGCCAAGGCCGTCGAGGAGCTGGCTGCGGCGACGAAGTCCTTGGCCGAAGAGAAGGTGGAGAAGGAGGCCCTGGCGGCGAAGATTCGGGCCGAAGTGGAGAAGGAGGTCGAGGCCGAAGCGAAGAAGCACATGGCTGAGAACATGGAGCGGTCTTATCAAACGGCACTCGACCATGTGCAAGAGCGAATCCCCGGCTTCGAGTGGGTCGGCTACCGCCTGTGGCCAGGGTCGCCTTCAGGCGGTGAGGAGGAGGTCGAGGGCGGTGAGTCCGAAGGGGAGGACGAGGAGGAAGTGGCCGAAGAGCCCTCGGCGGACGGTCGGGTCGAGGGGCGGACCGAGGGGCCATCCGTGAATGCGCCCTTGGTCGACGCGACGAAGAAGGTGGACCCCTGATCCCCACGTTAAGTTTCTTGTAGTCTTTGTTGTTTTTTTTTTCTGAGCATTGTAATGCCTTTTGCGGGCTGGCCACCGCTTTTTGATGAATGAAAAGTATTTTGACTCGGAAATTTATCAAAGTATTTGGCTTGGTAGTGTAGTGTTTTGACTCCGGAATTTGACTTCGAAATTTGTCCAAGTGTTTGGCTCGGTAGTGTGATATTTCAATGCTGTCCCTTTCTTTTTTCAGATTGCCGTACTGGCTCACAACACCTCGGCTGAACTGCGCCGAGCCGAGTTGTTTAAGCGATCTCGGGAGGACCGTCTCGAGGGTGAGGTTCACTTGACGAGGAGGATACTTCACAACTTAGAGATTAGGCATAGCGAGGCTTTGGTCGAGCAGCACCACCTACGGATAGTCGAGGCCGAGCTATCCGCTAAGGAAGAGGAACTGGCGCGAGTTTCGTCCGAACGAGATGTCTTAGCGAAGAAGGTGGAAGAGCTGCAAAGGGTGACGGTCGACAAGAGTATCGAAGTGACCCACTTACGCCGCGTCATATCCGACAGCGCCGAGTACCCTGGTTCGGCAAAACTTCCTCGGTTTAAGGTGATAGTGAAGGACGACACATTGAAGGATCGAATCGTCGAACTGGAGGAAGAAGTTGCTCGGCTCAAGCCTCAGCCGGTGAGGGCGAACGTCCGGAGCACCTCGTGCACTCGCCAAGAGATCGAGCGAGGGATCACGTTCTATCAAGCGGCGAGCCGGACTCCTATTGTAGGCAGGTCAGCCGCCGACGCCCAAAGCGGTGTGGCGGTGTCTTCAAGCGGTGCTTCGATTGGAGCAACTGTCAGGGTCAGCGGCGAGGAGGCGTCTCGGTTCGTCGGGCTGGAGACGAGTTCGGGGGCCAGGAAACGCCGACCCAAAGTGTCTCTGAACCGGAGCATACCCCTACCTCGAAAGTAGCAAACGGGTCGTGTCTTGTTGTTGTAACCCATTTGCAAGTTTTTGCTGTAGTAATCCACTTTGTAACTTTATCAAATTTACTAATAGAATTGGAGTTGTTTTATCCGAACTATCCTCGGCTGTCTCCTTATTTGTGCTATTGTCGTGCTAACTAGAGTAGGCTCGAGACGAACCACGAGGCTGGTGTTCGCCTCGCCGAACTCCTTGGCCTCGAAATTTCCTTTTTTGCTGCGCTTCTGAGCCTAACCCGGTCCCTTTAGGTGCGGCTTGGTTTGGCTGTTAAGGCACAGTTGTTTCTCGACTGCGCCCACGTGGCCTGATCGTTGCTTGGGGACCGGGGTGACTTCCGCCGAGCGAGGTGAGGTGATCAGGGCCGTCTAATGTTTGCACGGATCTTGAGGCGGGTCCAGTTCCCAAGAAAACACTATCTTGTCGTTTTGTGGACACGTGGCTGAATGAGATCCGCTCATCACGCCCTAGCACACTTTCTGAGACGATCTGACGGTGGTTTCGTCTCGGAAGGTTTTTTTTGCCATATACGAGGGTCGGTACCCCGGTACCTCGGCTCGGCGCGTCAGGACTGTGATTTGTATCTAATTCCAGCCCGTTTGAGGAGGAGTCGGAGAGATTGAGTCGAGCCATAGGAGAGATCCGATCGTTAGATTAGTTTAAGGGATGCAGGAGCAGTTCCGAATGGCGAGTTACTTCTAGTCCGCTTAGGAGCGAACTTGGGAAGTAGAATCGAGCCAAGTGTTGGACTCCGATCCATTTGACGGGTGCAGGAGCAATTTCGAATGGCGATCTACTTCCGGCTCGTCTGTAGGCGAGCCGAGGAAGAAGTGTCGAGCCGAGTGCTGGACTCCGAACCATCGTGTGGTTAGTTTAAGGGATGCAGGAGCAGTTTCGAATGGCGGGCTGCTTCTAGTCCGCTTAGGAGCGAACTTGCGAAGTAGAATCGAGCCAAGTGTTGGACTCCGATCCATTCAACGGCTGCAGGAGCAATTTCGAACGGCGATCTACTTCCGGCTCGTCTGTAGGCGAGCCGAGGAAGAAGTGTCGAGCCGAGTGCTGCACTCCGAACCATCGTGTGGTTAGTTTAAGGGATGCAGGAGCAGTTTCGAATGGCGAGCTACTTCTGGTCCGCTTAGGAGCGAACTTGCGAAGTAGAATCGAGCCAAGTGTTGGACTCCGATCCATTCAACGGCTGCAGGAGCAATTTCGAACGGCGATCTACTTTCGGCTCGTCTGTAGGCGAGCCGAGGAAGAAGTGTCGAGCCGAGTGCTGGACTCCGAACCATCGTGTGGTTAGTTTAAGGGATGCAGGAGCAGTTTCGAATGGCGAGCTACTTCTGGTCTGCTTAGGAGCGAACTTGCGAAGTAGAATCGAGCCAAGTGTTGGACTCCGATCCATTCAACGGGTGCAGGAGCAATTTCGAACGGCGATCTACTTCCGGCTCGTCTGTAGACGAGCCGAGGAAGAAGAGTCGAGCCGAGTGCTGGACTCCGAACCATCGTGTGGTTAAAGAATTAAAGGCTGAGAGATGCGATAGTATCAAAAATATGAAAAACTTTATTTATTAATATCTAATGGTCGGCTGCTTCTAAAGTTGCTAGCCGTTATTACAAGGAAAAATTAATACTAGTAACAGGAAGGGAGTGGTTCGACATCTCGAGTTACTTAGATAGGCGTAGCTGCCTTCTCTTGGTATTTCAAAAGATGGTCGGCATTCCAAGTCCTGGGAATTTCTCTGCCTTCAAGATCTTCTAGCTTGTACGCACCGGGGCGGATCACTTTTGAAATCTTGTATGGTCCCTCCCAATTCGGAGCCAGTTTGCTTTTCTGTCCGGGGAACGAGATGGCCAATTTTTGGAGGACCAGATCCCCTTCTTTGAGGTCTGTTGGGCGGACCCTTTTGTTGTAAGCGAGCTCAATTCTTCTCCGGTAACTTTGTTGCCGTATAGCCGCTCTTTCTCGGATTTCGTCTATCAAGTCTAGGCTTGCTCTGAGCTCTCTGGCATTCTGCTCTTCTTCAAAAGCTATCAAACGAGGAGAGGGTATCCCAACTTCTAGCGGGATGAGGGCCTCGGACCCATAGGTGAGATTAAACGGACTCTCGCCTGTTGGGGTCCGCTTCGTGGTGCGGTAATTCCATAACACATTGGGCAGCTGATCGACCCACAAGCCCTTGGAGCACTTGTCTAGTCTCTTCTTGATGCCGGAGAGGATCTTTCGGTTGGCATTCTCGGCCTGGCCATTTGACTGGGGATGAGAGACGGAGGAGAAGCGGTGTTGTATGGCCAGGTCCTCACATAAGGCTCGGAAGGCAGCCCCAGCGAACTGCGTTCCGTTATCTGTAACTATGACCCGAGGAACGCCGAATCGGCAGATTACATTTTTCCAGAAGAATTGAACAACTCTATGCTCGGTGATTGTAGCCAGGGGCTCGACCTCTATCCATTTCGAGAAATAGTCGACTGCCACGACTAGGAACTTTAATTGTCCGGGAGCTGGTGGAAATGGCCCTAGTAAATCCATCCCCCACATTGCGAAGGGGATCGGACTTGATAGGGAGGTGAGTGGTGCTTGCGGAAGGCGTCGGATGTCGGAATACTTCTGGCAGGAGATGCATTGCCGAACGTGTCGTTCGGCGTCCCGTAGGAGAGTGGGCCAGTAATACCCGTAGTTTAACACTTTGCGCGCTAAGGCTCTGGAGCCGGAGTGGGCTCCGCCGATGCCCTCATGAAGTTCTTTCAGGGCGTAGTCGGCTTGCCCGGGGGAGAGGCACCTTAGGTAGGGCCGACCATCCACCTGGGTGAAGGAACGCTTATATAGAATGCCTTCGATTAATACATAACGCTCGGCTCGGGTTCTTATCCTTCGTGCCTCCTTCGGATCCTGGGGGAGGAGTCCGTCTCTTAAAAACTCGACGAGGGGCTTCATCCAATTGTCTTCGAGGAGGACTGGCAGTGTTTCAACGGAGTCGAGCGCCTCGTCCTCTATGCTCGGCTTCAGGAGGACTTCTATCAGAACAGTTTGTTCGAGGCCTTGAAGGGAAGAAGAAGCTAATTTGGATAGGGCGTCGGCCTCGGCATTTTCTTCTCTGGGGATTCTACGGATGAGGGCCTCCTCGAAGAGTGCCATGAGGCTTTTCACTTTAGCCAAGTACTTAACCATCCTGTCATCACGGGCTTCGTATTCGCCGAGGACCTGGTTGACGACCAACTGAGAGTCGCTGAAGATCCGCAGGCGTCGTGCCCCTGCATTTCAGGCCATTCCAAGGTCGGCTATGAGTGCCTCGTATTCGGCCTCGTTGTTCGAGGCTTTGAAGTTTATACGGAGGGAATATTGGAGGACAAAGTCGTCTGGGCCCGCCAGGATGACCCCTGCCCCGCTTCCCTCGTTGCAAGAGGATCCATCGACATAGACCGACCAGACGGGTGGTCCCTTCATTGCTTGCTCGGAGTCGGGGATAGTTGTTTCAACTATGAATTCGGCCAGCGCCTGAGCCTTGATCGCGGTCCGAGGCTGATAAGTTATATCATGTTGGCTCAGCTCGATCGACCACTTCATGAGGCGGCCGGAAGTCTCTGGCTTGTGAAGGACCTGTTTCAGCGGCTGGTCGGTAAGAACGACCACCGAATGGGACTGGAAGTAGGGCCGAAGCTTTCTTGCGGCCATTACCAGGGCATAGGCTATTTTCTCAACTTTCGGGTACCGGAGCTCGGCGTCCCGAAGCACTTTGCTGACGTAGTAAATGGGCTTCTGAGCCCTTTCTTCTTCTCTGACTAAGACCGCACTAAGCGTCTGTTCGGACGCTGCCATGTAGAGATAGAGTGGTTCGGCAGGTATGGGTTTGCTGAGAAGAGGTGGGTTGACGAGGTAAGCTTTAAGCTGGTCGAAGGAGTCTTGTTGTTGCTGCCCCCACTCGAATCCTTTAGCCCCCCTGAGGGCTTTGAAGAACGGGAGGCACTTTTCCCCGGACTTCGACAGAAAGCGCCCTATGGCGGCTAGGCGACCAGTCAACCTCTGAACTTCTTTGACATTTCTGGGAGGGGCCATGTCCAGTATGGCCTTGATCTTTTCCGGATTTGCCTCTTTTCCTCGTTGGCTAACCATGAAGCCGAGGAACTTCCCTGATGAGACGCCGAACGCACACTTGTTCAGGTTGAGTCTCATATTGTGCTTTCTCAAAACATCAAATGCTTCTTGGAGGTCGGCCACATGATCAATGCCTCGGATGCTTTTCACAAGCATGTCATCGACGTACACTTCAATGTTCCGGCCAATCTGGGCTTGGAAAACCTTGTTGACGAGGCGTTGGTATGTTGCCCCGGCATTCTTTAGGCCGAACGGCATGACTCTGTAGCAATAAAGGCCTTGGTCGGTCACAAAAGATGTCTTAGGGATATCCGGGGGGAACATTCTTATCTGATTGTAACCCGAGAAAGCGTCCATGAAGCTTAGGAGCTCGTGTCCGAGGTTGCATCAATCAGAGTGTCGATGCTCGGCAGAGGGAAGGGATCTTTGGGATAGGCCTTGTTGAGGTCGGTGAAATCAATACAAATTCTCCATGTCCCATTGGACTTCTTCACCATTACTACGTTTGACAACCACTCAGGATAATTTACCTCCTGCATGAATCGGGCCTTCAACAATTTTTCTACCTCCTCTTTGATAGCGAGCTGACGCTCGGGGGCGAACTTGCGCCTCTTCTGCTGAACCGGTTTGGACCCCGGATCAACACTCAGGCGGTGGACCAAGAGTTCTTCGGAGATACCGGGCATGTCTGCAGCTGACCATGCGAAGAGGTCTTGGTTGGCCCGGATGCATTTTACGATATCTGAGTATAAGGCGGACGGGAGGGTCTTGCTAACGAAGAACTTGTGGGTCGACTCTTGCTCCGAGAAGAGCACCTCCTCCAATTCGTCCACCGGCTCGGAAGTCGGCCGAGCGGCATCTTGGGGAATTTCCAGTGTTTCTAATGAGAGAACGGGCCCGAGGGTGGAGGTCATATAACACTTGCGGGCCTGCTCCTGATTGCCCCTCACTTCCCCTACTCCGGCCCGGGTGGGGAATTTCATTTTGAGATGATAGGCAGAAGGGACGGCTTCAAGGGCGGCTAGGCCGGGCCGACCCAAAATGACGTTGTAGGTTGCTGGGACATCTACGACCATGAAATCCATCGACTCCGTGCGGGTAGTAGGAGTTTTGCCGGCTGTGACATCGAGGGTAATCACCCCTTCAATAGTCACCGGCACTCCTGTGAACCCATGGAGCGTGTAGCCGACGGGCTTGAGTCTGTCTCGGGAGAGCTTCAGGCCCTTGAAAGCGTCGAGAAAGAGGATGTTGACGGAGCTACCGTTATCCACTAAGATTCTCTCGACTTTGAAATTGGCCATGTGAAGACTGATGACGAGTGCGTCACAATGAGGGGTGCGGACACCCTCGAGATCTTCGTCAGAGAAGGTGACGGGGACTCCGAGGCCTTTGGGAGGAGGGGTGGCTCGGACCGAGTTCACTTCTCTGATAAAAGCTTTCCGAGAGGAGTTCGAGGAGCCCCCCATTGGACCCCCATGGATGAGGTGGAGGACTCGCTCTTCCTCAAAATCTGGCGTCTCTTCTCGTTCTGGACATTTGTTAGCCCCCCGAGGCTGGGGAGGAAGCTCGGCTCGGTCCTTTCTCACGAATTTCGCCAACTGCCCCCTCTGGATAAGGGCTTCGATCTCGTTTCTTAGTGCACGGCAGTCGTTGGTGTCATGCCCATGGTCTCGGTGATACCGGCACCATTTCTCTTTATCTCTTCTCTTGGCGGGGGTGTTCATCTTGGGAGCTGGAGGTAAGACCCCTTCTTTTTCGACTTCCATGAAGATGGCGGAGATGTTAGTGGTGAGGGGAGTGAACTTCTCAAATCTAGGGGGAGGTCGGCGCTGGCCGGCATTATCCTTCTGGAGCTTCTTGGCTCCTTCTTCTTCCGCTCCCTTTCTCTTAAACCCGGAGGTAGACCCCTCCCAGTTGGGTTGCTGCTCGGCCTCTTCGGCCCGGATATACTTTTCAGTGCGAAGGAGAAGGTCGGAAAAGTCATGTGGTGGCTTTTTGGCGAGGGAGGAGCGGAGGTTGGAATTGAGGACATTGGACTGAAATGCTACCGTGGCGACCGATTGGTCTAGGGATGCTATGGATCTGGCCTCAGCCGTAAACCTCTTCACGTAGTCTCTCAACTTTTCCCCCTTCTTCTGGTGGAGGTGCAATAGGGAGATGCTCGTCTTCTCGGCTCTTCGGCTGCTCACGAAATGCGTGATGAAGAGTGTTTCGAACTGCTCGAAGGAGAATATCGAGGAGGGGGCGAGACGAGAATACCACTCTCGGGCCGGTCCTTTGAGAGTTGCGGGGAAGGTTTTGCAGAGGAGGGCATCGGAAGCTTGATGTAGGAGCATCAGAGTCTTAAAGCTTTCGATGTGGTCAACTGGATCGGTCTCCCCGGTGTAAGTCTCAAACTGGGGAGGTTTGAATCCGAACGGGACGGGTGTATCCACTATGGTCCGGGAAAAAGGGGGTCGGCTAGGACGTAGTGTCCTTCCTTTAAACTCCTCTTCACGGTTCATCTGACCCAGGAGCTTTTCTACTTCATTAAGACGGCGGTTCATGGTGTCATCTCTCCGACGGTAATCTGCCGAGCCACGGGACTCGTCTTCGTATGAGGGAGAGCGAGGGCTGCGGCGACGGTAACTTCGGGAATGACGAGGACTTGGGGTGCGCCTGGAGTTGGTAGGAGCGGGTCGAGGAGAGGGGGACCGTCGGCGAGGGCTTCGGACCGGAGGAGGGGATGGGAGCTTTGGCTCAATAGGGTTCTGACGGAGGTTGAGGGCCTGCAGGACGGTCGCTTGGAACTGTTGGAACTCGGCACGGGTGATTGGTGCCTCATTGTTCCTGGGCTGTTGCCGACCTGCGGGAGAGTGCCTCCTTCGGTAATGATCGGGGGAGTCCTTCCTCCCTCTTCGGATGGGGGACCTCCTGTACTCTCGGCGACGAGGGGATCGCTCTTGCTGGCAGGAGGCTTCCTCTCGAGCCTGCTTTTCATCCAGATGACGACGGAGGTCATCATCTTTCGGGCGTTTGGGGGCGGCATTGTGGCGACCAGAGGATCGGGGATGATGGGAGGCCATAGAGTCAGTGGAGGCATTGTGGATGGAGAGGTTCTCTTGGTGAAGAGGCTGTTTCTGAGGGTTAGGACCCTTTGGATCAGGAGGGGGAAGGTTCTGTTGGAGCGGCTCTTCCGTGGTAGGGGGAAGTTGCCCTTGTTGCTGAGCGGGATCAGGAAGGACTTCTTGCTGGTCAGGGTTGGGTACTCGATTAGACCCCCTTGACCTAACTTTGCGAGGCGGCATGGCTGGAGAAGACCTGTTTTCGGGGAAGAGAGGTTTCTATTCGTTAGTTTCCCACAGACGGCGCCAATCTGTTGCCGCTGAATTTGGTGTGGGGGCAAACAGATGAATTTGTGGATTCGTAGGAAAACTGAATAGAGGACCTGTATACCTGTTCCGTCGGGCTTCGGTCGTCGATCCTGGCGTAGACCTGCAAAAAGTGCGAGACACCGGGGTTGTTCCCGGCGACGCACCCTCCGACGCTCAAGTCAGTAATCTAGGAAGACTATGAATGAGCGTAAAAACTGGTGAAAGATTGATTACCTCTTAATGGAGATGGGTGGGGGGTATTTAAAGGCGTCTTAGGGAACAGATTAGGCATGTAATTCCTGTGTGTACAGATAAGGAATGTGATCCCTAATCCCCAGTGAAAGGATAGATATGAATCAGGGCCGTTGATTAATATTAATCAGAAACCCTAATTCTATCCTGCTGGACCGGGTTTGTTGCGGGTTGAAACCCGCGCCCAGTTGTGGTGGATCCATTCGCGGGTTACTGGATCTGCGAAATGGAGACCCAGTACCCGCTTCAGACCTGTTTTGTAGGTAAGATTACTGTTTCACCCCTGAATCTCGGGATTCGTGTCCCATTTGGACGGCCTTGATTAAACCCCTATTTTTAGCCATATCAGTAAGCTTCATGAAATCTTATTTGGTTTGCAGGGGATTCCAAGATAGTATTGACTTCCGCTACGATCAGTCACAACACCCATTGGCAAGCAGTAGAAAGGCATAACTGTTTAAAAGATTTCAATAGCGATACAATTTTTTTTAAAAAATACTGGAGTGTCCATTGCTCTCAGTTCCTTCATCGATTCTTCAACAAAGCATGTAGGCACCCCTTTAAGATTTCTGAATACATTGTTGTCTTTGTATGTGTTTCTTCCAATTCTTCATCGTATTTTTTCTCCTTCCATGCCTTCTACTATAATCTAGTCAACCTAGCCAGATGCATTTAATATATGTCTTTTTAATGTAGTATTTTTGCTAATGAATTTTGTCACCTACATTTCTGCGGGAACATTTCATAGAACAATCAAATAGTTCATCTAAAGCTACGATTTATCCTCCAACATTAAACCTTCAATCTACTCCAAATTCTCAACCATGAGTAAATAATCAGGATGCCTATTCTAACCTCACCTTCCCCATGTAGAAAAGCCAAGATTCAAATTCTTTGTTGATGCTCTCAAGTCATCTCCATGCCCTCTCATCATTACAACCCTTTCACCTTCCACACCATCTTAAACACCCCATTAATCCCATTTTCCCATAGCAAAAACCAAAACCATTTATGCAATCGAAACTAAACCCTAAATCCACAAATTTCGATACCATAAACCTATTCCCAGAACCAGATACGATAAGAAGATGGATGTCTAATGCATGAAGTGTGGCGAATCGGACCACCTGGGTGAGTAGGGATTTACTGCTTCAACTGTAAATGCTTTCGACACAAGGGGAAGGACTGCCTGTCTTTTAAACGCAAGCAATCCCTGAAGGTCCACCTTAGCTACAATACCGAGGTGGCAACAGCGAGTGCAGAACTATATGCAAGTAGAACTACTTGCATGTCATCAGGGGCAACTGCACTAAGCATGATTTGAAATCAGCTTTGAATTGGCACTGAGAGAAGAAAAGCTGGTGGTGGCAACTGGATGGAAAGTGGGTATATCACATGAAATTTCCCACAGAAGGAATGGTGAAAGAGGCGGTGATGGAGGGTTTGCTCCATTTTGCAGGGATTACGGCGGTGGTGGCTCCATAGACATCCCCAGATCAGAGCCAAACAGAATCCTAAGGCCTATTTTGCCTAGATTAACATCTTAGACCTCCACTGCCACCTCCATAACTAGTCTTCTTTGGAGGATCTATTAGGCCCTTTTGCGAAACTTGTGACTATGAGCGCTGATATGTAAGCGGGGCGTGACAGGATGTATAGGTCGTAGTAGACTCCTGTTGGAACTTAGGGGATGGACCCATAAGTGTCTGTTGATGTTCTATGCTATCAGATACAAATGTGAAGCAAGAGTTTAACTCTGCGTCTCTAGGCGGAGAAGGAAATGTCTGCAGGGTCGTCTTGTATTCGTGATAACTTTTAATGAGGTTCGGAAGCGGAGAGAGACCACAGGGTCACAAAGTCCATCGTGATATGCTCCCACTTTCACTCTGGAATCGAAAGATGTTGCAAAAGTCATGCGGTCCTCTAATGCTCTGCCGTCACCTGCTGACAGATCAGGCACTGGGCAATGAATCGAGCCACATCCCTCTTCATGCCATGCCACAAAAAATGTTGCTTCAAGTCCCTGTTCATCTTGTTACCACCAAGATGAATAGAATACAGGGACCGATGAGCTTCCTCCAGCAGCATCCGCCCAACTTACCCTCTATGTACACACAACCTAGAGCCAAAACGAAGTGACTCATCAGCATGAATGACCAAATCAGATCTCAATCCGGCTACCACCTCAGCTCAAAACTGCTGCAACTGCAGGTCACCCGCTTGGGCTTTCTTAATATGCTCAATCAAAGAAGACTGCAACTGCAACATCAAGAACTGCCGATCTGATCCAGGAAGCAACACATCCAACTCTGGCCTTCTCATGTCCTCCACTATTTCCTTCTGCACAGTAAGGAACATAGTGGCAGGCCTCCCACTAAAGGCAACAGGCACCAAGTTAACTCTTCCCGAATGATACTGCAGATTGATGTCAAAATCTGCCATCAATTCCGGCCATCTCCTTTGCCTCATGTTGAACTCCTTCTGCGTGAACACATACTTGAGGCTCTTGTGATCTGTGAATATCTCCACCCTATCCCCAAACAAATAATGCCTCCACAACTTCAAGGCAAAAACAATGGTTGTGAGCTCCAGATCATGCATGTGATAGTTCTTCTCATGAGGTCTCAACTGTCTCGATACATAAGCAACAACCCTACCTCGCCGCATCAGCACTGCTCCCAGAACTCTATCCGAAGCATCACAATGGATCACAAAACCACCCGAACTGTCGGGTATAGTCAGCACCGGCACTGATGTTAACCGACGTTTCCACTCGGCAAAAGCTTCATCATAAGCTTCATCCCAAACAAACTTCTGCTCCTTCTTGGTCAAACTGGTCAGAGGTCCAGCAATCTTCGAAAAATTCTGAACGAACTTCCGAAAGCAGCCAGCCAAACCAAGAAAACTCCGCACCTCAGGAAAATACTTCGAAATAGGCCAATCCTTGACCGCAGAAATCTTCGCAGGATCCACAGAAACATCCGCACCAGAAATAATGTGGCCCAGAATAGCAACCCGATCCAGCCAGAACTCATACTTGTTGAGCTTCCCATACAGCTGGTTTTTCCCTCAAGGTTTGTAGAACCACCTTCAAATGCTCAGCATGATCTTCCCTGTTTCGTGAATACACAAATATTTCGTCAATGAAGACCACGACAAACTGATCTAAGGACGGCATAAACACCATGTTCATCAGACTCATGAACACTACCGGTGCATTAGTCACTCCGAAAGGCATCACCAAGAACTCGTAATGCCCGTACCTCATTCGAAAAGCCATTTTCGGAACATCTCCTGACTTCACTTTGACTTGATGATACCCGAAACGAAGATCCAACTTCGAGAACACTGAAGCACATCCCAATTGGTAGAACAAATCGTCAATTCTTGGCAATGGATACCGATTCTTGATAATGACAATGTTCAACTCCCTGTAGTCAATGTAAAGCCTGCGGCTTCCATCCTTCTTGCTGATAAACAGAACTGGGGCTCCCCAAGGCAAAACACTAGGCCAAATAAAACCCTTATCAAGCAGCTCCTGAACTTGCACCTTCAGCTTCGCCAATTCAACCGATGCCATCCGATACGAACTCTTGGAAATAGGCATCGTACCAGGCTGAACATCAATGCTGAACTCCACATCTCGGTATGGCAGCAAACCAGGCAAATCCTTGGGAAAAACATCAAGGAAATCCCGAAAAACTAAGGGTGCAACAACCCCATCAGTGCCCAATGACACAAGCGAAGCAGCCTTGGGATCCATCGAGTTCTTGACACGCCCTGACGGTGTCTTACCCGCATGGAAAATAAACTATGGTTGACCAGAAAACCTAAAAGTCACCTTCTTCTCCCGGCATTCAATCACGGCACAAGAAACACCTAACTAGTCCATGCCAAAAATGACATTGAAACCGGAATTGGGAATCACAATCAAATCATCCCAGAACTTCATACCACCAATCAGCAACGGACTTTGCTTGCATACCCTAGAACAGATAATGACACCTCCACCTGTGGTGATGTCCCAAGCTGCGGGCATAGCATCGCTAGCCAAACCATGCTGGTCAACAAAGCGGGAAAAGTTAAAAGAGTGGGTAGCACCAGAATCAAACAAACATGAGCTGGAAGGGAGAAGGCTAAAATAACACCTAGAAGAAGAAGATCAAATAAAAGAATAAGGTGCTAGCAGGATATACACATGAATAATTGTACAAAGAAGGAAATAACTTGCAGAAAACAAAGAAAAGAAAGTACAACTACTGTGATATACCTGCACCACTCCAACAACAACCTTCGCTTCCTCGGCTGTCGGTTATAAGCCTGACCATGACTCCCAGTCTGACCTCCTCTAGGGGCTACACGCCTTTGATCAAAAGCTTTCCTCTGCGGTGGAAGAGGCGGTCTATCCTGACCACGAGTTGGCGCTCCTAGCTGAGTAGTGCCAGAAGCTGATACAGGAGTCCTGTTCCTCGGACAATCACGAACCATATGATCACTGATCCCACACTAGACACAGCCAATTGGCCATCCTGTAGTCTCATTGTGAATGCCCAGCTTTATGGCAGTAGCCATAAGTCTCAATAGTCCTCGGGACAACAGGTGCGTACGGCTGTACTCTCGCGGAAGGGGGCAGGACTGGCCTCCGAATAGGTCCTTTGGTAGGCCGAGCTATAATAGGGTGCGAAACAGTCCACTGAGGAACACCTGACCTGCTGAGGGTCTGCTTCTGAATCCGAGTAGCATCCAGAACATCGGCATAGGCACGAAGCCGAAGAGCAGCCAAATGGTCCTGGATGGGAAAACTCAAGTCCGACTAAAATCTGCGAGCCCTATCCTCATCAGTGTCTACGAGGGTAGGAGCGAAGCAACTGAGCCGAGTAAACTCTGCAGCATACTCGTCCACGGAACAATTTTTTTGATGAAGACAATGCTCAAATTAATATTGTCACAGGTGAAGTAGGCAACAACAATGACATTAAGAACACTATCTAACTGACTTGATTTAGGAAAATAAATTGTCGTTCCGTCTCTGCCTTGGTAACACTGGGAAAGAACTTCGCCATGAAGCTCTCTGAGAAAATGGCCCACTCAATGGGTTGCGCCATCCTTTTGGATTCAACCTACCACCAGATGTGAGCGAGATCCACCAATTGGATGCGAACCACATCCACACGAACCGCCTCAGCAACACGAGCGGCGATCAACAGTTGCTCCGTCCGGATAAGCCATTACTTGGCCTCCAATGGTGACTCAGTACCCGAAAACTTATCCGGGTGTATCCTCATGAAATCCACTACTGTACCAGGACTAGGTGGCAGTGGCCCAGGTGCAGGTCCAGCGGCAGGTCCATTGGCCGCCAAAGTGGCCTTCATCAGCTTATTGTGCTCCTGCTGGAGAGCCATCATCTGCTGAATCGTCTGGAGAGTGGCAGCATTGTCCGGCTGCTCATCCCTCAAATGAGAAGAAGAAGAGTTCCCACGAGCCATAGCCTGGAACACAAGCAAAGATGGTCAGTACCCAGATGATATGTTGGTTATTATGCATGCATTCATGTGATCATCGTGGTGTGCACATTACTGAGCTATCCTGGCTTGGGCCAAACTTGACTAATATATCAATCAAAGCCAAACCTCCATTAAGTTAGTCATGTTAGAATAATATATTACTCAACCCTAGACTCTGATACCGTTAAATGTCCTGTCACGCCCCGCTTTCCAAAATACGGAATACGAGTACGTAACGTAGGCCCAACGAATGATGTAAACACCGTCCATAAGCTGTACCAGACTAACTCAACAATATGCAACAACAAACACAACCACGCGAGGAGATATAATCACATGAATCAAAGATAACTTCAATAATAAATGAAATAATCCAACAATAATAATATCCAACACAAAAATCCAACATCTGGGAAGAACAAACTCCGGGAATATAAGCCCAAAATAAAGAACAAAGTTATAACAATGTTTAGAGAAATAGTCTAGCAATAAATAAATTAAGCAGCGCAATCTTGGACTCCATATCTAGAATCGTTGCTCACCAATTCCTTCTGGTATAGCTCCTTCGGTACCTGTGAACACTTGATCTAAAAGAAAGAAAAGAGTATTCTTAGAGCAAGTTGTGGACAGCAAGTGAAGAAAACAGAGGATAAAGGAAGCATGTATATCAAAGAAAAAGGAACATGATCAAAGTCAAAGAACAAAGCAAAGAGCAGGCAATAATATCAAAGGTTTACAATTAATCACACATGTAATGAGTGATGTCAAGTCATGTTCTATACAGGATCAAGCATGAGATGTCAAATGCAGGTTATTAGTCATTTTATTAATCTATCTAGTGCACGTACTACTACGTCCCATTCTACAGGTTCGGCGCAAGCATGCAGTGAACGCTTTAGACTGATGGTGAATTCACGGATCGTGTACTCGGTAACAAGATGAAAAGATATCATGACAATGTGTTCACACAATGACAAGCAATTCTCCTCCTTCCAAGTAATAGATCATGCAAGCAAGTAGGCCTTTACCGAGTACATTTTCCGATCGTTCACTACCAAGTCTACCCATGATACCCTGACTTTTTATCATTTTATTTCATCCTATGTGAGCATGCAAGAGGGTTTCAGTGTTTTATGATACTGAGTGTGACTAATTCTACTCGTTATAGACAAAACAAGAAGCAAAGAAGTCATTTAAACACACATCACATAATCATGACAGCATGACCTTGATGTACTAAAACATGGATTACCATTATTACAAAATAGAAAATTAAGATCCGTCAGAAATTCTAGAAACTAGACTCTCTGCCATTTCTAGCGAATATATACACGACATATGAAAGCTACAAGAACTGGGGTGAAAACTCTATTCTTTTCAGATTTTATGTTTAGGCAGCAAGCTGTAAATTATGTTCACCTATTTATTTCAGGTTAGAAAACTCATCAAATAAATCTATAAAAATTCTGGGTGATTCCTACACATGTCTAGTTTTAGCTAGATTTATTTCAGATTTATATTTTACTGTTAACATACTTAAATAAATTATAGAACAGAAAGATATGCATACAATTGTGAATATGAAAATTCTGACACAGCTGTACTAAAATGATGATATCTAACAGATTACACATCGGAATTCAGATCCTCAAAAAGGTTAGTAAACTAGACATCTGAGGCTAGATTTCATGTTCAGGGAGTTATTTCAAAATATAACAGCAACATGGTCGAAAATCGGATTGAAAATGGAACACACAGCAGTTCAGAATATATCTTGACAAGAATAGGCAATAATTAATTCATACAACCATACATTTCATGCAAATTAATAATCAAAGTGTTCTTAGGTGTTTAACATGCATAATTCTAGTTTTAAGATGTAATTTCACAAGCATGGTACTCAATTCATCAGATCAAACCAATCTAACATGTCTAATACATCAAACAAGTCTATAATATGAATCTAGTTATTTTCATGTAAATGTGCATATACATGAAACAATAGAAATTAGGTTTTAGATCAAAGAGAGTGGTACGATGTTAAGAATACATCGGGTTAGCTCGTGTAAACCCTCAATAAACTTAACAGAATTGTCAAATAACAACATGATAAGCAAAAGGATGGGATCTACTTGCAGAGATCAAAGGGATCTTGAACAAAATAAAATACTAGTTGTAGAAGAGACTTTCCTGTTAATTAGTAGCTTCGAATAACTAGAATAACGGGATAAGGATCTCGGGCGACGAACCAAAACACGGTGAGACACGTGCAAAATCCAAAACAACAAAACACCACAGCAACCAACTCCACAAAACAACATACACCGAATATCGGATCCCTCCCTAGGCAAAACAACAAACACAACTTCACCCACTCCAGCTTCTTCCCCACTTCGACAGAGAGAGAATGAGCGGGAAAGTGCGGCGACTGCAGTCGGGGAGCGACGACAGCGGCGAGGGCGACGACGACGAGCGATGGCGCTGCGGTCGAGGAGTGACGGCAGCGGCGAGGTGGCGCGTTGAGCGACTGTGTTTCCGTTTCGAAATAGGGGAGAAAAAGCGGCGGGCGTTCGGGCTTGGATGACGACGACGAGCGGCTAGGGGATCTGCGGTGGTTGCAGGAGGACAACGGAAAGGGATCGACGAGGCGGTGGCGAGGGCTAGGGTGACAGGAGGCAATGGGTTTAGAGCGAGTGGTGATGGCTTTAAGCGGGATGAAGGCGACGGAGGGAGAGATGGTGATGGGGATGGTCGGAGGATGATGAGAGGTCGAAGGAGAGGGTGAGGGGATGAAGGTGGTGGTCGGAGAGACGACGGGAGGGCGGTAGGGGTGACGGGAGTTGGGTTCGGTTGGAGAAGGTGAAAACAGAGAAGTGGGAGGTGGGAGAGAGAGAGCGGCGCAGAGAGAGGGGAAGGAGGATTAATAAAAAATTAGTGTTTTAATGAGGTATTTATAGGGGAACAAGAATTGGGATTTTGGGTTGTGGTTTAATGAGTTTTTGGTACCAGTTTTGGCTCCAAAAAGAGATGAACAAGCATGAAACAATGAGATGAACATAAAACGGAACAAATCAAACTCAAAATAGAAAGAGTGAAATTTTGCGATGAACCAAGAATAGAAAAATTCTACCAAAAGAGCACAGAACGATCAAGAGAAAAAAATAAAGAGCCAAGAAAAGCAAAGATATAATATTATAAAAGAATTCGAATACAATAATCAAGGAAAGAAATAAAAATAAAATAAAATCCAAAATAGGGGTTACACATCCACACCCTCGTTCTTAACACTAGATCCCAGAAATTAACAGTCGAGACAACACCGCGCGTGTCCCCTTGACAGGTGAATACAACTTCCAATAATTATATAAATTCCAATACTTGTCCGAAAGTTGATTTCTTAGTCTCATATGAAATCTCAATGAGTCTACTACAATATTGTAGTTAAGAACCTCTAGATTTAACCCCAAACAATCTGTCTAAAACCATTTGTAAGATAGTTAGTTCAGAATCCAGAAACTGCAGCTCTTGCTACTTTAAAAAATAACAAAAAATCCAACACTTATTGGAAATTGAATTTCTTAGACTCAAAAGAAAGATTAATGAGTGTACTTCAAATTCTCTGTTTGTAGTTCCCTCTAAATACTTCATTTAAGAGGTTAAAATGATCAAACACCAGAAGGTGTATAAATTTCCAGAATTCAGGAAAACTGTCAACCAGTTATAAGTTTGAATTTATTTAAAATAATAAATGATATCTAAATTTCATGAAATGTTGTGAATAAATACTAGACATACACTAGATTCACATATAAAAATTTTAGCTTAAAATTCCATATATTTGGAGAGATATGATTTTTGGAAATAAGTATGATATTCAGTTAGAATTATGAAATAGATTCTGTTTTATTTCTAAACCAGTAATGTATTCATATTTTATTAAAATACCAAATGACATAAAAAAATAATGAAATTTTGAGATGTTGGACACACATACAGGATACACATATAAAAATTTTAGCCCTACATTCAATCTAGTTAGAGAGAAACGATTTTCTGAAGTGAGATCAAATTTTAGGACAGAAACTATAATAGCGTTTCTAGTTTAATCATATCGTAATCTCACAAATTAATTAATAGTACTTAACACCCATAATCAAACAACATTCATACACAATCTAAGCATGAATACTCAATTTATATAAATTATCTAGCATGCATACATCCTATAATATAAATAGAATTGGTTAAAGTTTTTACCCACTTATTCATTTCTAAATTTCGGTTGTTTCTACGGTTGAGTTGAACGACGACTACGAAACCACGGATGGCAACTGTGATGACGATAATAGTATTACAGACTGCAATTGTTCGTCGAGTTCGGAAAGAGTAATAGAATTAGGATTGTATGTAGGTATTTATAAAGTTATATATAGATACATATATATATATATATATATATATATATATATTGTTGGAATTGAGTACACATTCAAAACACTCATCGTAGACCTGCATGTACACCTAGTGACCCTCATGTTAAACTTTTGAAAAATTCTGGTGCTGCAGTTAGACAAAAAGAATATGCTAGTATTATTGGTAGCCTTCGCTACGCTACTGAATGCACTAGACCTGACATTGCATATGCTGTAGGTGTATTATGTAGATTTACGAGTTGTTCTAGTTCTGAGCATTGGAATGCTATTGACAGAGTCATGAGGTACTTGAAAAAGACCATGAACTTAGGACTACATTATGAAAGGTTTCCCGCTGTCCTTGAGGGATTCAGTGATGCAGATTGGAATTCATTTTCGGATGATTCCAAGGCCACAAGTGGATACGTTTTTAGTATCGCTGATGGTGCTGTTTCTTGGAGGTCCAAGAAACAGACTATTTTAACTTACTCTACTATGGAGTCTGAGTTAGTTGCTCTAGTTGCAGCTAGTGAGGAGGCAAGCTGGTTGAGGAACCTCTTGTCTTACATTCCTTCATGGAATAGGCCTATACCTCCGATCTTAATCCACTCAGATAGTACTGCTGCCATAGCTAAAGTACAAAATGCTTACTATAACGGTAAGAGATTAACAATTCGTCGCAAGCACAGTACGGTGAGAGAGCTCCTCACGTCTAGTGCTGTTACTGTGGATTTTGTCAGATCAGAAAGTAATCTTGTAGATCCTTTGACGAAAGGATTGTCTCGAGATAAAGTTTGGAATACATCAATAAGGATGGGATTGAAGCCCATTTAGGATCACAGTTGGTGGGAACCCAACCTATATGACTGGAGATCCCAAGACATAGGTTCAATGGGAAAAACACATCATACTGTGATTGAAATCATGCAACCTAGGAGTTTTACCACTCTTTAGTCCATCCTGATGTGCATGTGCATGATATATTGTAGCGTTAGTAAGGATGAGCTTGGCTCTTAATGAACTCTATATCTCTGAATGAGAGGAGTGCCTAGCTACAAGAGCACTCACCGGGGTGTTTGTAAAGTGTGGCCGCTTCTATGAGAATGGGGCTGATTCTCTAAAAACATTCACCTATACTGGGATAAGCATAAGGCCGGAATGTGCTGGCATTTAGAACTTGCACCTGGTAGAATCACGTGTGGTTTTCCTTCACTATGTAAAAACGGGTAACGAGTTCAAGACTGAAGATCACTCATTATTCTTGCATTTTGAGGATTGTCCACTATGTAAGGTTCAAGTCTTCGGACACCTTACCTATGCATGGTTCTATACTTTTGAGAAAAAAAAACCGCTTCTTTTAAAATTAGTGTTTTAAATATATAAGTGGGGGATTGTTGGAATTGAGTATACATTCAAAACACTCATCTTGTTGACAATACTATCTCATGGCCCAACGGTTAAAGTTTTGAGTTCACAAGAGGTTGGGGGTTCGATTCCTACATTCTACATGATATATATATATATATATATTTATATTTATATTTATATATCTATGACCGGGCCGGGCCTTAGGGCCTTGGGGGTCTAATTGAAAAAAAAAACAGAACTCTTTTTTTTCGAACTGTCAGAATTCAAAAACGTTTTTTTTATTAAAGAAATATAAATGTTTCAAACTTAAATAGACAAATTAAATGATATTCATTATATATCCGTTTTTTCTATTAATGCATACAATTTAATAGCTTATGGTTACAAGCTATAAGTATAGATCATCTTTGGGGAGAAAAAGATATAGAAATACAGAAACAGAAAAGAAAAGAAAAATTCTATCATTCAATTCTTTCTTAAAATCTATTTTCTGTAGTTTTTGTTTGCTGATTGCTGGTGCAAGTTGGTACGTGCTGCGATTGGAGTCTTGGCAGCACTGTAAATCAGAAGCTCGTTGTATCCCGAGAGAAGTATTTGGTGATCAACGATTCATCTCCAGAATCGGCCAAATAGTTTCTTAAAGAAAGTGCAACCCACGCCTCGAGCTACTTCTCACTTTCTTCCTGTTGCAGATCAATTCCAGAAAGTTCACTTGGTACACTCAGGTCCAATTCTTCTAACATATATATATATATATATATATATATATATATAGACACACACAAAGTGATAGATAGAGTGAGAGAGAGACAGTGAGAGGGCTTCGGGTGCGGGACGGTGGCAAGGTTGCGATAAGGAGCTCAGGTAGCAGTGGCGGTGAGGTGGTAGCGGCAATTGAGAATAGGGCAGCAACGATGAGGTTCAGGTTGCTGGCGATAGCAAAGGAGAGAGGAGGCGACAGTGGGGAGGAGGCTTCGAGTTTGGGTTTCGAAGTGATTGGAGCGTGGTTTTCGGTGATGGCAATGGAGGAGCTTCGTAGGAGGTCAACGGCAGTGGTGTGCGTTGATGGTGCTAGGAGAGGAGGTGGCTGGCGGGGTTGTAAGGAGGTGGAGCTTCGGGATGGTGGTGGCTGGGTTGGAGGGGTGGTGAGATGGGTGCTCGGTGAGGAGGTGGCTGCAGGTGGTGGAGAAGGTGGAGCTCGGGGGTGTTCAGGGGTGCAGCGAGGAGTGTTGATGAGGGTGTGGAGGTCAGGAGTGAGATATGGAGCTTGGTCGGGGTGGAAGATGAAGAAGAGGGAGTCGGAGCTTGGTAGGAGGTGGAGATGGCGGGGTGATGTGGGTGGCGGTGATGGTGGAGCTGGTCGATGGTGATGGCGTGTGGGTGGTGGCATGAGGCAGGCGGGGGAAGGTGAGAGGAGGATGAAGCTCGGGGGTGAAGAGAGGGGGCTGCGGTGGGTTGCGGTGAAGTGCGGTGGTGGTGGTTGTCGAAGGTTGTGAGGATGCAGGGTGAGGGTGACGATGAGGAGAAGGTGAATTGGAGGTGGTTCGGGGGCTGTTGGGGTGAGAGAAGATGATGGTGGAGGTATGAGGCAGTGGAGGGAGAGTTTGGATGTTGAAGGCAGTGGGTGTTCGGAGTTTGAATGTGCGAAGATGATGAATGAGGAGTTGGGTTTGGTCGGGTGTTTGAGTGAGGTGGAGCTTGGTTGTGCGTTTATGAAAGATGAAGAGATGGAGTGTGTTCCCAAAATGAAGAAGAGGTGGTGGGGTGAATGTATGCAGGTATGTGAATATATATAGGAGTGAGAGAGATGTGGAATATATATATATATACTAGATTTGTTCGTTCTTTAAAAGAGAACGAACAAACATTTTCAATAGCAAACACTCAGTTAAAAGAGAAACAATATTTTCTTCAATCTAAGAAAAACTCTCCCACAAAAGCAATACTGCCAGTAATTCCTTCAAATCTAGAAGGACAAATCCAAACAAACAAACAAACAGCTTAAATTAACTAGTTAAAACAAACAGATAATTAATTGAATGAAAGACAATGATCTAATTACGTGAAGTGGTCAATGCCACCTGCGACCTCTTCTCAAGACGAAATCCAGAATTAGCAGAGTCATCTGCAGACCAAATAAAGATCCCGAAAAGCTTCCCTTGCTTCCTCAGAGTATCACATGCATCAAAAAACCCTGTTTCCGGTCTCAACCCTCCACTGTTCCCGTCAGTAGCAAAGCTCACAAGCACATTCCCTCCTTGGTAATTCCTACTCTGATCGTCAAAATGCTTTAAGAACTGTGATACCGTCGTGCTTTTATCATAAGCATAGAACTGGAAGTTGACAAAGTCTATTGACTGCCCAAATTCCTTCCACAGTGCCAAGTAATGCTTCTGAACATCTTCGTCATCAAAAGGAGCTATCGACGCGAAAGATATCACACCGTTATTTTTCAAGGTCGTTACTAGCCTTCCAATGCACTCTGCAAAAACATCAGGTTCCGCGCTGAAATGTTCATAGTCGATGTCAATGCCATCTAGATCAAACTTTTTGATGATTTTAGTGAGCGAAGATACTGCATTTTTGACCCAGGAGTCAACAGATGAGGGTTGGAATTGGACTTGCGTATTTTCAGCAACGCTATCTCCACCAATCGAAAGGCCAACTTTCACGTTAGGGTTCTTCTTCTTAATAGCAGCAACAGCAGCGGGAGAGAGGCTGTCTGTGTCCCAAAATACGTCGAATTTACCGTTAGTCGGGGATGGGGAGTCAGAAGTAGTGTAGTCAATGGCGAAGGAAAGGAGGAAGTGGAAGTCGACTTTTGGGTCAATGGGGACATCTGTAAACTTGACACCATTGAATTCTGCACCAATGTAAGATCGGAAGAGGAATTTGGAGGCTGCAAAGGATGGCGAGGAGAAGAGCAAGAGGAGGAGAAAGAGTGAAACGATGGGCAAGTTAAGGGAAGACATTGTTATTATTGAATTGATGTAATTGATGAGGAATTGCTAATGGTTGATGTTGGTATTTATAGACTTGAATATAAGTATTGAAAGATTGCACATTGTTTTGAAATGTTTTAAGAAATAATATAGATCTATGTATGGATGAATGTATCTATTCTAGCAAATGTTTGGGCTAGCTGTTTGGATATACAGTAGCAGATTCATTCTTTCGGCTACTAAGCTTTTAGTGGTTGACTGATCAGCTCAGAGGGTTGCACCGGCCGGCTACTAATGATGTGCAGATTAATCAAAACTGCCAAACCTCAAGCATCATTCATTTCATTTTTTGTTTCTTCTCTCATTCTCCCCTTTTACAGTCATACAGTAGAGTATACGGTTTTTTGTTGTTGGATAAAACGGATAAAGTAACAGCGATCGCCAAGAGTAATAGTACAACCAAAACATTACAAAACAAAAGAGCATAAGTAGTTTTTAAAGAAACGACAACACTATCAAGTTGTTCTGCTTGAGGGCTGATCATTGATTTTACACTTTTTTCCGCCTTGTAAACGGAGGAAGGAGACCTTTTGATTTTCCAAACAATTTTGCAGATTTCCCAAAATTGCCTCACAAAAAGGCTGGAATAAACAAGTAAAATGCAGACTCATTACTACGGCCACATCGAACAAAAAACCTGTCCCATTTCTAAGTTTCACTTATTTAAATTGTCCACAGTAAGAAGTTTGTTATGTATCTACAGCCATATTAAAACTCAAACTTTCAATGGTGCCACATAAAAATTAAGTTTAAAAAATATTATTGTCCACTTTTTACAAATTAAGTTTGATTCTCTCTTCTCTGAAACCGTTTTCTTCCACACTATCTCCCTTCTCTACCACCATATCAATGGACAGAGTATGTAATCTAAAATATCAAGTATGTAAAAAGTTCAGTGATGTTTTGTTAGGAAAAATACTTAATAGCTACCGTTGTTAAGTGGGATGAAAGTTCATGGGAGTTGCACTGATCAATTAAACAAAACAAATGCATTGTCTTTTGCTTGAACTCATTAGTCATTCATTTGCTGTTTGTTCTGTGATATTATACATCAACTTTCAACTACTTAACTCACATTGCTGTCACTTTTTATTCAAAAAAAAAAACTCACATTGCCACTCGAAGTCACTAATTACTGAACAGAAGTAGACAACTATCTAAATCTGAATTGATAATAGTACTTTGACCTCTTCATACGAATATATATTGAATATATGGTACATAACAAAGCAAATGGGGTTTCCGGAAGAAATATAATTAAATGGGAAGCCTCACCCCTATCTTCTACTTCTAGACTTACTGCTTGTCATCATCTTTAGTTGCATGGAAAACTTCATGAAATCTTTATTTGGTTGGCAGGAGATTCCGAGAGAGTAATTGTTGACCTAAAGTTTGGTGTGCAAAAAACGAATTATTAAGACTAATATTTTCAGTTGAGATCTACAGGATTTAGAGAGAAGGTAATTCAAAACAAAAAACCAAAAAGATTAGCAATCAAGCAAAAGAGGAATGTATCAAAGAAGATTGCAAATATCAAGAAGATTTGAACTCAAGAAACATGTGTTTTAAAATCCTCAAAGAAGCCAGCAAAGATGGATTATTTATTTCTATTTATGTGAGAAAATACAATGTAAAGAATCGTTGATTGAATAATTAGTTTCGGAAATTATATAAAGTGGATTCGCCAAATAAATATCAAGCTGCAAGATAGTGGGCGACCACACATATGTTGGTCGACCGTCACACAGTCGACCGCTCATCATAGTGCAAAAATGAGTTAGTCCACCGGCCACCTCTCGACTTTCGAGTTAAGGGTGGACGGTCGACTGCTCAACAAAGCGGTCGACCGTACTCATGCAGAATTGACAATTTCGGAAATATCTTTTCATTTTTTGGAAATAAACAATTCCCCCCTCTATAAAAATTCTGAGAATCACTGTTCAGGGTGTAAAGTATAGTGGAACACTTATAGCGAAGAATTGGTACAAGTAAACAGTGTGGACGTAGACCTGAGGGTCGAACCACGTTATATCGCTGTGTCTTACGCGCTTGCTCTGTTTGCTTAACTAACTCTATCTCTTAACTTTACGCATTTTATTTAAGTTTTTAATTTTCGCACAATCACCCTATTCACCCTCCTAGGGTGATTTACAGTGGTATCAGAGTGAGTTGCTCATAAATATCTTAAAAGCTAGAGCAAAAGGTCTAATGGCCGAAATCCCTCATCCTCAAGGCTTGTACACATCGAAGTCATCCAACTCCAATAGAACAAGTCTGACACGCTCATCTTATTTTGATGAAAAATGCTATAATGTTTGGAAAGTTCGTATGTCTCACATTTTGCAGATGTCAGGAGAAGAAGTTTGGAATGTTTGTGTAAACCAAGTAGATATCATTGTCAGTGATGGAAAGAAGACTTTCACAAAAACTGAGCTAGCTAGCATCGAAAATTAGAAATTCCAAGGCTATGACAGCACTTTTTGCAAGTCTGAACAATAAAGAGCTGTTGCGATGTGGGAGAAATTGCAAAACAGCGTATGAAATATTGAACAACATGCTAAAATGGCATGAAGGAACTGCATCCGAGGTAAAGATAAAAGTTAATTGATGTTTTTATAAGTATGATGTTTTTCGCATGATTCCAGGAGAAAACGTTGATCAGATGCATGCCCGTTTTGATATTATTGCACATGAGCTTGAGAGCTTAGATAAGGGGTTGGATGATGATCGAAAGGTCCAAAAACTCATAAGTTGTCTCATGTATGAATGAGACATAAAAGCTGCTACAATGTTGGAGATGCTTGAAGAGAAAGGATTCGACTCCTACACTTTTCAGGATAAATTGAAGACATATGAGATAGAGATGGACGAAACAAAGAGGTACTGGCAGAACATTGGGATTATACCCAAAACTGAAGAGAAGACCATTTCCTTGAAAGCAGCAACTTCACAACCATCAAAATCAGAATCAGACAATGAAGAATCAGATGAAGATATCACACTGCTAACTAAACAATTGAGTAAGTATCTCAAACGAAAAAAATATTGCATGTCTCAAGGAGGAAGAGACAGAGACAAAGAGAACATATGTTACAAATACAAGAAGCCAGGACATATATGCACAAACTGTCCCCTCTCACAGGACAGGAACAAAGATTATCATCACTATAGCTCAGGATTCAGAAAGAAGGCATTAAAGGCAACATGGCTTGATTCAGATTCAAGTGATGAAGAGCAAGAATACAACAACTTCAGATTTATGGCTCTTGGAGATGGTAAGGTGCAATCACCATTCCAAGAAGAGGTAATTGAAAAACCCACCTATGATGATCTGGTTAATATATGTAATGGATTAAAAGATTATGCAAATAAATTATGTCGTGAATTGAAACAATATAAATAAATGTCTAATGAATCACATGACTCATGCATTGCCAAAAACAGAAAGCTGAAAGATGCAAATTTGTCGATTATTGAGAAATTTGAGTCATTTAGGAAGGATCATTATTTATTGTTGGAAGAAAATGAATGTCTGGAACAACAAGTTCAAGAATCCCTGGCAATAAATAATGAAAACTTAAAAGAAATTCATGAGAATATGTTTATATTACTAAACTCACCGATCACCTAAATGAATGCAAAAGGAAATTTGGCGAGGTAGTGGAAGGTTGTAAGGAAGCACTCGAACAAAATACTTGATGCTACTCTAGATAATCTTCGTTGGAACACTAAAGACGATGAGGAAACTAGAAAAAGACTTTGTAGTAGAATAATTGAGCTCGAAAAAGTTGTTGAAAAATATAAAGGGCCCAATTATCTTATGACAAGGAATTCAAGATCATATCATGATAATCGATGACTTGATTACAATGAGCCACTACAACGTCAAAATACTAAGCAATTATGTCATACACATATGTATAGCTATTCAAAATCTTGTCACACACATGTGCATAGTTACTCAAATGAAGAAAAAAAAAATCTAAGCATAGCTACTGAAACAAGGCATAATCGAATTACCTGTCACTATTGATGTAGATTAGGGCATATTTCTTATAATTGTACTTTAAAAAGGAATACTAACTTCGTTTGGGTGAAGAAGAATACAAGTTTAGGAACAATACCTACTTGGGCACCTACTAATCTTAATGTAGGTGCATCAATGTATTCAATCTAATAATCCGTGGCATCTTGATAGTGGATGTTCAAATCACATGATAATAAAATATTTTGCATCACTATCAAGAGGAAAAGGAAAGGACATCGTTCTTGTTTGCGCACTAGCCAAAATGTTAATGGTAAATAAATTTTCGTTCAATTTTTTCAGTAACAATATTATTTTTTTGGTAAAGTAACTATTAGAAAATAAGTACTAATGTTTACTATCTGCTAATAAACTTATAAACTCAAATGAATTAGCACAAGAACAAATATGAGACATTTCTGTTTTGTTTTATATTATACCTTGTTCTACTAATGAAGGTATGTGAAAGAAGCTTTCAAAGAAAAAACAGGTTGAGTTTGAGATAAATGTGATGAGAAACAAAAAATATACTGGACTACAAGTACAACAATGCAATGTGTTGCTGCTTATTTTGGTGTGGGAGCAAACAGATTGTGAGTTAAAAATTTATGGAAACTACTAAAAATCTGACTTTGACCTTAGCCGTGAAATGCGGTTAGAGCTCCTGAGCGTTGATTGACCATTTGTGATCTAAATCCGACGGTTGCTGATGCGACCGATAGACCTGCAAAAAACCTGAAACATCGGGGGGGTGGCCCCAGCGATAGACCCTCCGACGCTCAAGTCAGAACCAAAAAAGAGAGAGTATGAGAGAGAAACTGGTGAATTATTGATTACCTTCTGACTGTGGAGGGGGGAGGGTATTTATAGCCTGAGGAACATATCAAGAGATCGATCTGGAACCGTTGGATCGATATGAATTTCTTTTCTCCTTTATCCTCGTCCCCTTAAAGAGATAAGTTCTCTTGTTAGGAGATAAAAGATTTGACTCATAGCCTGCATGGGCTAAGTGTCTCTCTTAATGGGCCTAGTCTGTCACTTTTTATGGGCTTGAAAGAAGCACATGTCTTGGAGAAGGCCCGAACCTGTTAGAGAGGACCGTTATGGTTAATCTGCTTGTAGCATCTTTGAGATCTGTGCTGGAATTGTACGGCCCTGTTTTACTACAATTTTTACCATCATCATAAGCCCTCCCTTCTCGGAAGGCAATTTTCTTGGCTTTCGGGGAGTAGTACGCCTTACTTTTGGACTCTAGAGTACAATCTTAGTAGTCAGGGTGCTCGGAGATACCTGGAACGGATCAGTGGCTTCGGAAGGCAGTGAATATCTTCTTGGATTTTCCCAGATTATATTGCACTTTTCCGATTTTTTCTGGAATTTTCTGAAAATTTTCCCAATTTTAAAATCACTTTTCGAATTTTATAATTAATAAATCCAATTTTAATTATTTTTGAAAAATTTTAAATTATTTTTCCAAATTTAAATAATTATTTTTGAATTTTTAAATTAATTTTCAAATTTTAAATGATGGCTACGTGGCGCAATCTGAAGCGTTGATCAACATCGGTCTCCCTGCTGAGTGAGATCAGACAGCGGAGAATTGAGCGTGGCTTTGGGAACGGAGACTGGCGATGTGACTCAATCACGCGTGTCCATACCGCTCGCGCTCGAACTTCTGAACGATCCAAGGGCTAACAACGGCGACCTCGTAGCTCGACCGACCATTTCGTCAAGCTGTTGCCAATTTTTTTGGTCGAGCTATGTAGTTGGGTCTTCGTCGGAGCTATGGGGCTTTAATCTTGGTCGAGCTATGATTATTGTTGGCTTTGGTCAATCTAGGAGGTTTCCACCGTTTTGGTCGAGCTATGGGGTCGAGCCTTTTCGTCTAGCTATTTTTTTGTCGAGTTATTCCCCTCATTGAGCAATGAATTTCGGTGAGCTATTCATCTCGTCGAGCTTCGTCGAGCCATGGGTTTAGTCGTCGAGCTATGGCTCTTCTTCCCGTCGAGCTACAGACTTGGCCATCGTCGAGCTATGAGTTCGCTGTTTGAGCTATTCCCCTCGTCGAGCTATGTACTTAGGTTCTTTTTTTTTGGAGCTTGGTCGTGCTCTATTTTCGGCGAGCATGGCGACAAGTTTGTATACCGAGCTTCCTCGATGGTGGTGCTTTTGTCGGCGGGTTCGAACTTGGCATCGACGAGGAGCTAGGGTGGTGCTTTGATGAAGGCTTTGGTCTCAGTGGGGCTCGAGCGACGGGGTTTTTGAAGAAGCTCTGTTGAGCTCCGTTTTGAAGAAGTAGGGAAGGAGGGTTGCGGGTTTTGGATACCGGGTTTGGTTTGGATCCGACCCAAATCCCTTTTAGCTCTATTTTGAGTGAAATGGGCTTTGGATTTGGATCTGAATTCGATTATGATGCAACCCGGGCCTTCTTGCCTTTATTTATTCCAAAAAATCTAACTCCTTGAAATTTTCAGGAATTTTGGAGCTTGAATGTTTACAAGGAGCTTGGGTTTGATTGCGTGAAACTTGATGTTGTATATTGTGCCCGAAGTTGTGTTCGAGTTTTGTGGCTCTTTTGATGAGTCATCACTTATTGTACTTGTCGATCAAACATCGCAGTGCTGATTTTGGTGAACCACTCTTTTGTCGACCAAGCGTTGTGTTGTTCACTTGTTTTGTCGATCGAGTGTTTCATCGTTGGGCGAGCATTTTTTCAGCCTAGGAGCAGAGTGCTTTGATCGTTGGATCTTAAGTATGCAGCTGACTGATGCAGACTTGCTGTTTGATCCCAGCAAGTTTATTGAGGTAATTCTAGGTTGGAGTTGAACGTTCGGGCTTGTCATTTGCGCCCGGCAAGTTTAGAGAGACAACTCTCTGGCTGAGTTGACATATAGCTTGCTGTTGGATCCCAACAAGTATGGAAAGAACTCTGTGACGGATTTGGACGTTTCAGCTTACCGTTTGTGTTCAGCAAGATTAGGGAGGCAACTCCGAGATAGAGTTGATGTAGAGACTGCCGTTTGATTCTGGCAAGTTTTTAGAGAGAGCTCTGAGATAAAGTTGACGTAGAGACTGCCGTTTGATCTCGGCGAGTTTAGAGAGAGCTCTGAGATAAAGTTGAGCTTGAACTTGCTGTTTGGTCCCAACAAGTTTATAGAGGTTACTCCTTGATCGAGTTGATTTAGAAACTGCCGTTTGATCCCAGCGAGTTTGGAGAGGCAACTCGTAGTGGAGCTGAGTTGGGACTTGTTGTTTGATCCTAACAAGTTTATAGAGGTTACTCCTTGATCGAGTCGAGGTAGATATTGCTGTTTTGGTCAATGAAATTACTATTTGCGCCCAACAAGTTTTGTAGAGACAAACTCGAAGATAGGGCTGGAACTTGTTGTTTACGCCGATCAGGTTTTATGGAGCCGATTTTAGAATGGCGGTGGATGTAGAACCTACTTCTTACGCTAAGCAAGTTTTGTAGAGACAATTTTAGGCCGGTGTTGAGTTGCGGTCAAGCCACAGGGGTGGAGTTGATTTAGAAACTGTCGTTTGATCCCGACGAGTTTGTAGGGAACTCTAAGATGGAGTCAGTTGTTTGAACTTACTGTTTGCGCCCAGCAAGTTTTGTTGGGAGAAAACTCCGTAGCGGGGTTAGGCATTAAACTCGCCGTTTGAGCCTGGCAAGTTTGGAGAGACAACTTGTCACGCCCTGCTTCTCAATATACGGAAACATAGGCACGTAACAAAGACCTAGCGAATGATATAAGTATGCCAACTCATATCATTCATAAGCTGTACAATACCAGTAAACTCAACAATGCAATAATAATCACATAAACGAGAATATAATGCAATAACCGATATCTGAGATACAAGAACTTACCAGATAGCCAAAGAATATGCAATGCAATAACAACTCGACGAGAGCTTTAAGTAACCCATCGTCTGTACCTGTATAACATAACTCAAAAGAAAGATGGATGGAGCACCCGTTAGACCAAGTTACGGGCCGCAAGTAGTACAAGCAAAATATGAACAAGAGACAAGATATGCAGGAAAACAAAAGAATTGGGAATTCAAATACGAAACGAATATGATAACGAGAAACGACATGTATAACAAGAAAGAAACAAGGACTAACAAGCAGGAAAACTAGAACTGGCGATGCAAATGTAATATAACATAATCAAGGTAATGCAGGTAACAACTAGAATAAGACTCAAAATATAACTAATCAGGAATGAGGAATACTGTAACAGGAAATATGACATATAAACGAAAGTTATGCAAACTTGTAACGGGAGTCATGTGAACTAGTAACAGGTGAAAGGTAACGGGTAATAGGTACATGTAACAGGTATCAGGTAACAGGTAACATCTAAACTTATAAACTTGTAACAGATATCAAATAAACATGTAAACTTAAACATGTAAACTTGTAACAGATATCAGATAAATATGTGAAACAGGTGACAGGAATATGCAGGTGAAATATATTATTCTTAAGTCTTTTATTTAATCCTATCTAATGCATCACTCATGCATCCCATACCACATGGTTGCTGCATACAAACAAGTTACGTTTAAATTTAGCGGTGAATTTTATAGGGCCGTGTACTCAGGCATCATATAAATAGGTAAACAGATAAAATGAAACAGGTAAACAGACTCATGAACCATGTAATCATGTATTCATGCAAACAAGTGGGAAACACGACCCCGCTTCCAAGTACACCTTCTTATAGGGAAGAATGTAGTCAGGTAATCATATAAATAGGTAAACAGACTCATGAATCATGTAATCATGTATTCATGCAAACAGGTGGGAAACACGGCCCCCCTTTCGAGTACACTTGCTTATATTATCCACTACTAGATTTTTTCTTAACCCCGGTTTAATTACTTATTCTTTTTACCCAAACAGACATGAATGTACAAAATCAGGGACATGTAAACATGTCAGGGACAGTAACCAGGTTCAGACTTGGTGGAAAACATGTTCGGATGCCTTAAACAAAATTATAAATATTGAAACAACAAGAACTCCAAATCTGGACAGTAGGATGTTGCTGCACCAAAACTGAAATTCTCGCTGCTACAGAAAAGCAAATCTAGACCCGTCAGAAGTTCTAGAAACTAGAATCTGTTTCAGTTCCAGCGAATATACACACGATATATAAAAATCACAGAAACTAGGTTCAAATTCTTGTTCTTTACAGATTTTATGTTCAGGTAGAAGCTTAGGGTACAATTCTTATACTCATAAATCAGTAAAGAACTCATTTAAAAATTCTAGAAAATTTATAATTAGGTTCTTAATCATGTTAAACAACATACTGGAATTTATCAGGTCTTAATTATACTTTTAACATGATATTTAAATTAGTTAATCGAGAACATATACTTCAAAATAGAAATCTGGAATAAAAAACGCACAACACTAAAAACAACATATCCTGTAATCTACATATCAAATTTTAGATCCGTCGAATGTCCTGGAAACCAGAAACATGGCACATTTCTTATTTATAAAGTTCTAACAGATTCAAAATGTAACTAAGTCAAAATCTGATTACAAGTCAAATCAGACGGAAGGACAAAAATATGCAATTTGATATCTAGGATCTTTTGATGAGCATCGAACCATAGAGGCAAATAGATTGATTCGATTGAACATATATATCGAGTTATTTAATCATGGAATGATTTCAAGGCATAATAAACAAATCGACGATTCAATTAATTGAAATTTGCAAAGATATTTTTCATGAACATGGACGAGTTTCAAAACATGATAATCAAGCAAAATTACTAACTGCGGGAGGTCAAATAAAAAGCTTGTACAGAACAATAAAAATTTACAAGGTACTTGCCTGATAGACGATGATCGGAAGTGAGACGAGCGACGGCGGAAACACGTGCAACACACGTGTACAACGAACACAACAAGAGCATAACAAGAGCAAAACAACGGCACGAGCGACAATAGCAAGAGGGCAAATGCAACAGAGAGTGGCACGAGACAGCAATGCACATCGAGAACAACAGCAACTCGATAGCAAAGAAGGGGACAACAACGGAGGAAGACGAAGGGGAGGGGGATTCAGGATTATGCTCGGGGTCGATAGAGGCAGAGCGATACAAGGGGCCTGCGGGGATGAGGCAGGAGATGAGTAGCAGCATTGGAGGAGGACAGTGGGAGCTCGGTGGTGAATAGAGGAGCACAGGGGCGAGTTTGGGGGTGAAGGTGACTTCGATGCGGATAATGGCGTCGGTGCCGGTTGTGGTTGATGAAGCTGTTATCGGTGACTCATGGAGGCAATGATAAATGAAGGCAGGGTTGATAGAGGAGCCAGTGGAGGTGGCACAACTCTGTTTTGGAATAAAACAGAAGGAGGAGAGTGATGGGTTTGGCAAGAGTAAAATATCTGAGACATAATTAGAATATATGGGAGATCTTGAAGATACATTGGATTACTTTTAAGAGATAGACAATATACATTATTTCAAAGAATATAATTTTATAGAAAATTATCATCTTTAAAAAAATCGATCCTATAAAGTTTTAAAGTTTTTTTATACTCCCTTTAATTTTACTTTGCAGGAGAGATTTCACGCTACGTCCACAAGTTGGTATCAGAGCCAGTACAGAGTAAGTAATTTTTTCTTAATTTCTATAATTTTATGTAAATTTATTACTAATTTATAAGCTATAGAATAGAAAAACTAAAATCTAATAATAAAAATAGAAATTATCTTAAAACCCAAAAACATTTAGAATTTAAAGAAAGGTCACACATCCTATAAAAAATAATATAAGAAGAATACTATAAAAATTTAATTAAGAACTAGATCATTTCACTAAATATTTTCTAAACAGGATCATTTCGCTAAATAAAAACAAAAAATAGGTCAGAAAGCTAATTAGCTCTCTTTCAGCCACTAAAGCTTTTAGTGGTTGACCGAGCTCAAAGGGTTGCATAGGCCGGCTGCTACTAATGTACAGATTAACCCGAACTGCCAAACCTCAAACATTATGTACCTCTTGTGATGTCTACTGAGTATTGATGCCGTAATTTTTTGTTTTATGTAGGGAATCAAGTTGCGACTAGAACCCTTAACTCGGTAGTTCATATGGAGTCCATTGCAGGCAGGAATATTCTACAGCTTGCCATGCTTTAACCATGCACATAAAGCTACGAGGAGAAAAAAAAGGGGTATTCTTTTAGGAAAATTCAAAAATGTTGTTATGAGCATTTGATTCTAAAATATCAAGTATAAGTGTACTAAGTACATGGAAGCTTAATCGCTTACATTTTTTTCTCCGAAAAAACGACTTAATAGCTACCGTTGTTAAGTGGGAGGAGGAAAGTTCATGGAAGTTGCACACAGTAAAACAAAATAAATGAAGTTAGAACGAACAGACATTTTCAATAGCAAACACTCAGTTAAAAGAGAAACAATATTTTCTTTAATCTAAGAAAAACTCTCCCACAACAGCAATATACTGCCAGTAATTCCTTCAAATCTAGAAGGACAAATCCAAACAAACAGCTTAAATTAACTAGTTAAAACAAACAGATAATTAATTGAATGAAAGACAATGATCTAATTACGTGAAGCGGTCAATGCCACCTGCGACCTCTTCTCAAGTCGAAATCCAGAATTAGCAGAGTCATCTGCAGACCAAATAAAGATCCCGAAAAGCTTCCCTTGCTTCCTCAGAGTATCACATGCATCAAAAAACCCTGTTTCCGGTCTCAACCCTCCACTGTTCCCGTCAGTAGCAAAGCTCACAAGCACATTCCCTCCTTGGTAATTCCTGCTCTGATCGTCAAAATGCTTTAAGAACTGTGATACCGTCGTGCTTTTATCATAAGCATAGAACTGGAAGTTGACAAAGTCTATTGACTGCCCGAATTCCTTCCACAGTGCCAAGTAATGCTTCTGAACATCTTCGTCATCAAAAGGAGCTATCGACGCGAAAGATATCACACCGTTATTTTTCAAGGTCGTTACTAGCCTTCCAATGCACTCTGCAAAAACATCAGGTTCCGCGCTGAAATGTTCATAGTCGATGTCAATGCCATCTAGATCAAACTTTTTGATGATTTTAGTGAGCGAAGATACTGCATTTTTGACCCAGGAGTCAACAGATGAGGGTTGGAATTGGACTTGCGTATTTTCAGCAACGCTATCTCCACCAATCGAAAGGCCAACTTTCACGTTAGGGTTCTTCTTCTTAATAGCAGCAACAGCAGCGGGAGAGAGGCTGTCTGTGTCCCAAAATACGTCGAATTTACCGTTAGTCGGGGATGGGGAGTCAGAAGTAGTGTAGTCAATGGCAAAGGAAAGGAGGAAGTGGAAGTCGACTTTTGGGTCAATGGGGACATCTGTAAACTTGACACCATTGAATTCTGCACCAATGTAAGATCGGAAGAGGAATTTGGAGGCTGCAAAGGATGGCGAGGAGAAGAGCAAGAGGAGGAGAAAGAGTGAAACGATGGGCAAGTTAAGGGAAGACATTGTTATTATTGAATTGATGTAATTGATGAGGAATTGCTAATGGTTGATGTTGGTATTTATAGACTTGTATATAAGTATTGAAAGATTGCACATTGTTTTGAAATGTTTTAAGAAATAATATAGATCTATGTATGTATGAATGTATCTATTCTAGCAAATGTTTGGGCTAGCTGTTTGGATATACAGTAAGCAGATTCATTCTTTCGGCTACTAAGCTTTTAGTGGTTGACTGATCAGCTCAGAGGGTTTGCACCGGCCGGCTACTAATGATGTTCAGATTAATCAAAACTGCCAAACCTCAAGCATCATTCATTTCATTTTTTGTTTCTTCTCTCATTCTCCCCTTTTACAGTCATACAGTAGAGTATACGGTTTTTTGTTGTTGGATAAAACGGATAAAGTAACAGCGATCGCCAAGAGTAATAGTACAACCAAAACATTACAAAACAAAAGAGCATAAGTAGTTTTTAAAGAAACGACAACACTATCAAGTTGTTCTGCTTCAGGGCTGATCATTGATTTTACACTTTTTTCCGCCTTATAAATGGAGGAAGGAGACCTTTTGATTTTCCAAACAATTTTGCAGATTACCCAAAATTGCCTCACAAAAAGGCTGGAATAAACAAGTAAAATGCAGACTCATTACTACAGCCACATCCAACAAAAAACCTGTCCCATTTCTAAGTTTCACTTATTTGAATTGTCCACAGTATGAAGTTTGTTATGTATCTACAGTCAAATTAAAACTCAAACTTTCGATGGTGCCACATTCAAATTAAGTTTAAAAAATATTATTGTCCACTTTTTACAAATTAAGTTTGATTCTCTCTTCTCTGAAACCGTTTTCTTCCACACTTTCTCCCTTCTCTACCACCATATCAATGGAAAGAGTATGTAATCTAAAATATCAAGTTTGTAAAAAGTTCAGTGATGTTTTGTTAGGAAAAATACTTAATAGCTACCGTTGTTAAGTGGGATGAAAGTTCATGGGAGTTGCACTGATCAATTAAACAAAACAAATGCATTGTCTTTTGCTTGAACTCATTAGACATTCATTTGCGGTTCAGTTCAACTTTCAACTACTTAACCTACATTGCCACTCGAAGTCACTAATTACTGAAAGGAAGTAGACAACTATCTAAATCTGAATTGATAATAGTATTTTGACCTCTTCATAGGAATAAATATTGAATATATGGTACATAACAATTGTTGGTGATAATCTTGTTATTCTGGTTTTTATTGTTAGTTTGTTTAGATTGCTGAGTTGTTTTGTTTGTTAAAACAACTTTGATTCTACTCTATCTCTTTACCTCAGATGTTTTGTTAAAACAACTTTGATTCTACTCTATAGTTGTTTCTACTCTATCTCTTTACCTCAGATGATTTGTTAAAACAACTTTGATTCTACTCTATCTCTTCAGCTCAGATGTTTAGCTATATATAGCTATCATTTCACCCAATAAAAATCAATCAAGTCTATTCATTTTACCACCAAAAAAAAACTGGTGTTCTGTTCTCTCTTTACTGGGCTTGATATGGCTAAAAATAGGATTAAATCGGGACCGTTCACATCGGAGACGAATCTTAAAGCTCAGGGGTAAAACGGTAATTTCACCTACTAACGGGTCCGAAGCGGGTACTGGGTCTCCTCCTCACAGATCCAACAACCCGCGAACGGATCCATCTCAACTGGGTACGGGTCCCGACCCGATACAAACCCAGACCAGCAAGAGGAGCTGAGGGTCACTGATTTGACCAAATCAACGAGCCTAATTTGCAATTATCCTCTCACCGGGAATTAAGGGATTACATTCCTAATCTGATTACGAGGATTTTATGCCTTATCAGATCACAGGAATCACATTCCTAATCTGATCCCAACGGCGACTATAAATACCCCCCACCTACCACTGTTACAGGTGAATCAAGACTTTTCAATAAAAAGCTCTTTCTTAATCATATCACTGGTTACTGATAAGAGCGTCGGAGGGTGCGTCGCTGGGATCAAACCCGGTGTCTCGCACTTTCCTTGCAGGTATTCGGCGGGAGTCAGCGGCCCAACTCCGGCGAACAGGTTCGGATCTGCTATTCAGGTTTCTCGCGAACCCACAAATTCATCTGTTTACTCCCACACCGAAATCAGCGGTAACAGATTGGCGCCGTCTGTGGGAAAACCATACGAATAGCCGCCACCTCTTCCTCGTCGACTAGCTCTTCTCCAGCCATGCCTCCCAGAAAGGTCAGATCTAGGGGGTCCAACCGTGGACCCAACCCCGCTGATCAGCAAGAGGTAGTCCCCATCCAACCCGCTCCGCAGCAGGGACAACCCCCGCTTCAAGTGGAGGACCCGCTTCAAGATCAGCCTCCTCTTCAGAATCAGCAACCCCCCAGGGTTCCCACCGGTCCTCAGAATGCCGGTGCGGGGGGCTCTCGTATGAAGCAACCGCTCAATCAGGACCGCATCTCCATACACAACACCTCTACGGATTCCATGGCCTCTCACAATCCCCAAAATCAGAAGAAGGAAGAGGACCTACGCCACAGTCTGGACGAGAAGCGGGCCCGAGAGGAGCCTCCCGCCAACAACGTCCGGGTGAGCGGTCCCCTCACCACCGAGATTATAGAAGGTCTCCTGTCCGAAGGGGAAGAAGAGAGTCACCCGGGCATTACAGGAGGAGGCGCCACTCTCCTGCCAGCCGGCATCAGCCGCGGAACAATGAGGCGCCCATCACTCGCGCCGAGTTCCTGCAGTTTCAAGCAACGATGTTGCAGGCTCTTAACCTCCGAACCAACAACAATGAGGCCCAAAGGGTTCCTTCGCCCCAACAGGTTCCCAGTCCTCGCCGTAGGTCCGCCTCTCCTCCGCCAGCTCCTAACCGTCGGCAGCATGAACTTAGCCCTCGCCGCTCTCGGGACGACCATCGTCGTAGCCCCGGCTCTCCCTCCTACGAAGACGAGTCCATAGACTCGTTCGACTACCGCGGGAGGGACGATGCCCTATACCGCCGTCTCCATGAGGTGGAGAGGCGAATCGGTCGGATGGATGAGGGGGAGGGGTCGAACAGCAGAACCATCCGTCCGAGCAGACCCCCTTTCTCCCGAACCATCATGGAGGCTCCCATCCCGAGGGGATTCGAACCCCCGAAGTTCGAAACTTACTCGGGGGAGTCGGACCCCGTGGACCACATCGAAAGCTTCAAGACCCTCATGCTCATCCACCAGGCTTCGGACGCCTTACTTTGCAAGACCTTCCCCGCCACCCTGAGGAGGTCAGCTAGGGAATGGTACTCCCGCCTTGCTCCCTCTTCCATCTTCTCCTTCGAGCAATTCGAGAGCCTCTTCATCACTCACTTCATGAGTAGTAGACACACAGAGAAGACCAGCCTCTCATTACTCCAGCTCCGCCAGGAGAAGGGAGAGAAGTTGAGAGACTATGTGAAGAGGTTCACTGCGGAGGTCAGGTCCATAGCCTCCCTAGACCAATCCGTCGCAACAGCCGCCTTCCAATCCAATGTCTTCAATTCCAGCCTCCGCTCCTCTCTTGCTAAGAAGCCTCCACGGAACTTTGCCGACCTCCTTCTCAGGTGTGACAAGTACATTCGTGCCGAAGAGGCCACCTACCTTCCAAGCTTCGGAGGGTCTACCTCAGGGACGAAACGAAAGTTGACCGAAGAAGAAGAGGCTAAGAATCTTCAGAGGGATGGCAATGGCCAGCGCCGCCCGACTCCTCGGTTTGAGAAGTTCACCCCCCTCGTTGCCAATATATCGGAAGTTCTTATGGAGGTGGACAAGGAAGGGCTCCTCCGCGCTCCCCCGAGAATGAACACACCTGGCAAGAAGAGGGACAAGCATAAGTGGTGCCGCTTTCACAGGGACCACGGCCACGACACAGAAGATTGTCGGGCTCTGAAGGAGGAGATCGAAGAACTCATACAGCGGGGGCACCTGACCAAGTTCGTCCAGAAAGAGGGGGCCGAGCTTCCCCATTGAGGAGCCAACAAACGAACTGAAGGGCCCGCCGAGCTTTACGACTCAGAACCTCCCGGCTCTTCCCAAGAGGTCTTCACCTTATTGTAGAAGTAGGACCCTGATTTTCAATAAGACCGATGCTTGTAATCCGGCCGATAGCATGTAATAAGGGCTCGCCATATTGAAGCAGCCACTTAGTTTATTTCAATAAAACTTTACATTTTTTCATTGGAAATTGTTGCTCTTGCTTCATCTCCACCTCTACCGATGGTTCGGAGTCCAACACTTGGCTCGATTCTACTTCAAATAACCTGCTCTTCAGCGGGTTAGAAGTGGTTCGCTATTCGAAATTGCTCCCACAACCGTTGACTACCTCTACCGATGGTTCGGAGTCCAACACTTGGCTCGATTCTGCTTCAAATAACCTGCTCTTCAGCGGGTTAGAAGTGGTTCGCCATTCGGAATTGCTCTCACAACCGTTGACTACCACTACCAATGGTTCGGAGTCCAACACTTGGCTCGATTCTGCTTCAAATAACCTGCTCTTCAGCGGGTTAGAAGTGGTTCGCCATTCGGAATTGCTCCCACAACCGTTGAACACCTCTACCGATGGTTCGGAGTCCAACACTTGGCTCGATTCTGCTTCAAATAACCTGCTCTTCAGCGGGTTAGAAGTGGTTCGCCATTCGGAATTGCTCCCACAACCGTTGATTCTCTCACATAAGTAGCGAGTTCGGAGCTACAGCTCTCCCCCAGAGTTCCTCCTTACACTTGTCTCACAAATAGCTCTCTTCCAGAGCCGAGCTCTTCCCTCCGCTCGCCCCCGAAGGGACCTCTTCTCGACGAGTTCGGAGCTACAGCTCTCCCCCAGAGTTCCTCCTTACACTTGTCTCACAAATAGCTCTCTTCCAGAGCCGAGCTATTCCCTCCGCTCGCCCTTGAAGCGGACCTCTTCTCAACAAGTTTGGAGCACAACTCTCTCCTAGAGTTCCTCCTTACACTTGTCTCACCAATGGCTCTCTTCCAGAGCCGACCTCTTCCCTCCGCTCGCCCCCGAAGGGACCTCTTCTCGACGAGTTCGGAGCTACAGCTCTCCCCCAGAGTTCCTCCTTACACTTGTCTCACAAATAGCTCTCTTCCAGAACTGAGCTCTTCCCTCCGCTCGCCCCCGAAGCGGACCTCTTCTCAGCAAGTTTGGAGCACAACTCTCTCCTAGAGTTCCTCCTTACACTTGTCTCACAAATAGCTCTCTTCCAGGGCCGAGCTCTTTGCTCCGCTCGCCCCCGAAGCGGACCCCTTCTCAACGAGTTTGGAGCTCAACCCTCTCATAGGGTCCCTCCTCACACTCGTCTCACAAATAGCTCTCTTCCAGAGCCGAGCTCTTCCCATCCGAGCCCCAACATCAAAGAGTCCGGTCGGCTGCCGAGCAAGTGCCTTCCCGATCCTGTAAACGGAGAAAACACACTTTCTCCTCAACATTCGTGTAAGATCTCGATCAGACGGCCCAGATCTTGCCAGCGACGCTAAACGACAAGATAGCGTTTTCTTGGGAACTGAGCCGTCTCGAGATTCGTGCCATCATCCAACGGCCCAGATCTTGCCAGCGTCGCTAAACGACAAGATAACGTTTTCTTGGAAACTGTGCCCGCCTCGAGATCCGCGCTGAGATCCAGCGGCTCAGATCGCTCCACGTCGCTCAGTATTCCTAGCCGAGCGACTAGCGATCCGACCCACTCGCGCCTCTTCTTCGCCCCAAGGGTCTTCCTAACCCAAGGGTCTTCCAAGCACAAGGGTCTTCCTGGCACATCTTCTCCGCCCCTAGGAGCGGAGCTCCTCTTCCAAAATCCCCAAGACCAAAGTACTTATCAACTTCATGAAGACAAGCATCTTGCGGGGCTATTTTGACCATGAAGGAGGGTGAATCTTCATCCCACTCCTAAACAGAAGTTGTAGATCTTCGAACTAGCTTCGAAACGAGGGGTCGCACGCCCCGATCGGACCACCGTAGCCCCGGGAAAGTGGACCTCAATGCAGCTGCGCCGAATAGCTCGGAAATCCGAGCCGAGCCACTCGCACGAGCCGAGCCGAGCCACTCCCATCCGAGCTCTTCCCATCCGAGCCACTCGCACGAGCCGAGCCGAGCTACTCCCATCCGAGCTCTTCCCATCCGAGCCCCAACATCAAAGAGTCCGGTCGGCTGCCGAGCAAGTGCCTTCCCGATCCTGTAAACGGAGAAAACACACTTTCTCCTCAACATTCGTGTAAGATCTCGATCAGACGGCCCAGATCTTGCCAGCGACGCTAAACGACAAGATAACGTTTTCTTGGGAACTGAGCCGTCTCGAGATTCGTGCCATCATCCAACGGCCCAGATCTTGCCAGCGTCGCTAAACGATAAAATAGTGTTTTCTTGGAGACTGCGCCCGTCTCGAGATTTGTGCCACCATCCAACGGCTCAGATCAAGCCACATAGTTTGGATCTCCAATCCGAGCTGCAAAATGGCCAAAAATTTGCCTCAAAATCCGCGCTCGGATTCGCCGAACAAGATGCCAAAAAAAAAAAAAAGAAAAAAAGGGGGGGGGGGGGGGGGGCGGGGGGGGGGGGCGGGGGGTACAAGGGGCCGGGTTCGGACCCGTTAAGGGATCCAACCCGAACCCCTTCCATCTCCTTCTTCAGCATTTTGGCGCCAAAACAGAACCCAAGCAAAGAACAAATAAAACAGCACAGTTCGTCACCTCCATCGCCAATACCGAACTCCCCCCCTTCGTCGCCAAGCTCCGACGAGCTTCGCCGTGGCGTCAAGCTTCGACGAGCTTCGCCGTGGCGTCAAGCCCCGTCACCGAGCTAGCATCCACCACCAGGCCAGCCATGGCCGAACCACGAGCCCCACGCTCGCCAATGCCGAACTCGAATCTCCACCTCCATGGCCGAGTTCCCAACCTCTCCGAGCCTCGCCAAGGCATAAGCTCCGCCAGCGAGTTGGACCGCCGACACCATGGCCGAGCTCCATCTCCAATTCCAAGCCCCTGTCTAGCTTCGAAAACCCATCGCACGGCTGTCAAACTCCCCCTCGAGCGGAGCTTCGAATCCAACTTCTCCTCGCCAAAACTCCACCACCGGCGAGCTCCGACCTCGTCAACATCGCCGAGCGTCGCCAGGACGCCGTGCTCCACGACAGCGAGCTTCCCTCGACGAGCTCCGAGCTCCGAGCTCGCCGCCATAGAGCTCGCAGTTCACCTCCGCCAACGAGCTCCGAGCTCTCAACGAGCGAGCTCAGAGAGGCGAACTCCGAGCCTCACTCAACCCCGAGATCTCCTTCGTGAGCTCTTCGCCTGCCTCCCATGCCGAAACTCCAACTTCACCACCGCCATGGCCAAGCTCACACTCCGGAGCTCCGACTTCCGAGCACATTCCTCACCGAGCTCCATGGACGAGCTCAGCCCTCAATGGCGTCGAGCTTCTCCTCCGGCGAACTCAGCTCCGAACTCGCCAACCTCCACTTCGTCGAAGCTCAAGAAGAGAACCCAACTCTTCTCCGAGCTCTCCTCACCGCCGAGCTCCCTCGCCATGGCAGTGACGAACCCCTCGCCGTGCCAAGCTCCACCTCCGACGACCACCTTCGAGCTCCAGACCCCATCGCCGAGCTCCTTCGTCGGAGCCCCCTTCAACGTCGAGTCGAAGACAGGGGGAAAAAGCAACGAAGAAGAAGAAAGAAGGAGCAGCGGAAAGAGAGAAGAAGAGGAAAAAGACAAAAAAATAATAATAATAATAATAATATATATTTATGCCACGTGGCGCCACGTGGTTGGGCGAAGTTACCTCTCGGGTCGGCTGCCGAGCAACCCCTTTCCGATCCTGCAATTGGAGAAAAAATCCAGCCGAACGACTACGACCGTTGGATCTTCCAGAAATTCGCGCTTCTGGTGATGGACGATCCAGATCGCGCCACGCGCGCTAAACGACAAGATAACGTTTTTTCGAAAAGCGCGCCTCCTCGAGATTCGCGCAGGGATCCAACGGCACAGATCGCGCCACGTGTCCCCGGATCTGATGGCACAGATCGCGCCACGTGTCAGGTATTATTTAATTTAATTAATTTATTTATTTAATTGTTTTTTTTATTTAAAAAATCCGAAAAAATATTTAAAAAATCGGAAAAAATTAATTAAAAATTCTAAAAAATAATTATTAATTCAGAAAAAATATTTTAAAAATTCTGGAAAAATAATTATTAAATTAGAATAATTAATTAATATTTTCGATAATTAATTATTTAATTCGGAAAATGAATAAAAAATTCAAAAAAATGAGAAAAAATTCAGAAAAATCTGGAAAAATCACCAAAAATCCAGACAATTCTGAGAATATTTTTGGGCATTTTACAAGCCCAGAATAACACCGTTACACCCCGAGCAAGATCCAAAACTCCTTTAAAGAACACCGATAAAATCCCGTACGCCATTAGAACAGTAAAACTACTCCTCAAAGACTGAAAAACTCAGTCTCTAGGAGTGGGGGGCTCGTGATATGGCTAAAAATAGGATTAAATCGGGACCGTTCACATCGGAGACGAATCTTAAAGCTCAGGGGTAAAACGGTAATTTCACCTACTAACGGGTCCGAAGCGGGTACTGGGTCTCCTCCTCACAGATCCAACAACCCGCGAACGGATCCATCTCAACTGGGTACGGGTCCCGACCCGATACAAACCCAGACCAGCAAGAGGAGCTGAGGGTCACTGATTTGACCAAATCAACGAGCCTAATTTGCAGTTATCCTCTCACCGGGAATTAAGGGATTACATTCCTAATCTGATTACGAGGATTTTATGCCTTATCAGATCACAGGAATCACATTCCTAATCTGATCCCAACGGCGACTATAAATACCCCCCACCTACCACTGTTACAGGTGAATCAAGACTTTTCAATAAAAAGCTCTTTCTTAATCATATCACTGGTTACTGACAAGAGCGTCGGAGGGTGCGTCGCCGGGATCAAACCCGGTGTCTCGCACTTTCCTTGCAGGTATTCGGCGGGAGTCAGCGGCCCAACTCCGGCGAACAGGTTCGGATCTGCTATTCAGGTTTCTCGCGAACCCACAAATTCATCTGTTTACCCCTACACCGAAATCAGCGGTAACAGGGCTCTTTTTACTACATTTGGTATCAGAGCTGCAGGTTGAGGACCAGTGAAGCTATGGAGTCGTCGAAGATCACCTTTCAATATTCAATGCTTACAAAGAGCAACTATGGAGCATGGGCGATCAAGATGAAGGTGTATATGCAAGCCCAAGGAGTATGGGGTGCCATTGCACCTACCGACCCGAAGGTGACCGTTGAAGAAAAGAAAGATAAGATGACCCTTTCTATTATCCATCAAGGGATCCCGGAGGAGACGCTGCTTCTATTGGCCGAAAAGGAGACGGCTAAAGAGGCGTGGGAAATGTTACAAACCATGCACAGGGGCGCCGAGCGCGTCCGGGAGGTGAAGGTCCAGACTCTAAAGAATGAGTTTGAAAATCTCCGCATGAAGGAGGCAGAGACGATTAACGACTTTGCCATGAAGTTGACAACCGTCGTCAGCAAGAACCGTGCATTGGGCGACAAGGTAGACGAGACCTATGTCGTGAAGAAATTTCTCCGGGTAGTGCCATCGAAGTTTCTACAGATCATATCAACGATCGAGCTGTTTTGCGACCTCAAAACGATGACTGTAGAGGAGCTCATCGGCCGTCTAAAGACACACGAGGAACGGTTGCGCGGTACTGGTGACAACGGTGAGGAGCAAGTCATGCTGTCCAGAGCCGAGTGGAAGGCGCGGGATACAAAAGCATCAGGCGAAGGATCTACTGGTGAATGGCAACATGGTAATGGCACTAGAGGTCGTGGTCATGGTCGTGGGCGTGGCCGAAGTCATGGACGAAGCAATGGTGCCCACGGGACCGCTCTCAACCATCGTGGAAGAAGGTTCGACAAGACCAAGGTACAGTGCTACAATTGTCAAAGCTATGGGCACTTCGCCTCTGAATGTAGTTCTAACAAGAAGGAAAGGGCTCACCTAGCCGAGAAGATAGAAGATGATGAACCAACACTACTTATGGCCATGCTTCATGAAGAGAAGGTGAAGATCCATGAAGAGAAGGTGCAGCAAATATTTAAAAGGTGACGAGAAGGACGAGAACCACCTATGGTACCTTGACACAGGAGCTACCAATCACTTGATGGGATATAGAGAGAATTTCACCGATCTTGATACGTCAGTAAAAGGTAAGGTGCGATTCGGAGATGGGTCTGTTGTTGATATTTGTGGCCGGGGTGATGTGTTGTTCAAATGCCAAAAAGAAGAACACAAGGTCCTGACCGATGTATACTACATTCCAAAGCTCCGCACCAACATTGCGAGCTTAGGGAAGCTTGATGAACATTGATGCAAGATGGTCTTGGAAGATGGGGTCTTATTCATGTTCGATCGACAAAGGCGGCTGATTGCGAAGGTGAAACAGTCGAGTAACCGGTTGTATATTCTCAACCTGAGTCTAACTCAACCGGTGTGCTTGCTGACAAGATACAACGAGGACGCATGGTTGTGGCATGCACGGTACGGACACCTGAACTTCCAATCATTGCGAAAGATGGCGCAAAATGAGATGGTGGAGGGAATGCCGTCTATTGAGCACGTTGACCAGCTATGTGACAGATGTATGGTAGGTAAACAACGACGTACACCGTTCTCTCATGAGTCACCGTATCGGGCAGAAAAGCCACTCCAACTCGTACATGGTGACTTGTGTGGGCCAATCACTCCAGCAACTCCGGGAGATAAAAGATATTTTCTTCTACTTGTTGATGATTTCACTCGGTACATGTGGGTTGAGTTTCTTAGGAACAAAGATGAGGCGTTGAGTGCTTTTAAGAAAATAAAAGCAAATGCCGAAATGGAGGTGGATCGCAAGTTGAAAGGGCTCCGAATCGACAGAGGTGGCGAGTTCACATCCAAGGAGTTTAGCTGCTATTGTGAGGACCTGGGAATTAAAAGGTTTCTCACCGCACCATATACTACACAACAAAACGGCATGGTTGAATGAAGAAATCAACCCGTCGTTGGTATGGCACGGAGTCTTCTCAAAAGCAAGAAGGTGCCCGGAATCTTTTGGGGAGAAGCAGTGGCGATGGCCGTACATCTTCTGAACCGGGCAGCAACGCGAAGCTTGGTAGGAAATGTTGGAATTAATTTTTGCAGTTTTTTGGGCCGGATTCTGGCAGGCTCCGGCCACCGGCGGCACCGGAAAATGAGTGGATTGCGATCCTTTCGACGAGTACTATTCCGTGGTGTACTCACTTGCCAAAAACGAATTCCGTATGAATGAGAAATGTTGGTCCAAAGTTGGGTACTTGAAATGTACTAACTTGGCAACTTGGAGAAAATGGATAGTCACATATCGAACATTGGGAAAGATTTTTTCTAGTATATATACTAGAAAACTGGACTAAAGGGCGTGGCCCGGGGGTTACCACTAACGTGTAGTGGAGAGAGGACTTAGCCAAAATGACAAACACACACGCGCCCGCGCGCACCCGGCCCCGGCTTCGACTTCGGCTTCGGCTTAATTTTTTTTTTGCCCAGACAAAAACCTTTTCCCTACTGAACTGATAAGGCTTTTCAGATTCAGTAACTGGTACCATTACTCTGTAACAGCAGAGTAATGGCTCACCAGTTATGAATCTGAAGAGTCTCCATTACTCTGCTATTACAGAGTAATGGGCCTCTGAAGAGTCTCCAGTCTCCATTTTTCTTTTATAAAAGACTACTGAATCCAGGCAGAGTCTTTTACACAGTTATAGTTTTATTCTTCTTCTTCCTCTTTTTCTCCTCTGACTCTGCTGAGAGTACATTACAGACAGCAGTTCGCTGAATCTCTGAAGCAAAGGTGCTGCTCTTCAGAGAAGGTACAGTTGTATCCTGGGAAGCAATTCGCCAGCCACTGTCACACTACGGGGCGAATTCTGCTTTAAGGAGAGAGATTCTCAATCTCGACTCTGTGCAAAGTCTTTCGTTTCCTGTTTTCATTTCCTGTATTTCAGTTCTTCGCAATTGCTGTTGGGATTTTTCATATTTATAAAATCGGGTTCTAATAGGAAAGACTCCATATGAGGCTTGGTATCTCAAGAAACCAAAGGTGCATCATTTTCGAACTTTTGGTTGTGTGGCGCATATGAAAGCTGTGACGCCACATCTCAAGAAGTTGGCGGATAGGAGCACTCAAATGGTGTTCCTTGGCTATGAAGCTGGATCCAAGGCCTATCGCGTTTATGACCCAGCTAAGAGGAAGTTGCATGTAAGCCGGGATGTGATATTCCAGGAAGAGAAGGGTGGAATTGGGACTCGGCACCAGGGGACTGTCCTACCTTGGAGAACACATTCACCGTGCTACTTGAGGAGGATGGCAGCACAAGATATAAGGAAAACGGCGACAACGACGAGCGGCATGTAGCTGCTGCGGCTGCTGCTGCTTCGCGACCTGCAGCTGCTGCTGTTCCACGCGACGGCGCGGCTTCAGGGGAGGCCGCTCCTGCCACCTCTCCTTCGATAGTGGGGGGAATACTGCTTCTTCTTCGATAGCAGCAAGTGCGGCGGATGATGCTGCTACTCCTACCCCGCCTCCGACAGTGCGAAGCGCTGTGACCACTTCAATAGCGCTAAGTGCAGCGGGTGATGCCGTTCAATTGTCTAATCTTGACATGCACGGCCAACCATGTCAACCACGCTATCGATCTCTCCAAGAGGTGTACGACGACACAGCACTGATGGAAGAAGTCGAGTTGTGTATGCTAGCTGCGGAGGAGCCTGCGAGTTTTGCCGAAGCTGAGAAACAAGCATGTTGGCGACGTGCAATGAAGGAAGAATTGACCGCTATTCAAGACAACGAGACATGGGAGATCACAAATCTACCGAGTGGACATAGGCCTATCGGCCTGAAATGGGTTTATAAATTGAAGAAGAATCCACAAGGAGCCGTGGTCAAGCACAAAACGCGTCTTGTTGCGAAAGGGTACGTGCAAAAGCAGGGAGTGGATTTCGAAGAAGTATTTGCACCGGTAACGAGACTTGAGATAGTGAGGATACTCATTGCCTTAGCTGCTCAAGAAGGTTGGGAGGTACATCATATGGACGTCAAATCGGCGTTCCTCAATGGCGAAATCTGTGAAGAGGTATACGTATCTCAACCTCCTGGCTATGTTGAACAGGGCAATGAACACAAAGTGCTAAAACTGAAGAAAGCGCTCTATGGTCTTCGTCAAGCTCCACGTGCATGGAATTCCAAACTCGACAAAAGCTTGACGTCACTTGGCTTCGAGAGGTGCCCCTTGGAGCATGCCGTATATAAGAGAAACATGGAGGACTCAAGCTTGTTAGTCGGCGTGTACGTTGATGACCTGATTATCACAGGATCAAGCAACACGGGTATTGCAAGATTCAAGGCACAGATGAAACAGGCATTCAACATGAGTGATCTCGGGCTGCTGTCTTACTACTTGGGGATTGAGGTATCTCAAACACCCCAAGGAATTGCATTGTGCCAATCCACGTATGCTGCCAAGATACTTGAGAAGAGTGGGATGTCAGATTGCAATCCAAGTCAAAATCCAATGGAGCTGAAACTGAAACTCAGGAAGGTGAGCCAAAATCCTCCCATCGGCACAACATACTATAGAAGCATCATTGGTTGTCTGAGATATTTGGTGAATACACGGCCAGACATAGCTTATGCGGTCGGGATAGCAAGCAGATTCATGGAAGAACCTACTACGCAGCACATGGCGGCAGTGAAGCAAATCCTCAGGTACATTAGGGGTACAATTGATTTTGGATGTTTTTATGTGAGAAAATATCGGGAAGAACCATGCTTGGTCGGCTATAGTGACAGCGACTTAGCTGGTGATATAGATAATCGCAAAAGCACATCCAGAGTCGCTTACTTCCTTGGAGACAACATCATTAGCTGGGTGTCGCAGAAGCAGAAGATCGTGGCGTTATCATCCTGCGAGGCAGAGTACATCGCTGCGTCAACTGCTGCTTGTCAAGGGATATGGCTCAGTTGGTTGCTAGAAGATCTGAAGAAGAAGACAAAGTGCAAAGTATTACTCAAGGTAGATAATAAGTTAGCGATCGCTCTCTGCAAAAATCTAGTCTATCATGACAGGAGTAAACACATTGACACGAGGTACCATTTCATTCGTGGATGTGTGGAGAGAGGGGAGATTGAAGTGGAATATGTAAACACAAATGATCAGCTCACTGATATCTTGACGAAATCAATTGGACGACTAAAGTTCCTTGAGATGCGCGAGAAGATCCGGGTGCAGAAAGTGAAGCGTTGATACAACAAGATTAAGGGAGTGATTGTTGGTGATAATCTTGTTATTCTATTTTTTATTGTTAGATTGCTGAGTTGTTTTGTTTGGTAAAACAACTTTGATTCTACTCTATCTCTTTAGCTCAGATATTTAGCTATATATAGCTATCATTTCACTCAATAAAAATCAATTAAGTCTATTCATTTTACCACCAAAAAAAAAAAAACTGGTGTTCTGTTATCTTTACTGGGCTCTTTTTACTACAATAAAGCAAATGGGTTTTCCGGAAGAAATATAATTAAATTGGAAGCTTCACTCCTATCTTCTACTTCTAGACATACTGCTTGTTATCATCTTAAGTTGTAGGGTAAGCTTCATGAAATCTTATTTGGTTTGCAGGGGATTCCAAGACAGTACTGACTTCCGCTACGATCAGTCACAACACCCATTGGCAAGCAGTAGAAAGGCATAACCGTTTAAAAGATTTCAATAGCGATACAATTTTTTTAAAAAAATACTGGAGTGTCCATTGCTCTCAGTTCCTTCATCGATTCTTCAACAAAGCATGTAGGCACCCCTTTAAGATTTCTGAATACATTGTTGTCTTTGTATGTGTTTCTTCCAATTCTTCATCGTATTTTTTCTCCTTCCATGCCTTCTACTATAATCTAGTCAACCTAGCCAGATGCATTTAATATATGTCTTTTTAATGTAGTATTTTTGCTAATGAATTTTGTCACCTACATTTCTGCGGGAACATTTCATAGAACAATCAAATAGTTCATCTAAAGCTACGATTTATCCTCCAACATTAAACCTTCAATCTACTCCAAATTCTCAACCATGAGTAAATAATCAGGATGCCTATTCTAACCTCACCTTCCCCATGTAGAAAAGCCAAGATTCAAATTCTTTGTTGATGCTCTCAAGTCATCTCCATGCCCTCTCATCATTACAACCCTTTCACCTTCCACACCGTCTTAAACACCCCATTAATCCCATTTTCCCATACCAAAAACCAAAACCATTTATGCAACCGAAACTAAACCCTAAATCCACAAATTTCGATACCATTAACCTATTCCCAGAACCAGATACGATAAGAAGATGGATGTCTAATGCATGAAGTGTGGCGAATCGGACCACCTGGGTGAGTAGGGATTTACTGCTTCAACTGTAAATGCTTTCGGCACAAGGCGAAGGACTGCCTGTCCTTTAAACGCAAGCAATCCCTGAAGGTCCACCCTAGCTACAATACCGAGGTGGCAACAGCGAGTGCAGAACTATATGCAAGTGCAGAACTACTTGCATGTCATCAGGGGCAACTGCACTAAGCATGATTTGAAATCAGCTTTGAATTGGCACTGAGAGAAGAAAAGCTGGTGGTGGCAACTGGATGGAAAGTGGGTATATCACATGAAATTTTCCACAGAAGGAATGGTGAAAGAGGCGGTGATGGAGGGTTTGCTCCATTTTGCAGGGATTACGGCGGTGGTGGCTCCATGGACATCCCCAGATCAGAGCCAAACAGAATCCTAAGGCCTATTTTGCCTAGATTAACATCTTAGACCTCCACTGCCACCTCCATAACTAGTCTTCTTTGGAGGATCTATTAGGCCCTTTTGCAAAACCTGTGACTATGAGCGCTGATATGTAAGCGGGGCGTGACAGGATGTATAGGTCGTAGTAGACTCCTGTTGGAACTTAGGGGATGGACCCATAAGTGTCTGTTGATGTTCTATGCTATCAGATACAAATGTGAAGCAAGAGTTTAACTCTGCATCTCTAGGCGGAGAAGGAAATGTCTGCAGGGTCGTCTTGTATTCGTGATAACTTTTAATGAGGTTCGGAAGCGGAGAGAGACCACAGGGTCACAAAGTCCATCGTGATATGCTCCCACTTCCACTCTGGAATCGAAAGATGTTGCAAAAGTCATGCGGTCCTCTGATGCTTTGCCGTCACCTGCTGACAGATCAGGCACTGGGCGATGAATCGAGCCACATCCCTCTTCATGCCATGCCACAAAAAATGTTGCTTCAAGTCCCTGTTCATCTTGTTACCACCAAGATGAATAGAATACAGGGACCGATGAGCTTCCTCCAGTAGCATCCGCCCAACTTACCCTCTATGTACACACAACCTAGAGCCAAAACGAAGCGACTCATCAGCATGAATGACCAAATCAGATCTCAATCCGGCTACCACCTCAGCTCAAAACTGCTGCAACTGCAGGTCACCCGCTTGGGCTTTCTTAATATGCTCAATCAAAGAAGACTGCAACTGCAACATCAAGAACTGCCGATCTGATCCAGGAAGCAACACATCCAACTCTGGCCTTCTCATGTCCTCCACTATTTCCTTCTGCACAGTAAGGAACATAGTGGCAGGCCTCCCACTAAAGGCAACAGGCACCAAGTTAACTCTTCCCGGATGATACTGCAGATTGATGTCAAAATCTGCCATCAATTCCGGCCATCTCCTTTGCCTCATGTTGAACTCCTTCTGCGTGAACACATACTTGAGGCTCTTGTGATCTGTGAATATCTCCACCCTATCCCCAAACAAATAATGCCTCCACAGCTTCAAGGCAAAAACAACGGTTGTGAGCTCCAGATCATGCATGTGATAGTTCTTCTCATGAGGTCTCAACTGTCTCGATACATAAGCGACAACCCTACCTCGCTGCATCAGCATTGCTCCCAGAACTCTATCCGAAGCATCACAATGGATCACAAAACCACCCGAACTGTCGGGTATAGTCAGCACCGGCATTGATGTTAACCGACGTTTCCACTCGGCAAAAGCTTCATCACAAGCTTCATCAACTTCTGCTCCTTCTTGGTCAAACTGGTCAGAGGTCCAGCAATCTTCGAAAAATTCTGAACGAACTTCCGAAAGCAGCCAGCCAAACCAAGAAAACTCCGCACCTCAGGAAAAGACTTCGGAATAGGCCAATCCTTGACCGCAGAAATCTTCGCAGGATCCACAGAAACATCCGCACCAGAAATAATGTGGCCCAGAATAGCAACCCGATCCAGCCAGAACTCATACTTGTTGAGCTTCCCATACAGCTGGTTTTCCCTCAAGGTTTGCAGAACCACCTTCAAATTCTCAGTATGATCTTCCCTGTTTCGAGAATACACAAATATTTTGTCAATGAAGACCACGACAAACTGATCTAAGGACGGCAAAAACACCATGTTCATCAGACTCATGAACACTACCGGTGCATTAGTCACTCCGAAAGGCATCACCAAGAACTCGTAATGCCCGTACCTCATTCGAAAAGCCATTTTCGGAACATCTCCTGACTTCACTTTGACTTGATGATACCCGAAACGAAGATCCAACTTCGAGAACACTGAAGCACATCCCAATTGGTCGAACAAATCGTCAATTCTTGGCAATGGATACCGATTCTTGACAATGACATTGTTCAACTCCCTGTAGTCAATGTAAAGCCTGCGACTTCCATCCTTCTTGCTGACAAACAGAACTGGGGCTCCCCAAGGCAAAACACTAGGCCAAATAAAACCCTTATCAAGCAGCTCCTGAACTTGCACCTTCAGCTTCGCCAATTCAACCGATGACATCCGATACGGACTCTTGGAAATAGGCACCGTACCAGGCTAAACATCAATGCTGAACTCCACATCTCGGTATGGCAGCAAACCAGGAAAATCCTTGGGAAAAACATAAAGGAAATCCCGAACAACTAAGGGTGCAACAACCCCATCAGTGCCCAATGACACAAGCGAAGCAGCCTTGGGATCCATCGAGTTCTTGACACACCCTGACGGTGTCTTACCTGCATGGAAAACAAACTATGGTTGACCAGAAAGCCTGAAAGTCACCTTCTTCTCCAGGCAATCAATCACGGCACAAGAAACACCTAACTAGTCCATGCCAAGAATGACATTGAAACAGGAATTGGGAATCACAATCAAATCATCCCAGAACTTCATACCACCAATCAGCAACGGACTTTGCTTGCATACCCTAGAACAGATAATGACACCTCCACCTGTGGTGATGTCCCAAGCTGCGGGCATAGCATCGCTAGCCAAACCATGCTGGTCAACAAAGCGGGAAAAGATAAAAGAGTGGGTAGCACCAGAATCAAACAAACATGAGCTGGAAGGGAGAAGGCTAAAATAACACCTAGAAGAAGAAGATCAAATAAAAGAATAAGGTGCTAGCAGGATATACACATGAATAATTGTACAAAGAAGGAAATAACTTGCAGAAAACAAAGAAAAGAAAGTACAACTACTGTGATATACCTGCACCACTCCAACAGCAACCTTCACTTCCTCGGCTGTCGGTTATAAGCCTGACCATGACTCCCAGTCTGACCTCCTCTAGGGGCTACACGCCTTTGATCAAAAGCTTTCCTCTGCGGTGGAAGAGGCGGTCTATCCTGACCACGAGTCGGCGCTCCTAGCTGAGTAGTGCCAGAAGCCGATACAGGAGTCCTGTTCCTCGGACAATCACGAACCATATGATCACTGATCCCACACTAGACACAGCCAATTGGCCATCCTGTAGTCTCGTTGTGAATGCCCAGCTTTATGGCAGTAGCCATACGTCTCAATAGTCCTCGGGACAACAGGTGCGTACGGTTGTACTCTCGCGGAAGGGGGCAGGACTGGCCTCCGAATAGGTCCTTTGGTAGGCCGAGCTATAATAGGGTGCAAAACAGTCCACTGGGGAACACCTGACCTGCTGAGGGTTTGCTTCTGAATCCGAGTAGCATCCAGAACATCGGCATAGGCACGAAGCCGAAGAGCAGCCAAATGGTCCTGGATGGGAAAACTCAAGTCCGACTAAAATCTGCGAGCCCTATCCTCATCAGTGTCTACGAGGGTAGGAGCGAAGCAACTGAGCCGAGTAAACTCTGCAGCATACTCGTCCACGAAAATTTTTTTTTGATGAAGACAATGCTCAAATTAATATTGTCACAGGTGAAGTAGGCAACAACAATGACATTAAGAACACTATCTAACTGACTTGATTTAGGAAAATAAATTGTCGTTCCATCTCTGCCTTGGTAACACTGGGAAAGAACTTCGCCATGAAGCTCTCTGAGAAAATGGCCCACTCAATGGGTCGCGCCATCCTTTTGGATTCAACCTGCCACCAGATGTGAGCGAGATCCACCAATTGGATGCGAACCACATCCACACGAACCGCCTCAGCAACACAAGCGGCGATCAACAGTTGCTCCGTCCGGATAAGCCATTACTTGGCCTCCAACGGTGACTCAGTACCCAAAAACTTATCCGGGTGTATCCTCATGAAATCCACTACTGTACCAGGACTAGGTGGCAGTGGCCCAGGTGCAGGTCCAGTGGCAGGTCCATTGGCTGCCAAAGTGGCCTTCATCAGCTTATTGTGCTCCTGCTGGAGAGCCATCATCTGCTGAATCGTCTGGAGAATGGCAGCATTGTCCGGTTGCTCATCCCTCAAATGAGAAGAAGAAGAGTTCCCACGAGCCATAGCCTGGAACACAAGCAAAGATGGTCAGTACCCAGATGATATGTTGGTTATGCATTCATGTGATCATCTTGGTGTGCACATTACTGAGCTATCCTGGCTTGGGCCAAACTTGACTAATATATCAATCAAAGCCAAACCTCCATAAAGTTAGTCATGTTGGAATAATATATTACTCAACCCTAGATTCTGATACCGCTAAATGTCCTATCACGCCCCGCTTTCCAAAATACGGAATACGAGTACGTAACGTAGGCCCAGTGAATGATGTAAATACCATCCATAAGCTGTACCAGACTAACTCAACAATATGCAACAACAAACACAACCACGCGAGGAGATATAATCACATGAATCAAAGATAAATTCAATAATAAATGAAATAATCCAACAATAATAATATCCAACACAAAAATCCAACATCTGGGAAAAACAAACTCCGGGAATATAAGCCCAAAATAAAGAACAAAGTCATAACAATGTTTAGAGAAATAGTCTAGCAATAAATAAATTAAGCAGCGCAATCTTGGATTCCATCTCTAGAATCGTTGCTCACCAATTCCTTCTGGTATAGCTCCTTCAGTACCTGTGAACACTTGATCTAAAAGAAAGAAAAGAGTGTCCGTAGAGCAAGTTGTGGATAGCAAGTGAAGAAAACAGAGGATAAAGGAAGCATGTATATCAAAGAAAAAGGAACATGATCAAAGTCAAAGAACAAAGCAAAGAGCAGGCAATAATATCAAAGGTTTACAATTAATCACACATGTAATGAGTGATGTCAAGTCATGTTCTATACAGGATCAAGCATGAGATGTCAAATGCAGGTTATTAGTCATTTTATTAATCTATCTAGTGCACGTACTACTACGTCCCATTCTACAGGTTCGGCGCAAGCATGCAGTAACGCTTTAGACTGATGGTGAATTCACGGATCGTGTACTCGGTAACAAGATGAAAAGATATCATGACAATGTGTTCACACAATGACAAGCAATTCTCCTCCTTCCAAGTAATAGATCATGCAAGCAAGTAGGCCTTTACCGAGTACATTTTCCGATCGTTCACTACCAAGTCTACCCATGATACCCTGACTTTTTATCATTTTATTTCATCCTATGTGAGCATGCAAGAGGGTTTCAGTGTTGTATGATACTGAGTGTGACTAATTCTACTCGTTATAGACAAAACAAGAAGCAAACAAGTCATTTAAACACACATCACATAATCATGACAGCATGACCTTGATGTACTAAAACATGGATTACCATTATTACAAAATAGAAAATTAAGATCCGTCAGAAATTCTAGAAACTAGACTCTCTGCCATTTCCAGCGAATATATACACGACATATGAAAGCTACAAGAACTGGGGTGAAAACTCTATTCTTTTCAGATTTTATGTTCAGGCAGCAAGCTGTAAATTATGTTCACCTATTTATTTCAGGTCAGAAAACTCATCAAATAAATCTATAAAAATTCTGGGTGATTCCTACACATGTCTAGTTTCAGCTAGATTTATTTCAGATTTATATTTTACTGTTAACATACTTAAATAAATTATAGAACAGAAAGATATGCATACAATTGTGAATATGAAAATTCTGACACAGCTATACTAAAATGATGATATGTAACAGATTACACATCGGAACTCAAATCCTCAAAAAGGTTAGTAAACTAGACATCTGAGGCTAGATTTCATGTTCAGGGAGTTATTTCAAAATATAACAGCAACATGGTCGAAAATCGGATTGAAAATGGAACACATAGCAGTTCAGAATATATCTTGACAAGAATAGGCAATAATTAATTCATACAACCATACATTTCATGCAAATTAATAATCAAAGTGTTCTTAGGTGTTTAACATGCATAATTCTAGTTTTAAGATGTAATTTCACAAGCATGGTACTCAATTCATCAGATCAAACCAATCTAACATGTCTAATACATCAAACAAGTCTATAATATGAATCTAGTTATTTTCATGTAAATGTGCATATATATGAAACAATAGGAATTAGGTTTTAGATCAAAGAGAGTGGTACGATGTTAAGAATACATCGGGTTAGCTCGTGTAAACCCTCAATAAACTTAACAGAATTGTCAAATAACAACATGATAAGAAAAAGGACGGGATCTACTTGCAGAGATCAAAGGGATCTTGAACAAAATAAAATACTAGTTCTAGAAGAGACTTGCCTGTTAATTAGTAGCTTCGAATAACTAGAATAACGGGATAAGGATCTCGGGCGACGAACCAAAACACAGTGAGACACGTGCAAAATCCAAAACAACAAAACACCACAGCAACCAACTCCACAAAACAACATACACCGAATATCGGATCCCTCCCTAGGCAAAACAACAAACACAACTTCACCCACTCCATCTTCTTCCCCACTTCGACAGAGAGAGAGAATGAGCGGGAGAGTGCGGCGACTGCAGTTGGGGAGCGACGACAGTGGCGAGGGCGACGATGACGAGCGGTGGCGCTGCGGTCGAGGAGTGACGGCAGCGGCGAGGTGGCGCGTTGAGCGACTGTGTTTCCGTTTCGAAATAGGGGAGAAAAAGCGGCGGGCGTTCGGGCTTGGATGACGACGACGAGCGGCTAGGATCTGCGGTGGTTGCAGGAGGACAACGGAAAGGGATCAACGAGGTGGTGGCGAGGGCTAGGGTGACAGGAGGCAATGGGTTTAGAGCGAGTGGTGATGGCTTTAAGCGGGATGAAGGCGACGGAGGGAGAGATGGTGATGGGGATGATCGGAGGATGATGAGAGGTCGAAGGAGAGGGTGAGGGGATGAAGGTGGTGGACGGAGAGGCGACGGGAGGGCGGTAGGGTGTTTGTTGAAAATCTAGCTACCTAATTAATAGATAAACTAGACACAAATAATAAAAAAACCTCGCAAGTGCACGAATCGAATCGTAGTAATAGCAAGGGTCGATCCCACAGAGATTGTAGACTTCAACTTACTAATCAATAAAACTAATAATAAAAATGAATAAAAGTTGTCATAATATTCTAAAAGAACTAAAAGATTAAAACTAAGATGAGAGGTGTTGAATCACAAATATCTCTTGAATAGTTGGGTTGTTGATCTCCACCAATAGTTAGTAATGCTAATTTTGCCTTCTAAATTTACTTCTAATTACTCATGTTGTTCACTTCAAGGGCATGGTATCTACTCCTTAAAGTATTGTTTCCCTAAACCAAGAATTAGGCATGGTATCTACTCTAATTCATTTCTTCCTCTAAGTATCTAGCATGGTATCTACTAAGTTATACTTAGAGAAAACATAAGAACAGTGGAAACGAACAAACACTTAAAGTTCTAGAAATTGGTATCAGATCTAGATCCTCTAAGTTGATTGAACCAAGAACCCCTAAAGATTCCTTTGTTACAAATTATGAGCACGAGATTCGGTCGTCTCAATATGCTTCATATAACAGATTTAGATAAATGATAACATAAACTTGATATTCTCACGTGCTGTATGTCAGTCGACTGGCTCTCACCTCAGTCGACTGCTCTCCGACTTCGAGATCAAGTTTGATGATCATTAATCTATGTCAATTCAACCAGATTCAATCAATAAGTAATTAGAAGATCTCAGAAGAATATAGCACTACATAACTACGGTTTCGATCTACCCAACTATGAAATTAGTTCCACATAATAATAACTTTATTGCTTAACAAGTTTGAATACATGATCAACATAAAAGAATAAAGAGAGAAGAAGAAATAAACTAATGGATTCCGGCAATATGGTCGACTGGCTGTCACACAGTCGACTGCCTTCTGGTTGCTGGATCTTCTATCTCCTTCTTCGATGTTGATAGAGTGGTGCTCTCGATGATTGTTCAGGAACTTCTGACTAAGTTGCGTCCACGAGATATATCTGATGATCCTTGGATGGAGTCGTGGAGTCCAGAGAGAGCCCGTTCAAGAGATGGTATTCTGATATTTATAGAACATGGCTGAGAATTAGGGTTTCCACTTTTTCAGGAAGATCCTTCTTTATTTGATTTGATGATTAATATCTTTCTCTTTTCTCCTTTCCTTCCTTATCTGTTTACCACGTCCACTTGGAAAATACCCTGTCTTTTGATTTGATTCGCTGCATAAAATCTTGATTCAAATAGATTTGAAATCAGATTCAGGTGTATCTTCGAATATCTTATCTGTTTACTCCGCCGCAGACCAGTCGACTTATCTTCGAACCAGTCGACTGAGTCGAGACTTATGTAGATTTCATCTGTGATCAGGCCAGTCGACTGCTCTTGGGAGTGAGTCGACTGTGTCGAGAGTTGTGGAAAATCAGCTTCTCCTGTCCAGTCGCCTGTGTTGGGGAACCAGTCGACTGATCCTCTGCAGTTTGCTGTGTATTATCCTTGAAGTCCTAAATCTGCTTCGTTTTGCTGTTATAAGCTGTTTCCTATGGAAAAGAGAAAATAGGAGTTAAATACCACATATAGAGCTTTTAAATGTCTAATTATATTAAGATTATTGCTCTAAAAAGTGAACAATATTGTGTTCATCATAGGGGCGACGAGAGTTGGGTTCGGTTGGAGAAGGCGAAAACAGAGAAGTGGGAGGTAGGAGAGAGAGAGCGGCGCAGAGAGAGGGGAAGGGGGATTAATAAAAAATTAGTGTTTTAATGAGGTATTTATAGGGGAACAAGAATTGGGATTTTGGGTTGTGGTTTAATGAGTTTTGGGTACCAGTTTTGGCTCCAAAAAGAGATGAACAAGCATGAAACAATGAGATGAACATAAAACGGAAAAAATCAAACTCAAAATAGAAAGAGTGAAATTTTGCGATGAACCAAGAATAGAAAAATTCTACCAAAAGAGCACAGAACGATCAAGAGAAAAAAATAAAGAGCCAAGAAAAGCAAAGATATAATATTATAAAAGAATTCAAATACAATAATCAAGGAAAGAAATAAAAATAAAATAAAATCCAAAATAGGGGTTACACATCCACACCCTCGTTCTTAACACTAGATCTCAGAAATTAACAGTCGAGACAACGCCGCACGTGTCCTCTTGACAGGTGAATACAACTTCCAATAATTATATAAATTCCAATACTTGTCCGAAAGTTGATTTCTTTGTCTCATATGAAATCTCAATGAGTCTACTACAATATTGTAGTTAAGAACCTCTAGATTTAACCCCAAACAATGTGTCTAAAACCATTTGTAAGATAGTAGGTTCAGAATCCAGAAACTGCAGCTCTTGCTACTTTAAAAAATAACAAAAAATCCAACACTTATTGGAAATTGAATTTCTTCTCAAAAGAAAGATTAATGAGTGTACTTCAAATTCTCTGTTTGTAGTTCCCTCTAAATACTTCATTTAAGAGGTTAAAATGATCAAACACCAGAAGGTGTATAAATTTCCAGAATTCAGGAAAACTGTCAACCAGTTATAAGTTCGAATTTATTAAAAATAATAAATGATATCTAAATTTCATGAAATTTTGTGAATAAATACTAGACATACACTAGATTCACATATAAAAATTTTAGCTTAAAATTCCATATATTTGGAGAGAGATGATTTTTGGAAATAAGTATGATATTCAGTTAGAATTATGAAATAGATTCTGTTTTATTTCTAAACCAGTAATGTATTCATATTTTATTAAAATACCAAATGACATAAAAAAATAATGAAATTTGGAGATGTTGGACACACATACAGGATACACATATAAAAATTTTAGCCCTACATTCAATCTAGTTAGAGAGAAACGATTTTCTGAAGTGAGATCAAATTTTAGGACAGAAACTATAATAGCGTTTCTAGTTTAATCATATCGTAATCTCACAAATTAATTAATAGTACTTAACACCCATAATCGAACAACATTCATACACAATCTAAGCATGAATACTCAATTTATATAAATTATCTAGCATGCATACATCCTATAATATAAATAGAATTGGTTAAAGTTTTTACCCACTTATTCGTTTCTGAATTTCGGTTGTTTCTACGGTTGAGTTGAACGACGACTACGAAACTACGGATGGCAACCGTGATGACGATAACAGTATTACAGACTGCAATTGTTCGTCGAGTTCGGAAAGAGTAATAGAATTAGGATTGTATGTAGGTATTTATAAAATTATATATAGATACATATATATATATATATATATATATATATATATATATATATATATATATATATATATTGTTGGAATTGAGTACACATTCAAAACACTCATCGTAGACCTGCATGTTGGAATTGAAGAAATACAATTACTTTGTCCGTAGACCTGCATGTACACCTAGTGACCCTCATGTTAAACTTTTGAAAAATTCTGGTGCTGCAGTTAGACAAAAAGAATATGCTAGTATTATTGGTAGCCTTCGCTACGCTACTGACTGCACTAGACCTGACATTGCATATGTTGTAGGTGTATTATGTAGATTTACGTGTTGTCCTAGTTCTGAGCATTGGAATGCTATTGACAGAGTCATGAGATACTTGAAAAAGACCATGAACTTAGGACTACATTATGAGAGGTTTCCCGCTGTCCTTGAGGGATTCAGTGATGCAGATTGGAATTCATTTTCGGATGATTCCAAGGCCACAAGTGGATACGTTTTTAGTATCGCTGGTGGTGCTGTTTCTTGGAGGTCCAAGAAACTGACTATTTTAACTTACTCTACTATAGAGTCTGAGTTAGTTGCTTTAGCTACAGCTAGTGAGGAGGCAAGCTGGTTGAGGAACCTCTTGTCTTACATTCCTTCATGGAATAGGCCTATACCTCCGATCTTAATCCACTCAGATAGTACTGCTGCCATAGCTAAAGTACAAAATGCTTACTATAATGGTAAGAGATTAACAATTCGTCGCAAGCACAGTACGGTGAGAGAGCTCCTCACGTCTAGTGCTGTTACTGTGGATTTTGTCAGATCAGAAAATAATCTTGCAGATCCTTTGACGAAAGGATTGTCTCGAGATAAAGTTTGGAATACATCGATAAGGATGGGATTGAAGCCCATTTAGGATCACAGTTGGTGGGAACCTAACCTATATGACTGGAGATCCCAAGACATAGGTTCAATGGGAAAAACACGTCATACTGTGATTGAAATCATGCAACCTAGGAGTTTTACCACTCTTTAGTCCATCCTGATGTGCATGTGCATGATATATTGTAGCGTTAGTAAGGATGAGCTTGGCTCTTAATGAACTCTATATCTCTGAATGAGAGAAGTGCCTAGCTACAAGAGCACTCACCGGGGTGTTTGTAAAGTGTGGCCGCTTCTATGAGAATGGGGCTGATTCTCTAAAAACATTCACCTATACTGGGATAAGCACAAGGCCGGAATGTGCTGGCATTTAGAACTTGCACCTGGTAGAATCACGTGTGATTTTCCTTTACTATGTAAAAACGGGTAACGAGTTCAAGACTGAAGATCACTCATTATTCTTGCATTTTGAGGATTGTCCACTATGTAAGGTTCAAGTCTTCGAACACCTTACCTATGCATGGTTCTATACTTTTGAAAAAAAAACCGCTTCTTTTAAAATTAGTGTTTTAAATATATAAGTAGGGGATTGTTGGAATTGAGTATACATTCAAAACACTTATCTTGTTGACAATACTGTCTCATGGCCCAACGGTTAAAGTTTTGAGTTCACAAGAGGTTGGGGGTTCGATTCCTACATTCTACATGATATATGATATATATATATATATTTATATTTATATTTATATTTATATTTAATATCTATGACCGGGCCGGGCCTTAGGGCCTTGGGGGTCTAATTGAAAAAAAAAACAGAACTCTTTTTTTTCGAACTGTCAGAATTCAAAAACGTTTTTTTTATTAAAGAAATATAAATGTTTCAAACTTAAATAGACAAATTAAATGATATTCATTATATAGCCATTTTTTCTATTAATGCATACAATTTAATAGCTTCTGGTTATAAGCTATAAGTATAGATCATCTTTGGGAAGAAAAAGATATAGAAATACAGAAACAGAAAAGAAAAGAAAAATTCTATCATTCAATTCTTTCTTAAAATCTATTTTCTGCGGTTTTTGTTTGCTGATTGCTGGTGCAAGTTGGTACGTGCTGCGATTGGAGTCTTGGCAGCACTGTAAATCAGAAGCTCGTTGTATCCCGGAAGAAGTATTTGGTGATCAACGATTCATCTCCAGAATCGGCCAAATAGTTTCTTAAAGAAAGTGCAACCCACGCCTCGAGCTACTTCTCACTTTCTTCCTGTTGCAGATCAATTCCAGAAAGTTCACTTGGTACACTCAGATCCAATTCTTCTAACATATATATATATATATATATATATATATATATATAGACACACACAAAGTGATAGATAGAGTGAGAGAGAGACAGTGAGAGGGCTTCGGGTGCGGGACGGTGGCAAGGTTGCGATAAGGAGCTCAGGTAGCAGTGGCGGTGAGGTGGTAGCGGCAATTGAGAATAGGGCAGCAACGATGAGGTTCAGGTTGCTGGTGATAGCAAAGGAGAGAGGAGGTGACAGTGGGGAGGAGGCTTCGAGTTTGGGTTTCGAAGTGATTGGAGCGTGGTTTTCGGTGATGGCAATGGAGGAGCTTCGTAGGAGGTCGACGGCAGTGGTGTGCGTTGATGGTGCTAGGAGAGGAGGTGGCTGGCGGGGTTGTAAGGAGGTGGAGCTTCGGGATGGTGGTGGCTGGGTTGGAGGGGTGGTGAGATGGGTGCTCGGTGAGGAGGTGGCTGCAGGTGGTGGAGAAGGTGGAGCTCGGGGGTGTTCAGGGGTGCAGCGAGGAGTGTTGACGAGGGTGTGGAGGTCAGGAGTGAGATATGGAGCTTGGTCGGGGTGGAAGATGAAGAAGAGGGAGTCGGAGCTTGGTAGGAGGTGGAGATGGCGGGGTGATGTGGGTGGCGGTGATGGTGGAGCTGGTCGATGGTGATGGCGTGTGGGTGGTGGCATGAGGCAGGCGGGGGAAGGTGAGAGGAGGATGAAGCTCGGGGGTGAAGAGAGGGGGCTGCGGTGGGTTGCGGTGAAGTGCGGTGGTGGTGGTTTTCGAAGGTTGTGAGGATGCAGGGTGAGGGTGACGATGAGGAGAAGGTGAATTGGAGGTGGTTCGGGGGCTGTTGGGGTGAGAGAAGATGATGGTGGAGGTATGAGGCAGTGGAGGGAGAGTTTGGATGTTGAAGGCAGTGGGTGTTCGGAGTTTGAATGTGCGAAGATGATGAATGAGGAGTTGGGTTTGGTTGGGTGTTTGAGTGAGGTGGAGCTTGGTTGTGCGTTTATAGAAAGATGAAGAGATGGAGTGTGTTCCCAAAATGAAGAAGAGGTGGTGGGGTGAATGTATGCAGGTATGTGAATATATATAGGAGTGAGAGAGATGTGGAATATATATATATACTAGATTTGTCCATTGGCACGTGCCTACAACACGTATTCAGAACAATACAGCATATGAAAAACCTTGTAAACAGTAAATCAATAATTATGTAGCTCAAGTTTGAATAGTATGACAATAATTAGTTGTAAATAAAAGTTCATGTTTCCATATATATATATATATATATATATATATATATATATATATATATATATCTCTACTATTTTAATGGGAGAGTTTGGATTTGTAACAAAGAAAACCTTACTTTGTAATTATATAAACACGTATAATAAACGTTTAAACTATGTCCAACAAATATAAATGTACACCATACATATAGCCTAAATCAAAACATTCAAATATGAACTATTTTTTCTTATTTGATATATAGCCATTTAATATGATAATTTTACTTTTTCAGACGTGCGATTATACTAGTATATGTGCACCATACATGTAGCCCAAATCAAAACATTCAAATATGAACTATTTTTTCTTATTTGATATATAGCCATTTAATTTGATAATTTTACTTTTTCAGACGTGCGATTATACTAGTATATATATATATATATATATATATAGAGAGAGAGAGAGAGAGAGAGAGAGAGAGAGAGAGAGAGAGAGAGATAATTAAATAAATAAAGGAGTTATTTTGGGGATTTGAATTTGAGTTTTTTGGAAGAAAACTTTTGGGAAAAAAATGTGTTTTGTGAAGTTAGATCTGGACCTTTGATTTTGGGGGATTGAAGGAGAGACACTTGATAGCTTTCTTTGTGTTTTATTATATAGATATATATATAGGAGTAGGATTAGTAGGGCGAGGTGGACGCAGCATAGGGGAGGTGTATATATATATATATATATATATATATATATATATATAGTTAGGAGTTGGATTAGTAGGGCGAGGTGGACGCAGCATAGGGGAGGTGAGTTGATGCGGGTTGTAAAATGTAGTTGGGGAAATGAGAGTTGGCTGTTAGGATTAGGAGATTAAATTAGAATTATGGATATGATTATGATTAATCGGGATTAGAGTTTGAATTTAAAATCAAATTGAATAATTGGAAAAAATTAGAATGGATCAGAAAATATTTGGGTTGGCTTCAAAATAAGAGAAATAAAATGAATTAAAAGAACGAAATGAATTTATAAGAGCTCGAAATACAAAAACGTAAAATATTTATATTGATAATGTACAAAACACATGTGTATAACATGTGTGAGGCAAAATTGTTATAACTCAATTTTGCGGGGTGTTACACCATGACTCCTCGGATGTTCCAAATTGGGCAAAATCTATTTCCAATAATTCCTCCAACAACCCTATCAGCATTGTTGCCAGTTGTGGTAATTTGATTTCCAAGGACTTGGTGGAGATTGAACGGGAGGGAAAAATTATTCAAATTTTGAAGACCATGAAGGGCAAACTGTTTGAAGCTTCAGGCCCAATTCAAGTAACCAAAAGGCACAGGTTGATCTCCTCTCCACCATCCTCTTATGGACCAATCCTTCCTAGCTTTGAAGCTGCAGCTAGACAGAGATCAAGTAGACTCAGGGTGTTTCTGTTAAAAAGGGTCCCGACTCAGTCATTCGAGGCTCCTCCTCCTCTTCTGCAAAGAACAGGGGGAGGTCCTTTTTTAGCTTAGGTACCATGATTTATAATTCATTTGATTTACTGTCGAATAAAGATATGCATGATATGCCTCAGGCAGTAAGGGTACAGGATAAAGGGCCCATGCCATTCCAGAGATGAGGAATTCTGAGATGTGTGTAGTTGGTGCCAATCCAACTATATCTTCAAAATGAGCTTTGTGAATTTGTTTTAGGTATGCTGTTTTTTTAGTGGGTCGTTGTGTGCTTTATTTTTTAAATGAAATAGGAAGTTGGAATGTCAGAGGGCTGAAGTGCCCTAATAAGCGTTCGATGATCAAATATGGTATCAAACAAACTAAGCTCACTGTAGTATGTATCCAAGTGTCAAACTTGTCAATCCTTCACTTAGGAAGCTCTCTTCTATTGGAGGGACATCTATCACCAAATGGGTAATTCTTGATGCAGTTGAGTCCTATGGGGGAGTTATGCTTGGTTGGAGTGATAATCTGTATACGTTAACCTATTCAACTATAGAGATTTTCTCTGTCTTAGTATCTCTTAAGGATAGAACATCTGGAAATATGTTGTCTATCACATTTGTTTATGCGAATTTTGAAAAAGATGATAGAGAACTCTATTCAGAGAAGACCTAGGTTGGAACAAGTTTGGACCCTATGTGGTAACGCCAATGCACCCTAAATGATGCTGAGATAAACATGGGAAGAAGCTCAACCAGAGATATAAGGGAATTTGCTGATCTTATTGCTGATCTTAATCTGATATATATTCCATTATCAGGCAGGAAATATACTTGGTCTAACCTTATAAATAATCCTTCCTGGGCTACACTAGATATATTCCTAATTACTCGGGCTTGGGACTCATTTTTCAAACATTATTCAATCCTCCCATCCTAGGATTGCCTCAGATAATGTCCCTATTGTTTTTGATACTAGAGCTCTACCACCATAGGTGTTCTACTTCATATTTGAGAAGGTATGGTTCACAGATAATAGCTTTCCTACTCTTGTCAAAGGCTGGTGGCATAATTTTCAATGCAGAGGTTCCCCTGAGAACATTTTGGGAAGCAATATTACCCTACTTAAAAGGAGACTCAGAACCTGGAGCATAAACTCCTTTGGAAATCTATAGAAGAGGAAGTTGAAGCTCCTTGAATAAATTCACAGGTGGTACATTTCTCAAGACTCTAGACACCCTTACTCAAGTGGAAGTGGTTGAAATATCTCATCTAGCTAAATCATATGAAGAGGTGGTGCATGCTGACAACACTTACTGAAGCCAGAGAGATAGAACCACCTGGTTAAAAGAAGGTGATGCAAACTGATTTTTTTTTTTCTCTGTATAGCTAATGGGAGGAGAAGAAGAAACTACATCCACTCACTCTACATGATGATCATTGATCAACCTATTACAGAAAAGGTGCCCATCAGACAGCTTATGGAGTCACTCAAGCCATTTGTGCAACTGCCAATTCCCCCATTTTCAATATTGATTGGCCCTCTCTTTATCCAGAACCAGTCAATCTTTTTGGGCTTGAAGCACCCTTCACCATGGAGGAAATTATGCATGTTGTTTTTGGTATGAGTTGAGACAAAGCACCTGGTCCAAATGAATTCTCTATGAGCTTCCATTAATCTTTCTTGGAAAGTCATTAGCTCTGATCATCTGAACATGTTTAATGAGATTCAATCATGGGATAGTGATATCTCTTGGCTTAACTACTCTGATATTATGTTGATTCCAAGTACGAAGGAGCAAATCATGTGCATGAATTTAGGCCGATTAGCATGATCAACTGTTTATGCCGATTAGCATGATCAACTATTTTATCCAGATCTTCACTAAGGTCCTTTCAACAAACTTAGCCCTTGGTTGCATAGCCTGGCCACCTCCTCCCAAAGTGCATTTCTGAAAGGTAAATCTAATATTGAATGTTTCCTATGGAACATGAACTGGTTAATTTATGCTCCAAAAAGAAGACATATGTGCTCATGTTGAAGATAGATTTCAAAATGACTTTCGATTTTATACATGGAACTTCATAGAAGATCTTTTAGCTGTCACAGGGGTTAGCTCCAGATGGTGCAGATGGATACATATGATACTTCACTCTACCAAGTTTTCTATCCTCATTAATGGAGAAAGTGGTGATATCATCCAGAGTAGAAGATGTTTGAAACAAGGGGATCCACTATGTCCAATGATTTTCGTACTTGTCGTAGATACATTGGCTCAGATGCTGAGACTGTGAAGATAATGAAGTCTTCTCCACACTTGATATAAGAGGACCTCTAGCTGACCTTTCAATGCTCCAGTTTGTAGATGATACATTGGTCATTTGTAAAGAAGATAAGCAGGAAGTTATCAGTCTTAAGGTACTACTTCACCTCTTTGCAGATGTCTGTCCTGGATATCAATTTCTTTAAGTCCTCCCATGCTATTTTGGATCTCAAGAGCTAAGCAAGCTGCATTCTCTACTATCCTGGACTGCCCAGAAGAGAAACCCTCAAGTATCATGAATGGCTTTTGCTAGAAACACAACCCCAAAAGAGAGTGTGGTTACTAGTTATTGCCAAGATAGAGAAAAGACTCTACATGGAAGAGGAAGCTACTGTCCAAGGGAGGTAGACTGGTTCTTATTAACTCATTTCTTACAGCAGTACAACTATATTATGCATCTTTCTTCAAGCTGCAAAACTCTGATATTAAAAGGGTAGAGCAAATAAGGAGTAGATTTCTATTGGCTGGAACAGACTCTGATTGTAGAGGGAAGACTAATGTGAGGTGGAAAAGGATACATAATATAGGTATCAGAGTTTGCTGTTTTCCTTTTTCGTATATGACACTCTAAGGTCCCTATACTGTATTTCTGAGATGACAACCATTCATTCTCCTACCTCTGCTTCTGCTTTCTGGTATAGATATTCCTTCTCAATCATTTATTTTTCTCCAACATCTCGTGGAAAGTGGGAGTTGACTCTTCAATTATTTTATGGAAGCATAATCAGATGGGGGAGTTGGGTCACCATATGCAACTGCAAGCAGGAAGACAACTGCACTTTCAAGTGCAAAATTTTCATTTTACTGCTCAGTTGGAACAAGTTGAATTTTAGAGCTAATCTATGCCGAAGGGGATGGAGGGGGAATTCTACATGCAAAGATTGTGCTGTTAGAACCTGAATATAAAATAATAAAAATTCCCAACAGAATTTGTGAAGGAATCAAAATCAAATGAAGAAAAACAGTAAGTAGAAAATCTGCACAGAGTCGAGATTTGAAATCTCTGTCCTTAAAGCAGAATTTGCCCCGTAGTATGACGGTTTCCGGCAAATTGCTTCCCAGGATACAACTGTACCTTCTCTGAAGAATGCAGCACCCTTGCTTCAGAGACAACGAACTGTTGTCTGTGTTGTACTCTCAGTTAACACTGACGCAGAGGAGAAGAAGAAGAAAAGAAATGTAAAAAATTCTGTGTCTGTATGTAAGCCTCTGTCTGGTTATATAGAGGAAATTGGATTGGAGACTGTTCAGCAGCTGCCATTACTCTGTAACAGCAGAGTAATGGGGACTCTTCAGATTCATAACTGGTGAGCCATTACTCTGCTGAGTAATGGGCACCAGTTACTGAATCTGAAAAGCCTTTTCAGTTCAGTAGGGGAAGAGTTTGTCTGGGCAAAAAGAAATAAAATAAAAATTTAAGCCAGACCAGACCAAGCCGAACCGAACCGAACCGAGGCCGACGCCGGGGCCGGAGCCGGGCCGGGCCGGGCGCGCGCGCGCGTGCGCGCGTGTGTGTTTGTCATTTTGGCTACTCTCTCCACTACACGTTAGTGGTAACCCCCGGGCCACGCCCTCTAGTCCAGTTTTCTAGTATATATACTAGACAGAATCATTTCCAATTTCCGATATGGGACTATCTATTTTCTCCCAGTTGCCAAGTTAGTACATTTCAAGTACCCAACTTTGGATCAACATTTCTCATTCATACGGAATTCGTTTTTGGCAAGTGAGTATAGTACGGAATAGTACTCGTCGAGAGGATCGCAATCCACTCATTTTCCGGTGCCGCCGGTGGCCGGAGCTTGCCGGAATCCGGCAAAAAATTAATTCCAACAATCCCCCACATGAATGGAAATTACCAGACCATGTAATCCAGACACGACAGAAAAAACAAAAACATGACAGAAAGACTCTGAGAGTACAATCGGAAAATCACTGCATCAGGATTGGTAGTAATTTTTCAACTTTGAACCACCCTTAGTAATTAGCTATCGGATTCACTTGACCAGGTAGTGATCATGATGTCTTGAACTACCCGGGCGTTCATGTGAACCTAGACAATAACTATCACACAGTTTCATCTCCTCACAGAACTAAGTTCTCTTGTTGTGTTCATTTTGGCCTTGAACATCCCTGGTTAATCGTGAGTGAACTTGGAGAATGTAGCCTCTCTTCATTCTCCTAGAAACGGCCCTATTTCACACTCACAAGGTGATTGCCCATAAAGAGTATCCTGCTATACCCCACTTTTATTTCAAAGCTATGGGAATCATTAAAAGCCAAGCTTATCCTAACTATTTGCATGCAGCACTTGTTTTATCATCCTAAGAATGGGTATGAGATGTTAATCTCTCAGTGCTTTCGTTGATTCAATAAGATTTAGTTGTCCCTTTGAACCTAGATCTTGGGATCTCCAATTTCTAGGTAGGGTTTCCATCAAGTATCCTCTTTCGTCATAGGCTTTAAACCCATTCCTCTTGATGATCTCACAACTTACTCTCGCGATAGACCTTTAGTAAATGGATCCGCTAGGTTGTCGGCCGATTTTATATATTCTATAGAGATTACTCTATTTGAGAGCAGTTGTCTAATGGTTTTGTGTCGCCTTCTGATATGACGAGACTTACCATTATACATACAACTCAGTGCCCGTGCTATAGCCGATTGGCTGTCACAGTGTACACATAAGGCAGGCACTGGTTTTTCCCACATTGGAATATCCTCTAAGAAGTTTCGAAGCCATTATGCTTCCTCTGCCGCTTTGTCTAAAGCAATAAACTCAGATTCCATGGTGGATCTGGCCAATAGCGTTTCTTTAGAGGATTTTCATGACACAGCTGCACCACCAAGTGTGAAAACATATCCACTTGTGGATTTTGAGTTCTTTGAGTCCGATATCCAGTTGGCATCACTGTAGCCTTCCAGTACTGCTAGATATCTGGTGTAATGCAGCGCATAACTCTGAGTATGTCGCAAGTAGTTCAATACTCTAGTTATTCCTTTCCAGTGACTTCGTCCTGGATTACTCGTGTATCGGCTCAGTACGTTTACCGAATGTGCTAGGTCCGGTCTTGTACAATTTGTTAGGTACATCAGATTACCAATTACACGTGCATATTCCAGTTGTGATATGCTTTCGCCTGTATTTTTGAACAGGTGAAGACTTGGATCGACGGGACTTTTTGCTGTCCCATTGGAATAATTCTTGAATCTTTCAAGTACTTTCTCAGCATAATGAGCTTGAGACAAAGTTATCCCCTCAGATGTCCTGGAAACTTTGATTCCTAGTATGACATATGCAACTCCCAAGTCTTTCATGTCAAACTTGCCACTAAGCATTCTCTTAGTTTGTTTGATAATGTCGTTATTGCTTCCAATAATGAGCATGTCGTCTACGTATAAGCAGACCAGAATATATCCGTTTGGAGTATCTTTGATGTAGATACATTTATCACATTCATTTATTTTGAAACCATTTGACATCATAACATTGTAAAATTTTGCATGCCACTGCTTTGGAGCTTGTTTCAGGCCGTACAGTGATTTTACAAGCCTGCACACCTTATTTTTCTATCCAGGAACTACGTAACCCTCAGGTTGTTTCATGTATATTTCTTCTTCTACATCCCCATTTAGAAATGCAGTTTTAACATCCATTTGATGTATTTCCAGGTTACGTAGAGCTGCAATAGCTATCAACATTCTTATGGATGTTATTCTTGTAACTGGGGAATATGTATCGAAGAAATCTAGGCCTTCTTTTTGCCTAAATCCTTGTACCACAAGTCTAGCCTTATGCTTTTTTATTGAACCATCTGGTTTCAATTTTTGTTTGAAAATCCATTTGCATCCTAGAGCTTTACATCCAGAAGGCAAATCGACTAACTCCCATGTATGATTTTTGCATAATGGAGTCTATTTCACTTTTGATTGCTTCCTTCCACATAGGAGCATCAGGCATAGACATGGCTTCCTTGAACGTTCTGGGCTCATTCTCTAACAGAAAGGCCGTCACAAAGTCAGGACCAAATGATTTTGATGTTCTAGCACGTTTACTTCGTCTAGGCTCATCAGTATCATGTTCTGGTTCATCAACTGAAGTGCTTGCATTCCCTTGTTCACGTGTACGTTTGGGGTACGTAGTATCCTTGCACGGAAACACGTGTTCAAAGAATGAAGCATTTCTTGATTCCATTATTGTATTTACATGGATATCCGGTATATCCGATTTGTATACCAAGAACCGATATGCACTACTGTTGTGTGCATAGCCTATGAATATGCAATCAATCGTCTTAGGTCCGATGGTGACCTGTTTCGGGTTAGGTTTTGCCACTTTTGCTAGACACCCCCACACTTTGAGGTATTTATACGAAGGTAAGTTACCTTTCCACAATTCATATGGTGTCTTGCCGATTTTCTTTTGAGGTATTTTGTTGAGAATGTAGTTGGCAGTCAGCAACGCTTCCCCCCACATGTTTTGGGGTAAGCCAGAATTCAACAACAAGGCATTCATCATCTCCTTTAGAGTTCGGTTTTTGTGCTCGGCAGTACCGTTTGATTCGGGTGAGTAGGGAGCAGTTGTCTGATAAACTATTCCATGTTCCGAGCAGAACATGTTAAATGGTGCATCATATTCTCCTCCTCTATCACTTCTAACGATTTTAATCGTTTTGCCAAGTTGATTCTCAACCTCAAGTTTATATTCTTTGAATTTATCCAAAGCCTCATTTTTGCTATGTAACAAATATACATAACAGAATTTTTGTGCAATCGTCTATAAAAGTCACAAAGTACTTTTTGCCACCTCTGGTCTGCACATATTTTAAGTCACACAGATCTGTGTGAATTAGACCTAGAGTTTCTGTGTTTCTTTCTACAGATCGTGATGGAGTTTTAGTGAGTTTGGCCTCCGTGCAAACTTCACATTTTTCTGAGTTATCTACCTTAAATTTTGGTAGCAAGTTCATGTTAACTAATCTATGCATAGAATTTACATTAACATGGCCTAGTCTTTCATGCCAAACAGAGGAAGACTCAACAACATAGGCAATAGGAGTTATTTCATTAACTTTGGGAACAGCAGGAACAATAGTTTTTGGGATGACTGTCATTACATTAAACTTGAACAGTCCATCCTTTACATATCCTTTACCCAAGTATACCCCATTCTTAGACAGTACAAAATTATCAGAAACAAGTACAACTTTAAACCCATTCTTGCTTAGCAAAGAACCTGATATCAAGTTCTTTCTAATGTCTGGGATATGCAGCACATTTGTGAGTGTTAGCTCTTTGCCTGAAGTCATTTTCAGCACTATCTTCCCCGCTCCTTCAATTTTGGAGGTGAAAGAGTTTCCCATGAACAGCTGTTCATCTTTGTTGCACTTCTGGTAGGAGGTGAACATTTCCTTGTCCGAGCAGATATGCTTGGTGGCCCCAGTATCGTACCACCATTCACGAGGATTACTCCCTACAAGATTGACCTCTGATACTACAGCACAGAGGTCCAGGTCAGAAAGACCAGTGGACAAGTTCTCAGCTATGTGTGCGTGGGGTTTTTCATTCCCTTTTACATGTCCTGTTTTTGAATGATTACTGTCCTTACTGCGGCACTCAGAATTTTTGTGCCCCAGCTTACCACACTTGTGGCATTTCCCAGCGAACCTCTTTGCAAGAGGTTTTTTGTTTGAGGCCTGTGGCAGAAACTTCCTCTTCTTTCCCTTCTGTTCGTGCTCCACCACATTGGCCTTTTCTATGGACTGATTTCCATAGGACCTGTCAGCCTTGCGATTCTCTTCTTCGATCCACAACCTGACAATTAGATCTTCAAGCGACATCTCCTTTCGTTTGTGTTTGAGGTAGTTCTTGAAGTCTTTCCACCCAGGTGGAAGTTTTTCAATGAACGCTGCAACCTGGAATGGTTCGCACAACGTCATATTCTCTGCAGCAATGTCGTGCATTATAACCTGCAGTTCTTGGACTTGACTCACCACAGTTTTGGAGTCAATCATCTTGTAGTCCAGAAATTTGCCGACAACAAATTTCTTGGACCCGGCGTCTTCTGTTTTGTACTTCTTTTCCAGGGACCCCCACAGGAGTTTGGACGTCTTAAAGACACAGTAGACGTTGTACAGGGAGTCTACCAAACCATTCAGGATGTAGTTCCTGCAGAGGTAGTCGCCCTGAGTCCACGCATCAACTGCAGCAACGGAGTGTGCATCCATTGGCGCCAGCATTGGGGCAGATTCATTGAGGAATCTGTCCAGCTTTAATGTGGTCAGGTAGAACTGCATCTTCCCCTGCCACTTTTTGAACCCGGTTCCATTGAACTTCTCCGGTTTTTCTCCCACGGTTATGTGCGTGGGCAGAACGACCGAATGTGCCGCAACCGATTGTGCAGTCACATTTTGGGTCACCGGTGTTTGGGTACTGAGAAGCCCAGTAGCAACTTCAGTTGGTGTGTTTTCCATTGTCTGATTTTGTTCTCTTCACCCAAAATGGTTGAAACAGAAACTGTTAGTTCTTTTTTCCGAACAGAACCTGTAAACAAACTTCACAAAATTGTTAGAATCTGTGAGGAAAAAAATTCTGCTTTAAGATTGTTAGAACCTGAATATAAAATAATAAAAATTCCCAACAAAATTTGTGAAGGAATCAAAATCAATTGAAGAAAAACAGTAAGTAGAAAATCTGCACAGAGTCGAGATTTGAAATCTCTGTCCTTAAAGCAGAATTTGCCCCGTAGTGTGACGGTTTCCGGCAAATTGCTTCCCAGGATACAACTGTACCTTCTCTGAAGAATGCAGCACCCTTGTTTCAGAGACAACGAACTGTTGTCTGTGTTGTACTCTCAGTTAACACTGACGCAGAGGAGAAGAAGAAGAAAAGAAATGTAAAAAATTCTGTGTCTGTATGTAAGCCTCTGTCTGGTTATATAGAGGAAATTGGATTGGAGACTGTTCAGCAGCTGCCATTACTCTGTAATAGCAGAGTAATGGGGACTCTTCAGATTCATAACTGGTGAGCATTACTCTGCTGTTACAGAATAATGGGCACCAGTTACTGAATCTGAAAAGCCTTTTCAGTTCACTAGGGAAAGAGTTTGTCTGTAAAAATTTAAGCCAGGCGGGGCCGGGGCCGGGGCGGGGGCGCGCGTGCTGTTACAGAGTAATGGGCACCAGTTACTGAATCTGAAAAGCCTTTTCAGTTCACTAGGGAAAGAGTTTGTCTGTAAAAATTTAAGCCAGGCGGGGCTGGGGCCGGGGCGGGGGCGCGCGTGTGTTTGTCATTTTGGCTAAGTCCTCTCTCCATTACACGTTAGTGGTAACCCCCGGGCCACACCCTCTAGTCCAGTTTTCTAGTATATATACTAGACAAAATCATTTCCAATTTCCGATATGGGACTATCTATTTTCTCCCAGTTGCCAAGTTAGTACATTTCAAGTACCCAACTTTGGATCAACATTTCTCATTCATACGGAATTCGTTTTTGGCAAGTGAGTATACTACAGAATAGTACTCGTCGAGAGAATCGCAATCCACTCATTTTCCGGTGCCGCCGGTGGCCGGAGCTTGCCGGAATCCGGCCCGGAAAACTGCAAAAAATTAATTCCAACATGTGCATGTCCAACTGAATCAACATATCAAGTCTTGTTTGAATGTCCTAAGGCAACCGCTGTGTGGAAACATTTCATAGACCTATTTCATGTTCAAACCATCCCAAGCTCACTCCATGACTGTTTCTCCCAGTCGTGTTCTGCATCATCTAGACCCAACATTGCTCATGTGTAGTGTATTATTAATATATCTATTTGTTGGGTGCCATGGATAGAAAGAAACAACAGGGTTTTCAATTTTGTATCTGATACTACCGAGGAATTGATTTCTAACTCAGTTTTCCATGTTTCTTCTTGGCTTCTTGCAACTGCACCTAATAGGAAAGTGTTCCATATAATCAGGTTCGGAGCTGGGATTCGTCAAGGACGACGAGGCACGGGACAATATCGGTAATGGCCATGCCCACTTCCATCCTTCTTCCATCAATTCTTGGGTTGATAATGCGGTCTCCTCACTAACAAAAATCATCAAAAGGTAACATTTGGATGGCATTGATATTGATTACGAGCACTTTTGGGGAACCAAAACACATATGCCAAGTGCATTGGACGGTTAATTTTAACCCTAAAGAAAAACAGGGAGATATAGTTCGCTTCAATAGCCCACTTTGATCACGACATAGTTTAAACTCATTAATTTGGAGGCTGCAAAGGATGGGATGGCGAGAAGCAGAGAACTAGGAGGAGAAAGGGAGAGGGCATGAACAAGTTAAGGGAAGACATTATTATTATGATTGAAGAGAGAGAATTGATTGAGAAAATGGTTGATGTTGATGTTGGTATCTATAGACCCGTATAAAAGTATTTGAAAGATTATACATTGTTTTGTGATGTTCTTAAGGACTAATATACAAATATGTACATCTATTAAAGGGAATGTTTCGGCTGTTTGGATACACAGTAGAGCAAGTTCATTCTTTCAGCCACTAAAGCTTTTAGTGGTTGATCGAGCTCAAAGGGTTGCATAGGCCGGCTGCTACTAATGTGCAGATTAACCCGAACTGCCAAACCTCAAACATTATGTACATCTTGTGATGTCTGTTGAGTATTGATGCCATAATTTTTTTGTTTTATGTAGGGAATCAAGTTGCGACTAGAACCCTTAACTCGGTAGTTCAAATGGAGTCCACTGCAGGCAGGAATATTCTACAACTTACCATGCTTTAACCTTGCACATATACTCATAGATAGGGGAATGTTTTATTTTCTTTCGTAGTTCCTTTTAACTGAGTATTTTGCCAATAACAACATGGCGATTCCGACATATAGATTATAGGTGAACTACAATTAGTTTAGAAAGACAGAGAGGAACAGAAAGTATAGAAGATATAGTTAAATTTAAATTCATTACACCAAGTAAAACGTATTAACTTCCTCATGTTTAGTAGAACATGATGGATTCAAAGCTCCGCGTTTCATATTCAGTGATGATGAAAACTTTCAAACAAGTTCGTCAGTTTTTTTTTTAATAGAAAAAACCAGTTACAGTCTTACATAAAGCTACGAGGAGAAAAATAAAGGGGGGTATTCTTTTAGGAAAATTAAAAAATGTGGTTATGAGCATTTGAATCTAAAATATCCGGTGTAAGTGTACTAAGTACATGGAAGCTTAATCGCTAACATTTTTTTCTCCCAAAAAACGACTTAATAGCTACCGTTGTTAGGTGGGAGGAAAGTTCATGGAAGTTGCACACAGTTAAACAAAATAAATGCATTGTTCGTTCGAACTTCTAAACATTTTCAATAGCAAACACTCAGTTAAAAGAGAAACAATATTTTCTTCAATCTAAGAAAAACTCTCCCACAACAGCAATATACTGCCAGTAATTCCTTCAAATCTAGAAGGACAAATCCAAACAAACAGCTTAAATTAACTAGTTAAAACAAACAGATAATTAATTGAATGAAAGACAATGATCTAATTACGTGAAGCGGTCAATGCCACCTGCGACCTCTTCTCAAGTCGAAATCCAGAATTAGCAGAGTCATCTGCAGACCAAATAAAGATCCCGAAAAGCTTCCCTTGCTTCCTCAGAGTATCACATGCATCAAAAAACCCTGTTTCCGGTCTCAACCCTCCACTGTTCCCGTCAGTAGCAAAGCTCACAAGCACATTCCCTCCATGGTAATTCCTGCTCTGATCGTCAAAATGCTTTAAGAACTGTGATACCGTCGTGCTTTTATCATAAGCATAGAACTGGAAGTTGACAAAGTCTATTGACTGCCCGAATTCCTTCCACAGTGCCAAGTAATGCTTCTGAACATCTTCGTCATCAAAAGGAGCTATCGACGCGAAAGATATCACACCGTTATTTTTCAAGGTCGTTACTAGCCTTCCAATGCACTCTGCAAAAACATCAGGTTCCGCGCTGAAATGTTCATAGTCGATGTCAATGCCATCTAGATCAAACTTTTTGATGATTTTAGTGAGCGAAGATACTGCATTTTTGACCCAGGAGTCAACAGATGAGGGTTGGAATTGGACTTGCGTATTTTCAGCAACGCTATCTCCACCAATCGAAAGGCCAACTTTCACGTTAGGGTTCTTCTTCTTAATAGCAGCAACAGCAGCGGGAGAGAGGCTGTCTGTGTCCCAAAATACGTCGAATTTACCGTTAGTCGGGGATGGGGAGTCAGAAGTAGTGTAGTCAATGGCAAAGGAAAGGAGGAAGTGGAAGTCGACTTTTGGGTCAATGGGGACATCTGTAAACTTGACACCATTGAATTCTGCACCAATGTAAGATCGGAAGAGGAATTTGGAGGCTGCAAAGGATGGCGAGGAGAAGAGCAAGAGGAGGAGAAAGAGTGAAACGATGGGCAAGTTAAGGGAAGACATTGTTATTATTGAATTGATGTAATTGATGAGGAATTGCTAATGGTTGATGTTGGTATTTATAGACTTGTATATAAGTATTGAAAGATTGCACATTGTTTTGAAATGTTTTAAGAAATAATATAGATCTATGTATGTATGAATGTATCTATTCTAGCAAATGTTTGGGCTAGCTGTTTGGATATACAGTAAGCAGATTCATTCTTTCGGCTACTAAGCTTTTAGTGGTTGACTGATCAGCTCAGAGGGTTGCACCGGCCGGCTACTAATGATGTGCAGATTAATCAAAACTGCCAAACCTCAAGCATCATTCATTTCATTTTTTGTTTCTTCTCTCATTCTCCCCTTTTACAGTCATACAGTAGAGTATACGGTTTTTTGTTGTTGGATAAAACGGATAAAGTAACAGCGATCGCCAAGAGTAATAGTACAACCAAAACATTACAAAACAAAAGAGCATAAGTAGTTTTTAAAGAAACGACAACACTATCAAGTTGTTCTGCTTCAGGGCTGATCATTGATTTTACACTTTTTTCCGCCTTGTAAACGGAGGAAGGAGACCTTTTGATTTTCCAAACAATTTTGCAGATTACCCAAAATTGCCTCACAAAAAGGCTGGAATAAACAAGTAAAATGCAGACTCATTACTACGGCCACATCGAACAAAAAACCTGTCCCATTTCTAAGTTTCACTTATTTAAATTGTCCACACTAAGAAGTTTGTTATGTATCTACAGCCATATTAAAACTCAAACTTTCAATGGTGCCACATTCAAATTAAGTTTAAAAAATATTATTGTCCACTTTTTACAAATTAAGTTTGATTCTCTCTTCTCTGAAACCGTTTTCTTCCACACTTTCTCCCTTCTCTACCACCATATCAATGGAAAGAGTATGTAATCTAAAATATCAAGTATGTAAAAAGTTCAGTGATGTTTTGTTAGGAAAAATACTTAATAGCTACCGTTGTTAAGTGGGATGAAAGTTCATGGGAGTTGCACTGATCAATTAAACAAAACAAATGCATTGTCTTTTGCTTGAACTCATTAGTCATTCATTTGCTGTTTGTTCTGTGATATTATACATCAACTTTCAACTACTTAACTCACATTGCCACTCGAAGTCACTAATTACTGAAAAGAAGTAGACAACTATCTAAATCTGAATTGATAATAGTACTTTGACCTCTTCATACGAATATATATTGAATATATGGTACATAACAAAGCAAATGGGGTTTCCGGAAGAAATATAATTAAATGGGAAGCCTCACCCCTATCTTCTACTTCTAGACTTACTGCTTGTCATCATCTTTAGTTGCATGGAAAACTTCATGAAATCTTTATTTGGTTGGCAGGAGATTCCGAGAGAGTAATTGTTGACCTAAAGTTTGGTGTGCAAAAAACGAATTATTAAGACTAATATTTTCAGTTGAAATCTACAGGATTTATAGAGAAGGTAATTCAAAACAAAAAGTCAAAAAGATTGGCAATCAAGCAAAAGAAGAATGTATCAAAGAAGATTGCAAATATCAAGAAGATTTCAACTCAAGAAATATGTATTTTAAATCCTCAAGGAAGCCAGCAAAGATGGATTATTTATTTCTATTTATGTGAGAAAATACCATGTAAATAATCGGTGATTGAATAATTAGTTTTGGAAATAATATAAAGTGGATTCGTCAAATAAATATCAAGACTGCACATATGTCGGTCGACCGTCACACAGTCGACCGCTCATCATAGTGCAAAAATGAGTTAGCCCACCGGCCACCTCTCGACTTTCGAGTTAAGGGTGGACGGTCGACTGCTCAACAAAGCGGTTGACTGTACTCATGCAGAATTGACAATTTTGGAAATATCTTTTCATTTTTTGGAAAGAAACAATTCCCCCCTCTATAAAATTTTTGAGAATCACTGTACAGGGTGTAAACTATAGTGGAACACTTATGGCGAAGAATTGGTACAAGTAGACAGTGTGGACGTAGACCTGAGGGTCGAACCACGTTATATCGCTGTGTCTTACGCGCTTGCTCTATTTGCTTTCTCTAACCCTATCTATTAGCTTTACACATTTTATTTAAGTTTTTAATTTCCGAACAATCACCCTATTCACCCTCCTAGGGTGATTTACAGTGGTATCAGAGTGAGTTGCTCATAAATATCTTAAAAGCTAGAGCAAAAGGTCTAATGGCCGAAATCCCTCATCCTCAAGGCTTGTACACATCGAAGTCATCCAAATCCAATAGAACAAGTCTGACACGCTCATCTTATTTTGATGGAAAATGCTATAATGTTTGGAAAGTTCGTATTTCTCACATTTTGCAGATGTCCGGAGAAGAAGTTTGGAATGTTTGTGTAAACCAAGTAGATATCATTGTCAGTGATGGAAAGAAGACTTTCACAAAAACTGAACTTGCTAGCATCGAAAATTAGAAATTCCAAGGCTATGACAGCACTTTTTGCAAGTCTGAACAATAAAGAGCTGTTGCGATGTGGGAGAAATTGCAAAACAACGTATGAAATATTGAACAACATGCTAAAATGGCATGAAGAAACTGCATCTGAGGTAAAGATAAAAGTTAATTGATGTTTTTATAAGTATGATGTTTTTCGCATGATTCCAGGAGAAAACGTTGATCAGATGCATGCCCGTTTTGATATTATTGCACATGAGCTTGAGAGCTTAGATAAGGGGTTGGATGATGATCGAAAGGTCCAAAAACTCATAAGTTGTCTCATGTATGAATGAGACATAAAAGCTGCTACAATGTTGGAGATGCTTGAAGAGAAAGGATTCGACTCCTACACTTTTCAGGATAAATTGAAGACATATGAGATGGAGATGGACGAAACAAAGAGGTACTGGCAGAACATTGGGATTATACCCAAAACTGAAGAGAAGACCATTTCCTTGAAAGCAGCAACTTCACAACCATCAAAATCAGAATCAGATAATGAAGAATCAGATGAAGATATCACACTGCTAACTAAACAATTCAGTAAGTATCTCAAACGAAAAAAATATTGCATGTCTCAAGGAGGAAGAGACAGAGACAAAGAGAACATATGTTACAAATACAAGAAGCCAGGACACATATGCACTAACTGTCCCCTCTCACAGGACAGGAACAAAGATTATCATCACTATAGCTCAGGATTCAGAAAGAAGGCATTAAAGGCAACATGGCTTGATTCAGATTCAAGTGATGAAGAGCAAGAATACAACAACTTCGGATTTATGGCTCTTGGAGATGGTAAGGTGCAATCACCATTCCAAGAAGAGGTAATTGAAAAACCCACCTATGATGATCTGGTTAATATATGTAATGGATTAAAAGATTATGCAAATAAATTATGTCGTGAATTGAAACAATATAAATAAATGTCTAATGAATCACATGACTCATGCATTGCCAAAAATAGAAAGCTGAAAGATGCAAATTTGTCGATTATTGAGAAATTTGAGTCATTTAGGAAGGATCATTATTTATTGTTGGAAGAAAATGAATGTCTGGAACAACAAGTTCAATAATCCCTGGCAATAAATAATGAAAACTTAAAAGAAATTCATGAGAATATGTTTATATTACTAAACTCACCGATCACCTAAATGAATGCAAAAGGAAATTTGGCGAGGTAGTGGAAGGTTGTAAGGAAGCACTCGAACAAAATACTTGATGCTACTCTAGATAATCTTCGTTGGAACACTAAAGACGATGAGGAAACTAGAAAAAGACTTTGTAGTAGAATAATTGAGCTCGAAAAAGTTGTTGAAAAATATAAAGGGCCCAATTATCTTATGACAAGGAATTCAAGATCATATCATGATAATCGATGACTTGATTACAATGAGCCACTACAACGTCAAAATACTAAGCAATCATGTCATACACATATGTATAGCTATTCAAAATCTTGTCACACACATGTGCATAGTTACTCAAATGAAAAAAAATAATCTAAGCATAGCTACTGAAACAAGGCATAATCGAATTACCTGTCACTATTGATGTAGATTAGGGCATATTTCTTATAATTGTACTTTAAAAAGGAATACTAACTTCGTTTGGGTGAAGAAGAATACAAGTTTAGGAACAATACCTACTTGGGCACCTACTAATCTTAATGTAGGTGCATCAATGTATTCAATCTAATAATCCGTGGCATCTTGATAGTGGATGTTCAAATCACATGATAATAAAATATTTTGCATCACTATCAAGAGGAAAAGGAAAGGACATCGTTCTTGTTTGCGCACTAGCCAAAATGTTAATGGTAAATAAATTTTGGTTCAATTTTTTCAGTAACAATATTATTTTTTTAGTAAAGTAACTATTAGAAAATAAGTACTAATGTTTACTATATGCTAATAAACTTATAAACTCAAATGAATTAGCACAAGAACAAATATGAGATATTTCTGTTTTGTTTTATATTATACCTTGTTCTACTAATGAAAGTATGTGAAAGAAGCTTTCAAAGAAAAAACAGGTTGAGTTTTAGATAAATGTGATGAGAAACAAAAAATATACTGGACTACAAGTACAACAATGCAATGTGTTGCTGCTTATTTTGGTGTGGGAGCAAATAGATAGTGAGTTAAAAATTTATTGTAACTCCCGTTTTCATTTTTCCTATTTCTATTTTTGATTTCCAATTGTAATCTCGATTGTAATTTAAATTCATTTCTTTTGCCCCATTTTGTGTTAAATAATATTTGGTCGAATGTTATTTATCAATTCTTCCTCATCTCAATTGTCCATTAAAAATCCACTCCTTGTATGTCTTAATTCGGATTTATTTTAGAGTACTTGTCTCTCCTTGGGTTGTGAATTGACCTCATTTGACTCACTTTGTAACCATAACCCAATACCCATCTCTTAATGGGTCTCTCACCCAAACCCGCTAACCCTTACTACCCCCAATCTCTCCCTAACGGACTAATCTATCAATTCCCCTAATCACTCCCCTCACTCTCCAAAATCAGTAACTCCCAATGATTAGGTAACTAAATCCCTAATTATTGGACCTCTAATCTCTCCCAATATCTTGTAACCTCCCCTAATATCTCTCCCCTCCCGTACTATCTCTCTCTCCCTCTCCTCTGATTAAAACAAACCCAACAGAATGAAACAAAAACAAACAAAAACAAAACGAAGCAAAAACCCCCCTCACCACCTTCGCCTTCACCGTCGTCAACCCACTCCTCTCCATTGCCATCGTCCCCAACTCCATCGCCACCGCCAATCCATCGTCGTCTTCCCCTCCACTTCCTCGCCTCGACGCCGTGAACCCAAACTCCATCACCGAACCAAACCAACCGCCAACACCATCCTCTCATCCCCTCGACCTCCTTTCCACCTCCGTCGCATCGCCAACACCCCACACCGCCGATCAACTCTCCCGCTTTCACCCTCTGTTCGAACCCACGAACAGAGCAGCACCGCCGTCGCCTTTCGTCCACCCTCGCGCCTCCGCCGTGCCGCCGCCGCTACGTCGCTTCCCGACGTAGCTCCGCCGTCGAAGAACCCCACCGTTGCCGCTCGCTCTCTCTCTCACTCTTCCTGTTCGAAGCAGCGAACGAAGAAGAAGAAGAAGGGAAAAGGCACGGTTGATTTTGGACCGTCGGATCGCGCCAAGATCCGTGCCCTGTGATTGCTGTACGGTGTTCGTCCACCGCGGATCCCGATTTCGCTGCACGCTGTTCTGGCCTCGGATCCGCTACTTTGGCTCGATCTGATTGGACGCTTTCGCTGTCCCGTGTTTTGCTGCGCCAGATCCAGATCGCTGTTTTGCTGTTTTGGCCGATCTGGTGTGGAGGATTATTGCTATCTACTAGCTTTCTTCGCACGCACTCTTGGGATAGCTCCTCGGGATTCTGATCCCGTTATTCTTTATTTATTTTCGAACCGTCTACAAAGTAAAAGGCAAGTCACTTCTATCGAATGTATTTTTTTTGTATCATATTCGATAATTATTGTTGAAATTCCGCAAAGTGGATCTTATTTAAAAAATCGTAAAATATTGTTGTATCAATCGTCGAGATGCCACGGATTTACACGGGCGAATCCAAGTGGTAGTCTCGACATCGTGCCATCTTTTTGCCTCTAAAGTATAGAGATATTCATACACCATATAGTTATAGTAATTGATTATAAAATAGGGAATTATAGACACATTTCATATCATGAAATTAAATGACAAATAGCTATAGTAGATTGTAGAAATTTGTTGGTCGTTAATGTGATTGTTATTGCTAAATTGTTGAATTGGAATTATTAAAATGTTAGACATCACCTATATTAATACCATGTTCACCTAAGGTTGATTCGCTGTGATTAAGATTAATTAAACTCCAATTTACTATTATTAAAATCTTATTTTTACCATTTTACTTAAAATGAACATATAGACTATTCAGAAAATTACGCTAATCTGAACCTTAACGTGCTGTTTAGACCTAGAACACTTCATTAAAATCAGAAACTCCCTGAAAGTAAATCGTAGCCCTATCTGTCTAGATGTCGATAGACACCAAAACTTTCGAATTCGGAGTTATACTGCTCCAGTTATGAACCTTTTACCACAGCTGCGCTGTAATTCCAGATTCACGTACATAACAACTTAGGCTAATGAATTAAGTGAACTATTAATCATATATGTCCAAGATAAATTCCAGATTTGAAAAAAACATGTTTAGGGTGTTAAAAAGTATTTTTACTGATTTTTATAATATTTATTTACTGCCTTTATAATTAAAATTAGACAACATCTACACCCAGCCAGAAACTAAAACCTATAAAGAACACCGAATTTCACTTAGCTACCGTCGTCGGAATATAGACTTTAAGTATGCGTTGGAACCGGGCGGGAGTCTAGTTTCTAGACCACCTGACGGATCCACATTTGCTGCCCTGTAGCAACGGGAATGCTGATTTTGGTACAGCAACCTACTGCTGTCCAGAATTGGGATTCTATATTTTATAATGTACAATTGTGTTTATAATGTTATATTTAGTGTATTTAATTGTATATAGTATATTGCATGATCTTAGGATTGTTTGTCACCTTTTCTAACGTCCCTTATTAGTTGCATTATCGTGTGTTAATTGAATAAAGGAAATAAATCAAAGCTGGGGTTAAGGGTTGATTAGGGTAGTTGACAATATAGTAAGTGTACTCGGATGATGGCCAGTGTTTTATCGTTATCGGCATCGTGTAAGAAATTATACATGTCCCGTGTTTTATCGTTATCGGCATCGTGTAAGAAATTACACATGTCCCGTGTTTTATCGTTATCGGCATCGTGCAAGAAATTACACATGTCCCGTGTTTATCGCTATCGTCATCATTCCTAGTACATGAACTATAGAATCTACCACCTTAATCTAAACGAAATTGATTGTATGCATCGAACCTGTGGTACGGCACACATGGGACACAGTAGTACGTGCATTAGTTGGGATAAAAAAAAAGAATAATAGACATAAGGCTCTCATTGCATTATCATTGCATATTGTTATCTTTATCGAACAGTGTTATCGTTATTATTGTCATTATTGATATTGTTTACCGTTATTGTGATAGATCATAGTTATTGCATAATATACTGTTACCTCATTGCCACTGTTCAACATTTTTGACTTCATCGTTTATTGAATTCATTGCTTCACCACTATTGTTATTGTTTCTCTGTTTCTCCACTTGCATGTCCACGACTTGCTCTAAGGACTTCCTTTTTCCTCTTTTTAGATGAACAATTTACAGGCAATCAGGAAGATTTACCAGATGGAATAGGAGAGCAGCATTGGTGAAGGGATTTTACCGTGGCACTAGAATAAATAATGTTTCATTTGATGACTTTAAATAAATTTGGATAAATGTTATTTCTTTGTATTGTGGGCTTCGACCCGAATATTGTTTATTAAATTTCCAGATGTTGAGTTATTTGATATTGGTTAAATTTTATGCATTAATTTCCAATATTGTTATTTATGTGATTATTCTTTCATTGTATGCATGGTTGTTTTATTACTGTTATATTGTTGAGTTGGATCATTAACAGCCTATGGGTGACGTAAGTCATTCGCTGGGCCGAGTCACGTGCTTGCATTCCGTGTTTTGGGAAGCGGGGCGTGACATTTATGGAAACTACTAAAAATCTGACTTTGACCTTAGCCGTGAAATGCGGTTAGAGCTCCTGAGCGTTGATTGACCATCTGTGATCTAAATCCGACGATTGCTGATGCGGCCGATAGACCTACTAAAAACCTGAAATATTGGGGGGGGGTGGCCCCAGCGATAGACCCTCCAACGCTCAAGTCAGAACCAGAAAAAAAGAGAGAGTATAAGAGAGAAACTGGCGAATTATTGATTACCTTCTGACTGTGGAGGGGGGAGGGTATTTATAGCCTGAGGAACATATCAAGAGATCGATCTGGAACCGTTGGATCGATATGAATTTCTTATCTCCTTTATCCTCGTCCCCTTAAAGAGATAAGTTCTCCTGTTAGGAGATAAAAGATTTGACTCATAGCCTGCATGGGCTAAGTGTCTCTCTTAGTGGGCCTAGTCTGTCACTTTTTATAGGCATGAAAGAAGCACATGTCTTGGAGAAGGCCCGGACCTGTTAGAGAGGACCGTTATGGTTAATCTGCTTGTAGCATCTTTGAGATCTGTGCTGGAATTGTACGGCCCTGTTTTACTACAATTTTTACCATCATCATAAGCTCTCCCTTCTCGGAAGGCAATTTTCTTGGCTTTCGGGGAGTAGTACGCCTTACTTTTGGACTCTAGAGTACAATCTTAGTAGTCAGGGTGCTCGGAGATACCTGGAACGGATCAGTGGCTTCGGAAGGCAGTGAATATCTTCTTGGATTTTCCCAGATTATTTTGCACTTTTCCGATTTTTTCTGGAATTTTCTGAAAATTTTCCCAATTTTAAAATCACTTTTCGAATTTTATAATTAATAAATCCAATTTTAATTATTTTTGAAAAATTTTAAATTATTTTTCCAAATTTAAATAATTATTTTTGAATTTTTAAATTAATTTTCAAATTTTAAATGATGGCTACGTGGCGCAATCTGAAGCGTTGATCAACATCGGTCTCCCTGCTGAGTGAGATCAGACAGCGGAGAATTGAGCGTGGCTTTGGGAACGGAGACTGGCGATGTGACTCAATCACGTGCGTCCATACCGCTCGCGCTCGAACTTCTGAGCGATCCAAGGGCTAACAACGGCGACCTCGTAGCTCGACCGACCATTTCGTCAAGCTGTTGCCAATTTTTTTGGTCGAGCTATGTAGTTGGGTCTTCGTCGGAGCTATGGGGCTTTAATATTGGTCGAGCTATGATTATTGTTGGCTTTGGTCAATCTAGGAGGTTTCCACCGTTTTGGTCGAGCTATAGGGTCGAGCCTTTTCGTCTAGCTATTTTTTTTGTCGAGCTATGGCTGTCGAGCTATTCCCCTCATTGAGCAATGAATTTTGGCGAGCTATTCATCTCGTCGAGCTTTGTCGAGCCATGGGTTTAGTCGTCGAGCTATGGCTCTTCTTCCCGTCGAGCTACAGACTTGGCCATCGTCGAGCTATGAGTTCGCTGTTTGAGCTATTCCCCTCGTCGAGCTATGTACTTAGGTTCTTTTTTTTTGGAGCTTGGTCGTGCTCTATTTTCGGCGAGCATGGCAACAAGTTTGTATACCGAGCTTCCTCGATGGTGGTGCTTTTGTCGGCGGGTTCGAACTTGGCATCGACGAGGAGCTAGGGTGGTGCTTCGATGAAGGCTTTGGTCTCAGTGGGGCTCGAGCTACGGGGTTTTTGAAGAAGCTCTGTTGAGCTCCGTTTTGATGAAGTAGGGAAGGAGGGTTGCGGGTTTTGGATACCGGGTTTGGTTTGGATCCGACCCAAATCCCTTTTAGCTCTATTTTGAGTGAAATGGGCTTTGGATTTGGATCTGAATTCGATTATGATGCAACCCGGGCCTTCTTGCCTTTATTTATTCCAAAAAATCTAACTCCTTGGAATTTTCAGGAATTTTGGAGCTTGAATGTTTACAAGGAGCTTGGGTTTGATTGCGTGAAACTTGATGTTGTATATTGTGCCCGAAGTTGTGTTCGAGTTTTGTGGCTCTTTTGATGAGTCATCACTTATTGTACTTGTCGATCAAACATCGCAGTGCTGATTTTGGTGAACCACTCTTTTGTCGACCAAGCGCTGTGTTGTTCACTTGTTTTGTCGATCGAGTGTTTCATCGTTGGGCGAGCATTTTTTCAGCCTAGGAGCAGAGTGCTTTGATCGTTGGATCTTAAGTATGCAGCTGACTGATGCAGACTTGCTGTTTGATCCCAGCAAGTTTATTGAGGTAATTCTGGGTTGGAGTTGAACGTTCGGGCTTGTCATTTGCGCCCGGCAAGTTTAGAGAGACAACTCTCTGGCTGAGTTGACGTATAGCTTGCTGTTTGATCCCAACAAGTATGGAAAGAACTCTGTGATGGATTTGGACGTTTCAGCTTACCGTTTGTGTTCAGCAAGATTAGGGAGGCAACTCTGAGATAGAGTTGATGTAGAGACTGCCGTTTGATTCTGGCAAGTTTTTAGAGAGAGCTCTGAGATAAAGTTGACGTAGAGATTGCCGTTTGATCTCGGCGAGTTTAGAGAGAGCTCTGAGATAAAGTTGAGCTTGAACTTGCTGTTTGGTCCCAGCAAGTTTATAGAGCTTACTCCTTGATCGAGTTGATTTAGAAACTGCCGTTTGATCCCAGCGAGTTTGGAGAGGCAACTCGTAGTGGAGCTGAGTTGGGACTTGTTGTTTGATCCTAACAAGTTTATAGAGGTTACTCCTTGATCGAGTCGAGGTAGATATTGCTGTTTTGGTCAATGAAATTACTATTTGCGCCCAACAAGTTTTGTAGAGACAAACTTGAAGATAGGGCTGGAACTTGTTGTTTACGCCGATCAGGTTTTATGGAGCCGATTTTAGAATGGCGGTGGATGTAGAACCTACTTCTTGAGCTAAGCAAGTTTTGTAGAGACAATTTTAGGCCGGTGTTGAGTTGCGGTCAAGCCACAGGGGTGGAGTTGATTTAGAAACTGCCGTTTGATCCCGGCGAGTTTGTAGGGAACTCTGAGATGGAGTCAGTTGTTTGAACTTACTGTTTGCGCCCAGCAAGTTTTGTTGGGAGAAAACTCCGTAGCGGGGTTAGGCATTAAACTCGCCGTTTGAGCCCGGCAAGTTTGGAGAGACAACTTGTCACGCCCTGCTTCCCAATATACGGAAACACAGGCACGTAACAAAGACCTAGCGAATGATATAAGTATGCCAACTCATATCATTCATAAGCTGTACAATACCAGTAAACTCAACAATGCAATAATAATCACATAAACAAGAATATAATGCAATAACCGATATCTGAGATACAAGAACTTACCAAATAGCCAGAGAATATGCAATGCAATAACAACTCGACGAGAGCTTTAAGTAACCCATCATCTGTACCTGTATAACATAACTCAAAAGAAAGATGGATGGAGCATCCGTTAGACCAAGTTACGGGCCGCAAGTAGTACAAGCAAAATATGAACAAGAGACAAGATATGCAGGAAAACAAAAGAATTGGGAATTCAAATACGAAACGAATATGATAACGAGAAACGACATGTATAACAAGAAAGAAACAAGGACTAACAAGCAGGAAAACTAGAACTGGCGATGCAAATGTAATATAACATAATCAAGGTAATGCAGGTAACAACTAGAATAGGACTCAAAATATAACTAATCAGGAATGAGGAATACTGTAACAGGAAAGATGACATATAAACGAAAGTTATGCAAACTTGTAACGAGAGTCATGTGAACTAGTAACAGGTGAAAGGTAACGGGTAATAGGTACATGTAACAGGTATCAGGTAACAGGTAACATCTAAACTTATAAACTTGTAACATAAATCAAATAAACATGTAAACTTAAAAATGTAAACTTGTAACAGATATCAGATAAATATGTGAAACAGGTGACAGGAATATGCAGGTGAAATATATTATTCTTAAGTCTTTTATTTAATCCTATCTAATGCATCACTCATGCATCCCATACCACATGGTTGCTGCATACAAACAATTTACGTTTAAATTTAGCGGTGAATTTTATAGGGCCGTGTACTCAGGCATCATATAAATAGGTAAACAGATAAAATGAAACAGGTAAACAGACTCATGAACCATGTAATCATGTATTCATGCAAACAAGTGGGAAACACGACCCCGCTTCCGAGTACACCTTCTTATAGGGAAGAATGTAGTCAGGTAATCATATAAATAGGTAAACAGACTCATGAATCATGTAATCATGTATTCATGCAAACAGGTGGGAAACATGGCCCCCCTTTCGAGTACACTTGCTTATATTATCCACTACTAGATTTTTTCCTTAACCCCGACTTAATTACTTATTCTTTTTACCAAAACAGACATGAATGTACAAAATCAGGGACATGTAAACATGTCAGGGACAGTAACCAGGTTCAGACTTGGTGGAAAACATGTTCGGATGCCTTAAACAAAATTATAAATATTGAAACAACAAGAACTCCAAATCTGGACAGCAGGATGTTGCTGCACCAAAACTGAAATTCTCGCTGCTACAGAAAAGCAAATCTAGACCCGTCAGTAGTTCTAGAAACTAGAATCTGTTTCAGTTCCAGCGAATATACACACGATATATAAAAATCACAGAAACTAGGTTCAAATTCTTGTTCTTTACAGATTTTATGTTCAGGTAGAAGCTTAGGGTACAATTCTTATACTCATAAATCAGTAAAGAACTCATTTAAAAATTCTAGAAAATTTATAATCAGGTTCTTAATCATGTTAAACAACATACTGGAATTTATCAGGTCTTAATTATACTTTTAACATGATATTTAAATTAGTTAATCGAGAACATATACTTCAAAATAGAAATCTGGAATAAAAAACGCACAACACTAAAAACAACATATCCTGTAATCTACACATCAAATTTCAGATCCGTCGAATGTCCTGGAAACCAGAAACATGGCACATTTCTTATTTATAAAGTTCTAACAGATTCAAAATGTAACTAGGTCAAAATCTGATTACAAGTCAAATCAGACGGAAGGACAAAAATATGTAATTTGATATCTAGGATCTTTTGATGAGCATCGAACCATAGAGGCAAATAGATTGATTCGATTGAACATATATATCGAGTTATTTAATCATGGAATGATTTCAAGGCATAATAAACAAATTGACGATTTAATTAATTGAAATTTGCAAAGATATTTTTCATGAACATGGACGAGTTTCAAAACATGATAATCAAGCAAAATTACTAACTGCGGGAGGTCAAATAAAAAGCTTGTACAGAACAATACAAATTTATAAGGTACTTGCCTGATAGACGATGATCGGAAGTGAGATGAGCGACGGCAGAAACACGTGCAACACACGTGTACAGTGAACACAACAAGAGCATAACAAGAGCAAAACAACGGCACGAGCGACAATAGCAAGAGGGCAAATGCAACAGAGAGTGGCACGAGACAGCAATGCACATCGAGAACAACATCAACTCGACAGCAAAGAAGGGGACAACAACGGAGGAAGACGAAGGGGAGGGGGATTCGGGATTATGCTCGGGGTCGATAGAGGCAGAGCGATACAAGGGGCCTGCGGGGATGAGGCAGGGGATGAGTAGCAGCATTGGAGGAGGGCAGTAGGAGCTCGGTGGTGAATAGAGGAGCACAGGGGCGAGGTTGGGGGTGAAGGTGACTTCGATGCGGATAATGGCGTCGGTGCCGGTTGTGGTTGATGAAGCTGTTGTCGGTGACTCATGGAGGCAATGATAAATGAAGGCAGGGTTGATAGAGGAGCCAGTGGAGGTGGCACCACTCTGTTTTGGAATAAAACAGAATTAGGAGAGTGATGGGTTTGGCTCGATGGATGGCAGTGGCGGTGCTAGCGATGAGGGCTCGACGGTAGGTGCAAGCGACGAGGAGAGGGTCGTGAGGGCAGGAGCTCAGGGGTCAAAGGTGAAGGGTCGCAAGGCTCGACTGTGGTGGTCGAGCGGGAGGTTGAAGAAAGCAGGGGAAGCGACTGTGGTGGGGGTGCAGACAACGAGCGACAGTGGTGATCGCGGATGGCAGGGGCGAGGCAGCGAGCGGTGGGCTCGACGACAGGCGGAGAGGAGAGACGAAGGGCGAAGGCGGTGCTAGCAGTGGAGCTCGAAGGTTGATGATGGCGATGATGAGAGAGGGAGACGAGTGGGCTGCCGATGAGGGTGGAGGAGCGGGATGAAGACGAAGGCAGTGGATGGGTTTGACGAGGACGATGGAGACAGGGTTGGTTTCAAAGGCATAAAGGAAGGAGGAAGAAGAAGAGCGCGAGGTGATTAGAAGAGATTAGGGATTATGATAGTTAATTAGGGTTAGGGTTAAAACAGTGGTATTATAGAGTTAATTGAGATGTGGGTTTGTTTTGCGGGTACGGGTTTAGATTAACGGGTTAACGGGTAAGGGTTAATTAGTATATATAGGGTCTAATAATGGGTTCTAGATTAAAATAATAAATAAATCAATCAATAATAATACCATAGTACAAATAAATCAAATAGTATGCATTAAGTTAATACTCAAATACTAATAAATACAATAGAATGTGTGGATCTCACAAAATAATTAAGACTAGATTTGAATTGAGCTAAAATATAATATGGAGCAAAATAGTATTACATATTAATTAATTAAATTATGTACTATACATAAAACCCGTACTCCAATAATAATAAAATATAGATCACGATCTATAGGCTTTCAAAATTTAATAAACAATAATTTTAATGATAATAATAATAATAAAAATAATAAAAATAATAATAATAACCATAAACATAATAATAATAATAATAATAGTAATACTAATACTAATACTAATACTAATACTAATACTAATACTAATACTAATACTAATACTACTACTACTAATAATACTAATACTAATAATAATAATAATAATAATAATAATAATAATAATAATAATAATAATAATAATAATAATAATAATAATAATAATAGGATTTGTATGACAATATAAAAATTATTGAAAAATAGCTACAAATAAAATTATTGATTAGAATAGACTTTAGTAGGAGATCAAACAATAAATTTTAACAAAAAGAATTTAAAAGCGGAAAAATAATTTATAATAAATCGAAATATCGAAAATACACAGAAAATATGTAATGGCAGGACCGGGGGTTACACAACTCTTTAACTGAGTTGAGTGTTGAACTTGCTGTTTAATCCAACAAGCTTGGAGAGAACTCTGTGATGGAGTTGGACGTTTGAGCTTGCTGTTTGCGCCCGACAAGTTTAGAGAGACAATTCTTTGACTGAGATGACGTAGTGTTTGCCGTTTGACCCCGGCGAGTTCAGAGACAACTCTGAGATTAAGTTGATGTAGAAACTGCCATTTGACCCTGGCGAGTTTGGAGAGGCACCCCGTAGTGGGGTTGGTGTAGAACTCACTTTTTGATACTAACAACTTTGGGGAGAAATCGTAGTGGAGTTGGTATAGAAATTTCCGTTTGACCCTGACGAGTTTAGAGAGAGCTTTGTGAGGGAGTCAGACGTTTGAGCTTGCCGTTTGTGCCCGACAAGCTAGTGGTGGATTCCGGCGTTAGAAGGACTCGAGCAAGGAACGGGGCGATGTTCTCATTGTTTGGAGTCAACGGGTGGTTGTTTGATGGAGCTCGTGTGAAAAGCAAAGTGTTGAACTTGTTGTTTGGAGTCAATGACTTGATGGAGCTTGAGAAAAGAGCAGAGCACTGAACTCGTTGTTTGGTGCCAACGAGTTGTTGATGGGGCTCAAGCGGAGAGAAGAGCATTAAACTTGTTGTTTGGAGCCAACGAGCTATTTGGTGGAGCTTGAGCGAAGACCAAGGCATTGAACTCATTGTTTAGAGCCAACAAGTTATTGATGGAGCTCAAGCGGTGAGCAGAGTGTCGGACTCATTTTTTGGAGCTAACAAGCTATTTGGTGGAGCTTGAGCGAAGATCAAGGCATTGAACTCTTTGTTTGGAGCCAACAAGTTATTGATGGAGCTCGTGCAGTAAGCAGAGCGTTGAACTCGTTGTTTGGAGTCAACGAGTTATTGATAGAGCTCATGCGGAGAGCAAGGCGTTGAACTTGTTGCTTGGAGCCAACAAGTTGTTGACGGAGCTCAAGTGGCAATCAGAGCGTAGAAATCATTGTTTAGAGCCAACGAGCTATTTGGTAGAGCTTGAGCGAAAACCAAGGCGTTGAACTCATTGTTCGGGGCCAATGAGTTATTGATGGAGCTCAAGCGGTGAGCAGAGCATTAAACTCGTTGTTTGAGACCAATGAGCTATTTGGTGGAGCTTGAGTGAAGACCACGGCATTGAACTCATTGTTTGGAGCCAACAAGTATTGATGGAGCTCAAGCGGTGAGAAAAATATTGAATTCGTTGTTTAGAGCCAACAAGTTGTTTGGTGGAGCTTGAGCGAAGACCAAGGCGTTGAACTCGTTGTTTGGAACCAACAAGTTGTTGATGGAGCTCGTGCGGAGAGCAAAGCATTGAACTTTTTGTTTGGGGCCAACGAGTTATTGAGGGAGCTCAATCGAAATGCAGAGCATTGAACTCATTGTTTGGTGGAGCCTGAACGAATAGCAGGGTCATTTAACTCGTTATTTGGAGCCAACGAGCTATTTGTTGGAGCTTGTGTGGAGAGCAAAGAGTTGAACTTGTTGTTTGGAGCCAACGAGTTGTTGACGGTGCTTGAGCGAAGCGCAAGGCATCGAACTCGTTGGTTGGTGTTGACGATTTGTTGGCCGGAGGAACGCAAGTGGCGTGCGTAGCGCCGAACTCTTTTTTACTACTACTTCATACACAGAAATTTACTACTACTTCATCAAAAACCAATTTCGAAAGGAGACATTGTTATTGACTACATTTTTTAATGATGTTTTGCCTAATTTGCTACTACTTCACAGTCGACCGTCACTCTTGAGGGCAGAACGGTCGACCATCCTCAATATTGTCTCCACCTGTCACTAGCCTCTATTTGATTACAGGGGGAACGGTTGAATGCCCAGTCGACCGTCTCTAAGACGTCATCCACTTACATGCTTACTTCTTTTACTGTTTAAGTTGCGGTCGACCACTCCATGAACCGGTCGACCGGTTCTATCGACTGATCATATCCCCAAATATTTTCTTTCCTTCTATGACATGTGGGCCCCCCTCTCTTAGTATATATACATCGTCCATCTTCTTCCCACAGCATCCATTAAAACCCTAAATCCTCTTCTCTCAAACCCATCAAATCTTCTTAATTTTTTTGGCTTTTTTGCTTCAGATTTTGGGTGCTACTTCTCTCTTGCTTGATGGCTTCTCAGGGTCCTTCTTCCTGTCACAAATCACGGGGTAAGAAAATCATTACCTCTAAACATATTACTGGATATAGGATCATGTTTAGAAATTCCCACTGTGCCGATTTTTACTTTTCTTCTCTTATTGGTGCTCCGGTTGTTCCAATCCGTGAGATAAACTTAGGTTCCTTGGGTAGTAAATTTAGCCCTATGGTTAGGATACTTCGTGAATTTGGGTGGGAAAACTAGCTCACCACTTCTGGCACCCATTTTGAGTCACTTGCTCGTCAGTTCTATGCTAACCAAGAGGGGATTAAGGATAATGACCTCACACTATCCTCTATTATTCTTGGCAAACACGTCAAGGTCACTCCCGGATATCTTCGCACTAGATACAATATTCCCGAAGGAGAATTCGATGCCTATCCACTAGATTTTAAATCACTAGAATATAAACCCGGCCATGATCAAAATACTGTAAAATCCATGATAATTACACCCGATTCCCTAATCTTTGCTCGCCCCTCTCCTACTTATTTTACCAACATTGCTCGGGTATTTAACAAAATTGTGAATGCAAAAATTTGGCCTAAAAGCAATGATAAATCGGAAATCCGTGTTGACCAATCTTTCCTTATTTTTCTCCTATTGGGCGAGTACAAATTCAATCTCGCTACATTTATCATTCACACAATGAACTTTACTTCCACTCGTCAACATCGTCTTCCCTCTAAATCCCATATATAACCTTGCCATTCATTCCTGCACTGCCATTGGAAAATTTCTTTTTAGTAAAGCTCCCATGCCAATTCTTCCTCAGAAAATGGGCATTGATGTCCGGTTTACCCAACGGGCACGCCGCCATCAAGCTCAACAAGATCGCCAAGCGCGTCCGGCACCCCCTTCTTCCTCCTCCTATCACCACGAGGCTCCCTCTGCTGTTATGACACAAGCACAATTTGAACAACATCAAGCCAATGTTTATCAATATTACCTAAGTATAGCGGATCTTGTTCAGCATCCAGAAGAGTGGGAACCCGCGCCTCCTCCCTTTTCACACCCCAGAGGCGATGAAGAAAATGATGATGATAATGACTTAGATGATGACGAGGACTAGCGTTTTCTTTGTCAATGTTACAATCAATGCACTGATTGTAATTCTCTCTTTAAAGTTGATTCAATATAGTTACTCCTTGAAAGTCTTTGTTTTGGGAAATCTTAATCATGCAATATTGGCTTAAAAAATGGTGATATTGTCATCCATCTTTAAATGAAATTAGTGGATGCCTAAGTGAGTATATACCTGATAGAGTTCATGTATGCCTAGTTAATGCTATTGATTTGTGTATACTGATTGGTCGAACGACAAATATCATTTCTCCTTCGGTTTCTATTTTTTATGTGGTTTGTGGTGGAACGGTCAACCAGCCGGTCAACCGTACCTTCTTTTGTATATCTTTATCTCAATTTTTTTTTGTGCTTTGGGTGTGTTCCAAAAAAGGGCAGAAAATCAAAGAGAGCTTAGAATTCAAATTTTTACATGAATCTCATCTACAAATATGTACTTTTAAATCCTGAAATCTCCAATCTATGATACAATGTAGAACTCTCACTGTATATCAAAGAGGTTCATGATCAACTGTATCATGTAAGTAGATTTCTTTAGGGGTACCTAAAATGTAATACTCTTTGTGTTCCTGTAATTTTGTTTCTCAAATATGCATCTCCCTCAAAACAGAATTTTTTAACTAATATTTAAGAATTCATGTTCTCGCACATGATTTTTTTTATGCATATAGGATGCATCACGAAGAGACACTTATTTAATTCTTATGTGCATGAAGTTAGGGGGAGCGCCTGAATTTGTTTTAAATTTAAATTCTATGGTATGTTTTGTTCACACAAAAAGGGTGAGATTGTTGACCCTAAGTTTGGTGTGCACAAAACGCATTATTAAGATTAATATTTTCAGTTGAGATCTACAAGATTTACATAGAAGGTAATTCATAACAAAGAGCTAAAAAGATTAGCAATCAAGCAAAAGAGGAATGTATCAAAGAAGAACGTAAATATCAAGAAGATTTCAACTCAAGAAACATGTGTTTTAAATCCTCAAGGAAGCCAGAAAAGATGGATTATTTATTTCTATTTTTGTGAGGAAATACTATGTAAAGAATCGTTGATTGAATAATTAGTTTTGGAAAGAATACAAAGTTGATGTGCCAAATAAATATCAAGACTGCACGATTGCGGTCGACCCAACATACGTCGGTTGACCGTCACATAGTCGACCGCTCATCATAGTGCAAAAAAGAGTCAATCGCTCGACTTTTGAGTTAAAAGTGACAATTTCGAAAATACCTTTTCAGTTTTGGAAAGTTACAATTTCTCGCTCTATAAATAGAGGTGAATTCACTAAGTATTCTTTACCCCTTGCTATAATTATTCTTCTGAACTAATCATTTAATCAACAATATGAGTGTAAGATTTTATTGTTTTCTTCAGTCAAGATCGTTATAGATCTTGAGAGTCTTTCTTTTCTTCCACTTCGGTGAGTGTTACGAGGCTTATTCATAGAAGCCATGTGGGTGTAATAGGATTCTTGGCCTGAATTCTGAGAATCACTGTACAAGGGTTTAAAGTATAGTGGAACGCTTTTTGCGGAGAATTTCTACAAGTAGGTGGTGTGGACGTAATCTGGGGGTTGAACCACGTTATATCGCTGTGTCTTGCGTGCTTACTCTGTTTACTTTCTCTAACTCTATCTCTTTACTTTACGCATTTTATTTAAGTTTTTAATTTCCGCACAATCATCCTATTCACCCCCCATCCCCTAAGGTGATTTACAGTATTGGCTTCCATTACAAGCAGTCACAACACCTATTGGCAAGTAGTAGAAAGGCATAACCATTTAAAAGATTTGAATAGTGATAAAATTTGTTAAAAAAATACTGGAGAATCCAATACTCTCAATTCCTTCATTTCTTCAACAAAGCATGTAGGCACTCCTTAAGATTTAGGAATACATTGTTGTCTTTGTAAGTGTTTCTTCCAATTCTTCATCTTTTTCTCCTTCCAAGCCTTCTACTATAAATTAGTCAACCAAGTCAAATTCATTTAATATATGTCTTTTTAATGTAGTAATCTTGCTGTTGATTTTTCTCACCTACATTTCTGCAGGAACATTTCATAGAATAATAAATCTATGAACATTTCATAGAACGATTCATCTAAACCTACGATTTATCCTCCAACATAGAACCTTCAAGCTACTCCAAATTCTCAACCATGAGTAAATAAATCAGGATGCCTATTCTAATCTCACCTTCCCAATGCAGAAAAGCAAAGATTCAAATCCTTTGTTGATGCTCTCAAGTCATCTCCACGCCCTCCCTCTCATCATTACCAACTCTTTCACCTTCCACACCATCTTAAACACCCCATTAGTCCCATTTTCCCAGACCAAAAACAAAACCATTTATGCAACCGAAACCAAACCCTAAATCCAAAAATTTTGATACCATAAACACATCCCTAGAACCATATCCGATAAGAACAGGTTTAATGCATGAAGTAGGGTGAATCAGACCACTTGGCTGAGTAAGGATTTACTGCTTTAACTGGAAATGCTTTCGGCACAAGGCGAAGGAATGCCTGACCTTTAATCGCATGCAATCCCTGAAGGTTCACACCAGCTACAATATCGAGGTGGAAACAGTGAGTGCAGAATTGTATGTGAGTGGCTACTTGCATGTCATCAAGGGCAACTGCACTCAGCATGATTTGGAATCTTCTTTGAATTGGCACTGAGAGAAGAAAAGATGGTGGTGGCAACTGGATGGAGAGGAGGTCTATCACATGAAATTTCCCATGAAGGGAATGGTGAAGGAGGCGGTGATGGAGGGTCTGCTCCATTTTGTAAGGATTACGGCGGTGGTGACTCCATGGACACCCCCAGAACGGAGCCCAACAAAAGCCTAAGGCCAATTTCTCCTGGATTAACATCCTTGACCTCCACTACCACCTTTGGAACTAGTCTTCTTTGGAGGATCTATTAGGTCTTTTTGCAAAACTTGTGACTATAAGCGCCGATATGAAGGGGAAGGAGAACAAGATTGATGCTCCGGTCCTGATCGTAGTGTAGAATCTCTCAAAGTTTCCTCTGACTTTGGAGGTTGATTATACTACGCCATGGCAGGGAGTAGTGAGAAATAGGATGTGCATGTTCTATTGGTTGGTCAGCTAGTCTCAGTGGAGGTTGTGGAGATGGGGAAAGTTAAGCTCCTTACTACCTAGCCTAACCCATCCATTCCTCGACATCAACAACCTGATACTTCTTTATGGACGAAGAAGATTATTGTTGAGGCTAAAGTTGATTCAGAAGACTGTGTTGTTCCTAAGGAAGAAGTACACCCCTGCTCAAATTGAAGTGGTCGGAGTTGATGTTGAAAGATCAGAGAACAAAATGAAGTGGTCGGGAAAGTACAACCCTCCAGAATGAAGTGGTCGGGAAAGAGTGATTATAACGTGTTATCTCCACACCATTTGTCTTTCCAGAATCAAATGTTGTTGCCTTTGCCCAGTCTACACCTTGTGTTCGTATGGTAGATATCTCCTATCTTTGCAATTCCCTTCCAAATGGCTTAAACCTTCCCTTGCTTGCACTTCCATCCGAACCTGACAATTTTCCTCCTTTGGTATCTCATGAACGAGTTACTCCATCACGCTTTGCGTTGTTTATGCATTTTCCACCACCATTTGGAAAGAAGCGCCTGGTCATATCTCTGAGGTTGAGAATCCCCATTCCACCGAACTCTTTCTTCTTACAGACCATTATCCCACCTAATCAGGTTAATGCCCTTGTTATCATCTCGTTTTCCTCTCCATAGGAATTTCCGTTTACACTTGTCAGTTCTTTCGATAGTCCAGCTGGGGATCTCATAGATCGACATAAGGTATGTAGGAATGCTACTGAGGACGGAATTGATGAGAGTAATTCTACCACCCAGGGATAGAAATTTTCCTTTCCATCCTGCCAAATTTTTCTCAATCTTTTCCACCAATGGAATCCAGTCCTCATTAATCAGCTTCCAGGTTTGATAGGCATTCCCAAATACTTAAGCAGATAGTCCTTTGTTTTGCATTGAAGTAGTGTTAATGTTATCTCCGTGGATCTGACATCGTTGTTGCAGAGAGCAATGACACAACTCTTTTGCAGGTTCACTACCAGACCGGACCAGAACTCGAAACATCTAAGAAGGATACGCAAGGCCAATATTTCTTCCACCTTTGTCATCCCAAACAATATGGTATCATCAGCATATTGTAGAATTGACAAAGGTTCGGAGATCCCTTTTACTGTAACCCCCTTGTCAACCTTGCCTCAATTCCTCTCTTATTCATTTCTGCCAAGCAATCAGCGATGATCTTTACTCTAGCGAAAGATCAGAGATGGAAAGGCAATCATTCTTGAGGTTGAGGAGTGGATTCTCAGGAGGATTCCTCAGATGTTCCAAATCGGGCAAAAGATGATTTTCAGAATTTCTCGGATGTTCCAAATCGAGCAAAATCTATTTCCAGTAATTCCTCCAACTTCCCTATCAACAATGTTTCCAGTTGAGGTAATTTGATTTCCGAGGACTTGGTGGAGATTGAACAGGAGGGAAACATTATTCAAATTTTGAAGATCATGAAGGGCAAAATGATTGAAGATCTAGGCCCAATTCAAGTGACCAAAAGGCATAGGTCAGTCTCCCCTCCACCATTCTCTTATGTACCAATCCTTCCTAGCTTTGAAGCTGCAGCTAGACAGAGGTCAAAGCATATGCAGGGTGTTTCTGTTAAGAAGCTTCCCGAGTTAGTCATTGGAGGCTCCTCCTCCATGAGGATGCTGGCAAACAGATCAAATAATAAACCATCTTCTTCAGCAAATAGCAAGGGGGAGGTCCTTTTTTAGCTTAGGTACCATGATTTATAATTCATTTGATTTACTATCGAATGAGGATATGCATGATATGGCTGAGGCAGTAGGGGTGGAGGATAAAGGGCCCATGCCATTGCAAAGATTAGTAATTCTATGAAGTGTGTAGTTGGTTCCAAGCCAATTATATCTTCAAAATGAGCCTTTTGTCTTTGTTTTAGGTATCTTGAATATTTAGTGGGTCGTTATGTGCTTTATTTTTAAAATAAAGATAGGAAGTTGGAATTTCAAAGGGCTAGGGTGCCCTAATAAGAGTTCGATGATCAAAGATGGTATCAAACAAACTAAGCTCACTGTAGTATGTATCAAAGAGTCCAAACTTGTCAATCCTTCACTTAGGAAGCTTTCTTCTATTGGAGGGACATCTATCACCAAATGGGTAACTCTTGATGCAATAGAGTCCTATGGGGGAGTTATGCTTGGTTGGAGTGACAATTTGTATGTGTTAACTTATTCAGCTATAGGCATTTCTCTATCTTAGTATCTCTTATAGATATAACATCTAGAAATATGATGTCTATCGCTTTTTTTTATGCGACTATTGAAAAAGATGATAGAAAACTCTATTGGCATGAAATTAATTAGAGAAGAACTAGGTTGGAAAGTTTGGACCCTATGTGGTGACTTCAATGCACCATAAATGATGCTAAGAGAAGCAAGGGAAGAAGCTCAACTAGAGATATGAGGGAATTTGCTGAACTTATTGCTAATCTTAATTTGATATATATTTCATTGTCAAGTAGGAAATATACTTGGTCTAACCTTAAAGATAATCCTTCCAGGGATAGACTAAATAGATTCCTACTTACTGAGGATTGGGACTCATTTTCCAAACAGTATTCAATTCCCACCCCCACCCTAGGATTTCCTTAGATCATTGCCCTATTGTTTTGGACACTAGAGCTCTACTACCATAAGTGTTCTACTTTAGATTTAAGAAGGTATGGTTCACAGATAATAGCTTTCCCGCTCTTGTCAAAGGATGGTGGCAGAATTTTCATTGCAGAGGTTCCCCTTGTGAACATTTTGGGAAGCAATATTACCCTACTTAAAAGGAGACTTAGAACCAGGAGCATAAACTCCTTTGGAAATCTATAGAAGAGGAAGATGAAGCTCCTTGAATAAATTCACGGGTTGGAAATATCACAGGACTCTAGACCTCCTACTCAAGTGGAAGTGGTTGAAAGATCTAGTCTAGCTAAATCATATGAAGAGGTGGTGCATGCTGACAACACTTACTAGAGGCGGAGAGCTAGAACAACCTGGTGAATGAAGGTGATGCAAACTCAATTTTTTTTACACTGTATAGCTAATGGGAGGAGAAGAAGAAACTACATCCACTCACTCTTACATGATGATCAACTTATTACAGAAAAGGTGCACATCAGTCAGCTTATGGAGTCACTCAAGCCATTTGTGGAACTGCCACTTCCCTCGTTTTCAATATTGATTGGCCCTATCTTTATCCAGAACCAGTCAATATTTTTGGGCTTGAAGCACCCTTTACCAAGGAGGAAATTAAGCATGTTGTTTTTGGTATGAATGGAGACAAAGCACCTGGTCAAAATGGATTCTTTATGAGCTCCTATGAATCATTCTGGAAAGTCATTAGCTGTAACCCCCGTTCCTAATTGTATGGATTTTTACCTGTATTTCTTATCTCTTCTTCAATTCTTGTATTCCAATTATTTGGAATATATATATATATATATATATATATATATATATATATATTGTTGTTGTTGTTCTCTTGAACCCAATTGCATCCTTACAATATTCGATTGTTTTGCTTGAATCCAAATCCGAATTCATTCAATAAAATTATTTAACTGGTTATTTTATTTATTTGCAAATATCCAAGCCCAGTCCTATTTATTTTGTGAACCTAAAGCCCACCCTATAATTTTTTATTTCTTCATTATATTGGAAGCACAAAATTTAGCCCATCCTATGAATTATTTGATTCTTTTGTGAAGCCCAATCTCATAACTCTCTAACCCAAACCTATTAACCCAAAACCAATTTCCCTACTGGTCAGATCAAACAAATCTCTCTTTCGTTCCCCTCAATCTCTCTCATGTCCCCCAAACTCTCAACTACACTTCCCCCAATATCTCCTAACTACCCCCTACGTATTCACCTCATTATTTTAATATTATTGTATTTTACTCTACTCTCATGTATTTCTTTACTGTCAGAGCTGGAATTGGGCGGTTGTTGGCCCAACGAGAGGGTCTGCCACCACCTAAGTGAGCCTACCACTGACCCCCTGCCACTATTACATTTAACACAGTCCCCTCTACTCTCCCTCTACCTCCACCACCATCTCCTCCACCCCTACATCCTCCAACCTCGACCATATCCTTCCCAACAGCTGCCCCCCCCACAGCCCCACCACCACCACCAACTGATCACCTCTCTAGATGAGGAAATAGGAGGCTCAGACATGCTCTTTCCCCCATGCGTGCACACAGTAGAATGCATCAGCAACGGCATGGGAGAGCTTACAATCATCATCGCCTCGCAATGCCGCCTCCTAGAGGAAGGGCCCACAGAGAAAGTCCTCCTACAAGCTCTGTCGAGCGTAAAAGAACCCCCCCAAGAGACCACTGCTGCTATGATGGAGAGAGATATGACCATAGGCACTATGACCACATGCAACATGATCAACCGCGAAACCATACAATGCAACAAAGACACTACTCAACCTCTCATCATTCCATGTACAAAGGACACCCCCCACTCCCCAAAACACCACCACAACCATGGCCCCAAGGCACGACCACAAATCCCAACACCCATCACACTTCCTCCCCCAACCCCCTCCACTTCAGATTTGGGAGGCTAAAACCCCTGCTGCCCCTCATCATCAACCCCGTTCCATCTCCCACAATTCCACATCCCACAACCCCCAACTTCCTACACTAAACCTTCCCCAGTGACCGCCATAGCAGACACAGGTGATTCAACCATCTCTTAAGTCCATCGTTGAGAGGACCGAAGAAGGGGATCCACAAAACGAGGTCAGAGTGGAAGGAGCACCTGGGTCGAGTGGGCAACTGTTTGAGAAGGAACAGTGGATAGAAGTCAACAGTAAAGAAAAGAAGAGGCATAGTTTCTCCCCCCAAATCAACCAGAAAACAGAAAAAGGCAAAGAAAAGGGAAACACAAACCAGTTCCGTGCTTCAACTACGGTAGTTGGGTCACTTCTGGCAAGCATGCACGAAAGAGGTGTGCTGCCTAAAATGTATGAAATGGGGCCACATGTCGTACGTTTGCACAAACGTAACCACATGAAACAACAATGATGAACGACCAGTTAGAAGAGGCAGGTCGCCAGATAACCCCACCTTCATCTGCTTTGTAAACAGCCCAGAATTGATCAAACACGAAGAGAAATGGCTATGCCAATGGTGTGCCGTTGCTAAAGTTAGAGCAGGGTGCCCATCGGACAACCATCTCCTCCATGCTTTGAACACAAAATAGCCAATGAAAGCCCACAGGGACTGGGTTACTAAAAAGATGTGCCACCTCCAACTTTTGTTGTCTTCCCCTTCATCGGAGAAGATGACTGAGGTTGCCACCATGGGTGGAGTAGATTTTGGCTACTTTAAGATGGAGTTTTTCCCATGGTCGCCCAGATTCGGGGCTGAGCTGCCTCAAATGGAGCGATTTTGGGTGTGGATACACAATGTGCCACTTCACTTCTGAAAAAAAAAAGCTTTGCAAGAGATCATCTCAGAGTTTGGAACCATCGAAGACATAGACGAAAAGACGATTCGACGGTGAGAGATTGTATCTGCAAGGATCCTAATCAGAAGCCCTGACATCACCCTAATGCCATGCATTGCAAAGGTCTTCTCTTTCGAGGAATCATACCTCATTAGATTTGTTCTTAACAAGCAAGCGACATCGGAGACAGAGGAGCTCCTATCTATCTCATCCCCTTCCTCTGCAGTCAGAGACGAGCACTCCTATAGGTAGGTGGTTTCCACAGAGTGGGACCTCACCTTGGATGGGGCTCATGAGATAGAGCAGGTGCACCGTGAAGTCATCAGAGCTGCAAAAGGAAAGGAGGAGTGACAAGGCAAGGCTATGGCGAGCGTGGAACCCCAAAAAACTCCGACGCTCAATGATGAACAAGATCGAGGACTCACCAAAAAATCTAACGGTCAGGAGGGCCTACACATGGTGGATCTGCACCCAGAGCCAAGTTTGGCTAATTTTGAAGACCTAGTCACCAACCTTGGAAGTTTCGTCAAACAGAAAGCTCAAAGAGGAAATCAAACCCTAGTAGCTAGGGAAGAGACGCTATGAGGGGTGCAGGTGGCTAAAGCGGTGAACACAGGAAAAGAAAGAATCTTGAACCCAAGCTTGTCAAACAGACAAATCCTTTTGCCAACAAAGGAACAAATGGAGACTTTGGGAAGGGAGCGCTCGAATAGGGAGGCTATTTTGGGGAAGAAGACGAACGGGGCTTGATCGAAACCAAGAAACTGGTTCCAAACGAACAAAAGAAAAATTTTGGGGAAGATGAACAGGGGCATAGTGGAAATGGAGCAGAAGAGCATAAATGCGAAATAATCGTCTCATTGTTTTCAGAGCTTTCGATTTTGGTGCCAGCTTCATCGACCGCTGCGCTTTCAAGTCATGAAACAACACGTGCCCCCACCCTCACGCGTGATGGGCGTGCGTTGCCTAAATGAACCAACTTTATTAATGTAGTTGGGCCTAAAGAAGGGGCTAACGTTGGCTGTTTGGAAAGCAGTAGAGGGTTCAATATTTATAGTAATGTGATTGTCAAAGGTAGGCCCAAAGAGGGGCCTAACTTTGGGCCTGAAGAAGTGGGGGGAATATTGGAGAAGCTCATTCGGGTACTCAATGTAATGAAGAAGCCTGTGTATACTAACTCCCCAATAAATGTTTCTTATTATGGAGCTGCCTCGAACACTTGTGAATCTACTGGGGTGCCCAATTCCTTGCTTGAGATCCATAGTGATGAGGATGATCGAGATGCTATGTTAAACCTCGAAGATGATTTGGTTTACTCTGATGAGGAGTCTTTCGGGTTAGAGGAGATTGCTGATGATGCCCTGGATATGTCATCGGAGTTTTTCCCCTCCACTTCCCCTACCTCAAAACCGACCCCCCCATCCCTACATACCGTGACAAAGGGTTTATAGTTTAGAAAGTGGCTAAGAGGGCTATTGAGGAGTCCTTGGAAGATTATCTGGAGATTGTAGCAGCGACTAAATCTGTTAAAACTTGCGATGGAGGTACGCGTTCCTTCCTAGCATTATTTTTTGATTTTCATTACTGATTCTTAGATTTTTGCTCTAGCCAAAACCTGTGGTCTCGCGGTGAGCGATACTGATAGGAACGCTTTCCTCCTAAATAAGATTAGCGGGTGGGAGAGCGATAGGGTTAATCTCATTTCAAACTCGCCTGCCAAAGTGAGTACGTCATGGTCCTACATTTAATTGTAGTTATTGGATGCTCTCTTCTGGAACGTTAGGGGCCTGGGCAGGCGAGGCAAACGAAAAATGGTTAGGGATGTCATTGCTAAATCGAAAGTTAACATTGTTGGTATGTAGGAAACCAAACTGACCCATACTTCTAGACTAAGTAGACTGGGGGGGTATCACATTTCAAAATGGAAAATTTTCCCTTCTGTTGGGGCCTCTGTGGGTATTGCCTTAGGGTTTAATCCCGAGTTGTTTCTTTGCCTAGACGAACTCCACGGGCAATTCTCGTTGTTGATACTGCTCTAACGTAAATCTGACCTATAGACCCAGGCTATTACGGTGGTAAATGGTCCGCACACTACTGCAGCTAGGTTGGAATTTTGGACTGAACTACGATCGATTCACTCACGCTGGGTGCACCCCTAGGTCGTGGGGGGAGATTTTAACATCACTCGGATTGCTTCGAAACAAAGGGGCAGAGGATCTAGTGACTTTGATAGGGAAATGTTTAACGAGGTTATAGCGGACCTGGAACTGGTTGAAATTCCCATCACTAATAGGCTATTCACCTAGTCAAACATGCAAGCGGCACCCATTTTAGCTAAGCTTGATAGGGTCTTGGTCTCCGCGGACTGGGAGGCCAAATTCCCTTTTACATGGGTCAAGTCCCTCCCTAAACCAACCTCGGATCATGTCCCTATTATCCTCTCTTTCGAAGAAGGGCATCACAGGAAATCCCCCAAGTTTATATTTGAGAAAGCGCGGTTGGAAGTCCAAGGCTTCCATCACATGGTTAACGAGAATTGATCCTGCCCTCCTAGAGGGACTAAAGCAACTGCAATCTGGTGCGAAAAAATTAGAAGACTGCGGGCCAAACTCAGGAAATGGAACTGAACCAGATTTGCACTAATCTGGGGAGCAAAAGATTCCCTCCTTGAAGATATTAAGGAGCTGAAAAAGACAGAATAAACTAGGATTCTGGTACAATAGGAGCGGAATAGGTTGCTGCAGCTCCGAGAAGACATTCACCAACTCTATAGAGTTGAAGAATTCAAAAGGAAACAACGATCTAGAATTTCGTGGCTCAAAGAAGGAGACGCGAATACAACATTCTTCCACCGTGTTGCCAGTGCCCGTCATAGATCTAATATAATCCATTTGATCCACTCGGAGTCTGGAGAGATACAAGGAGACAAGGATATCAGGGTAGCATTCCAATCCCATTTCAAGCCTTTCTTGGGACAAAAGGCGGATTTGAGTGTCCCTCTTCACCACGAATTCTGGTAAGGTGTCGCAGATGAATCCGACCCCATGCTTTGATCCCTTGAAGCTCCTTTTACGGAAAAGGAAATTTGGGAGGTAGTGCAACAACTCGAAAAGGACAAAGCTCCAGGTCCAGATGTTTTCCAGTCCTTTTCTATCAGGTGTTCTGGAAGAAAATCAGGGACGGTCTGATTAAGTTGTTAGCTACTCTCTATGAACATAAACTTAAATTAGGTAGAATTAATTTTGTTGAGGCGGTGTTGATTCCTAAGAAAGAAGACTCCTTGCGGGTGGGAAATTTTCGCCCTATTAGCCTCCTTAACTGCTCAGTTAAGATTATCACCAAGACTCTGGCTAATAAGTTGGGAAAGGTGATGGACGGACTCATTAGTAATGAGCAAATGGGGTTCATTAAAGGACGGTGTGTTCAGGACAGTATGTCCATGGCTGAAGAAATTATTCATCACTGCCACGCGTCAAATGCTAAGAGCTATCTCCTAAAATTGGACTTTGAGAAAGCTTATGACTCGGTTGAATGGGAATGTCTCCTAAAAGCGCTAGCTGGAAGAGGATTTGGGGCTAGATGGATCAGATGGATCCACACATGCCTCACCATCAGCAGAACTGCTATTTTAGTGATAGGGTCTCAGGTCATTTTTTCGTGTAAATGGGGCATTCGACAAGGAGATCCCCTCTCCCCCCTCCTCTTTACCATTGTGGCAGACATTTTGCGGTCCATGATGGCTAACTGTAGTAGGGGCAGTGAAGTCAATCGCCAAGGTTGCTCTATCCTCCAATATGCAAACGACACTCTCCTATTTGGAAATGACAATCTCTAGGAAACTACCGCTTTCAAAGGAATTCATTATAATTTTGAAGCTTGGTCTGGACTCAGGGTCAACTTCTACAAAAGTTCTCTTATTCCCATTTCCCTTTCTACAGATGAGGCACAAGAGCATGCTACGATTCTCAACTGCTCCATCGAGATTTTCCCCATTAAATACCTGGGGTTACCGCTGAGACTGGGGAAACTAAAGAAGGCAGACTGGTTACCTATGATTGACCGTGTGGAAAACCGTATGGCCGGATGGAAAGGTAAAGCTTTATCCTTGGGAGGAAGGGTAACACTTATCAAATCTTCCTACCTATTATATGTCCTTTTTTCGAAATGCTACGTTGGATTATCCAGAGAATTGACTGAACTCAAAAACAGTTTCTATGGAAGGGGGAAGTCCTGATAGAGGCGGATATCACCTCATCAGATGGAAAAAAGCTTGCATGAAAAAGAACACGGAGGACTAGGTATTATTGACCTGTGAGATATGAATCTGGCTTTCTTGGAAAAATGGCGATGGAAAGTCTTCCACCCTAATGGAGAAGGATGGCAGGATTTCGTTCAAACATATCTGCATGGGAATGTGATAAGAAATATGGGTTTCAGAGTAGGCCCATGCGTTTCCTGGTTCTAGAGGGATATTGCTAAGGCCTATGATCCCTTCATTAGCTGTGTGATGTCGTCTATTCGGAATGGCAGACTCACCAGATTCTGGTGGGATAAATGATGTGGTGAACACACACTTAGAGCCATATTCCCTGATTTGTATGATCAAGCATCACAACCGCACTGCACGGTGGCCACAGCCCGGAGAAGAAGTTTCTGGAAACCGGCCTTTAAGCATCCCCTGGACCCGGGCTCCCAGCATAGGCTCGTGGAAATTCAGACCTATATCGCCAGCACCAGAATTATATGCTCACAGGGCCTCGATAGGAAATCTTGGGGACTGGAAAAGATTGACACTTCATTATTCGCTCCCTTTATAACCGCATTCGTTTTAGGGGATGTAGCCCGAACTGGTCGGGGAGGTTTGGAAGGCGAAAAGCCAGCTGAAGTTAAAGTTTTCCTCTAGCTAGTACTGAATGGCTCAATATTGACTAGAGAGAACCTTTCTAAATGCCAAACGAATTTGGACGCTACCTGTGGGTTCTACAATGTTGTCCCTGAAACTAGAGACCAACTTTTCCTAGAATGTCCCAGGAGCAAAGCAGTCCTTGTGGAGGTACTTAGTGCTCTCGGGACGTATGACTACCCTAATAAGTATAAGGATCTGTGGGTAGGTCCAAAGTTCGCTACCGAGAGATGAACGATGAGAGAAGCTTAGTTTATCGCTATCGCCACAACGACTTGGGGTCTTTGGCTAGACAGGAATAACTGTTACTTCCATGGGACATGTAATAGTATTTCTAGTAATTTAACTCACATTATGCATCTTATTTCCTTTTGGGCAACTGTTGCCGCAGCAAGTCCTGGGGGAGGATCGCGAGCGTCTTCCAGGTGGAGGAGTACGAGAATGATGAAGTCGAGATTGGGTCGACGCTAGACTGAGGGATGTGCTCGGCTTGTCAGACATTTACTGTTGATTTATCCCCACCACCCCAGGGTTTGTTGGGGGGAGTAGATGCTTCGATGTACTTTGTTTGTTTGGTTGGATGCATGTATGTTTTGTACCTTCTTTTGCCCCACCCCCATGTTTGGGGTGGATTTATGTACTTCTGGTGTATTGTAGGTTCTTGTAATTGGCTCAGTACTCTGTGTTTGTTTTATTAACTCCTTATTAATGAAACAGAGGTGGCCATACTCCACCTCTTTCTTAAAAAAAAATAACAATACCACTCTTAGTATATCAAACAAAAATGACAACTTAGAATAAACAAACATTTTTTTTTCTTTTTAGCTTTTGAAGAAAAACAAACAAACATTTTCAACAGCAAACAATCAACATAAAATTTAACATAGAATCAAACACTAGCTAGAAAAGAACAAATATTTTCTTCAGTCTAGGACAAACATTCCACAACAGCAATACAACCACTATCCCAAATACATTGTGTTGGCTGTATGAATTAATTAGTCAGTATATATATATATATATATATATATATATATATATATATATATATATATATATATATATATATAGACCCCTTTGGTTGCACACTATTTTTGGTGAGCACACCGTGAGCACTCACGATCTAGAGACCCTATGAAAAATCCGAACCGCTCATATTGTTCTATATGCCTTAGATAGCCTAACAATAAAAAATCAAGTAATTTGAAGTTCATTTGCCCATCCATCAAGCTGGTAGAATTTTCAGCCATACAATTTTGTGATGATGTAAATCATGGGCAAATGAACTTCAAATTACTTGATTTTTTATTGTTAGGCTATCTAAGGCATATAGAACGATATGAACGGTTCGGATTTTTCATAGGGTCTCTAGTTCATGAGTGCTCACGGAGTGCTCACCAAAGTAGTGTGCAACCGAAGATTTCTCTCTCTCTCTCTCTCTCTCTCTCTCTCTCTCTCTCTCTCTCTATATATATATATATATATATATATATATATATATATATATATATATATATATATATATATGTTCATCTGGTAAACACAGTTGAATTGATTTGGAAACAAAATTTTTTTTTTCACTCTAGCCCAACTCTCTAACCAACTGTAGTCGCAGTACACCCTTCAAAAAGTGGGGCAGTTTGGGAAAAACTTTCAAAAAGTGGGGCAGTGTGGGAAAAAATTCAAATAGAGGGGGTTCTTTTGGGAGTAGCAGTAGGAGTAGGGTTTGCATTGGACCCAGGTGAGGTCGCTGCCCGTGTCAACAATGAAAGTTGTGGGGTTGCTGCCTATCTTGATGTTGATAATGTAGTTCAAGGTCTGAAGGATAGCACCTAAGGTGAGGGGGATTTGAGATTGTGTTTGGTGGAGTTGGTGCTTATTTGAAGGCCGTGGATTTCGGATTCGGCTTTGAAGGGAGGAGACCCGAGCCTCATCTGAGATGAGTAATGTTAGAGCCACTACCAATTTCACTGCATTTCTCTTCACTACCTTATGTGGCACATTCCAATAGGTAGGGAATGATAGAGTAGGTGGGAGAATTCTCCAATAGGAGTATGCCACCTAAGGTAGTGAAGAAAATAGTAGTGAAATTGGTAGTGGCTAAAGCATTACTCATATATATATAGTGTACGTGTCAATAATAGTACATATCGCATTTGTTTGATCGATAAGCGACAGTTCTGCTACATCATTTGTATTACATACACATGCATGCATCATATGAAATGAAAATCACTACCACAAAGGTGAAGAATCATATATATATATATATATATATATATATATATATATATATATGTATATATATATATATATATATATATATATGTATATATATATATATATATATATATATATACATATATATATATATGTATATATATATATATATATATATATATATATATATGTATATATATATATATATATATGTATATATATATATATATATATGTATATATATATATATATATATGTATATATATATATATATATGTATATATATATATATATATATGTATATATATATATATATATATGTATATATATATGTATGCATATATTACTAGCTACTTGCCATGATTGGGTGAAATCAATTGACCAAGTTACTAATATCACATATAAAATTCTTCACAAAAAAAAAAATCACATATAAAATTTGCCAAAATTCTTGAACTTCTTATTCTGATTTAGTACTGCGGATTTTCTGTAAAATTAGCTTTAGATGAAATAGCCGAATGTTTAATTATATGTGTGTGTATATATATACATATATATATATTTCGAAGAACAATACCTGATTTTTGGAGTGAAGATAACGTAGAATTGGGTTGAAGAGTAGAACTTGTTACGAAAATGACCCACTTTTTGAAAGTATTACCAAACGGACCCGCTTTCGAAAGTATTTACCAAAATGATCATCACTCGGTCTTTGAAAGGCCGAGTTTAGTTAAAACTAACTCGGTTTTTCAAAAACCGAGTGTTAGTCTTGGATTTTTCGAATTCTAACACTCGGTTTTTGAAAAACCGAGTTAGCTTTAACTAAATTCGGTTTTTCAAAGACTGGGTGGGATGGTTTGGAAATTAAAAAAAAAAGTAGGACAGTTTGAAAAAAACTTTCAAAAAGTGGGACAATTTGGGAAGAAATTCCGAGTGTCCACACCACCTACTTTTTTAAGTTTAAGTTGTACGAATCATCTGCATCATCTAATTAAATCTTAACTAAACATTTTGTATCTACCTCAGCAAAATTGAATGCTTAAAGTAAAGGTAAAATATCCATTGACCGAATCAAATTAATTGTATTTAGTATTTAATACTGATGCTGTTATTATTTTTTGTGTGGGAGCAATAAATAGTGAGATCTTTTGTTGTTGAATAGTGAAAGCAGATCTCAGCTAGAGATCTGGTCGTGATAAGAGGGTACTATGTAGTTGAATATTGTAGATCTGGTGGTGGTTGATCACAGCCGAACACCCGCAAAAAGCATGAAATACGGGGAGTATTCCCGGCAACATTCTCCGACGATCAAATTAGTAAACCGAAATTTAAAGTGGGATTAGACGGTAAAATTGTGATTACCTGGTAACAATGAAGGCAGTGTAGGTCCCGCCACAAAAAGAGCATGCACTCATGCATGCAACGTTTGGTGCATGACAACGTTTGGTACAAGCATGGTGTCTCTTCCGAAGCATGGTGTCTTTTCAAAGCATGGTGTCTCTTCCGAAGCATGGTGTCTTTTCCAAGCATGGTGTCTCTTCCGAAGCATGGTGTCTTTTCCGAAGCATGGTGTCTCTTCGAAAGCATGGTGTCTCTTCCCCTCCTATAAATTCTCACTATTTTCTTCATTTGAAGATACACTCAACTGAAGAGAAAAATAGAGATTGATAGCCACAGAGAGCTTATAAAGTATTGAGAGTTTTTTTGTAAATCTTTTGAGATTGAGAAATAATATTTGTGTTGTTTTTCTTCTCAAATTTATCTCTGTTGTTTTTCTCACGATCCTAACAAGTGGTATCAGAGCGAGGTTGAGTTGTTGAGTGCCAAAAGCCTTTGCAGATCAAGATGTCGATGGAGGAATCAATATCATCATCATCATTTGGAGCCATGATCAAGCTTACTGCCACCAACTATACACTTTGGAGACCTCGGATGGAAGATCTCCTAAGTTGTAAAGATCTCTTTGATCCTATTGAGGAGAAGGGAGAGAGACCTGAAGCTACCAATGAGGCGGACTGGAAGAAGATGAACAGGAAAACGATCGGTCAGATTCGACAGTGGATCGATCACAGTGTCTTCCATCATGTTGCCCAGGAGACGGATGCTTTTGCCCTTTGGAAGAAGCTGGCGGATATGTACCAGGCCAAGACAGCTCGAAATAAGGCCCTGCTGATGAGACGGTTGGTGAACCTGAAGCTACAGGGAGGAACTTCTGTAGCAAAACACACCAGCGAGTTTCAGAGCCTGGTGAATCAACTATCTTCAGTGGAGTTACCACTTGAAGATGAGTTACAGGCACTTCTACTTCTCAGCTCTCTTCCAGACAGTTGGGAGACATTGGTGGTCTCCCTCAGCAACTCGGCTTCGACTGGCAATCCTACCATGTCTATGGTTAAGGATGCCCTATTCAATGAGGAAGCTCGGAGAAAGGACGTTGGCACAGAAGCACAAGCCTGCGTTACAGAAGTCCGTGGGAGACAGCGAGAGGAAGATCGAGGCAGGTGGAGAGGCAGGAGCCAAAGCAGAGGCAGATCGAGAGGTAAATCAAGTGATGGGAGGAGGCCTGCATACAACTGCCATCACTGTGGCAAACCAGGCCACATGAAAAGAAATTGTTGGAAGTTACAAAAGCAAGGCGGTCAGGGAAGGTCACAACCAAAGAAAGAAGGAGATGCACAAGTCACGGTACTAGAAGATGTGGCTCTTTGCTCTCATGAGGATGAGACATGCCTCCATGTGTCGAATCAGGGCGTAGAATGGGTGGTAGATACTGCAGCATCTTGCCATGCCACTCCTCGAAAGGACATCTTCACGACGTACAAAGCTGGAGACTTTGGCTCGATGAGGATGGGCAATTCTAGCTTTGCTAAGATTGTCGGAATTGGTGACGTTCGGATGCAGACTGATGCCGGGTGCACAATCACACTGCAGGATGTTCGCCATGTACCTGAACTTCGACAAAATCTTCTTTCGGTGAGAGCCCTAGATGAAAAGGGCTATGATAACCGTTTTTGCAATGGCTCGTGGAGGATGCTGAAAGGTGTAATGGTGATCGCTCGTGGACATCTCTACAGCACTTTGTACAAGACTCATGTGAAGATCAATGTGGAGAGTCTTAATATTGTTGAACATGAAGCTTCGCAGAAACTGTGGCACCAGAGACTCGGTCACATGAGTAAGAAAGGTTTATCAACCTTGATGAAGGAAAATCTTATCTCCATTACCAAGAATGCAGAGCTTCAACCTTGCAGCAGCTGTTTATTTGGCAAGCAGCGAAGAGTCTCTTTTAGTTCCTCTTCGACAAGGAGATCAGAGTTGCTCAGTCTGATACATTCTGATGTTTGCGGTCCCATGGAGGTGGAGTCGCTAGGCGGTAACAAATACTTTCTGACATTTATTGATGATGCTTCTCGGAAGGTGTGGGTGTATTTTCTGAAGACAAAAGATCAGGTCTTGGAAATCTTCAAATCATTTCATGCCATGGTAGAGCGTGAAACGGGGAAGAAGCTGAAGTGCCTTCGCTCAGATAACGGAGGCGAGTATACATCCAGGAGTTTTGATGCCTATTGCAAGAGTCAGGGCATTCGGCACGAGAAGACGGTTCCACGTACCCCGCAACACAATGGGGTAGCAGAAAGAATGAACCGAACAATCATGGAAAGAGTCAGAAGTATGCTCAGCACAGCAAAGCTGCCAAAGCCATTTTGGGGAGAAGCTGTTCGCACCGCCTGCTACTTGATCAATCGTTCTCCATCAGTCCCGCTGAATTTTAACATCCCGGAGAAGAAATGGACCGGCAAAAACCCCTCCTACTCTCACCTGAGGACATTTGGATGTCTGGCTTATGCACATGTCTCAAAGGAGCTCAGGCAGAAGCTCGATGCGAGAACCACCCCATGCATTTTCATAGGCTATGGAGACGAAGAGTTTGGATACAGGCTATGGGATCTAAAGACGAAGAAGCCCATCAGAAGTAGAGACGTGGTGTTCCATGAAAATCAGACATATGGGGACACTGAAAAGCCTACAATTGCTGAAAGTCCTGTCAGTACTCAGGACTTTGTTCCAGATACAGTACCAGTACAAGCTGCCGCAGATGATGATGTGTCTGATCAAGAACTAGAAGCAGAACCAGAGGAGGAGGAAGAAGGGATTGATGAGCCTGGGGAGCCGCAACCTTTCACAGCTGCAGAACCAGTACAAGATAATGATACACCGCCTGAGACGAGTGAGCCTCAGCTACGTAGATCTGAAAGAGGCCATGTTCCGTCTACTAAATATCCAGAATCAGAGTACATTCTTCTTACTGATGAAGGGGAGCCAGAGAATTTCCAGGAAGCATTGTCTCATCCAGACAAAGACAACTGGCTGCACGCTATGCGGGATGAGATGGACTCTTTAGAGAAGAACCAAACCTACGATTTGGTTAAGCTTCCAGGAGGGAAGAAGGCACTAAAGAACAAGTGGGTATTCAAGCTCAAGAAAGATGGCAGCAGAAAGATGGTGAAGCACAAAGCTCGGCTAGTGGTCAAAGAATTCCTTCAGAAGAAAGGCATCGATTTTGGTGAGATTTTTTCTCCAGTTGTAAAGATGACTTCAATCCGAGTCATGCTCGGATTAGCAGCTAGCCTAGACTTGGAGCTTGAACAAATGGATGTGAAGACTGCATTTCTTCACGGTGATCTGCATGAAGAAATTTACATGGAGCAGCCAGAGGGATACGAGGTTCCAGGGAAAGAGAATCTCGTATGTAAGCTGAAGAAGAGTTTGTATGGCCTCAAGCAAGCACCAAGGCAATGGTACAAGAAGTTTGATTCATTCATGGTGAGTCAAGGCTACAAGAGGACTGCTGCAGATCAATGCGTCTACATTCAAAAGTCCCCTGATGGAAATTTCATTGAACTGTTACTATATGTCGATGACATGTTGGTCGTCGGACAAGATGCAGTAAAGATCAGACAGCTGAAGATAGAACTCTCTAAGGTCTTTGATATGAAGGACCTTGGGCCAGCTCCGCAGATTTTAGGTATGAACATCTCTCGAGACAGAAAGGCCCGAAGATTGTGGTTATCTCAAGAGAAATATGTTGAACGGGTGATCAAGCGATTCAACATGGAGGGTGCCAAGCCAGTTAGCATCCCACTGGCTAATCATTTCAAGTTGAGCAAGAGTTCGTGTCCCTCATCCAGGAAAGAGATCGAGGAAATGGAAGTTGTGCCTTATTCTTCAGCGGTTGGAAGTCTGATGTATGCAATGGTGTGTACGAGGTCGGATATTGCACATGCAGTGGGTGTGGCAAGCAGATTTCTCTCCAATCCAGGAAATGAGCATTGGGAGGCTGTTAAGTGGATTCTCAGGTATCTTAAGGGTACTTCAAAGATATGTTTGTGTTACGGGGGAGCTGATCCGGTTTTGGAAGGCTATACAGATGCAGATATGGCCGGAGATCTTGATGGTAGAAAATCGACTTCTGGTTTTATCTACACTTTTGCAGGGGGAGCTGTGTCATGGCAGTCAAGGTTGCAGAAGTGCGTTGCACTATCTACGACAGAAGCAGAGTACATTGCTGCCGCTGAAGCTGGCAAGGAGATGTTGTGGTTAAAGCGATTTCTACAAGAACTCGGGATCAAGCAGAATGACTACAAGGTACATTGTGACAGTCAGAGTGCTCTGGATTTGAGCAAGAATTCAATGTACCATTTTCGAACAAAACATATTGATATTCGCTATCACTGGATACGCGAGGTGATGGATCAACAATTGTTGAAACTGATGAAGATCCACACGAAGGAGAATCCAGCAGACATGTTGACAAAGATTGTGTCTCGGGAGAAACTAGAGTTATGCAGAGACATAACTGGAATGGATGAGAGATGACGATTGGTGCAGATGTGGCGTGAGGGGGAGAATTGTAGGTCCCGCCACAAAAAGAGCATGCACTCATGCATGCAACGTTTGGTACATGCTGATGCATGACAACGTTTGGTGCAAGCATGGTGTCTCTTCCGAAGCATGGTGTCTTTTCCAAGCATGGTGTCTCTTCCGAAGCATGGTGTCTTTTCCAAGCATGGTGTCTCTTCCGAAGCATGGTGTCTTTTCCGAAGCATGGTGTCTCTTCGAAAGCATGGTGTCTCTTCCCCTCCTATAAATTCTCACTATTTTCTTCATTTGAAGATACACTCAACTGAAGAGAAAAATAGAGATTGATAGCCACAGAGAGCTTATAAAGTATTGAGAGTTTTTTTGTAAATCTTTTGAGATTGAGAAATAATATTTGTGTTGTTTTTCTTCTCAAATTTATCTCTGTTGTTTTTCTCACGATCCTAACAGGTAGGCTTGTATTTATAGGCCAGTGGAAATCTGCTAGGAAAAGATTCTCAGCTGTCTAATTAGATTTCGCAGATTAAAGATATGATGGGGCAGCTAATCTCTTGATTTTAGGAGCTTTGATTACCGGTCATAATTGACTGGTTAACTGTCTCTTGGTGGGCTGAGTGGAAATGGCGGGCCTGTAAAGGCCCACAAACTGTCTTCGAGCTTGAGGTTGTTCATGAAAACGTTATCTTGTTCATGTCTACCTCGTGTTCCGCGCTGGGATCGAATCAGCCACGATTTTTACTTGTATAAAATACAAGTAGGTTTACCATAATAAGCAGAAACAACAATCAAATAAAAAGACAACAATAGATTATTTCAAAAGGGATTAAATTAACATTCCAAGTTTCAATCATTAATTAAACTACAATGACAAAATAAGCAAATACTAATCTTCTTAAACTAAATTAATCAAAAGACATCCAAATAACCAAACAAATGCGGGAAGTAACTAAACAAATTAAAGATCTAGTTACTGGCACCGTTCAACACCAACTGGGATCTCTTCTCATATCGAAATCCAGAATTCGTGGAGTCATTTGCTGACCAAACAAAGATCCCGAGAAGCTTCCCTTGCTTCTTCAAACTATTACATGCATTGAAAAACCCTGTTTCTGGTCTCAACCCTCCACTAACCCCATCAGTTGCAAAGCTCAGCAGCACCTTCCCACCTTCGTAATTTGTGCACTGATCGTCGAAATGCTTTAAGAACTGCGCTACCGTCGTGCTCTTATCGTATGCATAGAACTGGAAGTTGACAAAGTCTATCGCCTGCCCGAACTTCCCCCACAGTGCTAAGTAATGACTTTGAACATCTTCGTTGTCAAAAGGAGCTATTGATGCGAATGATATTACGCGGTTCTTTTTCAGAGTTGTTATTAGCCTTCCAATGCACTGAGCGAAAACATCCGGTTTGGCTTGGAAATGCTCGTAGTCGATGTCAATTCCATCTAGGTCAAACTGTGTGATAATTCTCGTGAGCGAAGATACAGCATTTTCGACCCAGGAGTCAACTGACGAGGGCTGGAATTGGCAGTCAACGCCACGAACACTATTTCCTCCGATTGAGACGGCAACCTTCACATTAGGGTTACTTTTCTTTATATCAGAGATGGCCGCAGGAGAGAGGGTGTTTGAATCCCAAAACACGTCGAAGTTGCCATTGGTGGGGGTTGGGGAGCCGGAAGTGGTGTAGTCGATGGCGAAAGAGAGGAGGAAGTGGAAGTCGACTTTCGGGTCAATGGGGACATCGGAAAACTTGACACCATTGAACTGCACACCGATGTAAGATCGGAAAAGGAAGTTTGAGGCTGAATCAGCTGAGGAGAAGAGCAAAAGGAGGAGAAAAAGGGAGGACATTAGGAATTTCTAATGCTTCATATTTGTCTGAGGTCAACTTTTGCTTGGTGTTGGTATTTATAGACTCATGTACACAGTATACAGTAGGGACTTAATATTCTTAGGAACTTTATATCAATAGTATATGCATGAAATATATATATTTTAAATTTTATATTTTGGAGGGAATGTTTTGGATAATTCTATAATAATTATTAGTATTCTTTCTCATTCGATAGGCCAAAAGATGAGTTTTTAGGGGCTGACAAGTTCAAGAGATTAACAGGCCGGCAATGAAATGATTAATCGCATATTCAAGTCTCAGGTATATATCTACGAGAAATATGGTGAGTGAAGTTGATGTCAAGTAGCGGCTATTTTTTGAATAAATCAAGTAGGAACTTGGGTTAGGTGCAACCTACTCACATAATATGCGAACAGAGAAACACTAGAAGGAGAAAATTGTTAGAAATGTGTCTTGAATATTAGTGGTTCAAATTAGAAGAAGACAAGATGAAGCACGGAGATCGAAGCATCGAAAAGAGTGTACAACAACAGCAGCAGTCAGAGTATGGGACGGTCGACCTGTCTTAGGGACATTCGACCGCACACCCCGACCGCTCGTAGTACATGGATTGTCCGAGAGAGGGATGGTCGACCGGTCTGGTTGGATGGTCGACCGTCCGTGGCACTGTGTTCATTTTGTTAGGTTGTTTCAGCCCAATCTTCAACTCTAAGTTAGATCATCTCCTATTCAGTTACTTATTGTCCAGGTTATATCCGACGACTGAGAATCAAGATTAAAACTAGGGTTCCCTCTATTCTTCTATATTTATTGTAATTTCCTCCAATATGAGAGTAGAGTAGTACTTCATAGATTATCTCCATTGCAAAGAGAGGCTTGAGAGATAGATAGTTTTTGGTAAGTGAGTTTAGTTCCTTATATTGAATGAATCAATAACTCTTTGTAATCTCTTCTAGTTGTATATCAGATCTCTATATATTTTTCCCCAGATTAAGCAAAAACTAACAGAGATAAATCCTCGTTGTGTTTGTGTTGGATTGCTGGATGTACTTGTTTGCTCAATTGATTCGTCTCATCTACTTCGACTTCCTCATTGCTCTATTTAGTTCCACTGCGATAATGAGTGTTTATTGATGCCCTAATCCCAACAATTGGTAACAAAGCTTCAGGTTACTGAGTCCCTTGGTCAAGATGACAGGTCACGGTTTTTTGAAGATTAAGTAGTTTGATGGAAAGATCAATTTCAATCTTTGGAAGGTTGACATGTATGATATCCTTGTTCAAAAACGTTTGCAGTTATTCGTTAAGAAGAAAGAAAATTCATCCTATATGAAGGAGGATGTTTGGGAAGATATTTGTCAAAGAGCCATAAGTCTGATCATACTATCATTGGCGGATGAGGTCAAGTGCAGATTTCTTGAAGAAACTAATGGGGCAAGTTTGTGGAAAGTACTCATAGCTGACCAATCTGGTTCGTCGTTATTAGATCGGATACATTGGAAGAGAAAGTTATTAGGTTTATCTATGAAGGAAGGTATAGATCTCCAAGACCACATTACAGAGTTCAAAAACGTTCTGTCTGAACTCAAGGCGATAAACACAGATGTATGTGAGAAAGATAAAGATTTCAACCTGATATATTCACTGCCAAAATCGTACATGCTTTTGATCAATACCATGCTACACTGTAGATGTGCCAAGGAGTATTTCGGTAGATGGTGTAATCAAAGCTTTGAAGGAAAATCAACTTAGGAAGGAGACTCAGAAATCATCGTCTATTCCCACAAGTTGTCTAGTCATAGATGGTCCTTCAGGGGGAAGACAAAGTGCTATGCAAAAGAGTTAAATATGTTGTTGATATTGCAAGAGGTCAGGGCATATGAAGAAAGACTGTTGAAAATTGCAGAATCAGGAGAGCGCCAAGAATGGAAATTCAGTCGCTAATGTGGTTAGTGCCTTTGATTCAGGTGATTCATGTCTTCTTGTTTCAAATTTTTTAGAAGTGGATTCTAGTTAGTTTCTTAACTCAGAGAGTTCTTCTCATATTTGCTTTGAGGGGGAGTTGCTTTTCTACTTATAAGTATACTATAGAGCGTTGTGTGAGAATGGGAACACAAGAGATTTGTGAAGTAGTAGGTGAGAGGACAGTTGAGTTGAAGATGGCAGGTCTAAATATGTTCACTTCAAGGGATATTTTGCATATTTCTACTGAATTGGAATCTAATATCCTTGGAAATTCTTAATGCACTGGGTTGTAAGTACACAGCTCGAGGTGAAGTTCTGTCTGTTTTTCAAGGTCGTCGTAAGGTGATTAGAGGTATGAGAGTAGTTGGACCAAGCCAAAATAATCTTGATGATGGTAAAAATCGCAGCAGATCAGAGCCGTACGATTCCTGCACAGATCTCAAAGCATCTACAGGTAGATTAGCTATCACAAACCTCTTTTACAGGCCTGGGCCCACTCCAAGACATGGGCTTCTTCTAAGCCCATAAAAAGTGACAGACTAGGCCCACTAGGAGAGACACCCAGCCCATGCTAGCTAGGAGTCAAATCTCTTATCCCCTAATAAGGATATCTTATTTCTTGAGGAGGAGAGACATGAAAGAGATAAGGAATTTAAAACAATCCAACGGATACAAATCAATCTCTTGAAATATCTCTCAGGGCTATAAATACCCCTCCCCTCTACAGTTAGAAGGTAATCAACAATTTGCCATTTTTCACTCTCTTACTCTCTCTCTCTCTCTCTCTCTCTCTCTGATTCTGACTTGAGCGTCGGAGGGTCTGTCGCCGGGGCCAACCCTCAGTGTTTTAGGCTTTATGCAGGTTCATTGGCCACATCAGCAACCGTCGAATTCAGAACATCGCGATCCAGAATCACTCCTAGGAGATCTAACCGTCTTTAATAGCCAAGGTCACAGGTCAGCTTCGTAGTAGTTTCCATCAATTATTAACTCACTATTTGTTTGCTCCCACACCGAAATAAGCGGCCACAGATTGGCGCTGTCTGTGTGAAATACTACGCAAGTCAGACTGTCTCAATGCCACCAAGACTAAGAGGTAAAGGGGCAGCCTCCAGCCGTCGCACTACCTCTCTTCGTCAACCATCTCCTCCTATGGAAGATCATAATCCTCTTCAACAGTCACCCCGACAACCTAATCATGATCCTTCCAACGGAGAAGCACTGGGGGGCTCCCAACATGAACAAAATCCTCAGTACAACCGTATCTTAGTCCATAATGCCTCAACTAATTCACTAGCCTCACGAGGCCCACAAGGGTCTAGAGATCTCCACCAGATCATCAGTAATAGGAAACAAGAAACCGACCTACGAATTAAGTTGGACGAGAGGCGCGCCCGATCTGAGGCCTCCCGTTCAGGATATCAGGTGAACTAGAGAACTCATTTTCTTAGAAAACAATCAAGGCAATCCTCCTTTCACAGGGGATGCCCAATAATGAGAAGCCCAACTCATGAGAGTCAATGGCTTCCTGTGCAGAACAGGGAGCAAAACACCCTAGTCACTAGGGACGGGTTGGATAAGTTCAAGCTCGACATCCTTCATGCTATCCAAGGGAGTCAAGATCTGGGCCTCCCCCCTAACAAAGGATCTTCCGACTCAACTTGATCCTAAAAGAAGGATGACCAAGTCCTTCGCTGTATCCAAGAGGTAGAGAATCACCTAGACCAGAAGAAGAATAAGAGAAACTACTCCAACAAGGACTACCGCCCTAGTTGACCTCCTTTCAGCAGAGCTATCCTCGATGCACCCATCCTAAGGGGCTTCAAGGCTCCTCAATTTGAATTCTATAACGGGGAAATCAGACCTGACAGACCAAATTGAGAGCGTTAAAATACTCATGATGGTCTATAACGCCACCGTTGCACTCATTTGATGGATATTTCCCGCAACACTGAAAGGATCAGCAAGGGAATGGTATTCACGTATGACTCCCAAATCCATATTTTCCTTCAATCAGCTCGAAGAACTCTTCATTGCACACTTCCTAACTAGTCGGGGAGCTGAAAAGACCAGTGTCTCCTAGTTAGAACTGAAGCAAATAGATGGAGAACCGTTGAAAGACTTTTTCAAATGCTTTACAACTAAAGCAAGGTCGATTTCCTCCTTGAACACTTCTGTAGCGGCTGCAGCTTTCTGCCACAACGTCACTAACAAAGACCTGAAAGCCTCCCTCGTAAAAAAGCAATCCAAAAGTTTCACTGAGCTCCTGGAAAGGAGTGACAAGTATATCAGGGTCGAGAAAGCTCTCTATCCTCAAGGCAAGAATGATTCATCTCCCGTGAACAAACGAAAGAATACAAGCGAGAAAGAACTTAGAAAGTTTCAGAAAAACGGTGCAAGTTCACGCCATCAACTCTAGCGCCACGCTTCGAAAGTTCACTCCTTTCTATGCAAGCGTATCAGCCATCCTCATGGAAGTTGAGAAGGACGGAATAATCCACCCTCCCCCCACGATGTCAACGTCTAGCAGGAGAAGAGATAAAAATAAGTAGTGCAAATTTCACAGAGATCATGGACACACTACTAACAACTGTCGAGCCCTTAAAGAAGAACTGGAAGCCCTGATTCGTAAGTGTTATCTCTCCAACTTTGCTTAGAAAGACAACGACGCCGAAAACCTTCCACCCCGAGGGGCTAATAAGTGTCAAGAGAGGCCAAACGAGCTGTAAGACTCTCAACACCTGGCCATCCTCCATTCCATTCACGGAGGCCCAATGGGGGGAGATTCCAACTCCTCCCATAAAGCCTTCGTCAGGGAATTCAACTCCATAGATAACACTCTGCCTGCCAAAACTACCAGGGTCCCGATATCTTTCTCCGACAAGGACTTAGAAGGCATCCGGACACCTCATTGCGACGCATTGGTCATAAACCTTTACATGGTGAATCATGAGGTACACCGCATCCTGTTAGACAATGGCAGCTCAGTAAACATCCTCTTCATGGCCACATTCGAGGCTTTCAAGCTCTCTCAAGAGCGAATTAAGCCAGCCGATTACACACTTAACAGATTTTTCAGTGTCCCCGTTCAAGCAGAACGGAAGCACTGGACATTATGGTAATCGATGTCAAAGCCGCATACAATATTATATTCGGCTGTCCTGGCCTAGCGGCCCCATGCAGTTGTCTCCATATTTCACATGAAAATGAATTTCCTAACAACAGCTGACGTAGGCCAAGCTGTAGGAAGCCAACAGGCAACGCGAACATGCTACACCACTACAATGGGGGGTTCGGTTCTCCCCTCGATGCCACAGAGTTACTGCCAGAAAGCAGCCAGGTAATTCAAAAACTATAAACAAGCTTAAAGCCACTGCCATAAATAATTGTACCAAGAGCTTACAAACCTGCTACATCATCTCTTACCAGGTCCACACTAGTTCTCATCATTACACAGTAATAAATCTGAATCCCTCGTCCGAAGCCACTCTGCTCATCCAGCGGAGACAAATAATATTACCTAAACACATTGGTGCATCAGAAGATTTCCTTTTTTCTAGGGGTGGCATCGGGCTGGGCAGGCTTGGCCGGGCCGGGACTACCCGGGCTTTGCCCGGTCCCGGGCCAACAAGGGTCGGGCTCCCTCAATATGCAGGCCGGGCCGGGCGGGGCCTCTTTGTGAAAATCTTGGTCTGGACCTGGCCCCGACCCCTAGGGTGGGGGCCGGGCCGGGTCGGTTCGCGGGCCCGACCTGTAGCGCCCCGAATTTCTAATATAATAATTTAGAAAATACGTGGCACAATCCCAGCATCAACTTCAATGTAATAGTACACATAGCCCAAAAACAACAAATAAATTTCTTCCAACTTTTTATTACAACAATCTTTTCAAATGCAGCAGAAATACAAACACCTTGAATTAAAAACATTCTTTTTACAACATTTCTTTTACTAAAATTTTACACAAAGATCTATTACATCTGCAAATCTCAAAACTAACTCAAGCATCCAAGCCTCCAAACTCTAAGCAACAACCTGTAACACATGAGGCTAGAGTTGAACCCTAACCCCCAAACTAAAGGGGGTTAGCCATAAATGGTGTGAGTGATATAAACAACAAACATAAATAAACAATAAACATGATTTCTTAAGCAACATGTACTGAACGAGGGAAACATATACTAAACATGTATTGTGAAGTAAGAAATGACAGGAAACCATGAAAACATCAGGTATAGCTTAACTAAGTGTCAGAAGAATCCTTCTCAAACAATTACAGCTCAACTGTGCAGTACAGTCGACTGCTTAAAGGACCAGTCGACTGTTCGCTGCCAATATTCGGTTATCGGTCATTTCAATACCACAGATCAGATATCCGGTTATCAGTCATTCTAAACACTGCAGATTGGACACCCGGTTATCAATCACTAACAGTGATTCTCAACACCGCAGAGTATACCCAACCCCAGAGATCAACGACTCTCACACCGCAGAATATACCCATCTATCAATAAATCTCAATATTACAGATCGGGTACCCGGTTATCAATCACCCTCAACACCGCAGATTGGTCACCCGGTTATCAATCACTAACAGTGATTCTCAACACCGCAGAGTATACCCAACCCCAGAGATCAACGACTCTCACACCGCAGAATATACCCATCTATCAATAAATCTCAATATTACAGATCGGATACCCGGTTATCAGTCACTCTCAACACCGCAGATTGGACACCTGGTTATCAATCACTAATAGTGATTCTCAATACCGCAGAGTATACCCAACCCCAGAGATCAACGACTCTCACACCGCAGAATATACCCGTCTATCAATAAATCTCAATATCACAGATTGGATACCCGGTTATCAGTCACTCTCAACACCGCAGATTGGACACCCGGTTATCAATCACTAACAGTGATTCTCAACACCACAGAGTATACCCAACCCCAGAGATCAACGACTCTCACACCGCAGAATATACCCGTCTATCAATAAATCTCAATATTACAGATCGGATACCCGGTTATCAGTCACTCTCAACACCGCAGATTGGACACCCGGTTATCAATCACTAACAGTGATTCTCAACACCGCAGAGTATACCCAACCCCAGAGATCAACGACTCTCACACCGCAGAATATACCCATCTATCAATAAATCTCAATATGTCCATAATTCACTAATCCATCGTTAAACGGTCAAAGGAGAAATCTCTCCACTCAACAATCCCAAGTCTTTAATAAATTCCATAATCCAAATCAATAAAATATATTGAAAATATATGTTCTATAGAAGAATAATATTTATAAGGGTAGGTTATAGATCCAAAACGTTTAAAGAAATAGTCGTTTAAACAACATCAAAATACCTTAGAAAAATATCAGTACCAGTCGACTGCAAAAGGTCACCAGTCGACTGTCCAGAGGGAAATTCAGTAATTTTAAGAAAATAAGTTAAGTATTATAAGTTGACTTATAAGAGTCATAAGTTGACTTACCAGCAATATAAGATGACTTATAAAAATCATAAGTTGACTTACCCACAATATAAGATGACTTATAAAAATCATAAGTTGACTTACCCACAATATAAGATGACTTATAAAAATCATAAGTTGACTTACCAGATCATAAGTAGACTTATAGAAAACATAAGTCGACTTAAGGGAGACATAAGTCGACTTATAAGAACATAAGTCGACTTATAAAAACATAAGTCGACTTACCAGAGAGAGATTCCAGAAATCTTTAAGAAAATATTCTAAGTGTTATAAGACGACTTGCCAAGTCATAAGTCGACTTAAAATACAATATAAGTCGACTTAAAAGGTCATAAGTCGACTTACCAGAGAAAAATCTAAGATAACTTTGCAAAATAAATTCTAAGTGTACCAGTCGACTGAAAAGGGTCTAAGTCGACTGTCCAGAACGGATTTTCAAGAAAAACTAAAGATACAGCAGCTGGGTCGTACCAGTCGACTGAATAGTAGACCAGTCGACTGTCGGCCTACAGTTTTCATAATTTCGATCTGAATACAATAATCAAACTAAAGTTTTTTCTAAAGATTCCTTGTTTATGAAAATGGTTCGTATTCAGGCAAAATGACAATTCTCAAATATTCTTCATTATGGACACATTACTCAATCACACAGTATCTCAAAACTCAATTCTCATGTTCTTAACTCCTAATTCTTCCATTAGGGTTTCTCAAAACTAAATATCCTCCACAACTCAAAACCAAATCTGATTTGTAATCACAAGATCCAGATGTTCATCCATCCAATCCCTTATAACCATACTCGAATCTTAACAGGTTATCAAGCAATAAAGAATCCGTTAATCATGATCTACTAAACATTCGTGGATTCCACACGCATAATATAAATAACAACTATTGCATTGATCACATACAAGATACGAAAATATCGAAACGAAACCACACACAATCAACAAAACAAAGTTCATATCACAAAACAAAACAAAACAAAACTATATCACTCACCTTTAGAATTGCAAAGATCCAACGAAAGCCTTCTTCTTGCGAGATCCAAAAATCCTCCTCTTCAATCACCAAAATATAAAATAATGAAATTTGAGTTATACAGCGAATGACGGCTGCAACTCTCTTTATATAGGTCGGGAATACTGTTTTTAAGGTTTAGAAATGCATTTGCAAAATGGTCCTTCCAAAACATAGCTTTACATATATAGTCCTATTCTTGGAAATTCATCTAAAATTCATTAAAATTAGGATTTAAAAGTAAAATATGATCCTAAATCCCAACCGGTACTGTTCAAAACGTCCAGAAAATATATTTTGCATTTTTAACCCCTAAAATGTCAAATTTGCAAAAAGGTCATTCTTTTCTCAAAAATTGCAAATAGGTCCAATTAATTTCAGAAAAATCTGGAAAAATAATAAATAAATTCCAAATATTAAATAATGATTTTTCATGAAGAAAACTTGACTTTCCAAACTTCTCAAAAGAATTTGTACGTATTTTGCATGTGTAAAAAGATAAATCTTTTAGAAAATATTCATTAAATCTCCAGAAAATCATTTAAATTCATTTTCAAATAATATTTGAAAATACGGGGTTCTACACGACCGGTTTAATTAGTGTAATTTTTTAGGAAGATGAAAAATCAAGTATTAAATGTTAATTTCAATATTTCATAACAATTGCAAAGGACTAATAAATAAAAGAAATTAGAACCAAATTTTAATTGATTTGATAAATTACATGATGTTAAAAAAAATCAAGTTCATAAATACAATTTCATACAAATTAGATAAAATTACAGAACAAGAGAATACAATTTCATGATTGTTGAATCTTGAAAAAGAGTAGTTGAATGTTGTTTATTGTTGTTGATTTTTGTTGAGAAAGTTGAGAGATGGTAGAGGGAGTTGAGTGAATTTGTGAAGAAAATTGAATGAAATGAGGTTGTATATATAGAAAATGTAAATTTTTAATTTTCCAAAATACCCCCCAAAACTAGCTAGTATAAATCCATTAGGGGTATTTTGGTAATTTTACAAACCCTAATTATTAAATACAAATTCTGGGATAAAAAAATAAAAAATTCACAACGGTAACAGCAACGGTCGGCCTGAGGGCGAGCCCGGACCGGTTCAACCCGGTCCCGGGCTGTTACCGGGCTTTTTTGCCTTTTTCAGAACCAAAACGAACCGCACTGTAGCTCCGGTCTGGCCCCGATTAATCCCGGGTTTGGGCGGGCCGGGCCTGTCCCGAGCCAGCCTGGCCCAAATGCCACCCCTACCGTAACCTATGCAAAACAATGGGGGGCTCCCTCCAGAACAGGCAAGTCCAAGCATGGTCTACCAAGTTGTTCTCCTAACGACTCATCAACTTGAAGACCCGGGGGCAAGGAGATATCAGCAGAACTTGGAAGGTAGAACACCTTGTGAAGGTGAACAGGGGCGTCTCAAATGTCATCTCTTAATAGTAGTAGCAAATTTTCTCAATTTATAATAACGGCCAGCCACTAGAGCAGCCACTTAGTTTTATTTTCCAGCAAATTTTCTCAATTTGTAATAACGGCCAGCCACTAGAGCAGTCACTTAGTTTTATTTTCCAATAAAATGCAGCATGAATTTTTGCAAATTCCTTGTACAACTCTACGGATGCATACAATGAGTTGAGTGCCAAACTTGTACAGAAAACGGTACCAAAAACTCGTTAAAAGCTTCCTACAAGACGGGTTCGGAGTCCATACCCATGTTTCATAGTTACTCGAGCAATGTACAATGAAGCAAGTTCAGAGTGCGCTTTGCCATTCGATCTGCTCCTGCAACATGTTAATTCATCAAGTAAACAACGAGCTAAACGACCAACTTATATTTAGAGCAGTGCTAAACACTCGTTATAAACTTTTCACTAGACAAGTTCGGAATCTAGACCCATGACTCGGGGGTTACTCTCGCAACATGCAATCCTGTACATTTAGAGCACAACTCACTGATCGATATATTCCTGAAACTAGTTAAATTTCCTTGGAGAATTATACAACGAGTTGAGTGCCAAACTTATACACATAAACGACAACAAACACTCATTACAAGCCTTCCCACAAGACGGATTCAGAGTCCATATCCATGGCTCGAAGTGACTCTAACAATTTGCAATAAAGCAAGTTCACAGTGCACTTCGCCATTCGATCTAAGCCTGCAATCCGTTAGCGCCTCCACAACCGGTTCGGAGTCCATACCTATGGCTCTATAGAGACTCTCACAATTTGCAAAGAAGCAAGTTCATAGTGCGCTTCGTCATTCAATCTGCTCCTGCAACCTGTTAATACTCAAACTAACAAGTTCAGAATCCATACTTATGGCTCAGAGTTACTCTCGCAACCTGCAATTACACACGTTCAGAGTTCAACTCACCATTCGATCTGTTCCTGCAACTAGTTAAATTCCTTCAATGATAGATTAAGAGGTCCAAAATTGTGGATCACAGTTACTCTAGCAACACTTGTAAAAAGCGACACTTAGAGTTTAACTCTCCACTCGATGTGACTCTCACAATTAGTTAGAGGACCCATTCAGCAAGTTTGGAAAACAACACTACTTCAGAGTTTTCCCTACAACTAGCTAAGTTCAAGACGGAGCAATGCCAAACTCCATCATACACCGTCGGCAGTTCGTTAGCTATACACAACAGAATTAAGGCCCGATTATTTAATTACAAAGAACCCAGTCGATGGCACCTAGCCATGACAGCAAGGATCAAGCATATGAAAGGAATTCTTCAAATCACAGAAATATCGCAAACTCATATGTTCAGATCCAGTACCACTACAGATATCTACAACTACAAAATGGCTAGTCCAGAGCCTAACTCTCCCTAAGAGCAGCTCATACGACTAGCCAGCCCCCAAGACGATGAATCACAGGACAAGACATCGGCACATAGAAGGCTTCTTATTCCACAAACTACTAGTCTCATTACAACAACAAAATTACAATGAGTCTACGTTTCACATTTAGGAATCGCTACCAAAAGTCCTGCGAACACTGTGCGACAAACTGTCATGTAAGCTTTTCTTCCAGCTACACACTGGATAAATGCTCTACCTAAGAGAAACAAACCTCTTCACCGGCCTCCTACCAGCTAACAGCTCCATAGGGTTGCCTCAACTCTTGATGATGAAATTCAAGACAGGTCTTCCGTAGGCAGGCAAGCTTCAGGTTTACCCGTCCACCTTCATTTGAGAAGGCTCCAACTCCGTCTCGCTTAAAGTGTCGTGCGAACGGGAGAGTCCCAACTCTGTCAAGCATAGCGTATCACGATGGAAAGCAAGCGCTACGTCCTAAGGACCTTGTTCGATGTACGCAGCTACTTGTCAGCAAAGAGATGAATGGAATCACCTCAACACTGATCAAGCATAAGTGACTTCACCTCGATATTGAGAAGATTCAGAATACCCACAACTCATTCGCTCTAAAAATGATTTTGGCGCTACGCGCTTTAACACCCCGAATTCCAAACAAGACTGAATTCGAAGTTCCACAGGATCTTTACACTTCACTTCGTACAATTTTACAAGGAATTTAAAAACTTTATTACAACAGAGTTTACATCAATGCAGTGGAATTATAAGTTACAACATTATACATGAATTGAATAATAACTTGAACATTTCTTTAAGCAGCAATCAATCTTTGGTCTTGTCAATCACTTTACCCTGCATAGAAACTGTGAGTACGTCAGTTGCATACAACTGATGCTAGGATATAATACATCAATTTCTCTTACTTAGAAAGCACACACTTGTCATAAAATAAAACTAAGGGGGACTATCCTATTGATGTCGTGTGTGAATGTGCACTTAGTCCTTAATGCAGTTGTTATTATTTACAAGACACTAATATGCACTTGTTCAGATTCTATGCATCCCATACTATATAGGTCCGAGGACAAGTCCTTAATCGTTCTTCATCTTGTAGGGTTGGATCCCTCGCTATGACTTAAACTACTACGGTAACTATGGTAAGTATTGATGTGTCTAATTTTTATACAAATATTTGTATTTGTTTACCCATTAAAATTGCCTGTTTTCAATTATATTGTCTATAAGTCGTCTTATTTCTATAAGATTTCAATTAATTAATTATTTTTGAAGAAATAAGAGTTTTAATGCAAAAAGTGATTATTTCTGATAAAAATCAATAAAACAAAGAAAAACTTTTGATTTATTATTTTTAAGGATTTGTTAAATTTTATATGTTACAAATTAATAAAATATGAGCAAAATAAAATTTTAATTGTTATAAGGGTGTAAAAGGAAAAAAAAAATTTACATGGATTTGGATAAGCCAAAAAGATAAAAATCTGTTATTTTAAGTTTATCTAATTAAATTTAAATTTAAATATTAAATTCTGATTTGTATGTTTGCAGATACATCCTAATCCACAAGTGAGATGATATACATCCAAATCCTATTGACGTCCTAGACCTACTCCTATAAATAGAGAAGCCAGAAGACGAAAAGGAAAAAAGCCAGCGAACAAAAAGAAAAAAAAGAATGGAACAGAGAATAGAAGGAAAGAAAAGTAAGAGAGAGAGAGAAACATCTCTCTGTCTCTTCTGGTCGAATTGAAGACAGCACCATCACGTGAAGCCTCTGATTGCTAACTGGGCTTCGAATTGAAGCAGCAGACATCGATTGACAGCAGGAGCAGGCTTCACACGTGGCTTCGATTGACAGCGGGACAACACTGTTCATCGAGGCGACAGGCTGACGGCATGCACTTCGAGGAAAACAGAAGCCTCTGTTTGATTGACAGCATGCTGACGTGGATCGACGTGACAGCAGCTCTGGTTCAGCGCAGTCTTCAAGACGTTCCTTCGGTCCGGATTTTGAGACAGAGGGGTTTGCAATAAATTTTTATCTTTTTTCTCTTCTCTCTAATTTTTGTAATGCAATCCTTGAATAAATTTATTAATTACAATAGTTTTATTATGAATATGTGCAACTAATTTCATTGTTGGGCAGATTGAAACCATAGTCATGTAATGTTATAATCTTCTGAACACTATTTTTATCACTTATTGATTGAACCCAGTTATCGTGATCAAACTTATAATATGAATCAACAATTATTAGGAAGTTCTTCATCAAAACTGTCGACTGATCCGAAGAACTTGATATTATAAAGTTAGCCTATTATAAAATTGACTCTGTTATATGAGTATAGAGACGATCCGTATCTTGTGCTCATACTTGTAACACAGGAATCTTTAGGGGTTCTTGGTTTAATCAACTTGAGGGATCTAGATTTGATACCAACTTCTAGAGCCTTGAGTGTTTGTTCGTTTCCATTGTTCCTACGCTTTCTTCAAGTGCAACTTAGTAGATACCATGCTAAATACTTAAGGAAAGAAACGAATTAGAGTAGATACCATGCCTAATTCTTGGCCTAGGGAAACATTAACTTTAAGGAGTAGATACCATGCCCTTAAAGGAACAACATGAGTGATGAGAATGGTGTAGAAGGTAATCTAGCATTCTTAACTATAGGTGGAAATCAAGCCCAACTCATTTAATTGATATTTTTGATATACTACTTGATCTAGTTTTTAATCTCTTAAACTTTTAGAACAAACTTTATGATTTGCATTTTTTTCTTTGATTAGTGAGTTAAGTACTACAATCTCTGTGGGATCGACCCTTACTTTTCACTACGCTTCTACAAACGATTCGTACACTTGCGATGTTTTAATTTGTGTCTAGTTTATCTATTTATTTATATAGCTGAGATTTACAACAAGTATCCTAGATGTTCTATGAGTTACGAGCCCATGTCTAGACAGCCTGGAGGAAAATTCCACGCCGTGACATGACGCATCATGCAGAGCCTATGGACAATTCAGGCTCCGTCATGGAACGATGGCACCACCCGTAGTCACCAAACACCCCACAAGCGTCGCCACGGTCCCGATAATTTCGGAGTAGTTTCCATGCCATGACATGAATCATCAAGCAGGCAACCTATGAATACTCTCACACCGTAGATCCGAGGCCATCATACTTGTGTTTTTCTCTTACTTTCATCACATCTTCACTAGTGTATTGTCCTTAGTTATTTGAATCATGAATAAAATCAACACCCTAGAGTTAGCACTTCCTCCATACCGGTCTTAACCATCAATCAACAATACGACCCAAACTTGGTCTCTCATTTCAATACTTCATCTCAAAAGAATTCATTCAATGTCGGTATAAGGGCTTAGCTACACTCTAGTCTTTAATCTCATTTCAAGTTCATAAAGATTGAGTATTCACACTCACACCTTTTTCTCATAAATCATCATGATCTTTATTTCATTTTCATGCACAAATTTCATATATGAAGTGACGAATTCATTTTTCAAGCTTACCACATTCATAATAGATTTCACAGTTTCCTTTTACCTTCATAATAACATTCTTTCGCTTATTAAACCAAATCACAATTTTCTTTATCTAAATTTTCCATGACACAATCCATTCAAAATCTCTATTCGGAAATCTCCTTTGAAAGAAAAGTATTAATCTTCTTTATTTACCCAATATTTCACTCTAATAATTTGAATCATGTTTCTTTCCAAAATAGCCTTAAATTTTCATTATAGTAGGTCAAAAAGCTATAGAAAGTTTTTCATGAAGTCTAGGCATTTTTAGAATATTTCTAGTATTTTTTTCATAATTTTTAAACACTTAAAACCCTTTAGAAAAATCAAAATATAAAAACAATTCAAAACTCCAAAATTTTTTGTCCAAGGCCGGTTTCGAACCAAGCACAGAGGCCCCCACGGTGAACAGTAACGCCACCAAACCGCACCCATTAACCAGAATAACCAAAGTGACTAACTGTCTAAAGGAGAACTCGGATTCTATTTGGGTTTTGAGTTCAGGTTTTGAATAAAAATCATATTTTTGGAATAAAACGAAGTCTCTGCCGAGACTCAAACCAAGCACAGAGGCCCCCGCAGTAAACAGTAATGCTCTAAAGGCGCACCCAAAGACCAGTATGCCCAAAGTGATTAACTGATGTGAGATGGATTGAGTTATTTTTAACTCGACTCTCTGTTTGTTATTAATATTTCGTATTTCAGAAGCTCTTGAACTCTTTTCTTCTCTAATTTATTTCATGAAACTTTCCAGATTTCTGATTATATATTAACAACATAATAGTATTTTAAAAAATATTAATTTAACATAAAAACGTGAATTTTTTCTTCCAATTTGTGTTCTATGTCGACAATTTTGACATTGCAAAATAATCATGATTTCTACCAAGTTTGGCACCAAAATTATCACGTAAGCTTGTTTTCTTGCCTCCTTTTATTTCTACCACACTTCTAGAACATATTCACTTTTTATCATACTAATGTCCCATGAATTAATATAGCACAATTCAAATTATTTCAATTACCCAACTAGCCATTCACAAGCATATTCTACATCTAGCATGGTTCAAAATTTACATTTCCATAGCAACATGATAATTCTACTATAATAACCGTAATCTATAGCAACTATCATACAATTCATCAAGCATTCATTTTATTTTCCAACTAGTTTCTTTTTAAACAAACACATAGTTAATTTACTAGTTTCCTTAGCATTTTCATCAATCAAAATCCCTAGCATGATGTCTACATTAAAAGTAGAGAAATCACCCACCTATTTGAAGAAACAAATGAAAAGAACTCCTAGAAATCTCCTTGAACAAACGAACGGTCATTCTCCTCCGGGATTGTGCCACCAAAAGAGCCTTCTCCTCCTTGTACTTGATGAAACCCGAGCTCTCCTTCCTCCTCTTGATGGTAGGCCGGCCTCCAATGTTAAAGGGAACACACAACAAATACCACTCAATTTTTTTGCTCACAAACTCTCAATCTTTTCTCACACTTGTTTCTTTCTTTCTTTTTCTTTTCACAAATTTTCTAGTGTGTTTCATGAAGAGAATTGGGGGGGGGGGGGGGGGGGTATTTATATATTTTTCAAAGTGGAATGGACGGCCAAGATTGAATTAGGTGGTTGTAGATTAGGGGCTAGGATGAGTTAGGGAGTTAGAATAGCTACCCATGACACAAAATCCACCTTTCCACTATGCCCATCTCTCCACTCTCTCTTGACTCCCGGCCTAGTTTTGCACACTTCAAGACACGTGCTAATGCAACGCACGTGTCACACCAAGCTCCCCTAGTTACTAGTTGTACATGGATTTGTTAATTGATTTGTTACAAAAATAAGTCTACCCTACAAGTTGTCTCATTTAAATGAGAATAAACTAGTGGGCTCAAATTAGTGGGCTTTAGAACTCATGGGCTTAATAATTAAAATAATTAATTTAAATAGTGTGGGCTAGATTTAAACAATTAGGCCTAGGATTTAAAATAGGCTTTTGAATTAAAAGAGAAGAATTAAAATACTTTGTTCATGCCATAAAAATAAATAATTTTCTAAGGGTAAAGTGTACATAAATTTGCACGTGCAAAACACGTAAAAATCAACAAACTCTTATTTAATTAAAATTGAAAATTCAAGATGTTACAGCGCTCCACCTGAGTTCCTCCGGCCAACTACTCGTCAACATCGAGCAACAGGTTCAACGCTTTGCTCTCCGCACAAGCTCCGTCAACAACCCTTTGGCCCCAAATAACGAGTTCAATACCTTGGTCTTCACTCAAGCTCCACCAAATTGCTCGTTGGCTCCCAACAATGAGTTCAACGCTCTGCTCACTGCTCGAGTTCTGTCTACAACTTGTTGGCTCCGAACAACGAGTTCAACGCTCTGTTCTCCGCATGAGCTCTGTCTACAACTCGTTGGCCCCAAACAACGAGTTCAATGCCATGCTCTCCGCACGAGCTTTGCCAATAACTCGTTAGCTCTAAACCACGAGTTCAACACCATTATCTTTGCTCGAGCTTCGTCAACAGCTCGTTGGCTCCAAACGACGAGTTCTATGCTCAGATTGCCACTTGAGCTTCGTCAACTACTCGTTGGTTCTACACAATGAGTTCGACGCCTTGGTCTTCGCTCAAGTTCTCCCAAACAACTCGTTGGCTCCAAACGATCTTAATGCCTTGCTTCTCGCATGAGCCCCATCAATAACTCATTCACTTAAAACAGCGAGTTCAACAATCAAACAACGAGCTCTATGTCAACTCAGTCAAAGAGTTTTCTCGCAAAGTTTGTTAGGCACAAATGACAAGTTCAATGCACAACTCCATCACAGAGTTACCTCTCCAAGCTTGCTGGGCCAAACAGTAAGTTCAATATCCAATTCTGTCTCAAAGTTCCTCCACAAAATCAATGGGTGCAAACAGCAAGTCCAAATATCTAACGCTGTCACAGAGTTCTCTACTCGCTTGCTGGGCGCAAACAGCAGGTTCGACATCCAGCTCCATCGCAAAGATCTCTACAAACTTGTCGGGATCAAACGACAAGCTCAATATTCAACTCTGTCTCAGAGTTCTCCACACGCTTGCTGGGCGCAAACAGTTAGTTCAGCACTTAATTCTACCACAGAGTTTCCTCCAAAGCTTGCCGGTATCAAATGACAGTTTCTACATCGACTCTATCTCAGAGTTATCTCTAAACTTTCCGAGCGCAAACGGCAAGCTCAAACGTTCAAATCTACCGCAGAGTTCTCTCTAAGCTTGTTAGGAACAAACAACAAGTTCAACGACCAGCTCCATTACGAGTTGTCTCTCTAAACTCACCGGGATCAAATGGTAGTTTCTAAATCAACTCGATCAAGGAGTAACCTCTATAAACTCTCTATGCCCAATAGCAAGTTCAATTTCAAGTTTATCTCATAGCCCTTCCTACGAGTTGTCTCTGAACTTGCCAGGATCAAACGACAGTTTCTACACCAACTCTATCTCAGAGTTGTCTCCACGAACTCGCTGGGATCAAACAGCAAGCTCTACACCAACTCAGTCAAAAAGTTGTTCCTACAAACTTGTTGGGATCAGACAACAAGTTCAATGCTCAAATCCGTCATAGAGCTTTCTCCACAAACTCGCTCGGATCAAACAGCAAGTCTGCAACAGCTCTCCTAGGACAGTTGTATATGTATAAGATCCACCAATCGAGGGTGATGAAGTGAAAAGTTGGGTATACATACATACATACATATATACATACATATATATATATATATATATATATATATATATATATATATATATATATATATATAGGGGAGTGATCATGTGAGAACTAGTTCTCACGATAAGCTTCGTGAGAACTTTTTACATAGCCATCACATTGATGATCCGAACCGTTCACATTATTCAGAATGACAAAATTAGTCTAAATATGTAAAATCAAGTTATTTGGAGTTCATTTGTCAATCCATCATGTCATTATAAAAAATAGCGATCTTCAACCATATAATTTGTAACACTTAAATGCATGGACAAACAAATCTCAAATAACCCGATTTCTCAATCGTATACTAATTTAGATGTGTAGATCAAAATGAACGGTTCAGATTTTTCAATTTATGTCCCAAAAAAAGTTCACATGTGGTTCTCACCGAAGGAGTTCACACACACACACACACACACACACACACACACATATATATATGCAAATCCAAAAAAATTCAAAAAATTCCCCAAAAAGTACTTGCAGATTCAAAAGAAGAGAACAAACGTATTTAGGTCATATTCAGATCCACAAAACCCACTAAGAGCAAAGAGATCAGGATAACGGGTTATGGGTATGGATCCAAACCCGAAACCCACTAACCAATCTCTCCTTTCTCTTCCTCCTCCGAAAAATTCCCCCCCCCCCCCCAAAAAAAATCCAAAAAAGGGACTCGACTGAAAGCCCCTCTCCTCTTCACTCCAACTCCAAATCTAAAGGTTGAGCTATTCTCTCCCACTCTGGCCAAGCTACTCTGGCCGAGCTACAACTCGTCGAACTCCCTTCGTCTCGCCGAGCTCTAAAGACGAAGGAAACTCCGAAGGTGGTTGACAATGCAACCCCTCGACGAAGCTCAAACGCGTTGTCGCCGAGCTCCAAGCGACCCTCGTCAACCTCGTTGAGCTCCAGGTGTAGAGCCCCAAATTTCCAATATAATATCTCAGAAATATGTGGCACAATTCCCAACATCAACCTCAATTGTAATAGTAAACATAGTCAAAACACAGATAAAATTTTCAACTTTTATTACATCAATTCTTTACAATGCACAGCGAAAAATTTAAACACCTTGAATTAAAATTCCTTCTTTTACAACACTTTCATTTACAATTTACATAAGCTCTATTATCATTCTACCCTATGCATCCAAATTCCAAGTTATAGTTACCTACCTGTAAAACATGAGGCTAGAGATAACCCTAACCTCCAAAACTACGAGGGTCAGCCATAACGGTGTGAGTGACATAAAAGAAATGCAACATGATAAAACATAAGGGATAAAGTCATAAACATCATATACCAACAGTAATAATAAATGAAAAGAAGGAGTTAATAATTAAATAAAATATGAAAACAGCAAGTAAAACTAGACTAAGTGTCAAGTGTAGGAAAACAGGAAAGCAACATGCATAAAACCAAGTCAAGAAAATACCAATGCTATATGCTGACTCTCTAATGCACACTTGTCGAATCTATGCTCCCCTCTTTACATAGATCCGGTGCAAGCCCTTAACGTTCTCCACTTAATAGGGTTTAATCACTCGTTAACTAATCCTACTACGATGACTACTATGAGATCTAGATAAACTGTGAGTATTATCCCATGCCTCGTTAATTCTGGAGGTCAATCTCTATCCACAGATAATTCCGGAGACTATTTCACTCACACCTGGGAATCTTCAAGAATACCCCACACTGCAAGCTATGGTGCTTCATCACACGAATACCCCATGAGTGTCACCTTGACCCCGATAAATCCGGAGATCAATACCATACCACAGGTAATTCTGGAGACTATTTCACTCACACCTTGACAATTTCGGGGATTATCGAGCACCGCAGGCCATACTGAGGTGCATAACCCATGTTCTCATTTCATCATATCACCATCTAGTGTTTGTCCTTATCTTTTTAAGTTAATTAGTTGATTATAAATCTCCTAGAGTTGGTGTACCCTACCGGACTTAACTCAACTGATCAACAACAAAGCCTCAACTAACCAAATCACAAAATCTCAACTGCCGGTATCTAAGGTCCACACACCCTCTAAAGGCTCACAACTCAACCATCAACACCAAAACATTCATTAAAACTCATACTTCTATTATCAATATTCTTACATTAAGAAAACTTCCTAAAAATCAACAAATCCGAATTCATTTACTGTCCTCATAAATTCTAGAATAGAGTTTTAAATCCATTAAATAACTGAGAATCATATTTTGAAGTTGTAGAATATCACAAAACATCCATTTATTCAAAAACCATCTATATCTCACTTATAAAGTCATAGAGTACATTTTAAATTCTATTATAAACAAAGTATAACTCTCTGTAAAATACTGTAATCTGTAGTAAAAATATCATCTAAAACAGTAGATCAATAATCCGTAATATCGAAGAAATAGTCGTTCAAGAAGACAACAAAAAACTGACAAAAAACCCATCAATCAAGCACTGACAGTCGATTGTCGAAGTTAGTTCAAAAATGGCCGGTCCACTGTGATGCGAAAATCCCAAATTTAAGAATTGACACTCGACTGCCATCCTCAGTTCAAAAACAAAGCGGTCAACTGTCAATTCCAATAAGTTGCAGCTTTGAAATTTTGTGCACATTTTACTGATACTTCTATAGTTCTTTGTAAAATCTTAAATTTGCAAAACCAAAATCCTGAGATGGTTTAATATGACTTGTAAAACATATAGGAGTTTATAAAATAAATCAAAACCACATCGAATTCATAAAAGAGTAAGTTTTCACATAATTTCTTCAAAACAGCCACTATATATATATATGTGTTCATATAAGGGTTTAAGCTTCAGTTATAGCATTTAAAAATCATCAAATAGAAGGAGTAAAATATCTGATTCAATCTCATTATAAAAATAATCAAGATTTAATTTAAAACTTCACAAACCGCACAAAAGACTCAATTTCTTCAAAACATTGAAATAGTATATATATATATGTATATATAAGTGCATGTGTGCATGTTGTATCAGTAAAAGCATCCAAATCTTATTACTTAGAAGTGTTATAATATTCAAACGATCTCAGTACCAAAACAACTCGAATCCAACTGAAAAATTCACAAAAGTACACAAAACTCAATTTCGGCCATTAAGCTTCAGATCCAAAAACCACTCCCCTTCTTAAAGTTCAAAACTTGATTCTTTGATTCAATAACCAATCTTGTAATTCATTAAACTCATTCACAGTCACTCAAAATAGTTTTTACCCATGAATATAAGCAATTATAACGATCGCTCATCAAGTTTTCACTCAACAAAACCCTAAACAGAGCATATGCATTATATACACAGTAAAGAATAACTTATTATTTACTTTCATGCAATATCCTCATACAACTCATTATAATAAATCAAAACAACAAGTATATGAAGGAAAATAACCTACTCATGATTTCTATTCAGTTCTTTAATAATCTCAAGTCATCTAAACAGGGTTTTAAGCATAGTTTCATAGAAAGATCCAATTTTTAGTTCATTTACTCATCAAAATTCATTATATCTTCATACAATTCCTAACATGCTTTCTAATAGATAAATCATCACATACAAAATGTTTAGAACAAGACAAGAACAAACATCTCATTGGAGAAATCAAGACAAGACAAGAACAAATCATCTCATTGGATAAATCAACCAAATTAATAAAGAATAAGAAAAGCCCTTCTTTTGCAAAAAGTCCAAGATCATCGCTTCGAAACTCCAAGAAATTACTAGTAAAAAATATATTTTATTTTGGCAGAGGAGAGGGACGGCTGTAGTGGCCATAATACAGGCCAAAATATGATGTTTTTAGGGTTTTACATGTTTATGGAAATATCCCTTAACAAATTATTACTTTACATATATAGACCTTTCTTTAATAAAGTAGTTAAATAAGTTAAATAAATTAAAATCAAATCAAATCCTTTTACTAATGAGTTATCCAACCATCAAGCATAGCCTAGAAATTAAAAAATTCGGATTTGTACTCAAAGTGGTATTTTTGCACAAAAGCCCATCTCTTTGTAATATTTGCCAATATGTCATAATATTCGTAAAAATCCAGAAAATTCAGAAATAATATCTACTAAAACATATTAGATTTTCCAATTAAAATTTATGACCTTTACTTTCCAAGTAAAATATTTGCACAAGATCTAACCTAAATTTCATATTTGCAAAAATACCATATTTATTTAAATCTTTACCAAATCAACTCTAAATAAAATTTAAATAGATTTTATTTTCAATGATGACCATGGACAGTCTAAAAACCAGTAAAAACGAATTTTCATTATTTTTTTGAGATCCAAACGGCTTTTTAAATAAAAGTCCATCCATTTCGAAGTATTTATAAAAATAGTTTCTTTATTAAGAAAAATCCCAAAATTTAGGATATACTTAATTATAAATAGGAGAATTTATTTAGAAATCTAAAAGTGGAGGTTTGCACCCGAAAAAAAATATTTGCATATGTTTTGCACGTGTAAAATTGACAAATTTGTAAGATAATCAAATTAATTTAAATAAATCTAAAAATTAAAATATCATAAATAAATGAGAAAAATCAATCATTAAACATAAAATTTTAAGAATTTCAAATTTCCTAACTTTGCACGTGTGTTGCACGTGAAAATTGCAATTTCAAGAAAATAGTCAACTTTACTAATTTAATATTATTTAGTAATGATTTATTTTGCGGGGTGTTACACCAGGGCCACTTCGTCGATCAGCGAAACTCATCGAGCTCCAACGAAGTTGTTGAGCTGCGAAATTCGCCGAGCTCCAATACTTCGTTGCCAAGCTCAAACGTAGTCGCCGAGCTGCCTCGCTGGGATCTAGCGTCAGGTCTCGCCAAGCTCAATGCTTCTCGCTGAGCTCCAAGAACCTCGTCAAACTCCTAGCCGAATCCCTCGCTGTCGAGCTCTTCATTGCAACCTAACCAAGCTCCATAGGCGCCAAGCTATGCCTCTCCCTTGCCGAGCTGGAAGCCCACTCGCCGAACTCAAGATTGCACAAGTAAGGATTGAGGTCGGCGAAATGGTTGGGCGAGCTGGGGACTTGCTTCAGCGAATAGAGGCCTCTGGATCTCTATGAAAGACACGCTCGAATGCGATGAAAGGGCTCAGATTAAGCCACGACAGTGATCACATCATGGCGCAATCATGGCCGCTTAAAACCCTCGGCTTGGTAAATTTGCAAAAAAAACCCCTGTAATTCATTTTTAACTCGAAAAAGTAATTCAAAAATTCAAAAATAAATATTTAAGTTCGGAAAATTAATTTTAAAATCCAAAAAATTAATAAAAATTGAATTTATTAATTATAAAAATTTGAAAAAGTGATTTTAAAATTGGAAAAATTCCAAAAAAAATTCCGGAAAATTCAAAAAAATCCGAAGAACTATGGAAAAATCCAGGAAAAATATTCACTGCCTTCAGAAGCCACAGATTAGTTCCAGGTACCTCTGAACACTCCGACTGCTCAGATTATACGCTAGATTCCAAAAATAAGACATACTACTCCCCGAAAGCCATGAAAATTGTCTTCCGGGTGTGGGGGGCTTATGATGATGGTAAAAATTGCCGCAGATCAGAGCCGTACGATTCCTACACAGATTTCAAAGCATCTACAGGTAGATTAGCCACCACATGCCTCTTTTACAGGCCTGGGCCCACTCCATGACATGGGCTTCTTCCAAGCCAAAAAAAGTGACAAACTAGGCCTACTCGGATAGACACCCAGCCCATGCTGGCTATGAGTCAAATCTCTTATCCCCTAACAAGAGTCTTTTATCTCTTGAGGGGGAATGAAAGAGATAAGGAATTCAAAACGATCCAACGGACACAAATCAATATCTTGAAATGTCTCTCAGGCATATAAATACCCCTCCCCCTCTACAGTTAGAAGGTAATCAACAATGTGCCAGTTTTCACTCTCTTTCTCTCTCTCTCTCTCTTTCCGGTTCTGACTTGAGCGTCGGAGGGCCTGTCGCTGGGGCTAACCCTCAGAGTTTCAGGCTTTTTGCAGGTTCATTGGTCGCATCAGCAACCGTCGAATTCAGATCACGGTGGTCAATCAACGATCCAGATTCACCCCCAGGAGCTCTAACTGTCTTTAACGGCCAAGGTCACAGGTCAGCTTCGTAGTAGTTTCCATCAAATATTAACTCACTATCTGTTTGCTCCAACACCAAAATAAGCAGCAACAAATATCTACAAGCTTTGAGTCATCGGCACAGGTGTTGTTACTTCTTTTTCCGTTATTCCTGCAAGCTCATATAGTTTACCGCAACTAGCATCATTGAAGCGTGACTAAGATGTTGAAATATTGTCGGGAGGTAGAGAATGCCTTAATGTAGGTAGAGTTCGTGCGGAGGTTGGCAACTCTGTGAGTACACCTAAGGAGGTTTGCCTTTGAAGGGATATACTGATCAGTGAGATTGGGTAGAGATTTGTTCAATTAGTAGAAGAAGCTATTGTTCTAAGTGTTTTTGCAAGTAAAGTTTTAGTAGAGTTTGGAGATGAATTATCACATCTTGTGATAACACTCGTATGCAATCCAATGTGGAGATTGTTAGGAATGTGTATTGAATAATTGTGGTTCAGATGAGAAGAAGGTAAGATGATGTATGGAAGTCGAAGCTTCGAAGAGAGTAGAAGAGAAAATAGAAACAACAATAGTCAGATAAGGGGACAGTCGACGACACACCCCGACCACTTGTAGTACAGGGATTGTCCGAGAGAGGGACGGTCGACTGGTCTTGTTTGATGGTTGACCGCCCGCGGCGCTGTGTTCGTTTTGGGTCTCGAATTGGTGGTCGTTTCTGCATAATCTTCAACTCCAAGTTAGATCGTATGGCTCCTATTCAGTTACTTATTTTTCAAGTTTATCGGATGACTGAGAATTAAGATTAAACCTAGGGTTCTCTCTATTCTTCTGTATATTGTAAACTTCTCCAATATGAGAGTAGAGTACTTCATAGATTATTTTCTCCATTGCAAAGAGAGGCTTGGATGAGAGATAGTTCTTAGTGAGTGAGTTTAATTCTTGTACTGAGTGAATCATTAACTCTTTGTAATCTCTTCTAGTTGAATATCAGATCTCCCTATATTTCTCTCCGGATTAAGCGAAAGCTAACTTGGATAAATCCTCGTTGTGTTTGTATTGAATTTGTGGATCTACTTCCTTGCTCAATTGATTTGTCGCATCTATTTCGACTTTCTCATTGCTCTATTTAGTTCCGCTGCGACAACAGGTGTTTGTTGATGCCCCAATCCTAACAAAGATAGGAGTGAAGCTTCCCTCTTCATATGCATCTTGATTGTTTCTTTACGAAAAGCCCATTTGCTTTGGTTTGTACCATATATCCGATATATATATTTTCGTATGACAAGGTCAAAGTACTACCACACTATCAATTCAGATTTAGATAGTTGTCTCCTTCTTTTCAGTAGTTAGCGACTTTCAAGTGGCTTTGAGTTGGTTAGGTAGTCGATCGAAACTTGAAGATTTCATAGAACAGATAATGAAATGTTTAATTCATTGTGTGCAAATTCGATGAACTTTAATCTTACTGTTAGAGATACCTAACAATGTTAGCTATTATACGACCATGTGTGTGTTGTATGAACTTTCTGGCTTCCTTATCTGAAAATTAATAAAAACAAGTTGGCAGTGGCGAATTATAAATGATTCAAAAAAAGAAGAAAAAGAGAGTAGATATTTGCATTTTTCACAATTGCATGTGATACACTTTACACAAGCACGAAGCCACACACACATTTCAACTGTTAAATTTCTACTATTTTTTCAAGGTGATTGACGCACGGTTACTGCTATAGAAATTCAAGAACCTATCTTTCAACTGCAAAATTTCTTTGTACAAATCTTTAAGATTATAGAGATCAAGCTTTGTGGGAGGAGATGATCCATTAATTCATTCTATCGTTATCCATTGATAGTGGCAATTAGCACACCATTAGTACCTAGCCGGCCTATGCAACCCTTTCAGCTCAGTCAACCACTAAAACCTTTGTGGCCGAAATAATGAGCTTGCTCTTCTGTATACCCAAACAGCCGAAATATGCCCACCATTAATATATATATTCCTCTCACGAACATAGTGGCAATCAATCTCTATGTGCTTCATCAGCCCCAGGAAAGACCGGGTTACTTGCAATATGCAGGTGTTACCGCTAAATCTGGTGTGGGGGTAAACAGATGAGATTTGTGAGTTCGTGAAAAAACCTGAATAGCGGATCCAAGCCTGTTCGTCGGAATTGGGCTGCCGACACCCGCCGTTCACCTGCAAGGAAAGTGCGAAACACCGGGGTTGATCCCAGCGACGCACCCTCCGACGCTCTTGTCAGTAACCAGTGATGATCAAAAAAGAGCTTAAGTTGGCAAAAAAGTGATTACGTGGTCACAGTGGTAGGTAGCAGATATTTATAGTCGCCATGGGAGTCTGATTAGAGACCTGATTTCCTGTGAAACCGTTAGGAGTAAAATCCTCATAATTAGTTTAGGAAACTGGTCCCTGATTCCCAGTGAGAGGATAACTACAAATCAGGCCCGTTGATTTAGTCAAATCAGTGACCCTGATCTCCTCTTGTTGGTCTGGGTTTGTCTTGGGTCGGGACCCGTACCCAGCTGGAGTGGATCCGTTTCGCGGGTTATTGGATCTGTGAGAAGGAGACCCAGTACCCGCTTCGGACCCGTTAGTAGGTGAAATTACCGTTTTACCCCTGAGCTTTAAGATTCGTCTCCGATGTGAATGGTCCCGATTTAATCCTATTTTTATCCATATCACGAGCCCCCCACTGCTAGAGACTGAGTTTTTCAGTCTTCGAGGATTAGTTTTACTGTTCTAATGGCGTACGGGATTTTATCGGTGTTCTTAAGGGAGTTTAGGATCTTGCTTGGGGTATAACGGTGTTATTCTGGGCTTGTAAAATGCCCAAAAATATTCTCAGAATTTTCTGGATTTTTGGTGATTTTTCCAGATTTTTCTGAATTTTTTCACATTTTTTTGAATTCTTTATTCATTTTCCGAATTAAATAATTAATTATCAAAAATATTAATTAATTATTCTAATTTAATAATTATTTTTCCAGAATTTTAAAATAATTTTTTTTGAATTAATAATTATTTTTAGAATTTTTAATTAATTTTTTTCGATTTTTAAAATATTTTTTCAGAATTTTTAAATAATTAAAACAATTAAATAAATAAATAAATAATTTAAATATACCTGGACACGTGGCGTGATCTGTGCCGTCGGATCCCGACACGAATCTCGAGGAGGCGCATTTCCCAAAAAATCATTATCTTGTCGTTTAGCGCACGTAGCGCGATCTGGACCGTCCATCACCAGAAGCGCGAATTTCTGGAAGATCCAACGGTCGTAGTAGCTCGGCGGATTTTTTCTCCGTTTGTGGAGCTCGGATGGGGACTTGCTCGGCAGTCCGACCGGGCACGTGGCAAAAAAAAAATTTTTTCTTTTTTTTTCCATCCCTGCTCTTTCTCTTCTTCCTTCTCCACTTCTCTGCTGCTTCTCCCTTCTTCTTTCTTCTTTGTCCTTCGTCAGCTCTCGAGAGCGTGTTCGAGCTCGGAGCTCGTGGACTTCGACAGCGGAGCCGAATGGAGGGGACTCGACGTCGGAGCTCGCGAGGGAGGTCGACGGGGAAGCTCGGAGCTCGGGCTTTTGGAGTCGAGGTCGGGAGCTCGTGGAGCTTGATAAGGTGATGACGACTTCGACGAAGGAAAGGGAGTGATATGGGGTTCTTGGCGCAGTGAAGGAGAGAAGAGTTGGGTTCGAGCTTGGCATCGGCGAGGGTGGAGCTCGTGGTTGGTGATGGATGCGAGCTCGGGATGGAGAGCTCGACGCCGGAGCTAGACGACAGAGGGTGTGAGTTCGGCAATGAAGATGGAGCGACGGGAGGCGTGCTCGAAGATGGAGGTGTGAGCTCGGCTTCGGAGGTTGAAGAAGACGGAGCTCGGCAATGGAGCGTGTCGAGATGGGTTCGAAGCTCAGTCGAGGAGCTTGGTGAGGGATGCGAGCTCGGGATGTCGGCCATGGGTTGATCGAGAGTGGCGTCGGAGCTCGGCGAGGAAGTCACAGAGCTCGAAGGTGGAGTTGTCTGGAGCTCGGAGGTGGGCTCGGAGCGTTGGAGGAGTGGAGCTCGGCGCGAAGTCGTTCGGAGCTCGTTGACGAGAGCTCGACGATGGAGGGGGTGAGGTCGACGAGGGCGATGACGAGCTTGGTCGAGGCTTAGCGCTGGAGCTCGTCGAAGCGTGATCTCAGCGGAGGCGAAGGAGACGGAGCTCGTCAATGGAGCTCGTCTGAGGTGATGGAGGAGTTCAACATAGGAGATGATGGAGGTCGGCGAGGGCCTCAACCTTGGCGAGCTCGGAGTTGGGTTCTCGGCGAAGGGAAGAGCTCGGCGACGCGATCCTGGTGATGCGCTGTTCGTCGAGGAGGAGGACGCAGTGTTGGGGCTTTTGGCGCCAAAAACTGAAGGAGAAGAAGGTGATGCGGGTGTGGAGTTCGGGTTTGAATCCCTAACGGGTCCGAACCCGGCCTGCCGACCCTTTTTTTTTTGGCTTCTTGTTCGGCGAATCTGAGCACGGATTTTGAGGCAAATTTTTGGCCATTTTGTAGCTCGGTAGGGCAGTAGCTTGAATGGTAGATCCGAGCTACGTGGCTCGATCTGGACAGTTGATCACGATCGTGGCGCGAATCACGAGACGGGCTCAGTTCCCAAGAAAATACTATCTTGTCGTTTAGCGACGCTGGCAAGATCTGGGCCGTCCGATCGAGATCTTACACGAATATTGAGGGAAAAGTGATTTTTCTCCGTTTTGGGGCTCGGATGGGCACTTGCTCGATTAGCCGACCGGAGGGAAGAGCTCGGATTCGATTTTGACAGTTGCTCGGGTTCGGTTCGGATTTTTCCCTCGCGCGAGTGGCTCGGCTCGGATTTCTGAGCTATTCGGCGCAACTGTATTGAGATCCACTTTTTCGGTGCTACGAAGGTCTGATCGGGGCGTGCGACCCCTCGTTTCGAAGCTAACTCGAAGATCTAAAACTTCTCTTTAGGAGTGGGATGCGAATTCACCCTCCTTCATGGTCAAAATAGCCCCGCAACATCCTTATCTTCATGAAGTTGATAAGTGCTTTGGTCTTGGGGATTTTGGAAGAGGAGCTCCACTCCTAGGGACAGAGAAGATGTGCTAGGAAGACCCTTGTGCTAGGAAGACTCTTGGGCTAGGAAGACCCTTGTAATATGTGTTAGGAAGACCCTTGGGCTAGGAAGACCCTTGTAAGATGTGCTAGGAAGACCCTAGGGGCGAAGAAGAGGCGCGAGTGGGTCGGATCGCTAGTCGCTCGGCTCGGAATACCGAGCGACGTGGAGCGATCTGAGCCGTCAGATCTCAGCGCGGATCTCGAGGCGGGCACATTTTCCAAGAAAACACTATCTTGTCGTTTAGTGCAGCTGGAGCGATCTGAGCCGTTGATCTCAGGCGACGGATCTCGAGGCGGGCACAGTTTCCAAGAAAACACTATCTTGTCGTTTAGTGCTGCTGGAGCGATCTGAGCCGTTGATCTTAGTGCGGATCTCGAGGCGGGCACAGTTTCCAAAAAAACACTATCTTGTCGTGTAGTGGTGGTGGCATGATCTGAGCCGTCTGATCGAAATCTTACGCGAATGTTGAGGGAAAAGTGATTTTTCTCCGTTTTGGGGCTCGGATGGGCACTTGCTCGGTTAGCCGACCGGGCTCTTTGACGTTGGGGTCGGATCGGCACTTGCTCGGCACCCGAGCGGAGGGAAGAGCTCGGCTCTGGAGGAGAGCCATTTGTGAGACAAGTGTGAGGAGGAACTCTAGGAGAGAGTTGTGCTCCAAACTCGTTGAGAAAAGGTCCGCTTCGGAGGCGAGCGGAGTGAAGAGCTCGGCTCTGGAAGAGAGCTATTTGTGAGACAAGTGTGAGGAGGAACTCTAGGAGAGAGTTGTGCTCCAAACTCGTTGAGAAGAGGTCCGCTTCGGGGGCGAGCGGAGCAAAGAGCTCGGATCTGGAAGAGAGCTATTTGTGAGACAAGTGTGAGGAGGAACTCTAGGAGAGAGTTGTGCTCCAAACTTGTCGAGGAGAGGTCCGTCTTGGAGGCGAGCGGAGTGAAGAGCTCGGATCTGGAAGAGAGCTATTTGTGAGACAAGTGTGAGGAGGAACTCTAGGAGAGAGTTGTGCTCCAAACTTGTCGAGGAGAGGTCCGCTTTGGAGGCGAGCGGAGTGAAGAGCTCGGCTCTGGAAGAGAGCTATTTGTGAGACAAGTGTGAGGAGAAACTCTAGGAGAGAGTTGTGCTCCAAACTCGTTGAGAAGAGGTCCGCTTCGGGGGCGAGCGGAGCAAAGAGCTCAGATCTGGAAGAGAGCTATTTGTGAGACAAGTGTGAGGAGGAACTCTAGGAGAGAGTTGTGCTCCAAACTTGTTGAGAAGAGGTCCGCTTTAGAGGGAGCGGAGTGAAGAGCTCGGCTCTGGGAGAGATCCATTCGTGAGACGAGTGTGAGGAGGAACTCTAGAAGAGAGTTGTGATCTCCGAACTCGTTGAGAAGAGGTCCACTTCGGAAGCGAGCGGAGTGAAGAGCTCGGCTCTAGGAGAGCCATCTGGTAGACGAGTTTGAGGAGGAACTCTAGGAGAGAGTTGTGAGCTCCGAACTCGTTGAGAAGAGGTCCGCTTTAGAGGGAGTGGAGTGAAGAGCTCGGCTCTGGGAGAGATCCATTCGTGAGTCGAGTGTGAGGAGCAACTATAGGGGAGAGCTTTAGCTCCAAACTCGCTGCTTATGTGAGAGAATCAATGGTTGTGGGAGCAATTCCGAATGGCAAACCACTTCTAACTCACTGAAGAGCAAGTTATTTGAAGAGGAATCGAGTCAAGTGTTGGACTCCGAACTTGTCGTTAGAGGGATTCAACGGTTGTAGGAGCAATTCCGAATGGCAAACCACTTCTAACCCGCTGAAGAGCAGGTTATTTGAAGAGGAATCAAGCCAAGTGTTGGACTCCGAACCATCGGTAGAGGTGTTCAATGATTGTGGGAGCAATTCCGACTGGCGAATCACTTCTAACCCGCTGAAGAGTAGGTTATTTGAAGAGAAATCGAGCCAAGTGTTGGACTCCGAACCATCGGTAGAGGTGTTCAACGGCTGTGGGAGCAATTCCGAATGGCAAACCACTTCTAACCCGCTGAAGAGCGAGTTATTTGAAGAAGAATCGAGCCAAGTATTGGACTCCGAACTCGTTGTTAAAGGTTAGTAAGTTGCGGGAGCAGTCATGTAGAAGAAGCTGGACTCCGAACCCACCATTTAAGAGAGAAGCAAGAGCAATAATTTTCAATGAAAAGATGTAAAGTTTGAAATAAACTAAGTGGCCGCTTCAATAGGGCGAGCCATTATTACATGCTATCGGCCGGGTTACAAGCATCAGCCTTATTGAAAATCAGGGTCCTACTTCTGCAATAAGGTGAAGACCTCTTGGGAGGAGCTGGGAGATTCTGAGTCTTAAAGCTCGGCGGGCCCTTCGGTTCGTTCGTTGGCTCCTCAGGGGGGAAGCTCGGCCCCCACTTTTTGGATGAACTTGGTCAGGTGCCCCCGCTGTATGAGTTCTTCGATCTCCTCCTTCAGAGCCCGACAATCTTCCGTGTCGTGGCCGTGGTCCCTGTGAAAGCGGCACCACTTATTCTTGTTCCTCCTCTTGCCAGGTGTATTCATTCTCGGGGGAGCGCGGAGGAGCCCTTCCTTGTCCACCTCCATAAGAACTTCTGATATATTGGCAATGAGGGGGTGAACTTCTCAAACCGAGGAGTCGGGAGACGCTGTCCATTGCCGTCCTTCTGGGATTTTTGGGAGCCCTCTTCGCTTGTGCTCTTCCGTTTATTCCCGGAAGATGTCTCCTCAAAGCCCGGGAGATTCTCAGCTTCTTCGGCCCGAATGTACTTCTCGCTCCTAAGAAGGAGGTCGGCGAAATTATGTAGGGGCTTCTTGGCGAGGGAGGAGCGAAGGCTAGAGTTGAGGACGTTCGATTGGAAGGCGGCCGCTGCAACAGGCTGGTCAAGGGAAGCAATGGATCTCACTTCTGCAGTGAACCTCCTCATATAGTCTCTCAACTTCTCTCCCTTCTCCTGGTGGAGCTGGAGTAACGAGATGTTAGTCTTCTCCGTGCGTCTGCTACTCACAAAATAAGTGATGAAGAGGCTCTTGAATTGCTCGAAGGAGAATATGGAAGACGGGGCGAGGCGGGAGTACCACTCCGGAGCCGAACCCTTAAGAGTGGCGGGGAAGGTTTTGCACAGCAAAGCATCGGAAGCTTGGTGGATTAGCATGAGGGTCTTAAAGCTTTCTATGTGGTCCACGGGGTCCGACTCCCCCGAGTAAGTTTCGAACTTTGGGGGTTCGAAACCTCTTGGGATAGGAGCTTCCATGATAGTCCGGGAGAAGGGAGGTGTGCTCGGGCGGATGGTCCTTCCTCTTAACTCCTCATCCTTGTCTATTCGGCGATGCGCCTCTCCATCTCGTGGAGACGGCGGTAGAGAGCATCGTCCCTTCGACGATAGTCAAACGAGCCTCTGGACTCGTCTTCATAGGAAGGGGAGCGACGACGGTAGCTCTGGGAGCGGCGAGGGCTAGGCATGCGCTGTTGGTTGCTAGGAGCCGGAGGAGGAGTTATGGACCGATGGTGAGGACTTTGGACCCGTGGAGGGGTAGGAGCCCTCTGGGCATTGTTATTGTTGGGTCGGAGGTTGAGGGCTCGCAACACCGTTGCTTGGAACTGCTGGAACTCGGCACGGGTGATGGGTGCCTCATCGTTCCTCGGATGTTGTCGACCGGCAGGGGAATGAGGTCTTCTCCTATGGTGTTCGGGGGACTCTTTCATCCCTCTTCGGGTAGGGGACCTTTTATAGTCTCGGTGGTGAGGATTTCGCTCATCTGGACGTTGCTGGCGGGAGGCTCCCTCTCGGGCCCACTTTTCATCCAGACGGCGGTGAAGATCCTCATCTTTCTGCCGGTTGAGGACGGTATTTTGAAGGTCAGGGGCCTGAGGACTGTGGGAGGCGTAAGAGCCGTAGAGGCATTGTGTATCGAGATGCGGTCCTGATGGAGAGGTTGCTTTGCTTCTGCGGGTTTGGACCAGCTGGACCGTTAGGGGATTGCTGATTCAGAAGAGGAGGCTGGTCCTATTGGAAATGGTCCTCGGCCGAAGGAGGAAGTTGCCCATGCTGCGGTGCGGGATGGACGGGGACTTCCTGTTGTTGATCAACAGGGTTGGGTCCACGGTTGGACCCCCTGGATCTTACTTTTCTGGGAGGCATGGCTGGAGAAGAGCTAGTCGACGAGGAAGAGGCGGAGGCTATTCGTATGGTTTCCCATAGACGGTGCCAATCTGTTACCGCTGAATCTGGTGTGGGGGTAAACAGATGAGATTTGTGAGTTCGTGGAAAAACCTGAATAGCGGATCCAAGCCTGTTCGTCGGACTTGGGCTGCCGACTCCTGCTGTTCACCTGCAAGGAAAGTGCGAAACACCGGGGTTGATCCCGGCGACGCACCCTCCGACGCTCTTGTCAGTAACCAGTGATGATAAAAAAAGAGCTTAAGTTGGCAAAAAAGTGATTACCTGGTCACAGTGGTAGGTAGCAGATATTTATAGTCGCCATGGGAGTCTGATTAGAGACCTGATTTCCTGTGAAACCATTAGGAGTAAAATCCTCATAATTAGTTTAGGAAACTGATCCCTGATTCCCGGTTAGAGGATAACTGCAAATCAGGCCCGTTGATTTAGTCAAATCAGTGACCCTGATCTCCTCTTGTTGGTCTGGGTTTGTCTTGGGTCGGGACCCGTACCCAGCTGGAGTGGATCCGTTTCGCGGGTTATTGGATCTTTGAGAAGGAGACCCAGTACCCGCTTCGGACCCGTTAGTAGGTAAAATTACCGTTTTACCCCTGAGCTTTAAGATTCGTCTCCGATGTGAACGGTCCCGATTTAATCCTATTTTTAGCCATATCAGCAGGGCACTTGGTTATCACAATGAAGAAGAGTAGCTTATGTAAGAGTGACACTCATATTTGATAATAGTCACCGAACATGAACAATCTCTCTAGTGGTAGCTGTCATCGCTCTTTACTCAGCATCTGTGGAAGAACATGCAACGACTGTTTGTTTTTTGCTTCGTCATGAGATAAGCGAATCACCAAGAAATAGGAAAAAACTTGTGATAGACCGTCTGCTATTAGGATCACCCGCTCAATCTGAATCAGAATATAATCTAAGCTCTAGTCTAGATATAGAAGACATGAATAATGAGTAATTAATAGTGCCCCGAAGATATCTGAGGATTTGAAGAAAAGCACTGTAGTGAATCGATCGAGGGGCTAAAACAAACTGGATGAAAATACTGACTGCATAATATCGGGTCTGGTCATGCATAAATAGGCAAGCTGTCCAACAACATGCTTGTATCCAGTGCGATTGGAAAGGAGCTCATCATCTATGGGACGAAGCTTCATGTGAAGCTCTAAGGGAGTATCGACTAATCGACTGTCATAGAGACATGCAGCGGAGATAATGTCTGTTGTGTATTTTTGCTGAGAAGTGAGTATCTCCCGAGATCCATAGGTAATCTTTAGACCTAGAAAATAGCGTAGTCTGGAAAGATCCTTCATGTGAAACTGCTGGTGAAGGTAACTCTGAGTGAATACAATGCCTGTAGAGTCATCCGCAGTGATTATCATATCATCAACATATAGTACTAGAAGTACCCTCCCCTGCGGTGTTGACAACATAAACATAGAGTGATCTTGTGAACTCTGACTAAAACTAGCTTGTGTGATGACACGGAGGAAACACTCAAACCATGCTCGAGTAGCCTGTTTCAGACCATATGTAGCTCGGTGTAAATGAAAAAAATGCCGAGAGGTGTGGTAAGGCCAAGAGGAGGTTATTTGTAAACAACCTCAGATAGGGTACTATGAAGAAATGCATTCTTCACGTCCATCTGGTATAGCGGCCACTGACGGATGGTGACAATGGCAAGGAGAGTATGTACTGTGGTCATCTGTGCAATTGGAGTATAAGTCTCATCATAATTGACGATGTTAAAATCGCAGCAAATCAGGGCCGTACGATTCTAGCACAGATCTCAAAGCTTTTAAAGGCAGATTAATCATAATCGACCAACTTAATAGGTCCGGGTCTTCTCTAGGCTCCTCTACAAGAAATGGGCTTCTTCTAAACTCATAAAAAGTGACAGATTAGGCCCACTGGGAGAGACATCCAGCCCATGAAGGCTATGAGTCAAATCTCTTATCCCCTAACAAGAGAAATTATCTCTTGAGGGGGAGGAACATAAAGGAGATAAGGAATTCATATCGATCCAACGGATAGATCGATCTCTTGGTATGTTTCTCAGGCCTATAAATACCCTTCCCCTCCACAATCAGAAGGTAATCAACAAATCGCCAGTTTCTCTCTCAAACTCTTTTTTTCTCTCTGGTTCTAACTTAAGCGTTGAAGAGTCTATCACCGGGGCCACCCCGCTGGTGCTTCAGGCTTTTTTCAGGTCCATCGGCTGTGTCAGCAACCGTCGATTCAGATCACGGTGGTCAGTCAATGATCCAGATTCAATCTCAGGAGCTCCAATCACATTTCATGGTAAAGATCAAAGGTCAAATTTTTAGTAGTTTCCATTAAATAAGAACTCACTATCTGTTGGCTCCCACACCAAAATAAGCAGCAATAGATTGGCACCGTCTGTGGGAAACTTGTAATACCCTGATTTTTCAAATATATGAAAGATTATTTATTTTTATATATGGTGTGCACGTGTAGTACTTTGACTATTATTTTTAACATAATGAGTAAGAGCATTGTTTTTATAAAGTATTTTTTTCCTAAAGCCCAAATGTTAATTTACTTATTTACTTCTAAAATAATTATTTTGGCCCAATTAATCTAAGCCCATGGATTTAATCTCTTTTACTACAACTTGTATGTGTAACATTTTTTTAAAAGGACTTATTATTTTATGTACAAGTTCTTGTAGGGGGTGATTTGTGCATGCACGTGCATTTCGCATACACGTGCACAAAGCACAAATCTTGGCCGGTTGGGTGGAGAAGTGGACTTTGATTGTGGGTGGTTATTTTGGAATGTGGGTGGTTATCACAACCCCCTAATCAATCCTAGCCTTTGATTCTATAACCATCTACTAAATCCTGGCCTTCCATCTCACTCCTATCGGTGTATAAATACCCCCCTCTCATTCATTATTTCTCTTACACTAGAATCATTATTGTAAGAGAGGTATTTTGTGAGAGAGTTGTGTGTGCTTTTCTGTGGAGGCCGAGTAGCATTTCTGAAGGCTTCGGTGTGGAGCAAGGAGCAAGGAGCGAGGAGTCGTCCACTACATTAAGGAGCTTTTGCTGGATTTCGATTATTTCGTCAAATAAGGTGGGTGGTTCTCAGGACTTCTAATGTAGATAATATGAATGATTTTGATGATCGTTACATGTTTATGAAAAGTGAATTCGAACATATTAGAATTTGCCTGAGTATGACTATGATGATGATTATGAATGATAAATAGGGTAATAACGACACTTGTGAAATAAGAATGATTTGGGTCTGTACAGTCGACTGACATTCTGATGAGCCGACTGATACGAGATGTATATTCTCATATTTAGATAGGAAGTTTCATGATGCATATGTGTAAAAGCTAAAAAGAAACAGAAGTGTCAATGTTGTATCTTCCATGTCGCATATGACTGAGAGGATATGAACATGTGGAAAGAAACTAGTGATATTAGAAAATTGAGATTTGGTCGGTGTAGTCGACTGTTGATGGATAAGTCGACTGGTTCGAGACATCCGTTACATATTTGGTTAGAAGGTTTTCGTTGACATACATGTGTACAACTAAAATGAAATAGTAAGGCTAAACTCATACTCTTCATGGTATACATGACTGAGGAGCCATGAGCCTGTGGAAAAAGAACTAGTGATGAGTAACAAAACTAAGAATGATTTGGGCAGTCGAGTGGTGTTATGAACAGTCGACCGAGGCTTTGCTTAAACTATGAATGATCCGGTAGTTTCATGAAATGAAGTATTTTTCTATTGTGTTATTCTAGTATAATGGATTGAGATCAATATTTTCATCTCTGCAAGAAAGTTATGAATAAGTATAAATGCATGTTTAAAACACTTCCTTGAAGAAAAGACAATATTAGTGACTTGAAATTCCATGTTGCGTTAATACTGAACAATTAAGAGATTTCGTGTTTATGAGACATGAACGTATGTATATTGTAAATTGACATTATGGTGCAAGTGCATGTAAGAACTGTAAGGAAGATAATCCTTTAATTTGAAATATGAATCTGTTCAGTCGACTAATGCAAGTAGCAAGTCGACTGAACTGAACATGGGAATATACTGTTGAGACCAGGACAGACGACTGATTTGTTGACAGTCGACTGTCACGTGAATAACATTTTGAACATGAAAAGTTGCGGGACAGCCGACTGGCCATGTGCAGCAGTCGACTCTCCCGAGTGTTTATGAAGAACTTGTATTGACTGTATAAGTCGACTGGTGCTTTCCAAGTCGACTGTACAGAGTAGATTTTTATATGTCAGAGATTTCATTTTGATTACTACTAAGAACTGTGAACTTTATGATTGATGTTGATGAACTCTTTCTATTGCTGTATGAATTTATATGAAATGAATCATAGTTTGAATTGAGAAATTCACATGAAATGAGTCATACTTTGAATGAAGAATTATATGAATATGAAAATTTAGAACATGATATGCTGAGGCAATGAAAATGAATTTTGAGTTGGAATTGCTCAAATTGGAAGTTGTGAATTGGAAATTGAACAAAGGAGTAGCTAAGTCCCCCCCGGCAATGGAAATGAAATGAAAAATGAGAATTCAAAGACCAAGGTTGGTCATGTATTGAAATGAATGAATAAGTCCGGTTGAGTGGAGAGGCTAACTCCAGAATTTTGATTTTTATTCATGATTCTATTAAAATAAGGACTAGTACATAGTGGAGATGTGATGAAATTAAGAGAAAAACATTGAGTATGAGGGCTATTGTGTAGCGGCGAGAGCGTATCCCAGGAATTTCCATGATGAGTCTTGGTGAGGATACTACTCCAGAGTACCGTCCCAGTGACGACGCTCGTGGGATATTTGAAGACTACGGGTGGTGTCATGTCTATGGTGAGAGCTGAATTACCACAGGATGTCTGCCTGATGAGTCATGTCAGCGATGGGATTCGCTCTAGAGTGCCTAGACATGAGTACGTAGGTCGGAAAATATCTAAGATACTTACCGTAATTACAGTAGTAGATTAAGTCATGGCGAGGGATTGAACCCTACAAAATGAAGAACGATTAAGAGGCTTGTCCTCGGACCTATGTAGTATGGGATGCATAGAATCCGAACAAGTATGCATTAGTGTCATGTAAATTAAATAATTGCATTAAGGATTAAGTGCACAATCACAACACGACATCATTAAGATTTTTCCCCTTACTTTATTTTTTTTGAATGTGAACAAGTTTGCGGTTTGTTAAGAAATGAGAATCCTTATACAGTTTCTGGCATAGAGAGGATGGCCATGTATAATTATCGTCGGTTGAATAAACTGACGTACCCACAGTTTGTATGCAGGATAAATTACATGTTAAAGAGGAATGGATGCATAAAGATTTTACCATGTCATTGTACATTTATGTAAATGTTGTAAATTTTTACTTCTGCTGTGCAAATGAAAAGTGTAATGTATGATGTAAACTCTGATGTAAAGTGAAAAGTTGAATTTCCTTGTAAAATTGTACTAAAGAAAGTGAAAAGATCCTGTTAAACATCTCGAATTCAGTGTATTTGGGATTCGGGGCGTTACAGAGTGGTATCAGAGCCACGCTTTCTACGCTTTCCGCACTTGTACAAATTTATAAGGAACGACACCCTAGAAGTGGACATTAGAGTGTGTGTTTGAGTTTAGAGATTTAAATGTAAATGACTTACATTTGTGTTGCTCTATGACTTATGCTTCTTCCTCTCTATTCTAAGATGGCTGATCACTTCGACCCTGCTGGAGACGACGACTGGCATATCATTGAGGAAGAGTACCATCCTGGACAGGCTGATTCTGAGGACGAGTATCACCCTGGGCAAGCAGATTCTGATGAGGAGGAGTGCCCTGAATCTCGAGAGATTACCCCACCTCCAGACTCATCTGACGATTCTTCTTCTGATGAAGAAGAGGGACCAGTCCTGAGTAGCACTGTGGCTTCTCTTCAGAGGCAGGTGGAAACCCTGCGAGAGAGAGTTGGAGTATTGGAAGCTCAACTAGCGAAGCGAAAGGACGATTTTTCTGTTCTCAGTCACCGGGTATGGGAACTTGAGAAGAGAAAGAACCTGACAGATGTGCTGAAGGATGAAGTTGATGAACTACGGGGAGAACATCGAGAAGCAAAGAGGAACCGTAGGAGTTAGATTGTTGTAGCTACTATTTCTTTTATTCTGATGTTAAGAAATGTTTTCAATTCGAATGTATAAAGTTTGGAATTCAATGAAATGCAAGTTGATTTAAGTTCTTGTCTTATACTTCGAATTTAATGGATCTTTTGCATCAGAATATGTCGAGAAGAGGAGCTAGGAATGGGGAAGGTTTGGATCTGGAGGCCGAACTTGCAAGAGTCTACCAGACGCTGAATGCAGTGGCTATGAACCAAGGAAGGGGGCCAGTGAATCCAGTGCCCGAGGCGATTAAGCTGGTGGAATCATTCAAGAGAATGAAACCACCTGTATTCGAGGGAAAGTCAGACCCAGATGCGGCTGACAACTGGATTCGGTAGGTGGAGACAATCTTTGAGGTGTTGGAGACACCGGAAGGCAGCAAGGTCAAATTGGCGACTTTGCAACTGGAGAAGGATGCGGCTGTTTGGTGGCAGTCGATGAGGAGGACCATGGGAGGTATAGTGCTTGGCTGGGAGGAATTTCTGGAAGAATTCCGCAGTCATTATTTCCCCTCCGATGTTCAAGAGAAGAAGGCTATGGAGTTTCTGTCGCTGCAACAAGGCAGCATGTCAGTGAGAGAGTACGAGACTAAGTTCACTCAGCTCTCCAGGTATGCTCCAGAACTGGTGATGGATGAAGCGAAGAAGGCTCGTAAGTTCGAGCATGGTCTGAGGCCGAGCTTGAGATCCCGGATGATACCTCTTGGTATCAGGCGATTTGACAAGCTGGTCAAGAGGGCGGCAGCGACGGAGGCGGATATGGAGCAGTTCAATGTTGCTCAGAACCAGAGGAACAACTGGCAGTCCGGGAAGAGGCCCGCCAATTCTGGGAGTTTCAAGGGACAACCATCTGCACAGAGGTTCAAACCGACAGGGGCGAACGCTATCAGTGTAGCTGGAGGGCCCGGGAACACTGTGGTGAGACCTTCTGCAGTCACTTGCTACAACTGTGGTGAGACGGGACATTACAAATCTCAATGTCTCAAACCACGGGCTGGCAATCACAATGTGCCAATACAGCAGACTGGGAAGAGGCCGTACCAGCCAGGGCGAGTATTTGCCTTGACGGAAGCTGATGCTGAGGAGACAGATTAGGTCATCTCTGGTACGAGGGCTGATGTTTAGTGGTTTTTGTCATTTCTTCTTCCCGTTCATATTGTGAAACTGTTATGTAATGGTGTGTATTATGTAACAGGAGAACTCTATCTTAATGGAATGAAAGCTGTTGTATTGTTCGATACTAGATCCTCTCATACATTTGTGTCTCCTAGATTTGCTAAAATGTTGGGAGTGGAACCAAAGATTTTTCTAGGCAAGATCTTAGCAGTAGCTACTCCGTCAGGGGAAACTTTGACCACTGATCGGTATTACGCTGATTGCGAGATCGTGATTGGAGATCGAGTCTTTGGCATTGATCTGATCGAGCTGACTATCTTGGGAGTCTATGTTATCATTGGCATTGATTGGATGTCGATGTACAGTGCAAGCATCGAGTGCAAGACCAAGACGGTGACAGTGAAGGCTCCAGGTGGATCTGAAGTCACTTTCCAAGGGAAGCAGAAGTGTTTTAAGCTGGTGGCAACTATCCGCAAGGAAGAGACTCCTGTGGAATTGCAAGGGATTCCTGTGGTTCGGGACTATCCGACAGTGTTCTTGGAAGATTTTCCTGGGTTACCTCCGCATCGTGATGTAGAGTTTAGCATCACTGTTCAACCGGGAAGTGCACCAATTTCTAAGGCACCATATAGGATGGCTCCAGTGGAACAGGATGAGGTGAAATGGCAGATTGAGGAACTGTTGGAGAAAGGCTTTATTCGACCTAGTGCGTCACCTTGGGGAGCACCAGTGCTTTTGGTAAAGAAGAAGGATGGATCGATGAGAATGTGTATCGATTACCGAGAGCTGAATAAGGTCACTGTTCAGAATAAGTATCCGATTCCTCGAATTGATGACTTGTTCGATCGTCTACAAGGAGCAGCTGTATTCTCCAAAATAGATCTTCGATCAGGATACCACCAAGTGCGAGTGAAAGCTGAAGATGTGCATAAAACTGCATTTAGAACTCGACATGGGCATTAAGAATTCTTAGTTATGCCATTCGGAGTGACGAATGCACCCGCAATCTTCATGGACTTGATGAACAGAGTTCTGAGGCCGTTTATTGATTCTTTCGTCGTGGTATTTATCGACGATATTCTCGTGTACTCCAAGTCAGAGGAGGAGCACACCGAGCATCTGGCAGCAGTTTTGCAGAAGTTGGAAGAGCAGAAGTTGTATGCCAAGTTATCCAAGTGTGATTTCTGGAAATCTGAAGTGGCATTCCTAGGTCACATCCTTTCTAAGGAGGGAGTGGCAACTGACCCTCAGAAGATAGAGGCAGTGAGAGATTGGGCTAGGCCTACTACAGTGAAGGAAGTCAGAAGTTTTCTTGGGATGACTGGATACAACAGGAGATTCATTCAAGGTTATGCTCAGATAGCTGTACCACTTACTAGACTGACCAAGAAGAATGTGAGCTTCAAGTGGACTGAGCAATGTGAGACGAGCTTTCAGGAGTTGAAAGAGAAGCTGACTACTGCACCGATTTTGGCTTTGCCTAGAGCTGGTGTTGAGTATGATGTTTATAGCGATGCTTCACATCGTGGGCTTGGTTGTGTCTTAATGCAAGAAGGAAGAGTAATCGCTTATGGGTCTAGGCAACTACGACCACATGAGAAAAATTACCCGACTCATGATCTGGAGTTGGCTGCGATTATCTTTGCTTTGAAGCAATGGAGACACTACGTGTACGGTGAGAAGTTGAATATGTACACGGATCACAAGAGCTTGAAGTATATATATCAGCAGAGGGATCTGAATCTGAGGCAGCGGAGATGGTTGGAAGTGCTCGAGGACATGCGACCTGAGATCAAGTATCATCCTGGAAAGGCTAATGTTGTTGCTGATGCACTTAGTCGCAAGAGCAGTTTGGCCAGTTTGATTACAACTCAGAGGCATCTGGTTGAGGAGCTGGATCGAGCAGGTATTGAGGTTGTCTTGCAAGGATTGGGAGCATCTTTGGCTCAGTTGAGGCTTCAGCCTTCATTGAATGCAAGGATCATTGCAAGTCAGGAGGTGGATGCTAATATATTGGAGATGAAGGAGCAGGTTAGTGCTGGCAGGTTGCCCGGATTTCAAATCAGGGATGGAGTGCTGTGGTTCGGAGATAGGCTATGTGTTCCAAATCAGACGGACCTGAAAGAGAGTATTCTTCAGGAGGCGCATGCTACTCTTTTGTCGGTACATCCTGGGAGTACTAAGATGTACAAAGACATCAAACAGCATTTCTGGTGGTCAGGTTTGAAGCGGGATGTGGCTGATTTTGTTGCGAAGTGTGAAGTTTGTCAGCAAGTCAAAGCCGAAAATCAGAGACCCGGAGGTCTAGTACAGCCGTTACCTATTCCGGAATGGAAGTGGGATAACATCAGTATGGATTTCATCACGGGATTGCCTAAGAGTCCTAAGGGCAATGACGCGATTTGGGTTATAGTCGATTGACTGACCAAGTCCGCTCACTTTTTGGCGATGAAATTCACTGCTTCGATGGACAAGTTGGCTGAGTTGTATGTTGGCGAGATTGTCCGACTTCATGGTGTTCCCTCAACTATTGTGTCTGATCGAGATGCTCGGTTTACTTCGCATTTCTGGAGGAGTCTTCAGATAGCTTTAGGTACCAAGACAGATTTCAGCACTGCTTTTCATCCGCAAACCGATGGGCAGACCGAGAGAGTCAACCGTATTCTTGAGGATATGCTGCGGTGTTGTATACTAGACTTTGGAGGCAGTTGGGAAAGGCATTTACCCTTGGTAGAGTTTGCCTACAACAACAGTTTTCAGGCTAGCATCGGGATGGCGCCGTACGAAGATTTGTATGGCAGAAAGTGCAGGACTCCTGTTTGTTGGTATGAAGTTGGGGAGCGTCAGTTATTTGGTCCTGAGCTTGTGCAGCAAACTTCTGAGAAGATTGTTCTGATCAGGAAAAGGTTGGTGGAAGCTCATAGCAAGTAGAAAAGCTATGCAGACAACCGGAGAAGGGACCTTGAGTTTGAGGTTGGTGACTTCGTCTTTCTGAAGGTATCACCCAGTAAAGGTGTGGTTCGATTTGGCAAAGGCGGGAAGTTAGCCCCGAGGTTTATAGGCCCGTATAAGATATTGAAAAGGATCGGGAAAACTGCTTACCGGCTTGAATTACCGGAAGAGTTGTCTCAGGTGCACAATGTCTTCCATGTGTCTATGTTGAGAGGTTATATTCCAGATCCGAGTCATCATCTGCCTGAAGTGCCGGAAGGTCTGCAGTTAGACCTGAATTACATCGAGTCTCCTGTCGAGATTGTGGACCGTAGGGAGAAAGTCTTGAGGAATAAGACGATACCGATGGTCAAGGTAGTCTGGAGAAACCACTTGGTTGAAGAGGCTACTTGGGAATCTGAGGAGAGGATGTTGAAGGACTATCCTGAGCTTTTTGCTTGATTGTATCTTTGTATTCTTTTGTTCTTGCGTTGTGTTGTATCTTTGTTTTTCGCGCTCTTAACTGTAGTTCCGGGGACGGAACTATTCTAAGGAGGGAGTGATGTAATACCCTGATTTTTCAAATATATGAAAGATTATTTATTTTTATATATGGTGTGCACGTGTAGTACTTTGACTATTATTTTTAACATAATGAGTAAGAGCATTGTTTTTATAAAGTATTTTTTTCCTAAAGCCCAAATGTTAATTTACTTATTTACTTCTAAAATAATTATTTTGGCCCAATTAATCTAAGCCCATGGATTTAATCTCTTTTACTACAACTTGTATGTGTAACATTTTTTTAAAAGGACTTATTATTTTATGTACAAGTTCTTGTAGGGGGTGATTTGTGCATGCACGTGCATTTCGCATACACGTGCACAAAGCACAAATCTTGGCCGGTTGGGTGGAGAAGTGGACTTTGATTGTGGGTGGTTATTTTGGAATGTGGGTGGTTATCACAACCCCCTAATCAATCCTAGCCTTTGATTCTATAACCATCTACTAAATCCTGGCCTTCCATCTCACTCCTATTGGTGTATAAATACCCCCCTCTCATTCATTATTTCTCTTACACTAGAATCATTATTGTAAGAGAGGTATTTTGTGAGAGAGTTGTGTGTGCTTTTCTGTGGAGGCCGAGTAGCATTTCTGAAGGCTTCGGTGTGGAGCAAGGAGCAAGGAGCGAGGAGTCGTCCACTACATTAAGGAGCTTTTGCTGGATTTCGATTATTTCGTCAAATAAGGTGGGTGGTTCTCAGGACTTCTAATGTAGATAATATGACATGATTTTGATGATCGTTACATGTTTATGAAAGTGAATTCGAACATATTAGAATTTGCCTGAGTATGACTATGATGATGATTATGAATGATAAATAGGGTAATAACGACACTTGTGAAATAAGAATGATTTGGGTCTGTACAGTCGACTGACATTCTGATGAGCCGACTGATACGAGATGTATATTCTCATATTTAGATAGGAAGTTTCATGATGCATATGTGTAAAAGCTAAAAAGAAACAGAAGTGTCAATGTTGTATCTTCCATGTCGCATATGACTGAGAGGATATGAACATGTGGAAAGAAACTAGTGATATTAGAAAATTGAGATTTGGTCGGTGTAGTCGACTGTTGATGGATAAGTCGACTGGTTCGAGACATCCGTTACATATTTGGTTAGAAGGTTTTCGTTGACATACATGTGTACAACTAAAATGAAATAGTAAGGCTAAACTCATACTCTTCATGGTATACATGACTGAGGAGCCATGAGCCTGTGGAAAAAGAACTAGTGATGAGTAACAAAACTAAGAATGATTTGGGCAGTCGAGTGGTGTTATGAACAGTCGACCGAGGCTTTGCTTAAACTATGAATGATCCGGTAGTTTCATGAAATGAAGTATTTTTCTATTGTGTTATTCTAGTATAATGGATTGAGATCAATATTTTCATCTCTGCAAGAAAGTTATGAATAAGTATAAATGCATGTTTAAAACACTTCCTTGAAGAAAAGACAATATTAGTGACTTGAAATTCCATGTTGCGTTAATACTGAACAATTAAGAGATTTCGTGTTTATGAGACATGAACGTATGTATATTGTAAATTGACATTATGGTGCAAGTGCATGTAAGAACTGTAAGGAAGATAATCCTTTAATTTGAAATATGAATCTGTTCAGTCGACTAATGCAAGTAGCAAGTCGACTGAACTGAACATGGGAATATACTGTTGAGACCAGGACAGACGACTGATTTGTTGACAGTCGACTGTCACGTGAATAACATTTTGAACATGAAAAGTTGCGGGACAGCCGGCTGGCCATGTGCAGCAGTCGACTCTCCCGAGTGTTTATGAAGAACTTGTATTGACTGTATAAGTCGACTGGTGCTTTCCAAGTCGACTGTACAGAGTAGATTTTGATATGTCAGAGATTTCATTTTGATTACTGCTAAGAACTGTGAACTTTATGATTGATGTTGATGAACTCTTTCTATTGCTGTATGAATTTATATGAAATGAATCATAGTTTGAATTGAGAAATTCACATGAAATGAGTCATACTTTGAATGAAGAATTATATGAATATGAAAATATAGAACATGATATGCTGAGGCAATGAAAATGAATTTTGAGTTGGAATTGCTCAAATTGGAAGTTGTGAATTGGAAATTGAACAAAGGAGTAGCTAAGTCTCCCCCGGCAATGGAAATGAAATGAAAAATGAGAATTCAAAGACCAAGGTTGGTCATGTATTGAAATGAATGAATAAGTCCGGTTGAGTGGAGAGGCTAACTCCAGAACTTTGATTTTTATTCATGATTCTATTAAAATAAGGACTAGTACATAGTGGAGATGTGATGAAAGTAAGAGAAAAATATTGAGTATGAGGGCTATTGGGTAGCGGCGAGAGCGTATCCCAGGAATTTCCATGATGAGTCTGGGGAGGATACTACTCCAGAGTACCGTCCCAGTGGCGACGCTCGTGGGATATTTGAAGACTACGGGTGGTGACATGTCTATGGTGAGAGCTGAATTACCACAGGATGTCTGCATGATGAGTCATGTCAGCGATGGGATTCCCTCCAGAGTGCCTAGATATGAGTTCGTAGGTCGGAAAATATCTAAGATACTTACCGTAATTACAGTAGTAGATTAAGTCATGGCGAGGGATTGAACCCTACAAAATGAAGAACGATTAAGAGGCTTGCCCTTGGACCTATGTAGTATGGGATGCATAGAATCCGAACAAGTGTGCATTATTGTCATGTAAATTAAATAATTGCATTAAGAATTAAGTGCACAATCACAACACGACATCATTAAGATTTTCCCCCTTACTTTATTTTTTTTGAATGTGAACAAGTTTGTGATTTGTTAAGAAATGAGAATCGTTATACTGTTTCTGGCATAGAGAGGATGGCCATGTATAATTATCGTCGGTTGAATAAACTGACGTACCCACAGTTTGTATGCAGGATAAATTACATGTTAAAGAGGAATGGATGCATAAAGATTTTACCATGTCATTGTACATTTATGTAAATGTTGTAAATTTTTACTTCCGCTGTGCAAATGAAAAGTGTAATGTATGATGTAAACTCTGATGTAAAGTGAAAAGTTGAATTTCCTTGTAAAATTGTACTAAAGAAAGTGAAAAGATCCTGTAGAACATCTCGAATTCAGTGTATTTGGGATTCGGGGCGTTACAAAACTACACAAGTCAAACTAGCCCCATGCCACCAAGACTAAGAGACAGAGAGGCAGCCTTAAACCGTCGCACCAATTCTCTTCGTCAACCAGCTCCTTTTTTGAAAGATCCGATTCCTCATCAACAGTCACCCCAGCAGCCTAGTCAAGCTCCTTCCAACGGAGAGGTACCAGGGGGCTCCCGACAAAACCATTGTGAACAACATCCTCTGTACGACCACATCTCAGTCCATAATGTTTCAAATGATTTAATGGCCTCGCGAAGCCCCCAAGGGTCAAGAGATCTCCACCAGATCATCAGTGCTAGGCAACATGGAATATATATGCGTATCCAATTGGACGAGAGGCGCACTTGAACTGAGGCCTCCAGCTCGGGACATCAAGCAAACCAGTGAACCTATTTTCCTAGACAGAGATCAAGGCAATCCTCCTCTCACAGGGGGCGCACCACAATAAGAAGCTCTCTCATGAGAGTCGAAAGCTTCTTGTGCGGAACAAAGGGAAATATACCCCAGTCACTAGGGCCGAATTGGATAAGTTCAAGCTCAACATCCTCCAAGCTATCCAAGGAAGTCAACATCTGGGCAACCCACCGTCGAAGGATCCTCCGACTCAATTGGGTCCCAGGGAAAGGACAACCAAGTCATTCGACATATCCAAGAAGTGAAAGATCGTCTAGAACAGATGAAGAATGAGAGAAACTGCTCTAGCAGGGCCTACCACCCTAGTCGACCACCTTTCAGCAAAGCCATCCTCGATGCACCCATCCCAAGGGACTTCAAGGCTCCTCAATTCGAATCCTACAATGGAGAATCAGATCCGATTGACCATACCGAGAGGTTCAAAACACTCATGATGATCCACACCACCACCGATGCACTCATGTGTCGAACATTCCCCGCCACACTGAAAGGATCAGTAAGGAAATGGTATTTGCGTCTGACTACAGAATTAATATTCTCTTTCGATCAGCTTGAGGAGCTCTTCACTGCTCACTTCGTTACTAGCCGTAAGGCTGAAAAAACAAGTGCCTCCCTATTAGAACTGAAAGAGATGGAGAACTGCTGAGAGAATTTTTCAAATGCTTTACAACTGAAGCAAGGTCGATTTCCTTCTTGAACACTTCAGTGGTAGCTGCAGCTTTCCTCCACAACGTCACTAACAAAGACCTAAAAGGCTCCCTCACAAAATAGCCACCCAAAAGTTTCACTGAGCTCCTGAAAAGGCGTGACAAGTATACCAAGGTTGAGGAAACTCTATATCCTCAAGGTAAGAATGATTCATCTTCGGGAACAAACGGAAGAATACAAGCAAGGAAGAACCCAAGAAGTTCCAGAAAAATGGCACAGGTCTAGGCCATCAACCTCCAACACCACGCTTCGACAAGTTCACTCCTCTCAACGCAAGCGTATCAGCCATCCTCATGGAAGTTGAGAAAGACTGAATAATCCGCCCTCCCCCAAGATGTCAACATCTAGCAAGAGAAGAGACAAAAATAAGTGATGCGCATTTTATAGAGATCATGGACACACTACTGAGAACTTTCGAGCCCTTAAAGAAGAATCGGAAGCCCTGATTCGCAGGGGCTATCTCTCCAAATTCGTTCAGAAAGACAATAACGCTGAAATCTCTCCACCCCGGGGGGTTAATAAGCGTCAAGAGAGGCCATCTGATTCGCAACACTCTGAGTTCATGGCCGTCCTCCATTCCATTCACGGAAGGCCCGATGGGGGAGAAATTCCAACTCCTCTTGCAAATCTTTCGTCAGGGAAATCAACTCCATAAATAACATCACACCTACCAAGACCACCGAGGTCCCGATACCTTTCTCCGACAAGGACTTAGAATATGTTCGAACACCTCATTGCGATGCATTGGTCATCAACCTTTGCTTGGTGAATCATGAGGTACGCTGCATCCTGGTGGACAATGGTAGATCAGTAAACATCCTCTTCATGGTACATTCGAGGCTCTGAAGATCTTCCGAGACTGACTCAAGCCAGCCGGCTATACACTCCATGGATTCTCCGGTGTCCCCGTTCAAGTAGAAGGAGTCGTCACACTTGATGTGACTGCAGGGAAGCCCCTGCTATTTGAACGGAAGTACTGAACTTTATGGTAGTCGATGTCAAAGCAGCATACAATGCTATATTCGGCCGTCCCGACCTAGCGGCCTTCCATCCAGTTGCTTCCGCCTTCCACATGAAAATGAAGTTCCCAATAATGACTAGCATAGGCCAAGTTGTAGGGAGCCAACAGGCAGCACAAGCATACTACACCGCTACAATGGGGGGATCGGTTCTCCCCCTCGATGCCATAGAGGTACCGCCAGAAAGCAGTCATAATAATTTCAAGACTGTAAAGAAGCTTGAAGCGACTCCCATAAAAAATTCTACTAAGAACTTCCAAACCTACCAAATCATCGCTCACCAGGTCCAAACTGGTTCTCATCATATCATAAGTAACAACCCTAAGTCCCTCGCCCGAAGCCACTTCGCTTATTCAACGGAGAAAAATAGTCATGCCAAAACACATTGGTGCATCAGAAGATATTTCTTTCTCTATGCATAATAATAGGGGGCTCCCTCCAAAACAGGTAAGTACAGACAAGGTCCACCAAGTTGTTCGCCTAACAGCTCATCAACTTGAAGACCTGAGGGGCAAGGAGACATCAGCAGGGAATTGGAAAGTGGAACACCTTGCCAAGTTGAAGGGCGTCTGAAACGTTCTTTCTTGGTAGTAGTAGTAAATTTTCTCAATTTGTAATAAAGGTCAACGGATGTATACAATGAGTTGAGTGCCAAACTTATACACAAAAATGGCACCAAAAACTCATTAAAAACTTCCTACAAGACAAGTTCGGAGTCCATACCCATGGTTCGAAGGTACTCTAGTAATTTGCAAAGAAGCAAGTTCAGAGTGCGCTTCGCCATTCGATCTGATCCTGCAACCTGTTACTACTTAAGCAAAAAACGAGCTAAAAGACCAACTTACGCCTAGAGCGGTGCTAAAAACTCGTAACAAGCTTTCCATAAAATGGATTCAGAGTCCATACCCGTGGTTCGAAGTTACTCTAGCATTTGCAATGAAGCAAGTTCAAAGTTCACTTCACCTTTCGATCTTCTCCTGCAATCCGTTAGCACCTCCACAACCGGTTCGGAGTCCATACTCATGACTCAAAGATACTCTAGCAATTTTCAAAGAAGCAAGTGCAGAGTGCGCTTCGCCATTCGATCTGTTCCTGCAACCTGTTAATACTTAAACTAACAAGTTCGTAATCTATATCCATGGCTCGGAGTTACTTTTGCAACCTACAATTAAGCATGTTCAGAGTTCAACTCGCCATTCAATCTGTTCCTGAAACTAGTTAAAATTTCTTGAAGACAGATTAGGAGGTTCAAAATCGTGGATCGCAGTTACTCCAGTATCACTTGTGAAAGAAACAATTAGAATTCAACTCTCTACTCGATGTGACTCTCACAATTTGTCGGAGGACCCACACAGCAAGTTTGGAAAATGACTCTGCCTCAGAGTTGCTACAACAACTAGCTGAGTTCAAGGCGGAGAAGTTCTAAAGTCCGTAACACATTGTCAAATGTTCGTTAGCTATACGCAGCAGACTTGAGGCCCTGTTATTTAGATACAAAGAACCCAGTCAATGGCGCATCAACGTTGACAGCAAGGATCAAGCATATGAAAAGAATTCTTCAAATCACAGAACTATTGCTAACCCATATGCTCAGATCCAGTACCACTACAAATATCTATAAATACAAAATGGCAAGTCCAGAGTCTAACTCTCTCCAAGAGCAACTCATACAACTAACCAACCCCCAAGATGACGAATCACAGGACAAGACACAGGCACGTAGAAGACTTCTTATTCCATAAACTACAAGTCTCATTACAACAACAGAATTACTATGAGTCTATGTTTCATATCTAGGAATCGCTACCAAAAGTCCTGCGAACACTGCACAACAAACTGTCATGCAAGTTGCTATTCCAGCTACACCTTGGAGAGATGCTCTACCTAAGAGAAACAAACATCTTCACCGAAGTCCTACCAGCTAACAGCTCCATAAGGCCGCCTCAACTCTTGATGATGAAATTCAAGACAAGTCTTCCTTAGGTGGAAAAGTCTTTTTCTCTTTCTGGTTCTGACTTAAGCGTCGGATGGTCTGTCACTGGGGCCACCCTCCGGTGCTTCAGGCTTTTTTTTAAGTCCATCGGCCGCGTCAGCAACCGTCAGAATCAGATCAAGGTGGTCAGAAAATGATCCAGATGCAATCTCAGGAGCTCTAACAGCACTTTACGACAAAGATCAAAGATCAGATTTTTAGTAGTTTCCATTAAATATGAACTCACTATCTGTTTGCTCCCACACCAAAATAAGTAGCAACAATAATCAATGCCATGCTCCTGAGTAAATCCTCGGACAACTCAATGGAGCCATCGGGTCAATATTTGACCTTGAAGATCCATTTGCAACTAACAGGCTTGATGCCGTTGGTAGTGGAACAACATCCCAAGTGTCAGTTTGATCAATGGTATGGATCTACTCTTTAATAGCTTCCCGTGACTTGGGATATTGAATCTCTTCCCAATAGATTATGGGCTTACATGTGGAGTTTATAACAGTGAGATATGCATGAAATGTGGTAAGTAAGAAGCCAGGGTGGTAAATCCAAACTGCTCAAAAGGACCAGTAGCATCAGGTATATAGCATGTCAGTTGGTCGAAGTGTAGATAGACAAACCAGTGGTGGATGTGCAGGGTATGGAGGTGAGGTCGGTGAGGTGCATGCATGCGATTGGGGGGATGTAGGTGGTGTGGGAGGGGCCTCTGTAGGAGGAGCAGGAGTCATAATGTCTATATGAGATGGGAAAGGAGCCAAATGAGTGGGATTTAAAGGGAATGCGAGAAGATGTGTTCGGGAAAGTAGTCGAAAGCTAGTATCCTCAGGAGATGACAAATAGTAAGGAGAGTCTTTAACATATGAGACATGATGGGAAATACAGACAGGATGCGAAATACAGACATGACGCGCCAAGGAATCAAAACAACGATATCTTTTTGTTCTCAGAACAAAACGTGCTTAGCAGTCCGGGCGGTCAGCTTCGTGCGCTCAGTAGAAGGGAGAATGATGTAGCAGATGCATCCAAATGTATAGAGCATACTATAGTCCGGTATTGAGTGATGAAGAGTCTCATAAGGTGTCATATCAGATAGGGTAGACGAGGACATGATGTTAATGAGGCTGACATAAGTCATGACGCTTCATCCCACAAAAGAAGAGGAACATAGGAAAATAGTAAAAGGAAACAAGCCGTCTCAAGAATGCGATGATGCTTACTTTTACTATACCATTCTGTTCATGTGTGTGAGGGCATGATTGTTGGAAAATGATATCGCAAGACTAAAGAATCGATGGCATAGTAGTGGAAGTGTACTCACGAGCACAGTCTGAGCGAAAAATCTTAATGTGCACACCGAACTGAGTGTGAATCATGGTCGTAAAGATCTGGTAAACGTTAGGAATCTCAAATCATGGGCACATAAGAAAAATCCATGTACATCAAGTGAATTTATTTATGAAGGCAACATAATAGAGATAGCCATTACTATAAAGTACATGAGAGTGTCCCCATATGTCAGAATGAACAAGCTAAAAAAGATGAGTGTTCTATGCTTTTGTTATTAAAAGGGAGTGTGATGTGTTTGGCTAACTGACAACCTTTACAAATAGACAAACCTGTAAAAGAAAGATGGTCAAAGACACCACTACGGGCTAAAGTCTTAAGGCGAGACTCACTAACATGATCTAAACGACTCTACCACAAATCAGCATAGAGAACACATCACCAGCAAAACTAGGATGAGATTTAAGTGCATGTAGATTATCTAGATGATATAGACAACCTTATCGACTAGGATGCCTAAACTCCTGTCCAGTGTGTGAATCTTTAATAGAACAACCTAAGGAACCGAATGTAATGACAAGACCACTATCACATAGAGCACTAATGAAAATAAGGTTCATGGATAAATGGCGAATATAAAGAACATAAGGGGATGTGAGAGTGGGAGAGCTAAAAGATCTTGAGTGTGTAGTGAGAAGTTGTGAGCCATCGGCTGTGTGAAGGGATGGAGAGTGAGAAGGAAGTGCAGTGCTGGTGGTGAGCAGTGTATAATTACTAGTAAGATGATGTGATGCACCAAAATCTAAAATCCAGAAAGAATTCACATATGGAGTAACAGAGAATACAGGGACAGAGAGGACAGCAATGGCAAACTGACCCGAAAAGCTTGAGTTCCAGCTGAGCGAGGCAATGCTAAAGATTGACCCAATCAGCAAGAGATGGCAAAGCTGGAGTAACGGTCATGGTAGAAGATATAAGGGAAGAAATAAGGCGAAGATGAATGTGCCTAGTGATGTTGTGGTAGAGACTAGGACGACGATGTTGCTATTATCAAGAGCGGGATAGGGATTGAGATTTTGCTACTATTGCTGGTGTCGGAAAAAGGGTGGGGCAGGGATATGGATGATGCTGAGAGTAGGAAGGAGGATGGAATAGGAATGATAGTGCGCTGCTGCTATTATCAGGACCTGGATGGGGATTTGGATGGTGTTGCTGTTGCTAGCATTAGAATAAGGGAGGACGCATTGATCAGGAAGATGTTGTTGTTGTTGATGTTGGATTCAGGGATGAGTGAAGAGGAAGATGTAGTAGCTGAGAAGTCGGTGGAGATGTGAAGATACTGGCAAAACTAGGGTTCCATTGGAGAAATACTAGTACCTGCATTTTTTTGGAATTTTTTTTGGAAAATAGAACTGGGTCGGGTTCGGTTTCGAGTATAGGTTTTCAGGTATTAAGTTTTTGATTATATGGTGGGTATGCGGGTAGTAGGGTTTTAGGTTTTTGTTTTGAATGTAGCCCCCCCCCCAAAAAAAAAAAAAAAAAATTTCTTTACTTTTTTTGTGGTGATGGAGATGGCAACTAGGGTTTGAGTGGGTGAAGATGATGGAGTTTGGAATGGATGAAGGTGAGAAAGTGTTATCGGGTTTGGTATCGGGTTTAAGGGTTGCAGGGGATTATAGTTAGATTGGAGTTCGAGTTTGAAGGTTTGAGTGTTGCAGTTTTTTGAAGGGATTGGAAGGAGGAAGAAGGAGTTAGAGTTCGGGTGCGGGTAGTAGCGGAATGGGAGGAGGAAGAAGAAATTGGATATGGATATGATGGGCACGAATGGTGGTGCAGGAGAAAGGGGTGAGGGTTTCTGATGGGGTTTGGGAGAAAACTTGAAGGGGAGAGTTTGGTTTTGGTGGAGGTGGGGGTTGGTGAAGAAGAAGATTTGAGAGTAGATTAGGGAGATTAGGACTGGGAGGGTAGGTTTAGGAGTTTGATAGCGATAGGCAATAGGGGTGACTGGGTGTGTGGACGTGGAGTTTGGATTTTGGGATTAACAGGGGGATGAGGGATTAGGGATTAGCGATTTTGATTAGAGTTGGATAAAAAATTCGACCCCTTGTCCATAGACTCCTGGATAAAAAATGCGATATCTTTGTTGAAGAAAATCGCCAAAAAGTTTGACTTATATGGCATTGGACCTTGTCCATCGGAAGGCTAAAAACAATACTAAAAATGATAATGGTAGAAATCACAGCAAATCAGGGTCGTACGATTCCAGTACATGTCTTAACGTTTCTACATGCAGGTTAAGGACTTCTCTAATAGGTCCGGACCTTATTCATACTCATTAACAAGACATAGGCCGCTTTCAAGCCCATTAAAAGTGACTGGTCCCACCAAGAGAGACACCTAGCCCAGGAGGGTTGTCAGTTAAATCTCATGTCACCACCAAAAGAGTAACTGATTCTATCTCTTAAGAGGGAGAATCTATAGGAGATAACAGATTTGTATCAATTTCCTTACTGTTTCTTGGACCTATAAATACCCCACCCCCCTCCCTCAGTCAGAAGGTAATTAGAAGTTTCTCTCTCAAACTCTCCTTCTCTCTCTAGTTCTGACTTGAGTGTTGGAGGGTCTGTCTCAGGGCCCTGATGTTTCAGGCATTTTGCAGGTCCATTGGCCACGTCAGCAGCCGTCAGATTCAGATCAAGGTGATTTTTCAACAATCCAGATCCAATCTCAGGAGCTTTAGTCACTTTTTATGGTGACAATCAAAGGTTAGACCTTTAGTAGTTTCCTTCAAAATATAAACTCATTATCTGTTTACTCCCACACCAAAATAAGCAGCAACATATTGGCTCCGTCTGTGGGAAACTACACATATCTATGTCACCGATCAAAACTAGTCGTGAGTGTCATGCCCCGCTTCCCAAAAAAATACGGAATACGAATACGTGACTAAGTCCAGCGAATGATTTTTATTATCCATAAGCTGTCAGGATCTTTACAACATCTCACAGGAAAAACAGATTAATAAACAAGGGGAAGTCAACCACGCATGCATGAATCAATCAATATACCAACAGAATTTAATTGAAACAAAATTTAATAATCTCAAATAAATCAGATTTGGAACAAGTCATAAATTCTAGGTCATACTGCCCAACACAAAAATAATCCAAGTAGCAGATACATTTGTTCAAAATAAGCAACATAAAATAATAAATATAGCAAGAACTCAGCAACTAAAATCTTTGATCACCTACTCCATCAACAGCTGATCACTATAATCTGCAATTCAATAAATTGCAGGAAGATAAAAAAGAAATAAAACGACCGTCAATGCAAATTACGGGCCGCTTGTAGTGCAGGCACAAGTACAGGAAAAATAAACAAATATAAAGTAACAGTGGAAACAAACATAGCATGGAGTAGATATGACAGCAAAACAGAGTGTCTAACATGGATCAAAAAACAGAGTCAAGTAACATGGTGTGCTAATAGGTATAGGTAATATGTAACATATGTCAAGTATCATGCAAACAGGTAAGCAGATAACATATGTCAGGTGTCATGCAAACAGATAAAAAGATAACATATATCAGGTAGCATGTAACAGGTGTCATGTTATGTCAAATCTTGTATTTATTTCTATCTAGGTAGCTCTTCATGCGTCCTATCCATTTACCACATGGTTGATACATTCAAACAAGTTTGCGTTTAGATTTCGTAGTGGACTTTATAGGGCCGAGTGCTCAGGTATCAGAGAAACAGATAACAGATACAGATACAGACAGTTGGAACCAACGGGTTCTCTTCTGAGTACACCTTCCTATAGGGAAGTGTGCAGTCAAGTAAACAGATAAAAGAATCGTGTATCATGTAGTCATGAAACACATAACAGATAACAGATAATCAGGTGGGAAATATGGGCCCTCCTTCCAAGTACATATTTCTATATTTTCCACTACTAGATCTTTCTCTTAATCCCGTCTTGATTATTTGTTATTATTATCATACAGGCATGTATGTGTCACAAAACAAGGCAAGAATAACATGGCATAACCAAGTAACAGGTTCAGGTCGAAAGATAAACATGTACAGGTGACAGACAACTCATAAAAGAGTAGGACAACGAAAATTCTAATTCAGGACAGCACCAAATCTGGGATTCTCGTTGCCACAAATATGCAAATCTGGATCTGTCAGAAATTTTGGAAAATAGACTCTGGGGCGAATCCAACAAATATATATAAGTCATATAGTATTTCACAAAAACAAGACTCAAAACAGAATTGTATCCAGAAAACATGTTCAGTCAGAAATTAGAAGTTTGTATTTATAAGCAGGAAAACGGCATAAAAACTTACTGATTAAATCCAAGAAAAATCTGGGGTATTCCCTAGTATTTTTAGTATCGGAAATATAATTTTATATATTTCCAACATAGATAGTATAGTCAAATAAAATCAGAAAACAGCAAGATACAGCAAATTTGTAAATCTGAAACTCTTGACACAGCAGTACTAAAACAGCAATAGATTACAAAATATAAATCGAAATCCAGATCCTTCAAAATGGTGATAAAATAGATACAGCAGGCTATAATTCATATTTACAAAGTTTTTGTAAACAACAAATAGATACAGGTCGAAATTATGTTTCTTTACTGAACAGTATGAAAATTCTGCAAGTATAATGGTTGTTTGCAAGTATAGAATAGTTTATAAAAGTCATCGAATAATTCCACAAAAATTTCCCAATCAAGTCTAGTTGTACTCAGCAAAATATTGGATCAAAATATGATCTTTAGCATCAGCATAAAAATAAATAACCATACAGAATTCATGTAAAACAGAATCTGAAATTTCCTACACATCTGTAGTAAAATAGCAATAACTTGCAACTCACAATTCGAAACTGAGATGTATCAGAAACTCTGGAAAGTAGACAGAATTCTCTATAATTCATATTTACAAATAATTTTCATATACTGACCTTAATAGGGTCTAAAATACTGAACAAAAACAGGGTAACAACAAGGACAGAATTATTCTTCATACATAAAATCAACTAGATCATATGAAACACATCCAAATCATAACAAACGTGAAATATGTTATAACAGAAGTCCAAGCAACTTGGTATAGGGTATTTAACAGATCTACAACAGGATATACTACCAGTACACGTCAAGCATGCAAGATTCACACATCATATTATTGTTCACAACCAATATACATATATGCAATAGGAATTAATTAGATCTAAGTTTAAATTCATGTCGTGTGTGTAATGAGATAACTAGGGGCAAATCAACACATATGGACAAGATCTAACATGGTTTTCACGAGAATAGATCTTGAAGCAACTACACTACAGGCGGTATTTAGTACTTGCATATGCAACAGAAAAGTATACAAGTTACTTGCCTTAGAGTCGACGGCAGACTCAAAGCAAAGAGCAAGAATAACGAGAACGAATTCCCGGGCACGAACTCAACGAACAAGCGAACAAGCAATATCTAACAAACGCACACAAAAGCCAAGCAACGGCAATGATGCACTACATCGAGAGGGACAGCGGACAGCGGGCACGGTGGTGGTAGTGTTTGCTACCGACGCTGTTGTTGCTGTTTGCCGCTGCGGATGGCATCGCGACAGAGAGGCAGGGCGGCACTGAGGTGTTGTCACTGCCAAGGAGGGGAAACAGGGCATAGGGGCATCAGGGGAGGTGCACCAGGCGGTCTAGCACCCGGTTGCAGTATGGCGGCGCGATAGGGAAGCACAGGGGGGTCGTTCGGGGGTCTGGCTGCGTCGTTGAGGGGAGCACAGGGCGCACAAGGGGGGTCGGCAGGTGAGACAGTTAGGAGGTCGGGGGGCAGGGGAGGGGGGAGGGGAACAGAGGTAGGGAATGAGTTAAAGAGGTCGGCTAGGGTTTTGAGAATAATAGGCAGCTAGGGGATGAATAGGGTAATGCAACATTAGTGGGGATATATATATATATATATATATATATATATATATATATATATATATATATATGCAGGGTAACATATTAGGGTTTTTATGAGGGGGGGGGGGGGTAACGGGTGCAAGTGGTGAACGGGTAGGGTATTAAGATTGATTAAGAAATAGAGTAGGATTTAATTGGGTTATAAAATATCCAAGAGAATTAAAGAATGATTCAATAAATGTGAGATAGTAACAAATGAATAAATAAAATGGGGCATGAACAATTTAATAATGAGGATAAAAAATAATAACTCGATCAACCAAGATTGGAGTAATAGGCAAACGAATTGAATCAAGAAGATAAATTAACAAGACGAAAATTCAAATAGATGAATATATTGATGATGAAGATCAATTACAAGGTTCAAAAGGGGACGGAGAATACAATATGAATAAATACTCAAGAAGAAAAAAAAACATCCAAAAATATAGAAAATGAAAAACAGGGGTTACAAATCCTACCCACCTAACAAGAAAAATTTCGTTCTCGAAATTCAAACAAGAGGTGCATAGGGTAACCTCGAAAAGATAAGAAAGAACAAAACAAAAGGATACTAAAAAAGATGAGGAAACTTCTACTGAATCTTCTACTCAAACTCCCAAGTCGACTCACCCGGCGAGTGAGGATTCCAAGAAACACGAACAAACTTGATGACCTTATTCTTAAGTACTTTCTCCTGCCGATCCAAAATAGCAACTGGTGAAATCTCACAAGTCAAATCTGGCCCACAGTCAACTCAGAGTAGTCGATCACGTAGCTCTCATCACGGATCTATCTCCTGAGTTGTGAGACATGGAAAACATCGTGCACTCCTGATAAAGTCGGTGGCAATGCAAGACAATAGGCCACCTTACCTACTTGCTCCGCAATATCAAACAGTCCAATAAACCTAGGGCTGAGCTTGCCCCCACCACCAAATCGAATGACACCTCGGTAAGGCGATACCGTTAGGAAAACATGGTCACCAACCTCAAACTCCAAAGCTTTCCGATGGACATCAGCCTATCGCCTTTGCCTATCCTAGCCGCCTGAAGATGCTTTCTGATCTGAGTCACCGCATCAACTGTCCTGGTGATCAACTCTGGACCCAAAAACTTCCTTTCACCAATGTCATCCCAGAACACTGGTGATCTGCACTTCCACCCATAAAGTGCCTCGAACGGTGCAGCTTTAAGACTGTCCTGAAAGCTATTATTGTACGAAAACTCTACGAGATGCGAATGGTCCTCCCATGATCCACCGAACTGCAACATACATGACCTCAACATGTCCTCTAGAGTCTGGATGGTCCTCTCTGACTGTCCATTGGTCTGGGGATGAAAAGCTGTACTGTACTTCAATTTACTCCCCAAACTACTCTGAAGACTCTCCCAGAACTAAGACCTGAACCTCGTATCCCTGTCGGATACAATACTGACTGTAATCCTATGTAGTCTGACGATCTCTTGCAAGTACTTCTCAGCTAGGCTCTCAGTAGACTATCCGACACTGAAGGGAATGAAGTGATTACTCTTCGTCAGTCGGTCGACAATCACCCAAATGGCATTGTGACCCTTGCAACTCCTCGGCAAAGCGGTCACAAAATCCATAGTGATGTGTTCCCACTTTCACTCCAGAATGGGAAGCAGTTGAAGAAGTCCGGCGGTCCTCTAATGCTCTGCCTTCACCTGCTGGCAGATCAAATACTGAGGCACAAACCGAGCCATAACCCTCTTCATACCGTGCCACCAGAAATGAAGCTTCAAGTCCCGGTACATCTTAGTTCCTCCAGGATGAATAGAATACGATGATTGGTAGGCTTCCTCAAGCAACCTCTGACGAACTTCACCCTTCGGGACACATAACCTGGACCCAAAACAAAGCGATCCATCATCATGAATAACCATATCCGTTCTGGAACCAGCCTCAACTTCTACTCTGAAACCCTGCAACTGCTCATCACCAGCTTGAGCCTCTTTGATCTGATCAACAATAGACGACTGAAGTTGGAGCGCCAAACAACTATGATCAGAACTCGGCAACAACACATCCAACTCCAACCTCTGCATCTGCTCAACCAAATCTCTCTGCTGAGTTAGGAGCATAGCTGCTGGTCTCCTGCTCAAAGCATCTGGCACCAAGTTCACTCTACCAGGATGGTATTGCAAACTAATGTCATAATCGGCCATAAGTTTCAACCAACACCTTTGCCTCATCTTCAATTCCTTCTGGGTGAAGATGTACTTGAGAATTTTATGGTCTGTAAAGATCTCCACTCTGTCCCCATGTAAATAATGTTTCTACAGCTTCAAAGCAAAGATCACTACCGATAACTCCAAGTTATGAGTCGGATAGTTCTTCACATGCGGCCTCAACTGCCTCGATGCCTAAGCAACAACTCAGTCCTTCTGCATCAAAATTTCTCCAAGACACTTGCCCAAAGCATCACAGTGAACTACAAATCCGCCTGAACCATCTGGAATAGTAAACACTGACGGTGCCGTCAACCTGTTCTTCAACTCAGCAAAAGCCTTACTGTAAGCCTCAGACCAACAGAACTTCTGATCCTTCCCTGTCAGCTTAGTCAATGGTCCTGCAATCTTCGAAAAATCTTGGATGAATTTCTGATAATAGCCAGCTAGATTAAGGAAACTCCTCACCTCTGAAACTGACTTGGGAATTGGCCAATCCTTCACAGCTTCAACCTTGGACGGATCCACTGAAATACCTTCGCCCGAGATAATGTTCCCTAAGAATGTAACTATGTCGAGCAAAAACTCACACTTGCTGAGTTTCTGTCACGCCCCGCTTCCCAAAAAGAATACGGAATACGGATACGTAACAAAAGCCCAGCGAATAATTTTCATCATCCATAAGCTGTTCAAGAATCTTTACAATACCTCACAAGATAATCAGAGTGGGAAGCAAAAGGTACAACCATTCACGCATAATTGAAACAAGATACCAACAGAAATTACTTGAAAACCAAATACAACAATCTTAAATAATCAAGTTCTGAACAAGTCAAATATTCTGGGTCACATCGCCCAAATACAAGATAAATATCCACGGCATCAAGTACATCTTATTCAAGTTCAAGCAACAAATAGTAATAGTAATTAAATAAAGCATGTAATTCAGCTCTAGTACATCATCTTGCCAATACCATCTGGCAGCCGTCCATCCTGATCTGCAATTATTAAATTGTAGGAGAAGGAGAAAACAAGAAAACAAGTACCCGTCAATTGCAAGTCGCGGGTCACAAATAGTGTAGGATACAAGTGCATGGAAATGGGGTGAATCTAAGTATCAAACTTAGCATGGTATAATCATGATGTCCAACATAAAGGGCAATGTACTCAGGGACAAGCTCCAAGTACTCAGGGACCATACAGGGCAATGTACTCAGGGACAAGCTCCAAGTATCATGTAATCATGTATCATGTAAACCAGCTCCAAAACCCAAACAAGCTCCAGTGTCATGTTTGTACGTGTCATGTATATCGTGTCAAGCTCCACATGTAAACAAGCTCCAATAACCACTAGGTTCTTCCGAGTACACATTTCTGCACTATCCACTACTAGATCTTACCCTTAACCCTGACTTGGTTAATTTTATTATTAATGTCATACAAGCATGTAAATGTGCAAAACATATCATGAATAACATGGCATGATCATGTGATAAGTTCAAGTAGCAAACTAAGCATGTACAAGTGCAAGATATCTCATAAGGGAACAAAATAAACATCTCAAGTTCAGGACAGTAAGACCATACTGTAGTAAAACATTGATTCCAAGAGTTACAAACAAGAAAATCTGGAACCGTCGAAGGATTTAGAAAATAGACATCCACACGAATACAGAGAGTATAATTAATTTATATACTAATTCACCACAACACAGCTCAAAACTGATTTTAATACAGAAACTAGGTTCAGCCAGAAATCAAGAAAACGAATTCAAGAGTATAAAAACAGTATGAAAACACATCAAATAAATCCACAAAAAATCTGGGATATTCCCCTTTATGTCCAGTATCAAAATATAAAGTTTCAGAATTTTTCACTAAGAATAGATGAGTCATCAAAAATACAAAAGCATCAAGAAAGCATAGTTTAGCGAATCTGGAATTCCCAACACTGCGGTACGAAAACTAAGATATCTCGCAACCAGTGAAACGAAATACAATTCCTCCAAAGGGATATGAAAATAGATAGAATTTACTAACTTTCACATTTCACAAAGAATTTTCATACAGTAAAAGAAAGCATAGTGAAAATAGGGTTCTTTACAGAACAGTGAGTAAAATACAGCATGTATAGATTTTAGAAACGAGCATGAAACATCACACAATGCTTATCAATAAACTTCACCAAAATTCTGGGTAATCCTAACTTAATAAAAAAACACTGACCAAAATATTGGATCAAAATAATATATATAACATAGTTCTTGAAAATAGTTTCATAACAAAATCAACCAAAAACAGAATCTGGAATAGATCGACACCTCCGTACTAAAACAGCCATAACTCAGTCATACGAAATCAAAATCAAGCACGGTCGGTGGGGTTTGAAAATAAACGAAATTATCTAAAACTCATGTTTTATACCGAAATCAAGATACTGACTGTAACACTGTCGAAAACAGCAAACAAAACAGAACATCCAGAAAATATAGATTTCACCCTTAAGAACAAAAACAACATAGATTCAAGAATATTGCTCCAAACACATCCAAACTTGAAATAAAGCCTACCAAGTGTCTAAACATCATGATTTAGGATTATTAACATGTCCACGCCTATTACTTCACATGGGTATCAACCAAAACACAAAATCACGCAATACTCACACATACACGATCCAAATTCAAGAACGGGCGAATCCTAAGTTATTTCATGTCAAGATTTGTGTCGTGAGTCTTCTATGGCCAAAATATCACAACAGAGACAAAACCCATCAAGAAAAACACAATCTAAGATTGTCTCTAGACCCAACTACACTATAGGTGAACTTTGAGACTTGTATCAAACAAACGAATTGGAGTACAAGTTACCTGCCTAAATTTGGGGATGAAGAACAATGCAAATGCGAAAAGAAGCAAAACCCACGAACAAAATCCGCTACAAGCAATGAATCCAAGCAACCACGAACGAAACTCCCCATGAACGATCCTCCTTGAAGCAACGATCAAAGTGGCAAACACCCACTTTGAGAACACCACCAAGAGAGAAGGAATTGATGCAAAAGTTGATGGTTATGATGGTGATGGTGATCGGAAAGCAAAGGGGATGCAAGGGGGTCTCGGTTTGTATGGTGGCCGGAGCTAGGGATGCCGGAGTAGGGAGTGGGGTGGCCGGCTATGTGGCCGGCCTGGATGAGGAATGGCAGGCCGGGCTGTAGGGGGGTGCTCAGGTTGGGGCAGGTGTAGGCCGGGAGATAGAGGGAGAGAGATAGGAGGGTAGGGTTTATGGTGTTAGGGTTAGGGTTTGTGTTAAGGAGGGTATATATATAGGGTTGAAATGTGGGTTAATGTGGGTTATTGGGTTGTGGGTATTAGTAACTAGCAATAGTTATAAAAATGGGTTTTGGATATTGGGTCAAATACAAATAGGGATACAATTAAGAGTGAGATCTATGGCTTTAAAAATCTTATTTGGGATCAAAGATAATGGAAAAGGGAAAAGGCAACCAAAACACCACCACAACACCACAGAATAATGAAAATAAAGATAACGAGACCAAAAATGAGGAAATGATCCAAATAATGAAAAACGAGACAAAAGAGACAATCAAATAAACACAAGGAGCTCAAAATGAAATAAAACGAATATATATATTGAAATCAAATCCAATATACGGTTCAGAAAAATACAAGAGAGAAAAAAACACCAAAATGAAAAATACAGTCAAAAATACATAAAATGAAAAATAGGAGTTACAATCCTACCCACCTAACAAGAAAATTTCGTCCTCAAAATTCAAAAGAAGATACATAGGATAACCCCAAAACAATCAAAAGAACAAAATAAAAACTACTCAAACAAATGAGAAAACTTCTGCTGAATTTCCTCCTCTAGCTCCCAAGTTGACTCACCAGGCGAGTGAGGATTCCAAGCAACATGAACCAACTTGATGACCTTGTTCTTAATCACTTTCTCCTGCCGATCCACAATAGTAACTGGTGGAATCTCACAAGTCAAATCCGGCCGAATGGTCAACTCAGAATAGTCAATTACGTGGCTCTCATCTCGGATAAATCTCCTGAGTTGTGAGACATGGAAAACATCATGCACTCCTGATAAAGCTGGCGGCAATGCGAGACGATAGGCCACCTTGCCTACTCGCTACAAAATCTCAAACGGTCTAATAAATCTTAGGCTAAGCTTTCCCCTGCCACTGAACCGAATGACACCGCGCCATGGCGATATCTTAAGGAAAACATGGTCACCAACAACGAACTCCAAAGCCCTACGATGGACATCAGCCCACCGCCTCTACCTGTCCTGAGCTGCCGGCAAGTGCTTCCTGATCTGGACCACAAAATCAACTGTCTTGGTGATCAACTCCGGACTCAACAACTTCCTCTCACCAATGTCATCCCGGTACACTGGTGACCTGCACTTCCGTCCATAGAGTGCCTCGAACGGAGCAACTTTAATACTGGCTTGAAAGCTGTTATTGTACGAAAACTCTATGAGATGCAAATGGTCCTCCCAAGACCCACCAAACTGAAGCATACAGAACCTCAACATGTCCTCAAGAATCTGAATAGTCCGCTCTGACTGTCCATCAGTCTAAGGATGAAAAGCTGTATTATACTTTAATTTACTCCCTAAACTGAGATCTGAATCTCATATCCCTGTCGGATACAATACTGATTGGAACCCCATGAAGTTTGACAATCTCTTGCATGTACCTCTCAGCTAGGCGCTCAGTAGACTGACCAACACGAAAAGGAATGAAGTGAGAACTCTTCGTCAAACGGTCGACAATCACCCAAATGGCATTATGACCCTTAGGACTCCTCGGCAAAGCGGTCACAAAATCCATAGTGATATGTTCTCACTTCCACTCTGGAATAGGAAGCAGTTGAAGAAGTCTAGCGGTTCTCTGATGCTCTGCCTTAACCTGCTGACAGACCAAACACTGAGAAACAAACCGAGTAACAGCCTTCTTCATACCATGCCACTAGAAATGAAGCTTCAAATCCCGATACATCTTAGTACCGCCAGGATGGATAGAATACGAAGACTGATGAGCTTCTTCAAGCAACCTCTGATGAACTTCACCCTTAGGGACACACAACGGGGAACCAAAACGAAGCAAACCATCTGCATGAATAACCATGTCCATCCTGGACCCAGACTCAACCTCAGCTCGAAAACTCTGCAACTACGCATCACTAGCCTGTGCCTCTTTAATCTGCTCAACAAGAGACGACTGCAGCTAGAGCGCCAAACAACTCCGACCAGAACTCGGCAACACAACATCCAAATCCAACCTCTGCATCTGCTCAATGAAATCACTCTGCTGAGTAAGAAACATAACTGCTGGTCTCCTGCTCAAAGCATTAGGCACCAAGTTTACTTTACCAGGATGGTATTATAAACTGATGTCATAATCGGCCATAAGCTCCAACCAACGCATTTGCCTTATGTTTAACTCCTTCTGGGTGAAGACATACTTGAGACTTTTGTGGTCTGTAAAGATCTCCACTCGGTCTCCAAGTAAATAATGTCTCCACAGCTTCAAAGCATGAATCACTACCGCTAACTCCAAGTCATGAGTAGGATAGTTCTTCTCATGCAGCCTTAACTGCCTCGATGCATACGAAATGACTCGGTCCTTCTGCATCAAAACTGCTCCAAGACCCTTACCAGAAGCATCACAGTGAACTACAAATCTGCCTGAACCATCAGGAATAGTCAACATAGGTGCTGACGTCAATCTGTTCTTCAACTCAACAAAAGCCTCATTGCACTCATCAGACCAACAAAACTTCTGATCCTTTCCAGTCAATTTAATCAATGGTCCTGCTATCTTCGAAAAATCCTGAACGAATTACCGATAATAGCCAGCCAAACCGAGAAAACTCCTGACTTCTGAAACTGACTTGGAAATAGGCCAATCCTTCACAGCCTCAATCTTAGCAGGATCCACAGAAACACCATCGCCAGAAATAATGTGCCCCAAGAAAGAAATCCTGTCGAGCCAAAACTTGCACTTGCTAAGCTTCCCATAAAGCTGATTCTCCCTCAAAGTCTACAGAACCACTCTAAGATACTCAGCATGATCTTTCCGATTCCGAGAATACACCAAAATATCATCAATGAAGACCACCATAAATCTATCCAAGAACTAAGAGAAGACTCGGTTCATAAGACTCATGAATACAGCCTGGCGCGTTCGTGACCCCGAACGGCATCACAAGATACTCATAGTGCCCGTATCTTGTCCTAAAAGCAGTCTTCCGTATATCTACAACCTCCTTGACTTGGTGATATCCAGAACAAAGATCTAACTTCGAGAAAACAGCAGTCTCACTCAGCTGGTCAAACAAATCATCTATCCTGGGTAACGGATACCGATTCTTCACAGTAACTCTGTTCAACTCTCGATATCCATGCACAGTCGACGACTACCATCCTTCTTGTCAACAAAAAGGACTGGAGCACCCCATGGCAAAACACTAGGTCTGATGAAATCCAAATCAAGCAACTGCTGAATCTGTACCTTAAGCTCTACCAGCTTAACCGGTGCCATCCTGTAGGGACTCTTCGATATCAGTGCCGTTCCAGGCTGAACATCAATACCGAATTCCACTTTCCTATCAGGGGGTAAGCCAGGCAACTCATCTGGAAAAACATCCAAGAAATCTCGAACTACTAGAGGCGCAGCCTCACAGCCTGAGTGCAATTCCATCACACAATCCACCTGCTCAACTGTAGTCTTTGCTTGGCCAAGGAAAGACTCCCCGGCATGGAACTCAAATTCTGCTCGATCTGGAATTCTGAAGACAACTTTCTTGGCACGGCAATCAATAATGGCATGGGCTTCACCCAACCAATCCATACCCAGAATAATGTCGAATCCCGAATTTTCAATTATAATCAGGTTGGCTTTGAAATCTGTATCCCGAATAACAACGGAACATCGCCTGCACTCACGGGAATAACTGACAACTCCACCACTTGTCACAATGTTCTAAGCCTCTGACAAGTTGCTGCAATCTAACTGATGGCGAGCGACAAATCGAGAGGAGACAAAAAATGGGTTGCCCCAGAATCAAAAAGAACATAAGCAAGGAAAGAGCACACAAGCACAATACCTAAGACAGAAAGCAAAAGAGATAGAGAAAAGAAGGGTTGAACAATGGTGAGGGAAACAAAATGCGGAAGAACAAACAGAAAGAAATAAAGCAAGGAAAATGGAGAAACAAAGAGAAACAACCAACAATAAAACAATAAAATAAAAGATACCTGCAACCAGACTCTCAGCTGTCTCAGCATCTACAGCAGTCAAGTTGAAAGCCTGACCTCTCCTCAAAACAGCAGTCTTTTGACCGACAATCTGACCACGAGCTGGAACTGCTAGCTGGACAGGACCATGGAGTGAAAGAGTCACCCTCTAATGTGGACAATCCCGCAAAGTGTGGTTAGGAGCACCACAAGCAAAACAGCGGCAATTGGCCCGCCCACAGTCCTTGTGCTCATGCCTGGCAAGTCGGCAAAAGTCGCAAAAACTACCCCTCTGGGAACCGGCAGAAGAGTAAGTAGCTGCTCTGACAGGATGGGCAAAAACAGACCTCCGAATAGGCCCACCAGAAGGCCTAACAACAGCAGCGGGAACAGTCTGCTGAGAAGAAGAAGAACCACCACGAGCCTGCTCCTGGGCTCGGGTTGCCTCAAGAGCCTTAGTGTAGGTACGCAAGCGAAGAGAGACAAGATGCCTCTTGATATCCTGCTCAAGACCATTTGTGAATCTACGAGCCATATCCTCTTCGGTTGCCACAAGAACGGCAGCGAAGCGGCTAAGCCTAGTAAACTCAGCTGCATACTCGTCCACTGACCTGAAACCCTGTTGCAAGAAAGTCCATGTTATAACATTGCGTGAACAATTTTGTAACAAATCCAAAATGGAACAATGACTTAACTTGTTTTAGGGCCAGGAATTTTTGTTCCATCTCAACTTGAGTACTACTGGGGAAGAACTTCTTCAAGAATCCCCGAGTGAAAGTAGCCCAAGCAACAAGCCTCTTAAGACGCTCAGACTCAGCCATCCACCAGATATGAGCCAAATCCACCAGCTGGATGGAAACAACGTCCACCCGATCAGCCTCGGCAACCCGAGCCGCTAACAACAAGCGCTCAGTCCTGATCAACCACTGTTCAGCCTCCCAAGGTGTCTCAGTGTCGGAAAAACAGTCGGGATGCAGCCTCATAAAATCTGTAACTGTCCCTTGGCGAGGCGGAAGATTTGCCTGCACAGGCACAACAGAAGGTGGAATCCGGGCAGCTTCAAGAGCAGCCATCACAAGATCACTGTGGTTTTGCTGCTGATTAATCAGCCGCTCAAGCACAGTAGTGATAGCCTCAATCGGATCAACCTGCGACTGAGAAGTAGAACCTCGGGGAGCCATAGTCTGCATAAAACCAAAAACAATTAGCGTCCAGAACCAGAGTAGGTATAAATTTTATTTATGTATGCATGGTTGGTGAAATATTGTGCAGATCCCAGTTCAAGTCAAGCTTGTCTAATATATTAGGAAACTAATACATTAGCCAAACCTGATGCTCTGATACTACTAAAAACCCTGTCATGTCCCGCTTTCCAAATAGAATACAGAATACGGATACGTAACAAAAGCCCAGCGAATGATTTTCATCATCCATAAGCTATTCAAGAATCTTTACAATACCTCACAAGATAATTAGAGTCGGAAGCAAAAAGCACAACCATTCATGCATAATTGAAACAAGATACCAACAGAAATTACTTGAAAAACAAATACCGTAATCTCAAATAATCAAGTTCTGAACAAGTCAAATATCCTGGGTCACATCGCCCAAATACAAGATAAATATCCAAGGCATCAAGTACATCTTATTCAAGTTCAAGCAACAAATAGTAATAATAATTAAATAAAGCGTGCAATCTAGCTCTAGTACACCATCTCGCCAATACCATCTGGCAGTCGTCCATCCTGATCTGCAATTATTAAATTTGCAGGAGAATGAGAAAAGAAGAAAATAAGTACCCGTCAATTGCAAGTCGCGGGTCACAAATAGTCTAGGATACAAGTACATGGAAATGGGGTGAATCTAAGTATCAAACCTAGCATGGTATAATCATGATGTCCAACATAAACAACTAGCATGACAAAAGTGAACAAGTGTAAATGACATGAATTAAGTGTTAAGTAATCAAGTATTATGTAAACATGCATCAAGTGTCAAGTGTCATGTAATCATGTATCAAGTGTCAAGTCTCATGTAATCAAGTCTCATGTATCATGTAGTCAAGTATCAATCAAGCATGTATTAGGTTCAAGTATCATGTTCAAGTAGCATGTATCAAGTCTTGTGTGATTTACTATCTAGGTAGCACTTCATGCATCCCGGTTTCTACTACATGGTTCCTACAACAAACAGTTTCGCTTTAGATTTTATAGGGGACCATACATGGCAGTATACTCAGGGATAAGCTCCAAGTATCATGTAATCATGTATCATGTAAACAAGCTCCAAAACCCAAAAAAGCTCTAGTGTCATGTGTGTATGTGTCATGTATATCGTGTCAAGCTCCACATGTAAACAAGCTCCAATAACCAGTTGGTTTTTCCGAGTACACGTTTCTGCACTATCCACTACTAGATCTTACCCTTAACCCCGGCTTGGTTAATTTTATTATTAATGTCATATAAGCATGTAAATGTGCAAAACATATCAAGAATAGCATGGCATGATCATGTGGTAAGTTCAAGTAGCAAACTAAGCATGTACAAGTGCAAGATATCTCATAAGGGAACAAAATAAACACATCTCAAGTTCAAGACAACAAGACCATGCTGTAGTAAAACAGTGATTCCAAGAGTTACAAACAAGAAAATCTAGAACCGTCGAAGGATTTGGGAAATAGACATCCACACGAATACAACGAGTATAATAAAGTCATATACTAATTCACCACAACACAACTCAAAACTGATTTGAATACAGAAGCTAGGTTCAGCCAGAAATCAAGAAAACGAATTCAAGACATGAAAATAGTATGAAAACACATCAAATAAATTCACTAAAAATCTGGGGTATTCCCCTATATGTCCTGTATCAAAATATAGAGTTTCAGAATTTTCCAGTAAGAATAGATTTGTCATCAAAAATACAAAAGCATCAAGAAAACATAGTTTAGCGAATCTGGAATTCCCAATACTACTGTACGAAAAATAAGATGAAACGAAATCCAATTCCGCCAAAGAGATATGAAAATAGATAGAATTTACTAATTTTCACATTTCACAAAGAATTTTCATACAGAATTTTCACAAAGAAAGGAATCATTGTGAAAATAGGGTTCTTTACAGAACAGTGAGTAAAATACAATATGTATAGATTTTAGATACGAGCATGAAACATCACATAAAAATTATCAATAAAATTCACAAAAATTCTGGGTAATCCCTAACTTAATAAAAAAAACACAGACCAAAATATTGGATCAAAATAATATGTATAACATAGTTCTTGAAAATAGTTTGTTAACAAAATCAACCAAAAACAGAATCTGGAATAGATCGACACCTCTATACTAAAACAGCCATAACTCAGTCATACGAAATCAAAATCATGCAAGGTCGGTGGGGTTTGAAAATAGACGAAATTATCTAAAACTAGGGTTTTATACTGAAATCAAGATACTGACTGTAACATAGACGAAAACAGCAAACAAAACAGAACATCAAGAAAATATTGATTTCACCCTTAAGAACAAAAACAACATAGATTCAAGAATATTGCTCCAAACACATCCAAACTTGAAATAAAGCCTGCCAAGTGTCTAAACATCATGATTTAGGGTTATTAACATGTCCACGCCTATTATTTCACACGGGTATCATCCAAAACACAAAATCACGCAATATTCACACATACACGATCCAAATTCAAGAACGGACGAATCCTAGGTTATTTCATGTCAAAATTTGTGTCGTGAGTCTTCTATGGCCAAAATATCACAATAGAGACAAAAACCATCAAGAAAAACACAATCTAAGATTGTCTCTAGACCCAACTACACTATAGGTGAACTTTGGGACTTGTATCAAACAAACGAATTGGAGTACAAGTTACTTGCCTTAATTTGGGAATGAAGAATAATGCAAATGCGAAGAGAAGCAAAACCCACGAACGAAATCCGCTACAAGCAACGAATCCAAGCAACTACGAACGAAACTCCCCACGAACGATCCTCCTTGAAGCAATGATCAAAGTGGCAAACACCTACTTTGAGAACACCACCAAGAGAGAAGGAATTGATGCAAGAGTTGATGGTTGTGATGGTGATGGTGATCGGCAAGCAAAGGGGATGCAAGAGGGTCTCGGTTTGTATGGTGGCCGGAGCTAGGGATGCCGGAGTAGGGAGTGGGGTGGCCGGCTATGTGGTCGGCCTGGATGAGGAAGGGCAGGCCGGGCTGTAAGGGGGTGCTCGGGTTGGGGCAAGTGCAGGCCGGGAGAGAGAGGGAGAGAGATAGGAGGCTAGGGTGTGGTGTTAGGGTTACGGGTTTGTGTTAAGGAGGGTATATATATAGGGTTGAAATGTGGGTTAATGGGTTGTGGGTATTAGTAACTAGCAATAAGTATACAAATGGGTTTTGGACATTGGGTCAAATACAAATAGGGATACAATTAGGAGTGAGATTTGTTGCTTTAAAAATCTTATTAGGGATCAAAGATAATGGAAAAGGGAAAAGGCAACCAAAACACTACCACAACACCACGGAATAATGAAAATAAAGATAACGAGACCAAAAATGAGGAAATGATCCAAATAATGAAAAACGAGACAAAAGAGACAATCATATAAACACAAGGAGCTCAAAATAAAATAAAACGAATATATATATTGAAATCAAATCCAATATACGGTTCAGAAAAATACAAAAGAGAAAAAAAAACACCAAAATAAAAAATACAGTCAAAAATACATAAAATGAAAAATAGGGGTTACAGTTTCTCGTAGAGCTGATTCTCCCCCAAGGTCTGCAGAACCAACCTAAGATGCCTAGCATGATCCTCCCGGTTCCGAGAATACACCAGAATGTTATCAATGAGGACCACCACAAATCTATCCAGGAACGAGGAAAGGACCATGTTCTTCAGACTCATAAATACAGCTGGTGCATTCGTGACCCCGAACGGCATCACAAGATACTCATAGTGCCCATATCTGGTCTCAAATGCAGTCTTCTGCACATCAATCGCCTTCACATTGACTTGATGATACCCAGAACGAAGATCCAACTTCGAGAAGACAGCTGCTCCGCCCAACTGATTAAATAAGTCATTGATCCTGGGCAACGGATACCGGTTCTTCACAGTAACACTGTTCAGTTCTCAATAATCGATGCACTGTCGACGACTAACATCCTTCTTGTTGACAAAAAGAACTAGAGCACCCCACGGTTAAACACTGGGTCTGATGAACCCTAAATCAAGCAACTCCTGAATCTGCACCTTTAGCTCTGCTAACTCAACCGGTGCCATCCTGTAGGGACTCTTCGATATTGGAGCTGTAACAGGCTGAACTTCAATACCGAACTCCACATCCCTATCAGGGGGTAAGCCAGGCAACTCCTCTGGAAAGACATCCAGGAATTTCCCGCACTACTAGAGGCACAGCCTCACAGCCTGAGTGCAATTCCATCACACAAATCTCCTGATCAACTACAGTCTTAGCTCGGCCAAGGGGTGTCTCCCCGGCATGGAACTTAAACTCTGTGTGACTTGGGATTCGGAACACAACTTTCTTGGCACGACAATCAATAATGGCATGGAATTCACCCAACCAATCCATACCGAGAATGATGTCGAATCCTGAATTCCCAATCACAATCAGCTTGGCCTTGAAATCTACGCCACCAATAACCACGAGACTCTGCCTGCACTCCCGAGAACAAACGAAAACACCTGCCACCTGTGATATTGTTCCAAGCCTCTAACATAATGCTGCACTCCAACTGATGGTGAGCCACGAAACGAGAAGAGACGAAGGAATGGATTGCCCCAGAATCAATGAGAACATGAGCAGGGAAGGAACAAATAAGGAATACGCTTAAGATAGAATCAAAAGCAAGAGGAAAAAGGATAGATGATCAAGGGGTGAGGAAAACACAATGTAGAAAGATAATATGAATGAATAATGAAAGACAAATGAAAGAAGCAAGGGAAAACAACAAAAATAACAAAGTGCAAAATATACCTGCAACAACCCCTTCTGCTGACTCAGCCTCAGCAGCTGTCAGGTTGAAAGCCTGACCTCTCCTAGGAATAGCGGTCCTCTGACCGACAATCTGGTGCTGTGGGGAAAGTGGTGGCCTAACCGGACCACGAGCTGGGTATTGCTGAGCTGGACCCCTGGCTGGAAGAGTCGTTCGCTGCTGCGGGCAATCCCGCACTGAATGGTTAGTAGCGCCACATCTGAAGCATTGGCGGTTAACACGCCTAACGATCATGCCCAGCCATCTACAGAAGTCACAAAAACTAGCTCCCCGGGAAACAGCAGAAGAGTAGGGAGTCGCCCCGACAAGATGGGCTGGGATAGGCCTCAGAATTGGCCCACCGGAAGGCCTAGCAACAACAAAGTGCGGAACAGTCAGTTGGGGAGGAGTCAACCTGCCACGAGCCTGCTCCTAAGCTCGAGCTGCCTCAAGTGCCTCAGCATAAGTACGCAAGCAAAAGGAGACGAGATGCACCAGAATATCTCGCTCAAGTCCCAGTGTGAATTTATGAGCCATGTCCTTTTCATTCGCCACAAGAACGGCTGCGAAGCGGCTAAGTCTGGTAAATTCCGCCGCATACTCATCTACATACCTAGAGCCCTATTTGAAGATAGTCTCATGTTACAACATTGCATGAACAATATGTAACAAAATTCCATAATAGAACAACGACCAACCTGTTTCAGGGCCAGGAAGTGCTGCCGAAAGCAACTGCACAGTCCGGATCAACTACTGTTCGACCTCCAAAGGTGTCTCAGTGCCGAAAAATCTGTCAGGGTGCAGCCTCATGAAATCTGTAACTGTACCCAGCCAAAAAATCTGTCAGGGTACTCGGACAATTTATACAATTTAGAAGACAAATTATTTATAGTATAGTACAACTGCCTACCACAGGCTGCCTCTCAAAAGGTGGTTAACCAAATTGGTGACTCTTGATCATAGGCAATAGTATTTATATTTAATTAATTTTTGTGCAATTCCCGATATGGGACAATTCTCCTCTACTTCTTTCTCTCTTCCTGAGCGAAGAAACGGCCGAAAGCTACCACGTTACCCACGTGATGTCTAACAGCAGCTGCGTGCTGTCTTTCAAAGAAGGCGTGGTCCACATACTTTTGCCACGTCACCAAGGGAGACAGCAACAACCAAAGAAGCAGCATGCATTCCGTGGCCCCCACTTCCCAATCACATTTTCACATGTATTTACCAAACAAGCCATTTACCAACTTATTTTATATATATATATATATATATATATATATATATATATATATATATATATATATATATATATATGAGGCTTCTTCCGTTACAAACGCTACTGTAGCAGTTGCGAACGTGCGAACCACTTAACCCGTCATCCACAATGACGGGTTAAGGCAAAACACATAACCCGTCATTGGTGATGATGGGTTATGTGTTTTGCCTTAACCCGTCACTGTGGATGACGGGTTAAGTTGTTCGCACGAGTTCACACGACATTTGCGTTTGCAATGGAAGATAGCCCTATATATATAGGCAAATGCTCCATTGAAAACGAGTGCATTTTCAATGGGTTGGAAAACACAGATCTGAGCCATTGGATCACTCGATCTTGATCAACAGCTCCGATCGAAACCTAATAGGCGCTCCCACTAATGGCTCTAAAAGAGGAGGGGCAATTTTAGAACTTCACGCCAAAAAATGTTTCAGACTTAGCATTTTTTTGGAGTGAAGTTTTTTTTGGAAAAACTTATACTTAGGCCGTTGTTGGGAACAACGGCCTAGGTTGTTTGAAGTTTTTTTTAAAGAAAATTATACTTAGGCGTTGTTCCCAACAATGGCCTAGGTAGTTTTTTTTATTAAAAAAATTCAACCTTGGCCATTGTTGGAGTATGTACAAGTATTTTTCCAAAAACTTGTACATACTCAGATCGCAATCTCCCTCACAACTCTTTCTCTCTATCAGCTACTGGAGCTCGAGAAACCCATTTCCTCAAACCCTAGCTCTCTCTCTCGATCTGAAACCCTAGCTCTCTCTTACTCGTTGCTTCTCACTCAATCTCTCCCTCTTCTCACACTATTGCCATCTTCCTTTGAAGATCCCGATTACAAAAAAAACCCTAATCTATACGAAATATCCCCAGCCCTAAAACCCTAATCCTAGATAAATTAGCCAAACCCTACTCCCATTCCTTTCTCTACAGCAGCACGCAAGGGCCTCCTCTATCTCCTTTCCGAAAACCCTCATTGTGAAAGGTATTAATTTTTTCCTATTTTAGTAGATCTAACTAGGTTAATTGATTGAAATTTTTTATTCAATGTTTGAGTTTACAATTTGTATATTATGCGTAGGTATTTATAGACTAGGTAATTATAGTTTTATTGTCGATGTAGATGTAGTATTAGTTGTTGTTGTTCGTTGTTAGCAATAATGCACAAAGAGATCCAAAAATGATGTAATTATGTGAGTACGTCGGGCTCGCCATGCACAAGCCAACGTAACTTGTAGAAGTGTGTTTGGATTCACGGTTTGAAGTGTACGGCCGTGTATTGCTTTCGAGTATTTTTCATGAGTGAAAGCGATACATCGGCATATATTGCAAACTGTGAGTCGAAACTCACCTCTGCAAATTTTGTTGGCTTATGTGTTTTGCGTCCATCTTACTCCCAAAGTTTCGGAATTTTCTGATCTCGTATATGTGGATTTCTACCATATATCAAACAACAACAACAATTAATGTTTGATTTCTATCGAGGGACTTTTCACTAGGAAACGACTTCCAAAAAATAAAAAATTTTGCGAGCATATTGGGCTTACCACTCGCTAACAAACGGTACTTGTAGTTACGAGTTCGGACCCACAGTTTGGGGCCTACGTCAATGTATCGCATTGTTGGCATTTTTCATGAATGAATGCGATACACAGTTGTTTCTTGCAAACCGTGGGTCGGAACTTTCTTGTACAAGTTGAATTGCCTTATGTGCGGGGAGCCCGACCCAATCACAAAGTTTAGTTTTTTTTTTTTTACAGTCAATTGTGCGGTTTTCTCATGAATTTTGTTATGTTTTGAGCGAGTTTTCAATAGAGAACCCACTTGAAAAATCCGTAATTTTGTGAGTAGGTCGGTCTCGCCACTTACAAGTCATAGCAACTTGTAGTTGTGAGTTGTCACCCACGGTTTGCTATATGCGTTCGTGTATCGCATTTTCCTCATTTTCAAGAGTGAAAGCGAGCGAGATACTGCCGTATCTTGCAAACTGTGGATCGGAACTCGCTTCTACAAGTTTCGTTACCTTGCGTGCGGCAAGCCGAACCCAATCGCAAAGTTTCGTATGTTTTGGAAGTCTTTTTAAAGGTTTTCTCACTTATTTTGTTTCGTATGTATATATATCACAATCGTTTGTTAACAAGCTGTTTCATATATGATGTGTATATTAATTTACCAAAAATATTTTTTTTTCCCAAATGAACAACGATACGAAGAGTTCTGCTGCCGGTGATAATTTTGTGCGGGTAGAACCAATCTTTGATTCCATGCCGTTAGTCGAAGAACATCTAAAACCAAAGTTAGGTATGACGTTTCCAACTTTAGTTGAGGCCGAAAATTTTTATTCGTCATATGCTCGTTATGGGGGTGTTGCAATGCGTAAAAGTGAGAATAAATTAAAGGGATGAGTGAAAGTAGATAAGTCATATTGATGTGAATATTTGCAAGTGTACAAAATCGCAACAAGTAGTATAATTTTAGTGAGAAGAGTGTCGAATCCACAGGGACTAATTATTTTATTGAGTACCGAATTTACTAGATGAATCACTATTTGGAAAATCTAAATTAAATAAAGAAAGCAACTAAATTAAACTAATCTAAATAACTAACTTAATTAATTAAGAGGGAGCGGAATCTGAAAATTTGTAATTTGTTAATGGCAAAATAAATTCCAGGGCTTTTGATTTCACCTAGTTTATCCCACACAATTTATAACTCCATATAAATAAAGAATTTATTTTTTCAAGTTGTAGACCGAAATCCCCAATTTATTCAATGTTTTCTCTCGAACAACACCAAAAATATCTCCAACTAATAGTTTGTCATATCTCTATGCAAATTTAATTAATCGAAGACTCATTAAGTTCTGTGGATTTCTTAATGATCACATCAATCTCGGTAAATCATCTCTAATTTTGCTCAATCAATGGTGTTGAATTTTATAGTTCTAAATCACAAATTACTTCTCGATCTCTCTATGATCCAATAAATCATACAAATGTCTGTCCACCAATTTTATACATTAAGAATAAAAATCAAACACACAACCATAAAAAATAGAAAATAATATGAAATTAAAATTGTGTTCTCAAAACTAGGTTACATCAAAGCCCTAAAAAAATAAATTTAGTTCATAATAAATTTAATGCAACTAACAAATATAGTCTTATATTGCATGATAAAATTAGACAAAAAGAAAAGATAAACAGAAAGAAATGTTTTGTAAACAAAAATTTTGCAAACCGAACAGCCTCGAACCGCGTACCGAAAAGCCAACTCAGTTCTCTCTCTCTTCTTTTCCCGTTTCTGTTTGATCCGTACGCTCGCCATGTCAGTCATCTGGGAACACGAGCCGCCATAGAAATGCATTGCCACATCAGCGTCAGCCTACGTGCTCTGTCTCTCTCGGCTGACGTCACATCGCCTTGGTTGCTTGTCGTTTTCCGCCACGTCGGCTTGTTGTCCCGTACTGCCTTTCTCCTTCTGTTTCGTTCTCTATCTCTGTGTGTGTTCTCTCTCTTCTTTTGTTTCTGAGTGTTTCATCTTGAGTCGCACGCCACAGAGACAACTCAGTCTCTCTCTCTCCTCTGCTTTTTTTCTTTTAACTTTTTTTAAAAAAAATAATATGGAGATCAGCCATCGCTCTCTCTCTCTCCTCGTTAAGCGCTTCTTTAGATCTTCAATCTGTTGTTGTATTTATAAAAGTATGAGACGCGGAATTAGGGTTTACTTTTGCAGAAAGAACCCCACATCTTTATTTATTTCTTTACTTCTTCTTGAAACACGTGCTGCACATGATAATAAATCAGAAATTAGGATTAAAAAAAATTAATTAGTTTAAATAAATTAAACTAACAAAAAATCATATTAGCTTATTTAAACTCTTTTAAAATTTGTTTATTTCTTTTTCAGCTCAATTAGCAAATAAAAATTTATATTTTATTTTTCTCATTGCCAAATCAACAAATTTAAATTCAACAAATCAATAAAAATAAATAAATCATTATGTTTGTTTTGTTTGTTGATTTTTACCAAAAATCAACATTTTTTGCATCAAAAATCTTATTCCTTCAAAAATAATTAATTAATTGAAATCTAAGGAAATAAGATAAATTATAAACAAAATAAACAAAAACAAGCAATTTTTATGGGTAAATGAGTACAAATATTTATATATAAATTAGACACATCAGATACCTCCAAACTTAAGATTTTTCTTGTCCTCGAGCAAAAAGTAAAATCATGAATAAGGGATAAATAGTAGGCTCAACTCATCACACTAAGAGATCTCATCATGCAAGTATCAAAATTTCAATTTAGAATATAAACAATGGCAAATAAAGTGAAACTAAGCATACTCACTTTCTCCAGTGCAATTATTTATCCATAATTCCAAATCCAATCATATTTTTCATGCAATTAATATAATTATAGTATGTAACGACTTCATCTTTGATTTTCCTTTCTCACAACTACGAACCGAGTAGCAAACTAGAGTTTTTTTTTTTTTGGTTTTTTTTATAGTCTCTTCTCTAATTTGTCACTTGCCTTTTGACGCAAATGCAAACATTTGTGATGAATTCACCCAGTTACTCAACAAGTCACAAACTTAAAGTGCTTTGCATACTCATATTTCAAGTTGTCGTTTGACGTAAAAGTAAACATTGGTGATGAATACCCCTAGTTACTAAGCAACTCAAAACATTTGTAACCCCTGTTTCCGATTATACCGATTCCTATTTCTTTCTCTTTCTCCATGTATCCCTAGTACTTTAATTTTTGTATAAATTCTTTCGATGCATCTATATCCTTTTGAATCTTCTATTGAAACCTACATTTATTTTTCAAACTAGGATTTGTCTCTGTTCTTTTATTTAACTCCTTAAGGCCCATTGATTTTGATACATGTTATATTAATTAATTTGAAGCCCAAAATATTCATTTTGAGCCCAAAATATTTTAGCCCAATGTCCTAATTGTTTTAATTAATTTTTGAGCCCAAGAACCAAACCCACTAACCCAGAACCCGTTACCCCTATATTGTACAGAATCAAATCTATACACACAGCCCTATACAATTTCTTCACTTTTCCCCACTTTTCCCACAATCCCGTAACCACTCCCCCACTCTCTCCCGTTATTTTCTCTCCCGTTACAACTAAACCCCTTCCTCTCTCTCCCGTTCAATCTCCCCATCTCTCTCTGTTTCTCTAACAAACAGAGAAACCCAAACAAAACGTAACCCAACTCCTCTCTCTTCCACTTCATCTTCTTCACTTCCCGCTCTTCCCCGTCATCTGCTAGCCGAGCGTCGCTCGAGCTCTCCACCGCGCCCGACCGCACTCCGAACCACAACCGCGCCCCCGCAGCCTCCGCTGTTCCCTCGAGCTCGTCAGCAGCCGCAACCCCATCAAGCCGCCAGCGTCGTCTTCCTCATCCGGGGATCCATCATTGCCGAAGCTAGAACTCCGACTTCTCCATCCCGAAGCACCCTCCGCCATCGAAGCCATCCCCGTCACTCAGTCGCGAGTGCCTCCCGATCGTCCGCTCTCGCTCCAGTCGCGCCATCCCCGCGCGTCTCCTGCCGCCTTCGCAGCCCCCGAACCCAACTCAGAGGCCCTCTCGCCATTCGCTCGTCGCCATCGAAGCACTGTTCCTTCCGTCCAGTCATCACCATCACAGACCTCCACAATCGCTCGCCGCTCCCACAGTCGCTCATCTCCCAGTCACGTGCCTGCGCTCCACCCCGCTCGCACCGCTACTTTTCGGCTCCAACCTCGAGCCTCCCGCTCGAACTCCGTCGCCATTGCCCTCCATCGCCATCTTGCTCTCCCCCTCGACTGTACGACTCCCCACTTCTGTACAGCCATCGATTGCCATTGCCGCTCGTTCGAATCCACCGCAAGCCAACCAGCACCTCCCGATCTCCCTCACCGTCACTGCCCTGAGCGCCGCCAGTCGACCAGCCCTGTCGTATGCCTCACCGCCTGAGCCGCTCCCCTCCTCCCGTCGCCGATCGCAGCCCATTCTCCCGCTCACTTCTCTCCCGTTCGTTCTCTCTCTCTCCCTCTCTCTCTGGATTGAAGAAGGGGAAGTAGAAGACAGGGTGTATTGGGGATTGTGTGTGTTGGATTGATTCTATTATATTAGTGTTGGGTGTTTGCTGTTTGGGAGGTATTGTGTTGGTTGGATGTTACACTGGTGTTTGGTGTTGTGGAGTAGCGGATTGGATTGGAGTTATTAGTTGTTGCAGTGGAGTTGTTGTTGGGAGGTGTTTACTGTCTTGGAATTTGTGAAGGGGTTGACTCATATTTGGAGATGTTGAAGTGAAGTTGCTGTTTATTGCTATTGGAGTTGCTATCCTGGACCTTGGCGTGGCTGCCACATACATTTTGCACATATTCTACTGCCCGGGATACTGATCCCGTTATTCTATATTTAATTTCATCGTCGTCAACTAACAGGCAAGTCCACTTGAACTGTTTTATTTATTCTAGTTCAAGCTTATTGACCTCCTGCAAGTAGTTCCATTTTAACTATCTTAATTTGCCTTGTGTCCCGTCTGTTGGGAGTATCGAGGGTTTACACGAGCTAACCCGACGTACTCTTGACTTCCTTTATTATCCTTTGACTCAAACCCAAACCTGGACATGCATATAATATAAATAATTAAATTATACATGAGAAAAACATGCCATGACTAAATACATGCTGTTTACATGAGAACTTGAGACTGGAACTTGACTATTAACTTGACTTGTTACTGGAAAAATTTACATTACTTGTTATACGGTAATCTTGATACATGTATGATTCAATAACTCGATAATTTCCCACTTGATGAACATTTATGTGATACTGCATTGTCTGTCTTGTACTGAGGTTTCGACCCAGTTATACTAGGAATCAGTTAAAATAATATAAGGAGAATTGTTGTTCTAGAATTACTACTTCATGCCTATTATTGTGTAATATATCATGTTGCTGCATAATTACCATTCACTTGACATTATTATGACTGCCCGCATGTGCATGAATGACTTAATAAAATACTAAAACAAGTCGGGGTTTCTAAGGGTTGACCTAGTAGTGGACCGTCTCAGAAAATGTACTCGGTAGGGCCCTCCTGTTACACGGACTTGTTATATAGAAGGAGGAGAATACGTGTGGAGACGTGACTTGTTATCTTGTTATCTTGTTGTCGTGATATGCCGAGTACACGCTCTGTTGACCCCACCACGAAGTCTAAAACGAACACTGTTGTGCGTGCATGGAACCTGTAGTATGGGATGCAGTAGTACGTGCACTAGTTAGGAGAAACAACTTGATAATAGACCTAGTTGACATGTATATACACTTGATTAAGACCAATTGTTACTGGTACCCATTATTGCCTTTGCAAACTTGATCTTGATTCATACTTTTTCATGAAACCTGTTCCCTTTACTCTCTGCTTTCACTACTTGCTGTCCGTACTTGCTCTAAGGATAATTTATTCTTTCTTTTTAGATAATCAAGCACAGGTGCATAAAGAGAATTCCTAGGAGGCATTGATGAGCAGATCTTTCACAATTGGAGCAGGAGTCTCTCGAGTAATTTAGTAAGTCCTTGTATTCTAGATTTGGTTATTGAATTTCATTCTTGTTTATGTGATCATGTTTCCTGCGTGGTTGTGATTTATATTTTTCTTATATTGTTGAGCTAAGACTGGTACAGCTTATGGATGATATGAGTTGGCGTACTTATATCATTCGCTGGGCCTCAGTTACGTGCCTGTGTTCCTGTATTCCGGGAAGCGGGGCGTGACAACATTGGAGTAGATTGACTTTGTTCATAATAAATTTTTTTTAAAAAAATTTATTATCACTCTATTTACTTAAACTCTGTTTAGGACTAGATCAAAGGGGATAATCACAAGAAAAAGCATCACATTTTTCTTTTATGTATAATCGCATGACTCTTACCATTGTGTAGGGAATTTTGAAATTCAATAATCCTAAAGTAAATAAGTATGCTTAATCTTGCTTTATAAGCACTTGTCTATCCCTAAAAATTAATTTCAATGCTTTAGCACAATAAAGAACTCAAAAGTGTAATGATGAGCCTGATTGAAATCTCTTTTGTTTTGTTTTTCTTTTCAAAAATATATAAAATGAAAAATAATTTGTAACCCTTCCCCCAAACTTGAATATCACATTGTCCTCAATGGGAAAGGAAAAAGAAAAACACAAAGAATGCAAAAAGTTCAGAATTTCTCCCCTGATTCGTCTTAAAATTCTGCACGTGCGTCGTTCAGTGTTTCAGCGATATCTGGAGCTGTAGGTATCCAAATGGGCTAATTTTTTTTTGCTGGAAAGCTAAGACAATTGTCTACACTTTCTTTTTGAAGCACTTTTCCACTTTTCCAGATTCTGACTCCATCGTGCTAAAAAACAGCCATCAATGTAGGTGTACAAAACAGCTCCGCCCGGTGACTTTCCAAACTCATGCAATCCTACAAAATAAAATCAAAAATTAAAATTAAAGTAAACTAAAAATGAAAAGAAAATATAAATGCAGTAAAAAGAAAACATAGGTTGCCTCCCAAGAAGCGCTAAGTTTTAAGTCTTCAGGCAGACATGGTGGTGAGATGGTTATGTGACGCCAAGATCCAACAACATCAAAACATCTTTTCTAATTCTTCTCTTCAGGTGTGGATCAGGTTCAAGCTCTAGTTTGAGTCGTTTCTTCCATGATGATGATGTCTTTGATTTCCCCACCTCCTTGAATTTTCGCTAAAAAAATGAATGAATAGATGGTGCAGCATCCAAATACATAACACAATCTGAAATTTTTTCCTTTTCAGATTCAAGACTTGCTGAATTTATTGGACATACTTCGGTTGGTAACATTTCAACTTTGGCCTTATGTTTCTCGCCCACAATTAAATCAGTTTTACTTACTTGAATACACGACTGTTCTTCAGGAGAAAACTTTATGGAATTAAATACATCAAAAGTTACTTGCTCATGCTGCGTTTGTTCCTCCACAATTGGTTCGTATTGTTCTTCCTTTTGAACCACATTTTGTTCGGCAATTTCTTCTTGTGCCTGCTCAATTGTCCTCCTGCTTCTTAGTGTTATTGCTTTGACATGCTCCGTGGGATTGACAACTGTGTTGCTTGGTAATGTTCCTGCAGTTCTTTCATTAAGAATATTTGAAATTTCACTAATTTGTACCTCAAGATTGTGAATTGAAGCCGTATTATTTTGTATTGCCAAATCTGTCTTTTGTATGTATTGTTCTGTCTTTTGCATGTAGTGCATAAACATATCTTCATGTGTCGACTTCTGTTTTTGTTGTGGAAAATTTTGAGGTGGTCTAATTGCTCCTTGATTGTTGTTCCATGAAAAATTGGGGGTGTTTCTCCATTCTTGATGATACGTGTTTGAATAAGGATTGTTTTGTTGTTGAAAATTGGACACATAATTTGCTTGATTAAAATTTGATTGAGAAAAAAGGTTCCCCACTTGGCAATTTGCACTTGAATGATTTCCTGCACAAAAATCACATATCATATTAGTTTGAATTGAATTAAAATTCATATTTCCTCTTTGTTTAGATAAAATATCAATTTTTGCATTTAAAGTAGAAATAGGATCAAGTTCAAAAACTCCAGCCATTTTTCTTGGTATTGTTCTCTCTGAAGACCACTGGTAATTATTAAATGCCATCTTCTCTAAAAGTTCATAGGCTGCTTCATGAGTTTTGCTCATAAGTGCACCTCCAGCTGCTGCGTCAATCATAGATCGATGTGTAACTCCCTAAACCATTATAGAATATTTGAATATGCAGCCATTTTGGCAGTTCATGATGAGGACACTTTCTTAATAACTCTTTGTACTTCGCTCATGCATCATACAAAGACTCGGTCTCAAATTGAGTAAATGTGGAAATATCATTCCTTAGTTTTGCTGTCTTTGCTGGCAGAAAATACTTAGCCAAAACATTTTGCGCAAGTCCCTCCCAAGTAGTAAAACTACCGGGTGGTAGATAATGTAGCCAAGCCTTCGCCTTATCTCGTAGGGAAAAAGGAAAGAGTCTCAATCTGACTGCATCATCTGATACTCTGTTGTGCTTAAAAGTATCACAAATTTCTAGAAAGTTTGCAATGTGAACATAAGGATCCTCGTGCGGTAGTCCGCAAAAATGAACAGTCTGTTGAATCATTTGAATAATGGCCGGTTTAATCTCAAAATCGTTAGCTTCAATAACCGACCTCTTTATGCTTGATGTTGCTCCATAAATTGAGGGCATAACATAGTCTCTCAAAGCTTTGTTCTCATAGTTCGCCATGATAATGTACTTGTATGTCCTGAAATATAAGTATTGAAAAAAATAGAAAAACTAAAAAAAATAAAATAAGAAAAATAAATAAAACTAAAGTAAGTCAAAAGAAAATAAAGATGTAAAATAATAATAAAACAAAAGAAATAATAAAAAAATCTAAACTAGTAATAATCTAGCAATTTTGAATATCAATAAAAGAATAACTAGTCCCCGGCAGCGGCACAAAAACTTGATATGAATATTTGCAAGTGTACAAAATCGCAACAAGTAGTATAGTTTTAGTGAAAAGAGTGTCGAACCCACAGGGACTAATTATTTTATTGAGGACCTGAATTTACTAGATGAATCACTATTTGGAAAATAAAGAAAGCAACTAAATTAAACTAATCTAAAGAACTAACTAAATTAATTAAGAGGGAGCGAAATCTGAAAATTTGTAATTTGTTAATGGCAAAATAAATTCCAGGGCTTTTGCTTTCACCTAGTTTATCCCACACAATTTATAACTCCATAGAAATAAAGATTTATTTTTCCAAGTCATAGACCGAAATCCCCAATTTATTCAATGCTTTCTCTCGAACAATACCAAAAATATCTCCAACTAACAGTTTGTCATATCTCTATGCAAATTTAATTAATCAAAGACTCGTTAAGTTCTGTGGATTTCTTAACGGTCACATCAATCGCGGTAAATCATCTCTAATTTCGCTCAATCAATGGTATTCAATTTTATAGTTCTAAATCACAAATTGCCTCTCGGTCTCTCTATGATCCAATAAATCATACAAATGTCTGTCCACCAATTGTATGCATTAAGAATAAAAATCAAACACACAACCATGAAAAAAATAGAAAATAATATGGAATTAAAATTGTGTTCTCAAAACTAGGCTACATCAAAGCCCTAAAAAAATAAATTTAGTTCATAATAAATTTATTGCAACTAACAAATACAGTCTTGGATTGCATGATAAAATTAGACAAAGAGAAAAGATGAACAGAAAGAACTGTTTTGTAAACAAACATTTTGCAAACCGAACAGCCTCGAACCACGTTCCGAAAAGCCAACTCAGTTCTCTCTCTCTTCTTTTCCCGTTTCTGTCTGATCCGTACGCTCGCCACGTCAGTCGTCTGGGAACACGAGCCACCACAAAAACACATCGCCACGTCAGTGTCAGCCCACATGCGCTGTCTCTCTCGGCTGACGTCACGTCGCCTTGGTTGCTTGTCGTTTTCTGCCACGTCGGCCTACTGTCCCGTACTGCCTTTCTCCTCCTATTTCGTTCTCTCTGTGTGTGTCTTTTCTCTCTCTCTTCTTTTGTTTCTGAGTGTTTCGCCTTGAGTCGCACGCCACAGAGATAACTCAGTCACTCTCTCCTCCGCTTTTTTTGCTTTTAACTTTTTTTTTAATAATATGGAGATCAGCCATCGCTCCCTCTCCTCGTTAAGCGCTTCTTTCTTTCTTCAATCTGTTGTTGTATTTATAGGAGTATGAGATGCGGAATTAGGGTTTACTTTTGCAGAAAGAACCCCACATCTTTATTTAATTCTTTACTTCTTCTTGAAACACGTGCTGCACACGAAAATAAATCAGAAATTAGGATTAAAAAAATTTTAATTAGTTTAAATAAATTAAACTAACTAAAAATCATATTAGCTTATTTAAACTCTTTTAAATTTTGTTTATTTCTTTTTCAGCTCAATTAGCAAATAAAAATTTATATTTTATTTTTCTCATTGCCAAATCAACAAATTTAAATTCAACAAATTAATAAAAATAAGTAAATCATTATGTTTGTTTTGTTTGTTGATTTTTACCAAAATCTTCACTTTTTGCATCAAAAATCTTATTCCTTCAAAAATAATTAATTAACTAAAATCTAAGGAAATAAGATAAATTATAAACAAGATAAATGAAAACAAGTAATTTTTATGGGTAAATAAGTACAAATATTTATATATAAATTAGACACATCACATATCTTTGTAATAAATCCGGATCGTCGCTGAGTCAACATAGTGATGGTAGACAAGGAACAACCTGTAGAACGGGTTGCAAGGCTTGCGTTCGGAAAAAATTGAACGAAGCAAGTAATACGTGGGTGTTGTATTCATTTCGTAAAGCACACAATCATGAATTCACCTCACCCGGTAGAAGGCATCTTTTGCTCCGAAACCGTTCTGTGTCAAATACAGATAAAAGGATAATAGATCAATTCAACCAAGCTAATATCCAGACATGTCGACAAATGCTATTCTTCGAAAGTGCTAGTGGTGGTCATGATCAAGTGGGATTCACCAAAAAAGATGTTAGAATTTTACTTTGAGATTCGCAAGAAGCATTGAAAGGACATGATTGTAAAATGCTAATTGATTTTTTTGAATCTAAGAAACAGATGGATCATTCATTTTTTTATGACATTCAAGTAGATCCTGAAGGGCGGTTGTCACATTGTATGTAGGTTGATGATATTTCTAGGATGAATTATCAAGAATTTGTCAATGTATTTTGCTTTGATGCCACGTACAATACGAACCGGTATGGAATGTTATTTGTTCCCTTTGTTGGAGTGAATCAACATTGGCAATCGACTTTCTTAGGAGGCAGGTTTATTCCAAATGAGACGGCCTCTTCGTTTGAATGATTCTTTGAAAAGTGGTTGGGGGTTATGAATCTGCTCCATCCGGTATCGTCATCGATCAAGACCGTGGGATCGCCGCCACAGTTAAGAAAGTTTTCCCCCAGACTCGGCATCGGTTTTGTATTTGGCACATATTGGATAAGTTACCACATGAGGTACGTATGTCGAACGATGTCAACTAGTTTAAGGAATCTTTGAAGAATTCCATCTTCAATTCCGAATATGTACATGAATTTGTAGAAAAATGGAATTTATTGATTTCGCAATACGGATTAGAGAATAACAAATGGTTGAACGATCTATTTGATATCCGTGAAAATTGGGCACCCACTTACACTAAAGATTCTTTTTGGGTCGGCATATTAAGTAGCCAACGGGTTGAGTCATCGCATTCTGCCTTGAAGCATCATACAGAAAAGAAATATTCCTTCTATGAATTTGCTGTCATCTTCGACCGTTTTTTTGGAAAGACAAAGACACGATGAACTGAAAGAAAATGATCGTAACCGTGATAAGAGATCGAAGTTGAAGAGCGAATGGGCTTTGGAGGCACAAATGGCAAAAACGTACTCTTTGAAAATCTTTTACAAATTCCAAGATGAAGTTACAAAAAGCATCATGTACGATGTGACATTCGTTGGTGATCTTGAGACATCGGATAGTTTAACCTTCCATATGATACTCTGTGGAGAATCAGAACCAGCTCGCCTTCTTCAGTTATGCAAAATCAACGGAATTATTACATGTTCATGTTACTTCTTCGACTTCATTGTCATTCCTTGCAGGCATATTTTAGCGGTTCTTCGGTTCAGCTATCACACTTCCCTTCCGGATATATACATTAAAAGAAGATGGACCCAGAATGCGATGAGAAGAAGTTATACATTTGTTCCAACCGAACCCAATACCGAGAATTTTGCTTCTCGATATTGTGAGTTGAGCTACCATGCAAAACAGATTGTCGATCTTGGTTGTTCCTCCAATGAAAGTTACAAATATATGTTGGAGAATTTGCAGAAGATCATTAATGGCGTCTCTTGGCTACAACCCGGATTGGGTGAACAATCCGAACAGGCCTCACAACCGCATGATTATGCAGAACCAGGAGGTAGTACACAACCGGATGGTAGTGCACAACCGCATAGTAGTGCACAACCTCATGATGAAGGCAGTGGACACATACCTACAAGCGTAAGTGATCCACAACAATGCATGACAAAGGGAAAACCTCTCGCCAAAAGATTTAGGCCGATAAGAGAACAACTTCGCATTAAAAAACTGAGACGGTGCCGAAGATGCGGCATTGTGCAAATGAATCATGATTCAAGAAATTGTCCAACATTATTTGAGGGGTAAGACTCGTACTTTTTTTTTGTTTCTCCCTCTTTTAAATTTATTATACTTCATTTGTGGTAAATGACTTTGTCACTAACTAAAACTTATCTTTGAATGAAGCCAATCAATCCGCAAGAAGTGATTCCATCGGATGAAGAGAGTTCCGACGACAGATATGATGATCCATTGTGAATTGGAATTTTTAGTATATTAGATATTGATGCAAGTGTTGTAATTAGTTTTTGTTGTTAACTTTAAATGTTGTCGAGACTCAAGTATTGTTGGTTTGTGTTGATTGTTAATTTTTTTGTTGTTGGAAGATTGTAGCTGATGGGATTGTATATAGTTTTTGGGTAAGAATGTATTGAAGTAGCTTAAGCTGCTGTGTGAAATTGTAAATAATTTTTTTTTTACTTAGGCTGTTGTTGAAGACAACGGCTTCAACAAAGGCCTACGTTCTATGTGGAAATTTTTCTTTGGATCAGTAGCTCTCTGTATTAGCCTTATGGAATGAAGCAAAGTTTTTCTAAACCTAGGTCGTTGTCTCCAACAACGGCCTAGGTTATAGCAGAAAATTTGAATTTTTTGGGGTGCTCTCTGACTTGGCCAAGTTAAAAAGAGCAACACCCTTTTTTTTAAAGCTTAGGCCGTTGTAAGTTATAGCCAAAAATTTAAAGTTTTTGGGTTGCTCTCTGACTTGGCCAAGTTAAAAAGAGCAACAAGTCAAAAAACAACACACTTTTTTTTATAGTTTAGGCCGTTCTCTCCAACAACAGCCTAGGTTATAGCCAATAATTTAAAATTTTTGGGGTGCTCTCTGACTTGGCCAAGTTAAAAAGAGCAAGAAGTCAGAGAGCAACACCCTAATATGTTTTATAGCGAAAAATTTGAAGTTTTTGCGTTGCTCTCTGACTTGACCTGGTTAAAAAGAGCAAGAAGTCAGAGGGCAACACCCTATTTATTTTTAAAGCTTAGGCCGTTGTCTCCAACAACGGCCAAGGGCATAGCAGAAAATTTGAAGTTTTTGGGGTGCTCTCTGACTTGGCCAAGTTAAAAATAGCAACAAGTCAGAGAGCGACCAATTTTTTTTTCAAAACATAGGCCGTTGTCTTCAACAACGTCCTAAGTTATAACAAAATTTTTGGATATTTTGGTTTACTCTCTGACTTGCCCTAGCTAAAAGGTGCAACAAGTCAGAGACCAACCATTTTGTTTTTACAAAGCTTAGGCCGTTGTCTCCAACAGCGGCCTAAGTTATATGAAACTTTTTTATGCTTTTTACAACTTCCTCTCCACTTTTTACGAACAGTGTCTCTGGAACTCCATACCAAAAACATTCATATGCTTGTATATCGTTTATATATTTTATTAATTTCTATTTTTATCCACCTAACTAACCAATATAAAACCATAAAGGTTAAATGTTCAAAAAAATATCAGAAAATAAAAGATGATATTCAAATTTGTAAAAATCAATTTTTAAAAATATATTCTTACCCCTAATATGTTAATTCATCTGCAATGCGTACACCTATCCGGTTCAACACCTAACCCTTAACCGTACCCCCCAAACCCATAATATTTCAGTTAGGGTTAGGGTAAGGTTAAGTTTATTGTTAACAGGGGTTAGAATAGGGTAAGGGTAAGGTTAAGGTTGGTTTTAATAGGGGTTAGGATAGGATTAGAGTAAGGTTAAGGTAGGGTTATGGTAGGGTTACGGGTGACTGTAGGGTTATGAGTAGGGTTATGGTTAGGTTACTGGTGAGTGTAAGGTTTCAGCCCAAGTAGTAACTTCTAGGTTGTTTTCCATTCTATTTTTCTTCTATTTTTCATTAATTTTAAAAGTTTATTCACTCTTTCTTTTATTTGCTTTCCTTTTGTGGCTTTAGGATGCAAAATCTGTGACAAGTATAAAGAACATTATTACAAGGATCCTGTGAATGAGAATGAATTGAGTTTTATCAACTCATGGATTTCATAACTTGCCTACTATTACATTTCACTCTACAAAGTGGGCACCACATCTAGATCCCCACATGTAGAACCAAATAAGGGAAAAGATTCAGTGCGCTTTAGAGCGGAGAGTCATCAGAACCAACTACTGAAAAGGAAAGGTCCATAACTTGCCTACTATTACATTTCACTCTACAAAGTGGGCACCACATGTAGATCCCCACATGTAGAAATCAATAAGGGAAAAGATTCAGTGCGCTTTAGAGCAGAGAACTATCAGATCCAACTACTAAAAAGGACAAGTATTTATGGTTTTATCCTAAAATGGACACTTTTTTTTAACAGTGTAGGGTTATGAGTAGGGTTATGGTAGGGTTATTGTAAATATTAACCTAATTAATGATAACCCAAAACAACCTTTTACTAAAAGTTTGATTCTTATAGAATTTAGAATGTTTGAATTTCATTAGTAAACAGATGATCTATATACATTAAAATTTTCCTACAAAGAGTATATTGAAGGAGGAAAATTCTTGTGAACCTACCATAACCCTATTCATAACCATACACTCACCCCTAACCATTCAGATGGGTTAGGTTAGGGTTAGGGTTATTGAATATTTTTGGAATATTCAGATGGGTTTGAAAATTGGAAGGGTTTTATTTTTGGAGATGAGTATTCGTGCCAATGGGAAAATGCGGGAGGCTATTCAGTAGAGGATCTACATGTGGTGCCCACTTTGTAGAGTTAAATGTAATAGTAGGCAAGTTTTTTTTTTAGGTTAAAGGTGGAATAACGCCACCCTGTTTCATTAATAAGAAATTAATAAAACAACCCCGGCGTACCGGGGGGAATACAAATATAAAGTGCAGAAAATAGAACATAACCCCCAACAATACCCTGGAGGGTGGGTCTAACCACATGAACAAAAGTACAACCAAAGGTACAATAGATCGAAACAAAATACAAAAAGAGCTAGCTGCGGACTGTGGATTTCCACTTGTATCATGTTCCTTGTGAGTCTGAAGGGTGCCTACTCCTCAGTCCAGTGTCGGTCCAAACTCGACCTCCTCATCATCGAATTCCTCCACCTGGAAGACTGTGGCAATCCTCCCTCTTGCTCCTATAGCAGCAGCAGTGGCCCAAAAAAAAAAAGATGCATGATATGAGTAAGGTTACCAGAAATACTATTACATGAAACACAAAAATAGAAATTATTTCTGTCTAGCCATAACACCCAAGTAGTTGCCGCAATGGCTATGTACCAAGCATCCTTCATTTCGTGGCGAACCGGGGCAAATTTGGGGCCAACCCACAAATCCTCATATTCGCTGGGGTAGTCACATGTCCCTAAGGTCCATAATACCTCTATCATAGTTGCCTTACTCCTTTAGCAGTGAATGAAAAGGTGATTCAGATTCTCCGTATGTATGTTACAGATTGTCTTTTGGCAAGGTTCTCTCTTATGAGGATTGCATTATTGAGCACTAGCCAAAGGAAGACCCTGACTTTAAGGGGTGTTTTGGCTTTCCATAATACCTGTGCCCAACTGGGTCTACATCCTCGATAGTGAATGTGATGATACAGAGCCCTAACAGTGAAAGCTCCTTTGGTCTCTAGTCCCCAGCGCATCTGGTCTGGGCCTTGAGCGCACATTGCCCCGTTCCGTGTAATATACGTTTGCAGTTCATTCAGTCGCTGCTGTAATCCTAGGCTAAGAGGTCCTCAAAAAGACGGTTTCCAATTGCCCCTCTTCCATGTCTTGGCCACTGATACATTCGGGCGATTCGTCCTCTCATACAAATCTGGTAAAGTCTCCTTAAGGGTATGGGCACCACACCATTTGTCCCACCAGAATTTGGTGGACCATCCATTACCAATAGTCAATGTAACTGCTGTGTTGAAAGGCCCGCTTGCTTTGGTAATCCCTTTCCAGAAGCGAGAAACTCTAGACCCTACCCAGAAGCCTAAACTTCTCGTACCTTTCCCCCTAAGGTATGGTTGAATAAAGTCCTGCCATCCTTCCCCGCTATAGTGGAAGACCTTCCACCACCATATTCCCAGTAGGGCAAGGTTCATAGTAGGCAAGTTATGAAAACACATTCATTAAGAAAGAAGAATGTACTTTTAGAATTGAAGCAGAGATGGCGAGGGATGGCACGGGGGGGGGGGGGGGGGGGGGGGGGAGGGAGGGGAGGGGGGGAGGGGAGTGGGGCGAACAGGAAGTGGGGAAAAGAGTTTTAAGATATAACCACTAACCATACACTAACCCGTAACCCTACAATAAATTCTTACCCTACCATAACCCTAACCATAACCCCACACTAACTCTTAACCCTAGCTTACCCTAACCCTACTTTAACCCATGTTAACACTAACCTTAACCTTACACTAACCCTAGCTGATATATTATTACCATTTTGGGGGATATGTTTAGGGGTTAGGTGCTAAACTGATAGGTATACACACTCTAGAAGAAATTACATATTAGGGGTAAAAATATATTTTAAAAAATGATTTTTACGAATGAAAAGATCATCTTTTATTTTCTGGTATTTTTTTTAACATTTAACCTTAACGATTTTATATTGGTTAGTTAGGTGGCTAAAAATGGAAATTAATAAAAAATATGAACGATGTACATGCATATGAATGTCTACTTTGTAGAGTTCAATAGACATTGTTCGTAAAGAGTAGAGAGACAGTTGTAAAAAGCATAAAAATAACTTAGGCCGTTGTTGGAGAAAATGACATAGGTTTAGATTTTTTTTTTCCAATATAACTTAGGCCGTTGTTTAGGAGGAACCCTAAAAAGCAAATTTTTCCTATATAAATTTGGCCGTTGTTGTAGACAACGGCCTTAGTTAAGGAAAATAAATTGCTTGCTCTCTCACTTGTTTCTCATTTTGGCTTGGCCAAGTCAGAAAGCAAGCCAAATAAATAACTTCAAATTTTTTTATAACACTTAGGTCGTTGTTGGAGACAACGACGTAAGCTTTGAAAAAAAATTTGCTTGCTCTCTGACTTGTTGCTCTTTTTTACTCGGCCAAGTCAGAGAGCACCCCAAAAACTTCAAATTTTATGCTATACCCTTGGTCGTTGTTAGAGACAACGGCCTAAGCTTTTAAAAAAAATAGGGTGTTGCTCTCTGACTTCATGCTCTTTTTAACTTGGTTAATTCAGAGAGCAACGCAAAAACTTCAAATTTTTGGCTATAACCTAGGCAACGGCCGAAGCTTTTAAAAAAAATTGCTTGCTCTCTGACTTGTTTCTCTTTTTAACTTGGTCAAGTCAGAGAGCACCCCCAAAACATCAAATTTTCTACTATACCATTGGTCGTTGTTGGAGACAACGACCTAAGCTATAAAAAAAAAGAGTGTTGCTCTCTGACTTGTTGCTCCAATACGGAGAGGTACTGATCCAAAAATTTTTTTCAACATAGGTAAAAGAAAAAAAATTAATTACAATTTTACAAAGCAGCTATAGTTGCTACACTACAATCTCCCGCAAAAACTATATACACTCCCATCAGCTATACTCTCCAAATAAATTTCTACATATAACCTCCAACAACAACAACATAATTCACAATTATCACATAATAATAACAACATCAACAATACTTAAACTAACCAACAACAATTATCACATAATAACAACAACAGAAATCTAAAAAAAAGTAAATAAATTACTCCAAAAAAAAATACTGTATCGGGAATTAGCTAAGCACCGGGCGTGTAAGTTTGTGGTGCTCGCCTCTTCCGAGCAGGATGTCGCCGGTATGGGGATGACGCCAGTGCAATTTCTTCTTCTTCTCCCTCCTCTTGTATGTCTCCAACAACCCTTTCTTGATTCTCTTCTTGAGGTGGAGATCTAGCTTGATGTTGCCGTTGTTGCTCCAGGGCAAATGGCCTACCCCTCACGCTCTTATGTCGCTGCGAACGTACGGTTCTATCCCAATATCGTTGCAAAGCTTCACCCTCTCCCAAAACATCTAAATTGGTTCGGCATGAAGAGAGCATCTTCTGAGCGAACTTCTTCATAGGCGGGCTAGCATTACTTTTGATTACCTCCGTCCATTCTTTTGCCATGTCCAACGTATTATCGATCTAAAACAAAAAAAAAAATTAAACACATTCGGATATGTAAACAATTTAATCACTTTAAATATAACGAACATTCAACAAAATTTGAACATTATACTCACCAATGTACGTATAGCTGAGGCCTTCAGGTTGGAACATGGATTGTGAACTAGAATAGGCGGGTGGTGGTTCAATCTCCCTCTCCTCAATTGGTACTTGAATACCAGCAGGTAGTTCTGTATCGGAAGAGATGTACAAATGTGTAAATGATCTGAACCATTGTATGTACTTCGCTTGCAGCTTGCCATCGTACAGTGGAACATTAACAATTACAAGTTGAAACCGTCGCTCATTCCAATCTGCAACGTGAACATAGTGGAAATCTGCCCAATCATGGGTAGGCATACGACCGATACCCCTCACGGGGTGTAACTCATGGTTGTATAGATATTCGTAGCTTGGGGAAGATTTTGCTGAAGACCGAACTGCCGAAGGACTCTTTCCGGCTGCGGATGCTCTACTATACCAAAGTTGATGAGTGAAGCCTTTGTCACCCACAACTGCGACCCGGTCAGTACGATCGGTGGTAGTCTTCTAACCCGCTCGGGTGTATACGGCACCAAAATCACGAACTCTTCTCGTAGTTGGTCGAGCTCGTCTCTGTAGTACGTTAGTACACCATTTGGGTTATCCTTTGTAACTCCGTCTACCTGCCAAATATACCCCTAAGGGTGCTAACATATGAGCATTTGGTGCTTCGGCCATCCAACCGTCCGTCGGTCTCGTAATTCAGGGACGACTCAAGGGTAGATGCTCCTATGAACAAATCTATAACAAGACCATTGGAACGGTCATCTTGGTCCCATCTAATGCTACAGAACACAATGTCCTGTACAGCATTGCTAACGCGCAACTGCCCCAGTTGTATCGGCCAGCTAGGCCTAGGTCGGCGAGCAATCGTAGATACATGGGCTGTACGGCATCTCCGGATGAGTTAGGCAAGTGAACCCCTCCACGCACCGTTAGAATGTACGCTCTTGTGTAGCACTGTACATCGTGGTCGGTCGATTCATCGTTCAAACTCCCTTCAAAATGTTCCTTCAACCAAGATAGTCGGATTGATTATCCGACAAAAATATCCCTATCTTCAGCAGCCTCCTCATCAAACTCTGTACCGAGGAGTTCATTACACAGATCTAACTTATCAAAGTTCATATTACCAGTCATGGCCATCCCATCTATTGGAAGACCGGAGATCATCGCTATATCCTGTAGCATCACCGTCATCTCTCCGACCGGTAGATGGAAGGTGTGTGACTCTGGTCTCTATCGCTTAACGAGTGCTGCAAGAAGTGCTCGGTCGAGTTTCACCTTACCCATCATGCTAATTCTGTTGAATCCGACTAGAACTAGGTACTCGACGATACGTGGGTGCACCGTCATGGTCTCGTGGGTGCGGAAATTACACCTCCGTGTCATCCCACCCCACACTGCCGCAGATCTGTGGCGGTCTTGCAAGGTGAGTTCACCGTTATATATTGATCCTGGACTTCAACGTGGTGGACTCGAAGAGGATGCACTAACTTACAAGAACACAAAACACAATTATTATTAGTGTACAAACAATACCACTATATACAAAATTCACAATACAAATTAATAGTTCTCTTACTTCTGTAGAATGTTGACCCCAACCACTAAAAGATGACATTCTGGTTTCCCTCGTTCTAACCATTTCTCTGTAAAAAAGTTCACATATATAAAACAAATTATTCACAAAAAAATAACATATATACAGATACGAAACAAAATACATGAGACAACCGCAAAAACAACTTTCAAAAAATACCAAACTTTGCGAATGGGTCTAAAATACTGCACACAAGCTATCGCAACTTGTAGAAGCGAGTTTGGACTAATGGTCTTCAAGATACGGCCATGTATCGCTTTCACTCTTGAAAAAAGAGCGAAATGCGATCCATGGACGCGTATATCTAACGGTGGGTGAGAACTCCCAACCACAAGTTGCTTTGGCTTGTGAGTGGCGAAAACGGCGTACTCGCAAAATTTCATAATTTTTTAAACCATTTCTCTATTGTAAACTCGTTAAATACATAACAAAATTCATGACAAAACCACAAAAATGAAGGTAAAAAAAATTAAAATTTACGATTGGGTCGGGCTCCCCGCATACAAGGCAACTCAACTTGTACAAGCGAGTTCCGACCTATGGTTTGAAAGATACGGCCGTGTATCGCTTTCACTCTTGAAAAGAGCGGAAAGTGATACATTGGCGTATCTCGCAAACTGTGGGTCGAAACTCGCAACTAAAAGTTGCATTGGGTTGTGAATGGCTAGCCTGACCTACTCCCACTATTTAGTATTTTTTTGATTTCGTTTGAGCAGTTTTCTAGTGAGCTTGTACTAAAAAGTTCCAAGATATATAGAAGTTCTTTCATATACGCGACAATACAACACAAAAGAGATGCAAAAATTCCAAAATTTGGCTGTTACGTCTGGCACACCAAACACAAGCCAACACAACTTGCAGAGGTGAGTTCCGACTCTCAGTTTGTAATATACGACTGTATATCGCTTTATATCCATTTTATTGAATAAAAGTGATAAACGGACGTATCTTGCAAACCATAAGACGGAAATCGCCTCTACAAATTGCGTTGCCTTCTGCGTGGTGAGCCCGACCAAGTCGTCAAATTTTGAAATTTTTAGATCTCGATTGTTTGCTTTTCATATATTCTACAACTACAACAACACTACATCTACAAAAATGTCCACAAAATATATACAATACACATGATACAAAAATTGCACACTCTCTAAATTGAAGACTACTACGCATAGTACAAAAAATCAAACTCAAAAACTGAAAAAATATTTAACAAATTAACATAGTTCATTATACTAAATTATGAAAAAGTGACTACCTAGTCCAAAGAGAGAGAGAGAGTTTTCGAAGATGTGAGGAGCCGCTGTTGTAGATGAACAAGTTGTAGAGTCTACGGTATCGTAGAATTTGTGCTAGGGTTCGGTGAGTTGGAGAGATTTCGGATTGGATTAGGGTTTGGGGTATTCGGGAGAGAGAGAGAGATAAATAGAGATAGATCGAGAAGAGGGGGAGATCGAGAAGTGTTTCTGATCGAGAGAGAGGATGTTAGAGTAGAGCTAGGGTTTGGGGATTGGGTTTCAGGAGCTCCAGATAGAGAGAAAGAGAGTAGTCGAAGAATTGTGAGGGAGATGGCTCAGAACCGAGTATGTACAAATCTGAGGCCGTTGTTGGGAACAACGACCTTGGTTGAAATTTTTTTTTAAAAAAACAACCTAGGCCGTTGTTGGGAACAACGGCCTAAGTATAATTTTCTTGAAAAAAAAAACTTTAAACAACCTAGGCCGGTGTTCAACAACGGTCTAAGTATACATTTCTGCATAAAAAAAAACTTCACGCCAAAAAAAGCTAAGTCTGAAGCGTTTTTTGGCGTGAAGTTACAAAATTACCACTCTGCTTTTAGAGCCTTTAGTGGGAGCGCCTATTGGGTTTCGATCTGAGCCGTTGATCAAGATCTTGAGTGATCCAATGGCTCAGATCTGAGTTTTCCAACTCGTTGAAAACACACCCGTTTTTAATGGAGCATTTGCCATATATATATATATATATATAATATTATGTTTAGAAATTACGGGTGTTACATGTCTAATATATTAGTCAAACTAATACATTAGCCAAACCTGGGCTCTAATACCACTAAAAACCTTGTCACGCCTCGCTTCCCAAAAGAAATACGGAATACGGATACGTGACTAAGTCCAGCGAATGATTTTCATCGTCCATAAGCTGTCAGGATCTTTACAACATTTCACAGGAATAACAGAGTAATAAACAAAGGGAAGTCAACCACGCATGCATGAATCAATTAATATACCAACAGAATTTACTTGAAACAAAATTTAATAATCTCAAATAAATCAGATCTGGAACAAGTCATAAATTCTGGGTCATACTGCCCAATACAAAAACAATCCAAGTAGCAGATACATTGATTCAAAATAAGCAACAGGAAATAATAAATATAGCAAGAACTCCAGCAACTAAAATCTTTGATCACCTACTCCATCGGCAGCTGATCACCATAATCTACAATTTAATAAATTGCAGGAAGAGAAAAAATGATACAAAACGCCCGTCAATGCAAGTTACGGGCTGCTTGTTGTGCAGGCACAAGTACAGAAAAAATAAACAAATATAAAGTAACAGTGGAAACAAACACAGCATGGACTAGATAACAAAGCAAAACAGAGTGTCTAACACGGATCAGAAAACAAAATCAAGTAACATGGTGTGCTAATAGGTATAGGTAATATGTAACAGATGTCAAGTATCATGCAAACAGGTAAACAGATAATGGATGTCAGTTGTCATGCCAACCGATAACAGATGTCAGGTGTCATGCAAACAGATAAACAGATAACAGATATCAGGTAGCATGTAACAGGTGTCATATTATGTCAAATCTTGTATTTATTTCTATCTAGGTAGCACTTCATGCATCCCATCCATTTACCACGTGGTTTCTACATTCAAACAAGTTTTCATTTATATTTCTTAGTGGACTGTATAGGGCATGTGCTCAGGTATCGGATAAACAAGTAACAGATAACAGATACAGATATATAGAACCTACGGGTTCTCTTCAGAGTACACCTTCCTATAGGGAAGTGTGCAGTCAGGTAATTAGATAACAGAATCATGTATCATGTAGTCATGAAACACGTAACAGATAACAGATAATCAAGGTGGTAAACACAGGCCCTCTTCCAAGTACACAATTCTATATTTTTCACTACTAGAGCTTTCCCTTAACCCCGGCTTGCAAACAGGCATGTATGTGTCACAAAATTGGACAAGAATAACATGGCATAACCAAGTAACAGGTTCAGGTTGGAAGATAAATGTGTACAGGCGACAGACAACTCGTAAAAGGTAGGACAACGAAAATTCTTGTTCATGACAGCAGAACAGTACTGCACCAAATCTGAGAATCCCGTTGCCACAAATATGCAAATCTGGATCTGTCTGAAAATTTGGAAAAGAGAATCTCTGACGAATCTAGCAAATATATATAAGGCATATGGTATTTCACAAAAATAGGACTCAAAATAGAATTGTATCCAGAAAACATGTTCAGCCAGAAATCAGAAGTTTGTATTCATAAACAGGAAAACGGTATAAAAACTTACTGATTAAATCCAAGAAAAATTTTGGGTATTCCCTAGTATGTTTAGTAACAGCAAATATAACTTCATAATTTTTCAACACAGATAGTATAGTCAAATAAAATCAGAAAATAATAAGATATAGCAAATTTGTAAATTTGAAACTCTTGACACAGCAGTACTAAAACATCAATAGATTACAAAATATTAATCAAAATCTAGATCCATCAAAAGGGTGATAAAATAGATACAGTAGGCTACAATTCATATTCACAAAGTTTTTATAAAAAGCAAATAGAATCAGGTCGAAATTATGTTTCTTTACATAACAGTATGAAAATTCTGCAAGTATAGTGGTTGTTTGCAAGTATACAATAGTTTATAAAAGTCATTAAATAATTCTACAAAAATTTGGGGGTTAATTCCAATCAAGTCTAGTTATACTCAGCAAAATATTGGATCAAAATATTATCTTTAGCATTAGCATAAAAATAAATAACCATACAGAATTCATGTAAAATAGAATCTAGAATTTCCTACACATCTGTAGTAAAACAACAATAACTTGCAACTCACAAATCGAAACTGAGATGTGTCAGAAATTCTAGAAAGTAGACATAATTCTCTATAATTCATATTCACAAATAATTTTCATATAACGGAATAACAATAAGGACAGAATTATTCTGCATGCATAAAATCAAATAGATCATATGAAACACATCCAAATCATAACAAACACGAAATAGGGTATACTAGATGTCCAAGCAACATGGTATAGGTTATTTAACAGATCTACAACAGGATATACTACCAGTACACGTCAAGCATGCAAGATTCGCACATCATATTATGGTTTACAACCAACATACATATATGCTACAGGATTAATTAGATCTAAGTCTAAATTCATGCCGTGTGTGTAATGAGATAACTACGGGCAAATCAACACATATGGACAAGATCTAACAGGGTTTTCATGAGAATATATCTTGAAGTAACTATACTACATGCGGTATTTAGTACTTGTATATGCAACAAAAAAGTATACAAGTTACTTGCCTTAGAGTCGACGGCAGAAACGAAGCAAAGAGAGAGAATAACGAGAATGAATTTCCGAGCACGAACTCAATGAAGAAGCAAAAAAGCAATATCAAACACACGTACACAAGATCCAAGAACGGCAATGGTGTACTGCGTCGAGAGGGACGGCGGACAGCGGGCACGGTGGCGGCAGTGTTTACTGCCGAAGCTGTTGTTGCTGTCTGCCGCTGCGGATGGCATCGCAACAAAGAGGCGGGACGGCACTAAGGTGTTGTCACTGCCAAGGAGGGGAAACAGCACACAGGGATGTCGGGGAGGTGCACCGGTGGTCCGGCGCCCGGTTGCGGTCTGGCGAAGAGACAGGGAAGCACAGGGGGGTCGGTCGGGGGTCTGGCTGCATCGTTGAGAGGAGCACTGGGCGCACAGGGGGGTCGGTAGGTGTGAGGGTTAGAAGGTTGGGGGGGGGGGGGCGGGCGGGGTGGAGAACAGAGGTAGGGGATGAGTTAAAGAGGTCGGCTAGGGTTTTGATAATAATAGGCTGCTAGGGGATGAACATGGTAATGCAACAGTAGTGGGTATATATATATATGCAGGATAACATATTAGGGTTTTAGGAGGGGGGGTCAGGGGTAACAGGGTGCAAGTGGTGAACGGGTAGGGTATATAGGAGTAGGGTATTAAGATCCATTAAGAAATAGAGTAGGATTTAATTGGGTTTATAAAATATCTAAGAGAATAATAGAATGATCCAATAAATGAGATAGTAACGAAATGAATAAATAAAATGGTGCATGAACAATTTAATAATGAGGATCAAAAATAATAACTCGATCAACCAAGAATGGAGTAATAGGCAGACGAATTGAATCAAGAAGATAAATTAACAATAAGACAATTCAAATAGATGAGTATACTGATGATGAAGATCAATTGCATGGTTCAAAAAGGGATGGAGAATACAATATGAATAAATACTCAAAAAGAAGAAAAAAAATACATCCAAAAATACAGAAAATGGAAAACAGGGGTTACAGTGAGTAACACTGAATTCTCCCGCCATGCCACTGAGGTTAAGAGGGATAGCAGCGGCCTCAAGCCGCTAGGCCAACCATCCTCATTAACAAGCTCCTCCCGTGGAGGACCTTATTCCTCCTCATCAGCCGAATCAGCCCCAACAAGCTAATCAAGCTTATTTCAATGGAGATGCACTGAGCGGCTCCTGACAAAGCCTTCATGAACCACACCATGAACAACATCCTATATAAAACCATGTCCTTTTCCATGTTAGGTTTTGATGGTAGTCTCAGATCAAATACCAGCAGAAAAATTACAAAGAAATATTGAAACCTAGTCATAGATCCATGCGAAAACCATAAATCTTGTTTAGGAGTTATACCTTGAACATGGATATGTTGTCTCCAACGAATTTCAATCACAACACTATAATATTGTTGTGCCTCTATGGTATCTACACGAATAGATCAAATCAAGCTTTCTCTCACGCCGCAGTGCTAGCTACGGGAAGGGGTGTTCCTCACGATCTCTCTCTCTCTCACAATTTTTGTGACGGCTATGGTTTTCTCATATAACACTTTTCTACAGATACGTATCATATATATAGCTGCAGAAAATCAACCTAAGATAGTAATGAGGTTGTTGGACTCACAGTCTGACCTGATTCAGATTCGTATGTGGGCCTTTGAACTTTAGTCAGCCCATTTGATCTAATTAAATGTCCAACCAAAGTCAGGAGTCCAAGTTTTACTTGGATCTCCAATTAAATTCATCTTATGAATTTAAATCTCAATTTCGATCCATTCTAAGAGTGTGACCATGTAGGTTCTTGTTACATTGATAGTAATACCAAAATCATATTCTAGTATTACAAACAGTGAGCGGTATCTAGCAATACATCACTGCTATTCAAGTAACGGGAATGTCAGTGATTAGACATAACCTATCCGTGACCAATATTACCATGTAGTATAGTCTTTTTTTCTAGATATCTTAATCGACAACAAGGCATAGAGCGTGTCACCCTTGTATAGTTCAATCTTTGGTTTCTTGATGTCCGAGTAGACTTACTAAAACAAATGAGCTTAATATCTCTTATTGACTCATTTGAACATGGCCATGAATTTCGTAGTCTCACTCAATCAAGGGGCCCATAGGTATCGCTCCTGTTATGTAAAAGGGACAATCCTATCTAAGTCACTCACATCCCTCTGGATGATTTGTAGTATATCCAATAGTCGACTTTATAATCACCTTATTACAGGAAATGTTTGACGACATTAAAACATATAAATTCTCATGTAGGTAACCGTAGTGACTTCAAATCAAAGAACTACATACACCATGGTCACTGTGAGAACTGCTTATGACACTCACGTAACGATCCATGCAGCGTTCTCATGGTGGGTTAGTCCAGTACATTATTACTCTAATATGTACCTATGTGAAGACTTGATATCTTATATCCATGACTCATGAGATATGGACATCAGTCTACGCACATACTAGTCTTTATGTATTATCGTTGTCCTAATTCACAATAATACTTGATGTTGCAGCTAAATTTGGTGTGGGGGCAAACAGATAGTATTTGTGGGTTCTTAGGAAAACTGAATAGCAAACCTGTGTACCCGTTACGTCGGAGTTTGACACTGACTCCCGCCGTATACCTGCAAAAGTGCGAGACACCGGGGTTGTTCTCGGCGATGCACCCTCCGACGCTCAAGTCAGTAATCAGGGATGATTATGAAAGAGCGCAAAAACTGGCAAAAGATTGATTACCTCTTAATGGAGATGGATGGGGGGTATTTATAGGCGCCGCTGGGATTAGATTAGGAATTTAATCCCCCTGTGGTTAGATAAGGAATGTAATCCCTAATCCCCAGTGAAGGGATAACTATGAATCAGGGCTGTTGATTAAGATTGAATCAGAAACCCTAATTCTATCCCTTCTGGACTGGGTTTGCTGCGGGTTGAAACCCGTACCCAGTTGAGGTGGATCCATTTGCGGGTAAGTGGATCTTTGGGGAAGATAACCAGTACCAGCTTCAGACCCGTCGGTGGGTGAAATTACCGTTTTACCCCTGAGCTTCAAGATTCGTGCCTCATCTGGACAGTTCCGATTTAACCCCATTTTTAGCCATATCACGAGCCCCCCACTCCTAAAGACTGGGTTTGATCAGCCTTTGAGGAGTAGTTTAACTGTTTTAGTGGCTAGTGGAGTTGTATCGGAGTCCGAATGGAGGGTTTGAATCTCGAAGGGGGCAGTGAGGTGATTTTTGAAGCTGTAAGCTGTTCTTAAGCTTCTCTGAATATCTGATGGTCTTTATCTATTTTTTCAGATTATTTATTTAATTTTACGATGTGTTAACCAGTCGTTCGAGGGCCTTCACAATACATTCTAGGCAATAATTATTTGTTCAGGGGTTCAAAAATATTCTTCCGAATTTATAATTATTTTCTAGAATTTCTAGTGAATTTTCCCGAATTTTTAGTAATTTTTTCGCAGTTTTTAAATAAATAAAACGATTAAAATAAATAAAAACTGATTTTTAATACATATTTATGGCGTGGCTTGATCTGGGCCTTTTATCTGTGTTGAACGCGATTTTCTGGGCGATCGGACGGTCGTAGTCGCTCGGCGGCTTTTTTCTCCGTTTTGGAGCTCGGATGGACACTTGCTCGGCAGCCGACCAGAGGTCTAGGGGCTCGGCAGTCCGAGCGATGTGGCACGATCTGTGCTGTAGGATCCTGGCACGAATCTCGAGGAGGCGCTTTTCCCAAAATAATGTTATCTTGTCGTTTAGCGCACGTGGCACGATCTGGACCGTCCATCACCAGAAGCGTGAATTTCTGGAAGATCCAACGGTCGTTGTCGCTCGGCAGCTTTTTTCTCCATTTTGGGGCTCGGATGGGCGCTTGCTCAGGCAACCGACCGGAGGTCTAGGGGCTCGGCTGTCCGAGCGACGTGGCGCGATCTGAGCCGTTGGATGGCAGCACGAATCTCGAGACGGGCCCTAGTTCCCAAGAAAACACTATCTTGTCGTTTAGCGACGCTGGCAAGATCTGGGCCGTCTGATCGAGATCTTATACGAATGTTGAGGGAAAAGTGAATTTTCTCCGTTTTGGGGCTCGGATGGGCACTTGCTCGGCAGCCGACCGGGGGGTCTGAGAGTCCGGCTGTCCGAGCGGCGTGGCGCGATCTGAGCTGTTGGATGGTGGCACGAATCTCGAGACGGGTCCCAGTTCTCAAGAAAACACTATCTTGTCGTTTAGCGATGCTGGCAAGATCTGGGCCGTTGGATGCTAGCACGAATCTCGAGACAGGCTCAGTTCCCAAGAAAACACTATCTTGTCGTTTAGCGATGCTGGCAAGATCTGGGCCGTCTGATCGAGATCTTACACGAATATTGAGGGAAAAGTGAATTTTCTCCGTTTTGGGGCTCAGATGGGCACTTGCTCGGCAGCCGACCGGAGGGTCTGAGAGTTCGGTTGTCCGAGCGGCGTGGCACGATCTGAGCCGTTGGATGGTGGCACGAATCTCGAGACTGACCCTTTGATGTTGGGGTCAGATCGCACGTCGCTCGGATTTTGATCCCGTGTGTGCCGAGCTATTCGACTTGTATCGAAACGTTTTGCCTTTTCGCCAACCGTTGCTGCTCGGTTACAAAGTCGTTTGGGCTTTCGTAACGCTTCAAGAGCCGATCGAGAGTCGCGCCCTTTCGTTATGAAGTCCAAGAGACTTTTTCTTTTACTATAAATCTTCACTTCCCCACCCCCAATCTCATTATTCACTTTTACTTTCTTACTCAAGTTTTTACTCTTCACCATCGAAGTTTTTAGCTCCCGGGTGGCGCTGCTAGCTGTCGCGGCAAGGCATTTCTTTGCTCCGACGAACTTTTTCGACCGTAACAGTCACTTCAAGGTCAGTCTCTCTCCTTTCTCTTTAGAAAAAATGGTTAAGATTACTTCTTCGGATGAGACCCCCGCCTTGGACCGAGTCGTTAGCCGAGAGGGTAAAGAGAAGGAGGTGGGAGAGCCGACCGAGCAGACCGTGGTCCGGCCGAGCAAGAGTGGGGAGGTCGCCGAGCCACTCCAGGAGGTTTCACCGAGGTCCCGGAAGGGTAAGGGAGTGGTTACGGTCATAGAGCAGTCGAAGACGGTAGGGGAGTTCGGTCGGCAGCCAATCACTCTGTCGAGCATGGGAGGAGTACGGAGCTACTCCGAAGAAATGCTAGAGAAGGTGACCCAGGGCATCGCCAAGTCGGTAGAGGAGAACAAGCCGAGAGAGATGTCCGAGGTAGACCAAATCTCTTCGATCCTTACCGAGGCTGATCTGCATCGGATCCGGACTGGATTCCAGATCCCTGCCGAGTACGGGCTACTTCTCCCCGGACCCAGTTTCCGAGCCTGCACGTCGTCTTCGGCCGACACGTGCATTTTTCCGGTCGACTCCTTGGCCGCCGGGCTTCATTTGCCGCTGCACCCGTTCATTATCGAGGTCCTCAATTGGTACGGCCTGAGTCCTGCCCAGCTGATGCCGAACACTTGGAGGCATGTCTTGGCATTTGTTCTTTGGTGTCAAGAGATCGGCGCCGAGCCAAGTCTGTTCCTTCTTCGGAGCCTCTACCGTCCTTGCCAGCCGAACAAGAACGAGCAGAGGTTCTACCTTTCGCCGCGGACAGGCGTGAAGTTGATCGAGAACCCGGACTCGATCAAGCATTGGAAGGAGAAGTACTTTATTGTCCGAGCTCCCGAACCCTGGGCAATTCCGATAGCTTGGTCGAGGGAGGGCCTGCCTAAGCGAGCGAAAAAAGAGCCAGTGCTTAGCGACGAGGAGGCCGAAGTCCTCAAGAAGCTCATCGGCCTGCCGACGCTTAGTTGGAAGGACATCACCGAGGAGGTCTTGTTCCGAAGGGGTCTCAGTCCGATCAATCCTAGTATGCCTCTAGTATTTTTACTTTTTTCATGAAGTTCTTGAAAATTTTTCTAAGTTTTTTTATTCGGTTTGTGTAGAGTCTTCCGGCATGGACTATAGGGCGTTGATGGCGAAGGCCAAGGCAGCTAGGGAGCAGGAGGCGAAGAAGAAGAAGAGACCCTCGACAGGGCCTCAGGGCGGCCGAGCGTCGAAGATACCTTCGGTCCCAAAGACCGCCGACCTGCAGGTGGTCGTGCTCCCGGATGCCGATCCCGAGCAAGACCAGGTCGTGGCCTCCGATCTTCCTTTCTCGGATGCGCCGACTCCAATGGTGAAGATAGATGCTCCCGGCTCGTCGAGCGGCGCGTTCAACGTGAGCGCGGCGTTAGCCCTTCAAGTTTCGCCTCTCACCGTCGAAGCGGAGAAGATTCTGACCGAGGAGCATAAGTGGATCTTCGTCCCCGACTGGCAAGTAATGAAGGTCGACGGCTTCTTGGGGGACGGCAACATTTGTATGCAGACGGTGAAGCACCTGGCGACCCCGAAGGACCGAGCAGCGCTAAGGTCCAGGGAGGTCAGGGACGCTACAATGCAGATTGCTCGGAATACGATGTCGGTATGTAGACCGAACACTTTCTTCGTGAAGCATTTTTTTTTTTGAAATTTTCTAAGTTTTTAGGTCCGGATTCTAACTGTTCGTTCTCTTTTCAGACCCTTTGCCACTTCAACTTTTTGCTCGAAGAGTTCGCGAGCAAAGAACAGGAGCTGACGGCGTTGTGCGACCGGGAGAGGTCGGAGCGTGCGAAAGCTGTGAAGCTGTTCGAAGCCGAGCAACTCTACTCGGCAAAGCACGGAGCCGAAGTGGCGGGGTTGGAGGCGAAGCTAGCCGAAGCCATGCAGCGGTCAGTGGACGAGGCAGCCAAGCTCGAGGCCTCGGAGAAGGAGAATGCCGCGCTTAAGGAGGAGCTGGCCAAAACACGGTCGGAGGCGGAGAAAGCTCGGAAGGAGACCAAAAGGGTCATGGCCAAGCACCAATCGAAGGTGGCAAGGGCGAAGAGGGCTGTCCAGAAAGAGGCCGAGGAGAACATGTTTAAGAACATGGAGGATGTGTACGGCCGAGCCCTACTTCATATCGCAGCTCGGAACCCGGGGTTCGACACCTCCTCCTACCACTTTTACGACCCTGTGGAGGGGGAGGAGGAGCGTCCTTCGACAATGCTCGGCCCCGAGGGACAGGCCGACAGTGTCGAAGGCACAGTCGAGACTGAGGCCGAAGGTGAGGAGGAGGACGGCTCCGAGGACGACGACGGGGACGAGGACATAGGAATCGTCGAGGGGTCGGCAGACCCGAGCGACAAAAAGGTCGACCCTTGACTTGGTTGCATCTTTGGTCTTCTTTTTGCTTCTCCTTTTTTTTTGTAAAGCCTGACTGCGGACTGGCCACCGCTCTTGTAATGCTTTTTGAGTTTTGAATGAAAACACTTTTTGCTTGGCCAAAAATTCTCCAAGTGTTAGACCTTGGATTTTGTGTTTGACTAGCCGCAAAATTTCTCCAAGTGTTGGGCATCGGATTTATCTTTGCTTTTCAGGTGAAGTTTGGTCCGATCATGGAGGTTTCGTATCTTCATAAGGAGCTGAAGGAAACGAAGCGAGAGCTTTCCCATAGCCGAGAGAGGCGATTTTATATGCTCTTGAAGTTGGAGGAGATAAAAGCAGCTGCGAGGGGGTATTGTCGTGAGTTGAAGCAACTACAGAAGCAAGCCCAAGCTTCTCGTCTCGAAGGTGAGATAGAGCGGCTTCGTAGGGAGCTTTTCGCTGTCGAGCAAAAGAATAACGAGCTCTTGGCCGAGATCCGTCACTTGGAGGTAACGAAGAAAGAACATTCGGCGGAAGAAGAGAAGTTAGCTTCTGAGTTGAAGAAGTTGTCATCCGAGCGCCAAAAGTTGTTGGCCAAGGTCAACAAGCTTAGGAGGATTACGATAGACAGGGGGATCGAGGTCACCCATTATCAACGTCTTGCGACCAATAGTGCCAATGTTGCGGGCTCGTCAAGACCTCCTCGTCTGAAGATGTCGACAGAGGGTGATGTTCTGAGAGATAGGATTATCGAGCTAGAGGAAGAGATCGCGTCGCTCAAGCCTCTGCCTGAGAGGGCCAACGTTCGCAGTACGTCATGTACTCGCGAAGAGAGCGAGAGAGGGATCACTTTCTACGAACTTACGACTCGTTTGCCTGCGGCGAGGCGGAGTCCTGCTGACGCTCAGAGTGGTGTAGCCGTCTCGTCTAGCGGCGGTTCAGTTGGTGCCACAGTTAGAGTTAGCGGCGGAGGGGGATCTCGCTTCGCTGGTTTGGAATCGAGCTCGGAGGTTAGGCGTCGCCACCCCTGCCTTTCCTTGAACCAGAGCGCTCCCCTTCCGAAGAGGCACTAAACAAGTTGTATTATGTTCCTTTAAGTTATTGTAAAACTCTGCTCTAGCATCGGTCTAGTTGTATGTAGAGCTACTTTATTTAAATAAAAACCTTTGCTTTGCTTCTGATGCTGTGTTGGACTTCGGCAATATTTGAAATTTTGTTGTTTGTCTCTTCTTCTTTTCAGCTCGTGGTGGTAGCTCAAGACGTCGAGCCCACTCGCTCGGATGACCATGCTCGAGCCGAGGCTGGCTCGGGGGTGACGAGGCTGTGCTTGGCGAGGTGCCGAGAGCGGCTCTATGAAGTCGAGCTGGGGTTGCACCGAGCCGAAAGCGAGCGGAACCATCTTCAGCTCATCCTAGGTCGGCGAGACATCGAGATCCGGCATCTGGAGAGCAGGATCGCCGAGATGACCCTCATAGGAGAGGACGAAGGTTCGTCGACCGCCTTTAGCAATGCCCTTCGGATCCAGTGCGTTCGGCACAATTTGTCGAAAATAGCAGCGGAGACGGACGATCTACTTTCTGAGATCCGTCACTTGCAGACTGTAGAGGCGGAGCTTCGGGCGGAGGGAGAGGGACTGACGGCTGAGGTTGCCAAACTGACGACCGAACGGGACATTGATGATCGTTTTCAAAGCCAAGTGTAGTGGGTCGGCCTTGTAATTTTTGTACTTTAAGGCCTTGTAACCTTGTTGTATGGAAGAGTCGCTTTGCACTGTATCCTAATTATTAATAACATTTCTTTCTCGAACTTGCATGTCCTTTGTAGCTTTGTGTAGTCGTTTTGTTTGTGACTGTGTTCACCGCATCGAGGTCCCTGAGCCGGCCTCTTGCTCGTTCGCGGTTCGGCGACATAAGCGTTCGGCCAGTGGTGCCGAGCAGCGCTTCGATCTCCTAATCTTGCGAACTTGGGAGATGAGTCGAGCCTTACCTAACAGTGGGCTTGCTGACCATCGTAAGAGTAGTTCGACGGTTGTGGGAGCAACTCCGACTTGCGAACTACTTCTAGCTTGCTTAGGAGTGAACTTGCGAGGTAGATTTGAGCCAAGTGTTGGACCCCGGAACCATCGTTAGAGTTCAACGGTCATGGGAGCAATTTCGAATGGCGACCCACTCCTAGCCCGCTTAGAAACGAGCTTGTGGAGTAGGATCGAGCCAAGTGTTGGACACCTGGAACCATTGTTAGAGTTCAACGGTCGTGGGAGCAATTCCGAATGGCGACCCACTCCTAACCCGCTTAGAGGCGAGCTTGCGGAGTAGAATCGAGCCAAGTGTTGGACTCCGGAACCATCGTTAGAGTTCAACGGTCGTGGGAGCAATTCTGAATGGCGACCCACTCCTAGCCCGCTTAGAGGAGAGCTTGCGGAGTAGAATCGAGCCAAGTGTTGGACTCCGGAACCATCGTTAGAGTTCAACGGTCGTGGGAGCAATTCCGAATGGCAACCCACTCCTAGCCCGCTTAGAAGTGAGCTTGCGGAGTAGAATCGAGCCAAGTGTTGGACTCCGGAACTATCGTTAGAGTTCAACGGTCGTGGGAACAATTCCGAATGGCGACCCACTCCTAGCCTGCTTAGAAGCGAGCTTGCGGAGTAGAATCGAGCCAAGTGTTGGACTCCGGAACCATCGTTAGAGTTCAACGGTCGTGGGAGCAATTCCGAATGGCAACCCACTCCTAGCCCGCTTAGAAGCGAGCTTGCGGAGTAGAATCGAGCCAAGTGTTGGACTCCGGAACCATCGCTAGAGTGAAGAGTAAAGGCAGAGAGATGTAAGCAATTTTTACAAGTAAAATACAGAAGAACTCTTTATTGATAACTAATGGCCGGCTGCTTCTAAAGTTGTGAGCCGTTATTACAAGAGTGAAATAAAAGAAAAAACATTACAAGTAATAGGAGAGGAACGGTTCGACATCTCGAAATACTTAGAGAGGCGTTGGTGCTCTCTCTTGGTATTTTAAGAGATGGTCGGCATTCCAAGTCTTGGGGATCTCCCTGCCTTCAAGATCTTCTAGTCTGTATGTGCCGGGACGGACCACTTTGGCGATCCTGTTAGGTCCCTCCCAATTTGGGGCCAATTTGCTCTTCTGACCTGGGAATGAGATGGCCAACTTTCGAGGGACCAGGTCCCCTTCTTTGAGATCCGTGGGGCAGACTTTCTTGTTGTATGCCAACTCGATCCTTCTTCGGTAGCTTTGTTGACGAATGGCAGCTCTTTCTCGGATTTCGTCTATCAGGTCAAGGCTGGCTCGGAGGTCTCTGGCGTTTTGCTCTTCTTCATAAGCTAATAGACGAGGAGAGGGTATTCCGACTTCTAGGGGGATGATGGCCTCGGACCCATAGGTGAGATTAAATGGGCTCTCTCCTGTGGGGGTCCGTTTTGTGGTGCGGTAGTTCCACAGTACGCTGGGAAGCTGATCGACCCATAATCCTTTAGAACACTTATCTAACCTCTTCTTAATGCCGGAGAGGATCTGTCGGTTAGCATTTTCGGCTTGGCCATTTGACTGGGGATGAGAAACGGAGGAGAACCGGTGCTGGATGGCAAGGTCCTCACATAGAGCTCGGAAGGCAGGCCCGGTGAACTGTGTTCCGTTGTCTGTTATCAGGACCCTAGGGACGCCGAATCGGCAGATCACGCTCTTCCAGAAGAACTGAACAACCTTGTTTTCGGTGATCGTGGCCAAGGGCTTGGCCTCTATCCATTTCGAGAAGTAGTCGATCGCCACGACTAAGAATGTGAACTGTCCGGGAGCTGGTGGGAATGGCCCTAGTAAATCCATCCCCCACATTGCAAAGGGGATCAGACTTGATAGGGAAGTGAGTGGAGCTTGTGGTAGGCATCGGATGTCGGCGTACTTCTGACAGGAGCTGCATTGCCGAACGTGTCGTTCGGCGTCTCGTAAGAGAGTGGGCCAGAAATATCAGTAATTCAACACTTTGTGGGCAAGAGCTCTGGACCCCGAGTGTGCCCCGCCGATGCCCTCATGAAGTTCTTGCAGGGCATAGTTGGCTTGCCCGGGGGAGAGGCATCTCAGGTAAGGCCGGCCGTCTACCTGTGTGAAGGAGCGTTTATATAGGATACCTCCGATTAGTGTGTAACGCTCGGCTTGGGTTCTAACTTTTCGTGCTTCCTTAGGATCTTCGGGGAGGAGCCCGTCCCTCAAGAATTCGACGAGGGGTTTCATCCAATTGTCTTCGAGCAGGACAGGCAGTGACTCCATAGAGTCGGGGGTTTCGTCCTCTATACTTGGCTTCAGAAGGACTTCTATCAAGACGGTCTGCTCGAGACCTTGAAGGGAGGAAGAGGCTAGTTTGGAGAGGGCGTCGGCTTGAGCATTTTCTTCCCGGGGTATGCGTTGGATGAAGGCTTCTTCAAACAGTACCATGAGGCTCCTGACCTTGGTTAAGTATTTAACCATCCTGTCATCGCGTGCTTCATACTCGCCGAGGACCTGATTGACGACTAGCTGAGAGTCGCTGAAGATCCGGAGGCATTGGGCCCCCGCATTTCGAGCCATTCCAAGGCCGGCTATGAGCACCTCGTATTCTGCCTCGTTTTTCGAGGCCTTGAAGTTGATACGGAGGGAGTATTGGAGGATGTAGTCATCTGGGCCCGCCAGAATGACCCGTGCCCCGCTTCCTTCATTGCAGGAGGATCCGTCCACATAAACCAACCAGACGGGTGGTCCCTTCATTGTTTGGCTGGACTCGGGGATGGTACTCTCAACTATGAATTCTGCTAAGGTCTGAGCCTTGATCGCGGTGCGAGGCTGATAAGTTATATCGCGGTGCGAGGCTGATAAGTTATATCGTGCTGGCTCAGCTCGATAGACCACTTCATAAGGCGGCCCGAGGTCTCGGGCTTGTGGAGGACCTGCTTCAGCGGTTGGTCGGTAAGGACGACCACCGAATGGGACTGAAAGTACAGGCGAAGCTTTCTCGCGGCCATCACCAGGGCATAAGCCATCTTTTCTATCTTCGGGTAGCGGAGCTCGGCATCCCGAAGTACTTTGCTCACATAGTAGATGGGCTTTTGAGCCCGGTCTTCTTCCCTTACTAAAACGGCACTAAGAGTCTGCTCGGAGGCTGTCAGGTAGAGGTAAAAGGGTTCTCCAGGAATTGGTTTGCTGAGGAGAGGGGGATTGACGAGGTAGGCCTTGAGCTGGTCGAAGGACTCCTATTGCTGTTGGCCCCATTCAAAACCTTTAGCCCTCCTGAGGGCCTTGAAGAAGGGGAGGCATTTTCCCCCAGACTTTGAGAGAAAGCGCCCTATGACGGCTAGGCGGCCTGTTAAGCTCTGGACTTCTTTAATATTTTTGGGAGGGGCCATGTCTAATATGGCCTTGATTTTCTCAGGGTTTGCTTCAATTCCTCGTTGGCTAACCATGAAGCCGAGGAAATTCCTTGACGAGACACCAAACGCACACTTGTTCAGATTGAGTCTCATGCTGTGCTTTCTCAGAACGTCAAACGGTTCTTGGAGGTCGGTCACATGATCGGCACCTCGGATGCTTTTTACAAGCATGTCGTCAACATACACCTCCATGTTTCAGCCGATTTGAGCTTGGAAAACCTTGTTGACGAGGCGTTGGTATGTTGCTCCTGCGTTCTTCAGACCGAATGGCATAACCCTATAGCAATAGAGGCCCTGATCGGTCACGAATGATGTCTTTGGGATATTCGGGGGGAACATCCGGATCTGGTTGTAGCCTGAGAAGGCGTCCATGAAGCTAAGGAGTTCATGTCCCGAGGTGGCATCAATCAAAGTGTCAATACTCGGAAGAGGGAAGGGATCCTTGGGGAAGGCCTTGTTGAGATCAGTAAAATCAATACAAATCCTCCAATTCCCGTTGGACTTCTTCACCGTTACCACATTCGACAACCACTCGGGGTAGTTCACCTCTTGTATGAACCGGGCCTTCAAGAGCTTGTCCACCTCCTCTTTTATAGCTAGCTGACGCTCAGGGCCGAACTTGCGCCTTTTCTGCTGAACCGGTTTGGACCCCGGAACAACGCTGAGGTGGTGGACTAAGAGCTCTTCAGAGATTCCGGGGATATCTGCAGCTGACCAAGCAAAGAGGTCTCAGTTCCTTCGGATGCACTGTACAATGTCTGAGCATAGGGCGGACGGAAGGGTCTTGCTAACAAAGAACTTGCGAGTTGGGTCCTGCTCAGAGAAGAGCACTTCCTCCAATTCATCCACCGGCTCGGATGTCGGCCGGGCAGCATCCTGGGGGATTTCTAAAGTTTCTAAGGAGAGGACGGGTCCGAGGGTAGAGGTCATGTAGCACTTACGGGCTGTTTCCTGATTGCCCCTTACTTCCCCTACTCCGGCCCGAGTGGGAAACTTCATTTTGAGGTGGTAAGCAGAAGGGACGGCTTCAAGGGCGGCTAGGCCTAGCCGACCTAGAATGACATTATAGGCTGCGGGGACATCTACGACCATGAAGTCCATCGACTCCGTTCGGGTGGTAGGAGTTTTGCCAGCGGTTACGTCGAGGGTAATTACCCCTTCAATAGTCACTGGCACTCCCGTGAACCCATGGAGCGTGTAGCCGGCGGGCTTGAGTCTGTCTCGGGAGAGCTTTAGGCCTTTGAAAGCGGCGAGGAAGAGGATGTTAACGGAGCTGCCGTTGTCCACTAGGATCCTCTCCACTTTGAAGTTCGCCATGTGGAGGCTGATGACTAGTGCATCACAATGAGGGGTGCGGACACCTTCAAGATCTTCGTCTGAGAATGTAACGGGCACTCCGAGGACTTTGGGAGGAGGGGTGGCGCGAACCGAATTGACTTCTCTTATAAATGCCTTTCGAGAGGAGTTTGAGGAGCCCCCATTAGGCCCCCATGGATGAGGTGCAGGACACGCTCCTCCTCGAAGTCGAGCGTTTCATTGCGTTCCGGACACTTATTAGCCCCCCGAGGCAAGGGAGGAAGTTCGGCTCGGTCCTTTCTGACGAACCTGGTCAGCTGCCCCCTCTATATAAGGGCTTCTATCTCGTTCTTCAAGGCCCGACAATCATTGGTGTCGTGCCCGTGGTCCCGGTGATAACGACACCACTTCTCTTATCTCTTTTCTTGGCAGGGGTGTTCATCCTCGGAGCAGGAGGTATGATCCCTTCCTTCTCAACTTCCATCAGAATGGTAGAAACATTAGTGGTGAGGGGAGTGAACTTCTCGAATCTGGGGGGAGGTCAGCGCTGGCCGGCATTATCCTTCTGGAGCTTCTTGGCTCCTTCCTCTTCTGTTCCCTTCCTCTTAATTCCGGAGGAAGACCCCTCCAAGTTGGGGCGGTGCTCGGCTTCTTCGGCCCTAATATACTTTTCGCTTCGGAGGAGGAGATCGAAAAAGTTCTGTGGGGGTTTCTTAGCGAGGGAGGAGCGGAGGTTGGAATTGAGGACATTAGATTGAAATGCTGCTGCAGCGACCGACTGGTCGAGGGATGCTATGGACCGGGCTTCAGCTGTGAACCTCTTCACATAGTCTCTCAACTTCTCACCCTTCTTCTGGTGGAGGTACAGTAGCGAGATGCTGGTCTTCTCAGTTCTACGGCTACTTACAATATGGGTGACAAAGAGGGTCTCGAATTGCTCGAAGGAGAATATTGAGGACGGGGCAAGGCGAGAGTACCATTCTCGAGCTGGACCCTTGAGAGTTGCAGGGAAGGTTTTACAGAGTAGAGCATCGGAAGCTTGATGGATGAGCATTAGGGTCTTGAAGCTCTCGATGTGATCAACGGGGTCGGTCTCCCCAGAATAGGTCTCAAATTGAGGGGGTTTGAAGCCGATTAGCACGGGTGCATCCATTATGGTTCGGGAGAAAGGAGGTCTGCTAGGACGAAGGGTCCTTCCTCTAAGTTCTTCTTCTCGGTCTAACTGACCCAAGCACCTCTCCATTTCACGGAGACGGCGGTACACAGCGTCGTCCCTTCGACGGTAATCAGCTGAGCCTCTAGACTCGTCTTCGTACACGGGAGAGCAGGGGGCTACGACGACGATAGCTCCTGGAGCGGCGAGGACTTTGCTCATGCCGGGAGTTGCTGAGAGCTGGAGGAGGAGATGGGGACTGTCGGCGAGGACTTCGGACCGGAGGAGGAAAGGGGATCTTGGGTGCATTGGTGTTGGGACGGAGATTGAGAGCTTGTAGGACGGTCGCTTGGAACTGCTGGAACTCGACACGGGTAATGGGTGCCTCATTGTTCCTAGGCTATTGCCGACCTGCAGGGGAGTGTGGCCTTCTTCGGTAATGCTCGGGGGACTCTCTCCACCCCCTTTGGATAGGGGACCTTCTGGATTCTCGGCGGCGAGGAGACCGCTCATCCGGACGGTGTTGGCGGGAGGTTCCCTCTCGGGCCCGCTTTTCATCCAGATGGCGGTGAAGGTCCTCATCCTTCTGCCGATTGAGGGCAGTGTTGCGGAGACCGGAAGCTCGAGGATGATGGGAGGCCATAGAGTCCGAAGAGGCATTGTGGATGGAGACGTGGTCCTGGTGAAGAGGTTGTTTCTGAGGGTTAGGACCCTTAGGAGGTGGCTGATTCGGAGGAGGAGGAGGAAGGTCCTGTTGGAGCGGGTCTTCCGCTGGAGGAGGAAGTTGCCTCTGCTGTTGGGTAGGCTGGATGGGAATTTCTTGCTGCTGATCGGGGTTGGGTCCTCGGTTGGACCCTCTGGATCTGACTTCTCTAGGAAGCATAGCTGGAGCGGATCTGACCAACGGAAAGAAAGGAGGTTGCTATCGTTAGTTTCCCACAGACGGCGCCAATCTGTTGCCGCTAAATTTGGTGTGGGGGCAAACAGATAGTATTTGTGGATTCTTAGGAAAACTGAATAGCAAACCTGTGTACCCGTTCCGTCGGAGTTTGACGCTGACTCCAGCCGTATACCTGCAAAAAGTGCGAGACACCGGGGTTGTTCCCGGCGACGCACCCTCCGACGCTCAAGTCAGTAATCAGGGATCATTATGAAAGAGCGCAAAAACTGGCAAAAGATTGATTACCTCTTAATGGAGATGGATGGGGGGTATTTATAGGCGCCGCTGAGATTAGATTAGGAATGTAATCCCCCTGTGGTTAGATAAGGAATGTAATCCCTAATCCCCAGTGAAGGGATAACTATGAATCAGGGCCGTTGATTAGGATTGAATCAGAAACCCTAATTCTATCCCTTCTGGACTGGGTTTGCTGCGGGTTGAAACCCATACCCAGTTGAGGTGGATCCGTTTGCGGGTAAGTGGGTCTTCGGGGAAGATAACCAGTACCCGCTTCAGACCCGTCGGTGGGTGAAATTACCGTTTTACCCCTGAGCTTCAAGATTCGTGCCCCATCTGGACGGTTCCGATTTAACCCCATTTTTAGCCATATCACTTGAGTAGGGACATTTAAGAATAGTGTTCTGATTACAACTAATAGAATCTCATAATCAAGTGATGCACTTGATATCCCATGGTATGTTCATTTAATCAAAATAAACAACACAATAAAGAAATGCCTCATATATGAAATAAATATCATGATACAATGTACACTAATAATGTCAATACACAACTGACCTCTAGGGCATACACCAACAGTCCAATCTACCGCAAGTCATTCCACCCCCTCGCGAGGTCCCCAGGGCCCAGGGGTCAACAGATCTCCGGCAAGTTATCAACACCAGACAATCGGGGCCAAATCTATGGATTCGTTCGAACGAGAGGTGTGCTCAGGGCGAGGCCGCCCACTCAGAACATCAGGAGAACCAGACAAGCAATTCTCCTAGAAAGTAGAGAACAGGACGCTTCTTCTCTCATAGGGGGCGCAGTGTAAAAAAAAGCCCGACTCTTGAGAGTCGGAACCATCCTGAGAGAAAAAAAAGTAGGAGGCCACAATCACTAGGGCCTTACCGGAAAACTTCAAGCACGACATCCTCTGAGCCATCCGAGGTACCCATGATCAGGGCCGACGCTCATGGAGCCGCCACTCTACTCCTTCAAAAAAATAAGAATCCAGCAACACAACTAGATCCAAGGGGAAGGACAATCAAGTCCTTCGCCGCTTCTGAAAAGTAGAGGATCACCTGGAACAGATAAAGCATGAAGGGAACCGCTCCAGCAGGGTTTACTGCCCTAGTTGACCTCTTTAAGCAAATCCATCCTCCATGCACCCATTCCAAAGAGCTTCAAAGCCCCTCAGTTTGAATCTTACGATGGTGAATCTGACCCAGCTGACCATATTGAGATTTTTAAAACTCTCATTATGATCTATAATGCCACCAATGCGCTTATGTGTCGAACATTCCCCGCAACTTTGAAAGGATCAGCAAGGGAATGGTACTCCCGCCTTACTTCAGAGTTGATAATCTCCTTCGACCGACTTGAGAAACTCTTCATAGCACATTTCGTCACCAGCCGCAAGGCTGAAGAGACAAGTGCTTTGTTGTTGGAATTAAAGCAAAAGGACGGAGAGCTGCTGAAGAATTTTTCATGCGCTTCACAGCTGAGGTAAGGTCCATCTCCTCCATGAACTTGTCAGTGGCGGTTGCCGCCTTCCGCCACAATGTTTCTCACAAAGACTTGAAGGTCTCCCTCATGAAGAAGTATCCTAAAGATTTCACCGAGCTCCTGGAAAAAAGTGACGAGTATACAGATCTGAGGAAGCTATTTATCCTCAAGGGCAGAGGATCCACCTTCCGGGAAAAAATGGAAGAATACAAGGGCGGAAGGACCCAGGAAATTTCAAAAAGACGGCGCAACTCAATGTCGTCCACCTCCAACACAACACATAGACAAGTACACTCCCCTTAATGCCAACTCAATGCCATCCACCTCCAACACCACACCTAGACAAGTTCACTCACCTTAATGCAAGTGTATTTGCCATCCTCATAGCAGTTGAAAAGGATGAATAGTCTGTCCTTCTCCCAAGATGACCATAGACAACAAGAGAAGTGACATGGCTAAAAATAGAACTAAATCAGGGACCGTTCAAATCGGGCAAAAATCTTAAAGCTCTCATGGGTTAAATGGTAATTTCAACTACAAATGGGTCCGAATTTGGAACTAGGTCTTTCTTCAAAGCCCAATAACCCAAAAATGGATCAGTCATATTAGGTATGGGTAGCAACCCGTTACAAACCAATTCAGATTTTTAAAGAGTAATTCAAATTCATGATTATCTCTAAGAGACATATTAAACCAAATCTCTTATCATGAAAAGATTTAAACTCTACATCTTATCCAAAAACACCGGGACATAGGGTTAAATGATTATCTCTAAACTGTCTCTAAAGGTGACTATAAATACCCTTCTCCCCCCACCATATGAAAAATAATCAATATTTTTCCACATAAAGCTCTTTCATAATCTTCCTGATTATTGATAAGAGCATCGGAGGGTTCGTTGCCGGGATCCATCCAGGTGTATCGAAACTTTTTGCAGGTTCATGACAGTGGCAAGAAACCAGTCAATCGCCGGTGAAAGTCAACAAGTTTTCCTTTATTGTTTCCAAAAGAATCCACAAATTCATCTGTTTTCTCCCACACCAAAATCAGCTGCAACAGATTGGCACCGTCTGTGGGAAACAGAAAAAGCAATCCAACCTTACTTCATTAGCGAAAGTCGGTTTCAAACCATGCATTCGGAAGAGAAGGGGAAGGCAGCAACCATGCCTCCGAAAGAGAAGGGGAAGGCAGTGGGCTCCAGCCAAAGAGCCACTCCTCTTCCTCCTCCTCCTCCAGTCCAAGATGTCCTTCCTTAACTCAACCAGCAAGTTCAGCAACCGCAGCCTGAACAGCCTCTTCCTCAATAGCCTCCTCTCCAACACGCCCCTCCAGGGTCTCGGGGGGCTCTCATCGAAGTCTTCCAAAGCAACACCCTCATCATGACCATGTTTCGGTCCACGATCCCTCAACTTACTCTATGGCTTCCCAAAGTCCTCCAGTGCCGGTCTCCGTCAGGTAATTCTTAACCGTCAACAGGGATCGACCTCCGAACTCTCTTGAATAAATGGCGATCCCCTCAGGAAGTCTCTCAACCTGAGCACCCAGGGACCCCAAGGGTCCGGACCCCCCCTCCCCCCCCCCCCCCCCCCCCCCCCGCGCATAGACGGAGGACCAGAAGATCCCCTCCTATGAGGAGGCGAAGAGAGTCCCCTCCACGTCCTCGGCGGAGAAGTCATACTCCAATAAGCCGAGCCACACCTAGGGACCATCGAGCTGGAGGGGCACCAGTCACTCAGGCCGAGCTCCAGAACTTCAAACAAGATATCTTGCGAGCTTTTAATATTGCACAAGTCAGGATCAGCGAGCCCCTAACCCTCGCCATACCACCACTCATGAGGGTTAGTCATGAGGGTCGACTAGATCCGACCGGAGGGATCACTCTATCCACTGGAAACTCAAGGGCCATCATGGAAACTCCAGTCCCCGAGGCCTTTAGGCTGCCCCGCTGAATCCGACAATAGGGAGTTGGACCCAGTCGATAATATCGAGAGTTTTAAAACTCTCATAATGATTCATCAAGCCTCGGATGCGCTCCTCTGCAAGGCCTTCCTAGCAACATTGAGGGGACCAGCGCGAGAGTGGTACTCCCGTCTATCCCTAGCCTCCATCTTCTTATTCGAACAGTTTGAGGAGCTCTTCCTCACCCACTTCATGGACAGTCGCCGAGCCGAGCAAACAAGTGCGTCATTGCTAGCCCTCAGCCAAAGAAAGGGTGAATGCCTAAGAGATTTCGTCCGACGCTTTACTACCGAAGCCCGGTCTATTGCCTCCCTCAACCAATCAATAGCCTCTGCGAAATTCAGGCACGACGTCACTAGCGCCAACCTCAGGGCATCTCTGGCCAAGAAGCCTCCTCGGGACTTCTCGGAACACCTGCTTAGGAGCGAGAAGTACATCCGAGCGGAAGAGGATCTGAACCCCCCCAATCAAGAGGAGACATCTTCCGGGAACAAACAGAGGAATACAAGAGAAGAAGGGTCCCATAAATTCCAGAGGGGTGACAATGGCCAGCACCGCCCAGCTCCTCGTTTTGAGAAGTTCACCCCCTCAATGCAAGCATATCAGCAGTTCTTATGGAGGTGGACAAGGAAGGGCTACTTCGCGGTCCCCCTAGAATGAATATGTAACACCCCAAATTTCAAATAAGACTGAATTCGAAGTTCCACAGGATTTTTACACTTCACTTCAAACAATTTTACAAGGAATTAAACTTTTATTACAACAATAATTACAATTTTACACAGCGGAAGCAAATTACAAAATTATACATGAATTAATAACAACTTGAACATTTCTTTAAGCAGCAATCAATCTTTACTCTTGTAAATCACTTTATCCTGCATAGAAATTGTGGGTACGTTAATTGCATACAACTAATGCTAGGATATAATACATCAGTTTCTCTTACTTAGAAAGCACACACTTGTCACAAAACAAAGCTAAGGGGGACTATCCTATTGATGTCATGTGTGAATGTGCACTTAGTCCTTAATGCAGTTATTTATATTACATGACACTAATGCGCACTTGTTCGGATTCTATGCATCTCATGCTACATAGGTCTGTGGGTGGCCCTTAACCGTTCTTCATCTTGTAGGGTTGATTCCCTCACCATGATTTAAACTACTACGGTAACTACGGTAAGTATTCTAGGTGTTCTATAAGTTACGAGCCCATGTCCAGACATCCTGGAGAAAATTCCATGCACTGACACATGACGCATCATGCAGGCATCTTGTGGACAATTCACCTCCGCCACAGACAATGGCACCACCCGTAGTCACCAAACACCACACAAGCGTCGCCACCGGTACGATATCCTGGAGTAGTATCCACGCCCTGACATGACGCATCATGAGGACATCCTGTGAACACTCTCACACCGCAAATCCAATGGCCCTCATACTTATATTTTCTCTTACTTTCATTACATCTCGACTATGTGTCTAATCCTTAGATAATTGGATCATGAATAAAAATCAATACTCTAGAATTAGCGTTACCTCTACATTGGTCTTAAACATCAATCATTAACCATGACCCAAACTTGGTCTTTATTGATCACATTTCACTTTTCAAAACTTTCATTCTTGCCGATGTAAGGACTTAGCTAAAATTCTAGAATCAATTCTCCTTTCATACTCATCAAATGAGAGTACACATATTCACAAAATTTCAAATTTCATCATGTTTCTTTTCAATTTATTTCTCATGCACAACTTGCATAATCTTAGACAATCTTACATTAAATTATACTCAATAATTGATATGTCAAAATCTCATTTTTGAACTATTCACAATTTTTCTATGTTGAACAAAATTATTTTCATTTTTTATTACTAAAGAATCATATTCAACAACTTTATTAATTCTCATTCTCAAAAAAATAACTTCTAATTCTCATTATAAAAGTTCAAATATTCAGTAAATAATTTGTAAGAAATCTAGGTATTTTAAGAAAATTTTCTAGTATTTTTCTCAATTTTTATAACCTTAAAAACCCTTTAGAAACATCAAAATATAATAAAAATCAAAACTTCATAAAAGTTGGTCAGAGGCCGGTTTCGAACACCGCACAGAGGCCCATGGGTGAATAGTAACGTCACCAAACCGCACCGAATAACCAGAATGACCAAAGTTACTAACTGTCTAGTAGAGGAATTAAAATATGTTTAAGTTTTGGGTTCGGGTTTTGAATAAAAATCACATTTTGAAAAAAACCAAAGTCTCTACCGAGACTTGAACACAGGAACACAATGCCGCCGTGCTACAGTAACACTTTTAAAACGCACCCGTAAACCAGTAAGGCCAAGGGGACTCATCGATGAGAAATTGGTTGAGTTAATTGTAAACCAACTCTCTGTTTGTTACTAATATTTCATATTTCAAAAACTCTTAAACTCTTTTCTCCTTTAATTTGTCCCATGATAATTTTCAGATTACTGATCTTATAGATTTGCAACATAACAGTATTTAAAATTATTATTTTGACATAAAAACATGAATTTTTTTCTTTCTAATTTGTATTCTATGTCTACAATTTCAACATTTAAAAGCAACCATGATTTCCACCAAATTTAGCATTACAATTATCACATAAGGTTGTTTTCTTTCTTTCTTTTATTTCCACAACATTTCTAGAACACAATTCTCTTCTATCACACTAGTGTCACAACACTTAATGTAGCATATAACCAATATTTCAATTAATCAACTAACCATTTACCAACATATATTCTACATCTAGCGTGGTTCAGAATTCACACTTTCATAGAAACATGATAATTCTAATGTGGTAATCACAAGTTATAGAAACTATCAATCAACTCATCAAGCATTCACTTCATTTATGACTAATCTCTTTTAAAGAAACACATGGCCAAATTAACTAGTTTTTCTTAGCAATTTCATCAATTTAATCCCTAGCATGATATCTACATTAGAAGCTTGAGAAATCACCCACCTTTTTTAGGGAAAACAATTAGAAAGCTCCTAGAAATCTCCTTGAACACACGAACGGTTCCTTCTCCTCCTAGATTGTGCCACCAAAAGCTCATTCTTCTCCTTGCTTGATGGAACCCGAGCACTTCCTCTCCTTTAGATGGTTGGCCGACATCCTTTAGGTGCAAGAACACACAACTCAACTCTCTCAACCTTTTTTCTCACAATTGCTCTCAATCTTTTTCTCACAACTAGTTTTCTTTCTTTCTGTTTCTCTTGTAAGTTTTTCTAGTGCATTTCATGAAGAGAATGAGGGGGTATTTATACACTTTTCAAAGCAAAATGGAGGGACAAGATTGATCTAGATGGATGTAGATTAGGGTCTAGGATGTATTAGGGAGTTAGAACAACTACCCATGAACACACAACTACCTATCCACTCACTCCATCTCTCCCATCTCTCTTTAAGCCATCCGGCCTACACTCCCCCATGCACATGGCACGTGCAAGTGCAATGCACGTGTCACACAATGCACCCCTAGTTACTAGTTGTTCATGTTAATTTAATTAATTTGTTACAAAAACAAGTCTGCCCTACAAGTTATGTTATTTAAAAGAGAATTAAAATAGTGGGCTCAATCTAGTGGGTTAAAAGTATATGAGCTTCTAATTAAAATAATTAAATTAATTAGTATAGGCTAGAGTTAGAAAATTAGGCCTAGTGTTTAAATAGGCTTTTAAAATAAAAAAAAATTAAAATACTTGTTCATGATATGAAAATAAATAATTTTTTAGGGGAAAATGTACATAAATTTGCACGTACAAAAAACGTGAAATCAAACAAACTCTTATTTAATTACAACTGAAAATTCAGGATGTTACAGAATACCCCTGGCAAGAAAAAAAACAGGGATAAGTGGTGTCACTTTTATAGGACCACGGCCACGACACGGATGATTGTTGGGCCCTCAAAGAGGAAATCGAAGAACTCATAAAGCGGGGACACCTGGACAATTTCGTCCGTAAAGACGGGACCGATCTTCCACCTCGAGGAGCCTACAAGCTAACAGAGAGGCCCACCGAGTCCCAAGATTCCAAACTGGGGGCCTTCTTCCCCCTTATCCATGGTGGTCCAATGGGGGGAGAACCAAACTCCTTCCAAGAGGCCTTCACCCTATCGTAGAAGTAGGATTTCAGTTTTCAATAAGGTCGATGCTTGTAACATGGCCAAAAAGCATGTAATAATGGCTTGCCCCATTGAAGCAGACACTTAGTTTGTTTCAATAAAACATAGCTTTATTCTATTGAAAATTATTGCATTTGCCTCATTTCTATCTCTCTGAGTTACCTCTATGACTCGTTAAATGGTAAGTTCGGAGTCCAGCTTGTCCTACAAGGCTGCTCCCACAACTTACTAAGCTTAAAAGACAAATTTGGAGTCCGACACTTAGTTCGACGCAGCTTTAGCCGCTTGCAAACAAGCAAGTGCGGAGTAGCTCACCATTCGAAATTTCTCCTACAACTCGTTAACCCCCTCCAACAACAAGTTTGGAGTCTAGCACTTGGTTCGACGCCGCTTTAGCCACTTGCAAACAAGCAAGTGCAAAGCAACTCACTATTCAGAATTGCTCCTATAACTCGTTAACCCCCCCCCCAAACAACAAGTTTGGAGTCCAACACTTGGTTCGACGACGCTTTAGCCGCTTGCGAACTAGCAAGTGCGAAGTAGCTCACCATTCGAAATTGATCCTACAACTCATTGAAATTCTTAAAAATAACAAGTTCGGAGTCCAACACTTGGTTCGACACCGCTTTAGCCGCTTGCAAACAAGCAAGTGCGGAGCAGCTCACCATTCGGAATTGCTCCTACAACTCGTTGATAGCTCCGTAACAACTAGTTCGAAGTTCACAATCATGGTTCGAAATTGCCCTCACAGCTTGCAAGCATGCGGTTTCGGGGCCCAAAACTAACATTCATACGACATCCACTACTGGTTAAATTTTGCAACAAGCAAGTTCGGAGCTCAACTCTCCCCTAGATTCGCTCCTCAAACTCGCCTCCCAAACGGCTCTTTCCTAGATTCTGGAGATGATTCTTCTTCCCACTTGCCTCCCGAGTGGTCTTCTTCCAAACGAGTTCGGAGCTAAAACTCTCACCTAGAGTTGCTCCTCAAACTCGTCTCCCGAACGACTCTTTCTCTTAGAGCTTGATGATGTTCTTCGCTCTACTCGCCTCCCGAGCGGCCTTCTTCTCGGCAAGTTCGGAGCTCAACTCTCCCCTGGAGTTGCTCCTTAAACTTGTCTCCCAAACGGCTCTCTTCTAGACCCTAGCGATGCTCTCCTCCAACTCACCTCCGGAGCGGCCTTCTTTCAAACGAGTTCGGGGCTAAAACTCTCCCCTAGAGTTGCTTCTCAAACTCGTCTCCCGAACGGCTCTCTCTCGTAGAGCCTGATGATGTTCTCCGTCCCACTCACTTCCTGAGTGGCCTTCTTCTAAGAGAATTCAGAGCCTAACTCGTTTAGAGATGCTCCTTAGACTTGCCTCCAAGAATGGATCTTCTCAACAGTTACAAAGCTCTTCTTAACTTCATGAAGACAAAGATGTTGCGGGACTATTTTGACCATGAAGAAGTGTGATTCTTCAACTAACTTCCGAAGAGAAATTGTAGATCTTTGAGTCAGCTTCGAACTGAGGGGTCACACGCCCCGATCCGACCTTCGTAGCACTTGAAAAGTGGATTACAACACAGCTGCGCTGAACAAAAAAATGAGGGAAAAACTTTGCCTCAAGATGCGAGCTTGATCTTGATCGACTGCTCAGATTGCGCGATGTCCCTCGGAGCCAATTCTGAGCAAACGTGGCTTCGAACATGAAATTGGGAAAAACTTCATCTCAATATCCACGCCTGATCAAGGTCCAATGGCTCAGATTGTGCCACGTCCCTCGGAGCCAATTCCGAGCAAACGTGGCTCCGACGTGAAATTGGGGAAAACTTCGTCTCAATATTCACGCCTGATCAAGATCCAACTGCTCAGATTGCGCCAAGTGCCACGAAGCCAATTCCAAGAAAATGTGGCTCCGAATGCGAAGTGGGGAAAAATGTTGCTTCAAAAATTGCGCTTGATCATGATCCAACGACTCAGATTGCGCCACGTCCCTCGGAGCCAATTCCGAGAAAACATCGCTCCGAACGTGAAATTGGAAAAAATGTTGCCTCAAAAAATCTAGCTTGATCCTGATCAACAGCTCAGACCTCGCCACGTCCTTCGGATCCAAAATCCGATCAGATCTGCCTTCAGATGAGAGCGATCCAGATCGACGGCTCAGATCTCGCCACGTCCTTTGGATCCAAAATTCGATTAGATCTACCTTTAGATATATGCCTGATCAAGATCAGAAGGCCCTGATGTTGCAAGTCCCTCGGAGCCAAATCTGAGCAAACGTGCCACCGAACTAAAAAGTGGAGAAAAACTCCTCGCAATTTGCGCTCAAATCAAGATCAACGGCTCAGGTTCGCCCAGGAAAAAAACTTAAAAAGGCTAACGGGTCGGGTTCAGACCCGTTATGAACCCAAAACCACAAACAGACCTGCATAGTCCATCTTCTTCAAAGCTCCCATCTTCTAAAACCCACACACTCGTCTTCTTCAAAACCTCCACAGCCTCTCCAAAGCACTGAGCTCCTCCCTCACCAAGCCTTCGTCGAGCTCACCTCCACAGTCGAGCTCCCCTCCTCACCTCCAAGCTCGATCTCAACCCTCTTTCGTCGAACCCCGAGCTTAAGCTTTGCCTCCAAGCTTGATCTCAAACTCGTCGAAGCTCTGTCGAGCTCCGGGTCCCAACTCTTCTTCTTCTTGCCGAGCTCAAGATCCTCAATTGCCGAAGTGCTGAGCTCCTCCATCACCATGGATCCGCCGAGCTGACCTCCATTACCTTCACGAGCTCCAAACCCATCGCATTGCTTCCTCTCCTTCACGAGCTCCTCGACCAACTCCACACTTCGCCAAGCCCCATCTCCAACCTTCGTCGAGCTCCCCTTGCTATGACAGAGCTCCATCACTCCCATCACCGAGCACCCTCATCTTCTTCATTCTCCCTTCTTCAAAACCCCTGAACCCAAAAGCCTCGGTGTCGAGCTCCTTCGAATTCGTCGAGCTTCTGCGTCATCAAGCTCCCTTCGTCGCTGAGCTACCTTCGTCGGCGAGCTCAAGGGCTCTGTCGCCGAGCTCTGAATCCTTTGCTGACCTCCATCAGCTCCCTCATCGAGCTCCCCATGCCGAGCTTGAGCTCCTCTCCTCCCCTCCACCTTAGTCGAACTCCGAGCCCCAATGCCAAGCTCCCTGTTGTGCTAATCTAGATACCTAAATAAATAGATAAAACTAGACACAAATTATAAAACCTCGCAAGTGCACGAATCGTTTATAGAATCGTAGTAATAGCAAGGGTCGATCCCACAGAGATTGTAGACTTCAACTTACTAATCAATAAAACTAATAATAAAAATGAATAAGAGTTTTTATAATATTCTAAAAGAACTAAAAGATTAAAACTAAGATGAGAGGTGTTGAGTCACAAATATCTCTTGAATAGTTGAGTTGTTGATCTCCACCAATAGTTAGTAATGCTAAGTTGCCTTCTGAATTTACTTCTAATTACTCATGTTTGTTCACTTCAAGGGCATGCTATCTACTCCTTAAAGTATTGTTTCCCTAAGCCAAGAATTAGGCATGGTATCTACTCTAATTCGTTTCTTCCCCTAAGTATTTTAGCATGGTATCTACTAAGTTATACTTAACAAAAGCATAAGCACAGTGGAAACGAACAAACACTTAAAGTTCTAGAAATTGGTATCAGATCTAGATCCCTTAAGTTGATTGAACCAAGAATCCTAAAGATTCCCTTGTTACAAATTACGAGCACGAGATACGGATCGTCTCAATATGCTCATATAACAGATTCAGATTTCTAACTCACAGACTTGATAATATCAGATTCTGTATGGCAGTCGACTGGCTCTCACCTTCAGTCGACTGTACTTATAACTCCTGAACAAGTTTGACTGTTATCAATCTATATCAATTCAATTAGATTCAATCAATAAGTAAAATAGAAGGATTCAAAAGAACATAGCACTACATAACTACGGCTTCGATCTACCCAACTATGAAATTAGTTCCACATAATTATACTTTTATTGCTTAACAAGTTCAAATACATGTTCAACATCACAGAATAAGGAGAGAAGAAATAAACTAATGGATTCCGGCAATAGAGTCAACTGGCTGTCACACAGTCGACTGCCTTCGAGTACTGGTTCTCCTCTTCCCTTTCTTCGATGATGATGGAATGAAGCACTGGTTGATGACTTGATCGTTAGGAATTCTGAGATTAAGTTGCGTCCAAGAGATAGATGCTCCTCTGCTACAGATGATCTTTTCTGATATTTATAGAGTACCGCTGAGAATTAGGGTTTCCCCTTTTTAAGGGAAAAATCTTCTTGATTTGATGATTTATGTCTTTCTCTTTTCTTCTTTTTTTCCTTATTTGTTCACCACGTGCTTTTGCCAATTTCCAGTCTCTAGATTTGATTCGTTGCATAAGATCTGGATTTAAATAGATTTGAAATTAGATTTGGGTGAATCTTCGAATATCTTATCTGTTTACTCCGCCGCAGACCAGTCAACTTATCTTCGAACCAGTCGACTGAGTCGAGACTCCTGAAGATTTCATAATTGTTCAGACCAGTCGACTGTCTTTTGGGAGTGAGTTGACTGTGTCGAGAGTTGTGGAAAATCAGCTTTTCTTGTCCAGTCGCCTGTGTTGGGGAACCAGTCGACTGATCCTCTGCAGTTTGCTGTGTATTATCCTTGAAGTCCTAAATCTGCTTCGTTTTTCTGTTATAAGCTGTTTCCTGTGGACAAGAGAAAATAGGAGTTAAATACCACATATAGAGCTTTTAAATGTCTAATTATAACAAGATTATTGCTCTAGAAAGTGAATAATATTGTGTTCATCAAATACCCCCAAACTTAGATTTTGCTTGTCCTCAAGCAAACTAAAATTATGAATAGGGAGAATAATAATCACAATGGACTCAACCACCAAGATTTCTTATTATGTGGACATCAGCATAGAAAGGTATAAACAATTTCAGACAAAGTAAAATTAAACATACCCACTTTCTCTAGTGCAATTGTTCAGTCATAATCCCCAAACTTAATCATATTTGTCATGCGATTAATGTAGTTATAGTATGCAACTACTCAGTCTGTGATTATCCCTTTTCTCTACTACAAACCGGGTAGCAAACTAGAGTTTTTTTTTTTTTTTTTTTTTTTTTTTTTTTTTTTTTTTTTTTTTTTTTTTTTTAAGTAGTCTCTTCTCTAAAGATGTCACTTGCCTTTTGACGCGAATGCGAAACATTTGTGATGGATCCACCCGGTTACTCAGCAGGTCACAAACTCTAAAGTGCTTTGCATACTCATATTTCAAGTTGCCGTTTGACGTAAAGGTAAACATTGGTGATGAATACCCCTAGTTACTAAGCACTCAAAACATTGGAGTAGATTGACTTTATTCAATTTTTTATTTTTATTTCTCTATTACTCTATTTACTTAAACTCTGTTTAGGACTAGATTTAAAGGGAATAATTACCAGAAAAAGCATCACATTTGTTTATTATGTATAACTGCATGACTCATATAATCTTGTAGGGAATTTATGAAACTCAACAATCCTAAAGTAAATAAGTATCCTTCTTCTTACTTTATAAGAAATTGTTTATCCTAAAGAAAATTTTTTTTAAAAAGATGATAAATATAACTAACCCTAATACCCCCAAACTTAGATGGAACATTGTCCTCAATGTTCGAATATAAAAATAGGCATGTGTCACCATCTAGTAAGGAGATACTGAAAATAAAAAGAACTAAAAGAAAAATAATGAATACTGAAAGCAAGTAAAGGAAAGTGTAAATACTCCCCTGAAAAATTGGGTTGCCTCCCAATAAGCGCTGTGTTTTCTGTCTTCAGCTAGACATGATGAGTTCATGTGATGTATGGAATGGGTTGAAGATTCACATCTTCCTCTTGCGGTTCTAGACTCATCTCTATGTATGGTTTCGCTCTATGCCCATTCACCTTGAATGTTTGATTTTTTTCTTCACTGTGAACTTCCAATGCACCATGTGGAAAGACTTTTGTGACAATATATGGTCCATACCATCGTGACTTAAGCTTGCCTGGAAAGAGTCTTAATCTTGAGTTGTAGATCAATACCTTTTGTCCTCCATAAAACTCCTTCCTTGCTAATTGTTTATCATGGTATAACTTAGTCCGTTCCTTGTACAGCTTGGCATTTTCATATGCATCGTGCCTCAATTCTTCAAGCTCATTTAGTTGCAATCGCCTTTTGTCACCTGCCTATTTCATATCAAAATTGAACTTTTTGATAGCCCAATAAGCTTTGTGTTCCAATTCTACCGGCAGATGACATGCTTTTCCAAAGACCAAACGGTATGGTGACATGCCAATGGGTGTCTTGAAAGCTGTTCTGTAGGCCCATAAGGCATCGTTCAAGCGTAGTGACCAATCCCTTCTGCTTGTATTGACTGTCTTCTCCAGGATGCTCTTGATCTCTCTGTTGCTAATCTCCACCTGGCCACTGGTTTGAGGATGATATGGAGTTCCCACTCTATGTGTAATCCCATATTTCTTCATCAAAGAAGCAAATGGGAAGTTATTGAAGTGGCTCCCTCCATCACTAATTATTGCTCGTGGTGTACCAAACCTAGTGAAAATGTTCTCCTGCAAAAACTTGACAACAACTTTGTGATCATTAGTTTTTGAGGGGACAGCCTCGACCCATTTAGACACATAATCTACACCAACAAGAATATATAAATAACCAAATGAGTTAGGAAAAGGACCCATGAAGTCGATTCCCCAAACATCGAAAAGCTCGATTACTTGTATGTTGTGCAGTGGCATTTGATTTCTAGAAGAGATGTTGCCTGTCCTTTGGCATTTGTCGCAAGTCCTGCAAAAAGAAAAAGCATCTTTGAATACATTAGGCCAATAAAAACCAGATTGCAATACCTTTAGTGCTGTTCTTTTTGGTCCAAAATGTCCTCCACAGGCATATTGGTGGCAGTGTTGTAGAATACTCAATTGTTCTTCGTCTGCCACACATCTTCGTATAATTTGATCAGGGCAGAATTTGAATAGATAAGGGTCATCCCAATAAAAGTGTTTGCACAGAGCCACCAATCTTTTTCTTTCTTGATGTGTCATACCTGGAGGGAAAACATGAGCAGTTAGAAAATTAACAATATCAGCAAACCAGGGAAGCTGGTCAGAGAGACAAGTCGACTGATTTAAGGACCAGTCGACTGCCCCGAGAGATTGCACATTGATTTCAAATAGTTGTTCATCTAGGAAATTTTCATTCAGCGGGGGCACATTTCTCTCTTCCTCGTGCAGTAATCTGGACATGTGATCTGCCACAACATTGTCGCTTCCTTTCTTGTCTCTAATCTCAAGATCGAATTCTTGAAGCAACAGCACCCATCTGATTAATCTAGGCTTAGCATCCTTTTTAGCAAACAAATATCTCAAGGCAGCATGGTCAGTAAAAACAATAACTTTAGCACCAATTAAATATGATCTAAACTTCTCTACAGCAAAAATAACAGCTAACATTTCTTTTTCAGTAGTGGAATAATTTAGCTGTGCATCGTTTAAAGTTCGAGAAGCATAGTAAATAACATGAGGTTTCTTATTGATTCGTTGACCTAAAACAGCCCCTAAAGCATAATCACTTGCATCACACATGAGCTCGAAAGGATGGCTCCAATCTGGTGCCATGACTATAGGTGCAGAAATGAGAAGATTTTTCAATGTATTAAAAGCATTTGTACATTCTTCTGTCCATACAAACTCAACATCCTTAGCCAACAAGTCACAAAGGGGTTTGGAGATTTTTGAAAAATCTTTTATGAATCTTCTATAAAACCCCGCATGTCCAAGAAAACTCCTAACACCCTTAACTGTAGTGGGAGGGGGTAGTTTCGATATTATATCAATTTTTGCCTTGTCTACCTCTATTCCCCTTTTGGACACCACATGTCCCAACACAATCCCTTGTTGTACCATGAAATGGCACTTTTCCCAATTTAGCACTAAATTGCATTCTTCACATCTTTTAAGCACAAGCTGCAAATGGTTAAGGCATTCATCAAAACAAGATCCAAAAACACTAAAGTCATCCATAAATACCTCGATGAATCTTTCCACCATGTCTGAAAATATGCTCATCATGCATCGTTGAAATGTAGCTGGAGCATTGCACAATCCAAAGGGCATCCTCCTGTAAGCAAAAGTACCAAAAGGGCATGTAAAAGTGGTCTTTTTTTGATCTTCTGGAGCAATAGCAATTTGATTATAGCCACTATAACCATCTAAAAAACAATAATGACTATATCCTGCTAATCTTTCTAACATTTGATCAATAAAAGGAAGAGGGAAGTGATCTTTCCTGGTTTCATTGTTCAGTTTCCTATAATCAATGCATACCCTCCAACCTGTGGTCACTCTAGTAGGAATAAGCTCATTCTCTTCATTTGTCACCACTGTGACTCCACTTTTCTTAGGCACTACATGTGTAGGACTTACTCATTTGCTATCTGAGATAGGGTAGATGATGCCAACATCTAGTAGCTTCAGAATCTCTGCTCTTACCACTTCCTTCATGTTTGGGTTAAGCCTTCTCTGTGCCTCCCTGCTTGGTTTTGCATTGTCTTCAAGGAGTATTCCATGCATGCATCTGGATGGACTTATTCCTTTGATATCTGCAATGGTCCATCCTATTGCACTCTTGTGTTCTCGTAGTACCTTTAGCAACTTATATTCTTCCTGTGCACTTAAGTTCGCAGCAATTATTACTGGTAGCGTCTGGTTCTCGCCTAAAAATGCATGCTTCAAATGGTCGGGCAACTGCTTAAGTTCTATGTCTGGAAGTTTCTGTACAGTCGACTGGTCCATGTCAGCAGTCGACTTGTTCTGGGCGTCTTGATTCGGTTGACTGGTTAGAATACCAGTCGACTTACTCTGTTCATCAGTCGCTTGATCTGTAGAAGAACAATTTTTATCAGACACCAATTTTTCAAATAAAGGTGCAGACTTACCTGAATATGACTGTAGAGTTTCAAGGTGATGTACTGTCTCTGCAATCCTCCAGTCATCGTATTCCTGTTCAACATGAGATAAGGTTAGAGATTGAGTGATTGTGGCTTGAAGTGGTTCAACGCTATGTACCTGAAATGTTTGATCAACAATCTCCTGCACCACATCAATATTATAGCATTCATGATCATCTTGTGGTAATTTTAGTGTATCAAACATTTTAAATTCCACTTTTTCTCCGTTTATCTTCATACTTATAATGCCCTTTTTAACACAGATTTTTATATCAGCTGTACTCATAAAGGGCCTACCTAATATGATCGGTAGAGATGATGACAGTGCAGATTCCTCCATATCCAACACAACAAAATCAGCAGGCAAAATAAAATCATTTACCTGAACTAGGACGTCTTCTAATATACCTCTAGGTCTTTTGATGCTGCGATCAGCCAATTGCAAAGTGATGGATGTTGGCTTGAGTTCCCCCAATCCAAGCTTTTCGTAAACAGAATAAGGAAGAAGGTTGATGCTTGCCCCCAAGTCTAGCAGTGCCTTTTCAAAGAAGTGCTCACCAACCTTGCAAGGAATGGTAAAACTACCTGGATCTTTCAGTTTAGGTGGTAGTTTTCTTAATAATACAGCGCTCACTTCTTCTGTCAAAGCCACATCCTCCTTAACCTGAAATGTTCTTTTGTGAGTACAACAGTCTTTCAAAAATTTGGCATAAGAAGTAATTTGTTTAATAGCATCAAGTAGGGGAATATTAATTTCTACCTTTTTGAGAGTTTCAAAGACGTCAAATAAATGTTGTTCTTTCTTTTTATTGACTAACCTTTGAGGGAATGGTGGTGGAACTGTCCCTACTTTTTCACTTACCTTACTTGAACCCAAAGCTTTTGATGGTTGTGTATCTGGTTTGTCTGTATGTGTTCCAACCATGTTGTCAATTATCTTACCATTTCTTAGGGTTGTGACTGCTTGGAGCTGTTCTTGACCTCCAGGGTTTGGTATGGTTTGTGAAGGGAGTTCTCCTGCCTTTCGTTCGCTTAACTCTTTTGCAATCTGACCAATTTGTGTTTCTAACTTCTGAATTGCTTGTCCTTGTTGGTTGCTTGTTTGATGTTGTTATTGGAGCAATTGAAGAACGGTGGACTCAAAATCCAACTTCTTCTGTTCTGGGTCTGGTCGATCAAACCCACTTCCCATCTGAAAGTTTCGTGCATGTCCTTGTGCGATTTGATGCCCTTGATTATTTTGATTATTGCTCCATGAGAAGTTTGGATGATTCCTCCATCCTGGGTTATATGTGTTCGAGTATGGATTGTTCTTTGGTGGAAACACTCCTCGACCCACATAATTCGCATGCTCCTGATCTGTGAAAGTTGACATGGGACATGTATCAGTTGTGTGATCTAAATGAGAACAAATTGCACACATTTCATTTGTTTGATTTTTAACTCCACCCATCGTCGACATTGCATTAACAAGCATATCAATTTTCTTATTCATGTTTGCCATTTCTAATTGAATGTTATTACTATTAGAGATTTCGTAAACTCCCTGTTTTTCGTAGGTCCCCTTCTTGTTGAGAATTGTTGGGAGTTCTCGCTGAGTTCTTCAAAAAGTTCAATGGCTTCTTTTCCACTTTTCCTCATCAAAATTCCGTTGCAAGCTGAATCCACAATTGCCTTATTAGTATCATTTAAACCTTCATAAAAAGCTTGTACCTGATCATCCTTAGGCAGATTGTGAGTAGGACACTTGAGAAGCTTGCTCTTGAAATCCTTCCATGCTTCGAAAAATAAATCTCCATCCTTTTGTTGGAAGAGTTGAATCTCCCTTTTCAGCTGTTTGGTCTTTTGGGCTGGAAAGAATTCTTTCAAAAATTTCGTTGCCAATTGCTCCCATGAATTAATTGATCCTGGTTCCAAAGAATTATACCACAACTTAGCATTAAGTTTTAAGGAAAAAGGAAACAAGATTAACCTGATTTGTTCAGCGGTAAGCCCTTGGACGCTTTGTGTCCTGCAGAGATCGAAAAAGTCTTGCAAGTGAAGATGAGGCTCTTCATCTGGTTTGCCACTAAAGTGGGGAACCATACTAAGTAAATGAGGGGATAGGTGCATGTTCCCTGTAGCATTAGGTTGAAAAGCAATGCAGGAAGGTTGCTCAATATTCTTAGGAGTGAATTTGTCCTGCATTGGCACTCGATTTTGTATTTCTTCAGCCATTCTTTCCTGTGAAATTTGTCTCTGTGCAGTCGACTGGGTCCGTACAGCAGTCGACTGGCTGGCTGTGAGAAGCTTACCTAGCCTGTGCAAAGTTCGTTCTGTTTCTGCGTCAATAGGTAGTAGCTCTGGACGAAGTGATCGTCTACCGTGCATTCACCGAAGTCCTGTAACCTAAAAGAAAAATTATTAATAAAAGAAAAGAAAAACTAATAAAAATTCTACTGACTTGTAAGTTAAAATACTAAACAATCCCCGGCAACGGCGCCAAAAACTTGTTGTGCTAATCTAGATACCTAAATAAATAGATAAAACTAGACACAAATTATAAAACCTCGCAAGTGCACGAATCGTTTATAGAATCGTAGTAATAGCAAGGGTCGATCCCACAGAGATTGTAGACTTCAACTTACTAATCAATAAAACTAATAATAAAAATGAATAAGAGTTTTTATAATATTCTAAAAGAACTAAAAGATTAAAACTAAGATGAGAGGTGTTGAGTCACAAATATCTCTTGAATAGTTGAGTTGTTGATCTCCACCAATAGTTAGTAATGCTAAGTTGCCTTCTGAATTTACTTCTAATTACTCATGTTTGTTCACTTCAAGGGCATGCTATCTACTCCTTAAAGTATTGTTTCCCTAAGCCAAGAATTAGGCATGGTATCTACTCTAATTCGTTTCTTCCCCTAAGTATTTTAGCATGGTATCTACTAAGTTATACTTAACAAAAGCATAAGCACAGTGGAAACGAACAAACACTTAAAGTTCTAGAAATTGGTATCAGATCTAGATTCCTTAAGTTGATTGAACCAAGAATCCTAAAGATTCCCTTGTTACAAATTACGAGCACGAGATACGGATCGTCTCAATATGCTCATATAACAGATTCAGATTTCTAACTCACAGACTTGATAATATCAGATTCTGTATGGCAGTCGACTGGCTCTCATCTTCAGTCGACTGTACTTATAACTCCTGAACAAGTTTGACTGTTATCAATCTATATCAATTCAATTAGATTCAATCAATAAGTAAAATAGAAGGATTCAAAAGAACATAGCACTACATAACTACGGCTTCGATCTACCCAACTATGAAATTAGTTCCACATAATTATACTTTTATTGCTTAACAAGTTCAAATACATGTTCAACATCACAGAATAAGGAGAGAAGAAATAAACTAATGGATTCCGGCAATAGAGTCAACTGGCTGTCACACAGTCGACTGCCTTCGAGTACTGGTTCTCCTCTTCCCTTTCTTCGATGATGATGGAATGAAGCACTGGTTGATGACTTGATCGTTGGGAATTCTGAGATTAAGTTGCGTCCAAGAGATAGATGCTCCTCTGCTACAGATGATCTTTTCTGATATTTATAGAGTACCGCTGAGAATTAGGGTTTCCCCTTTTTAAGGGAAAAATCTTCTTGATTTGATGATTTATGTCTTTCTCTTTTCTTCTTTTTTTCCTTATCTGTTCACCACGTGATTTTGCCAATTTCCAGTCTCTAGATTTGATTCGTTGCATAAGATCTAGATTTAAATAGATTTGAAATTAGATTTGGGTGAATCTTCGAATATCTTATCTGTTTACTCCGCCGCAGACCAGTCGACTTATCTTCGAACCAGTCGACTGAGTCGAGACTCCTGAAGATTTCATAATTGTTCAGACCAGTCGACTGTCTTTTGGGAGTGAGTTGACTGTGTCGAGAGTTGTGGAAAATCAGCTTCTCTTGTCCAGTCGCCTGTGTTGGGGAACCAGTCGACTGATCCTCTGCAGTTTGCTGTGTATTATCCTTGAAGTCCTAAATCTGCTTCGTTTTTCTGTTATAAGCTGTTTCCTGTGGAAAAGAGAAAATAGGAGTTAAATACCACATATAGAGCTTTTAAATGTCTAATTATAATAAGATTATTGCTTTAGAAAGTGAATAATATTGTGTTCATCACTCCCACACTTCCTCGCTGAAGCTTCGTCGAGCTCCGACTCCCCATCTCCTCACCACCTCCACTTCACTCACCGAACTCCCAAGCTCCCCATTCACCGATCTCGAGCAAGACCCCGGCAAGCTCCCTCGACTCCGAGCTCCTCTCGAAGCACAGGGCACTTGAAAAGTTGGGGACGAGGTCGGAGAAGGAATCGGAGTCGATGTCTTGGAGTCGAAGTCACGGAGAAGAAGATGATGCCGAAGGAAGAAGAAAGAAAAAAAAATGCCACGTGGCGGTCAACGATCAAAGTTGACCGGCCACGTGGCATAACCTCGTGGGTCGGCGGCGGGATCCGAGCAAATTGTTCCCCGAACGTGAAATTGGAGAAAAACGCTCACTTTCCTATGCGTGCCCCCTGATCGTGATCAACGCATAAGATTGCACCACGTGTACTGGTAAAATTTAATTAATTAATTAATTAATTTAATTGAATTAATTATTTTTTAAAAATCTAAAAATTTAATTAAAAATAGAAAAAATTAATGAAAAAATTCTTAAAATAATTATTAATTCTGAAAATAATAATTATTAAATTAGAATAGTTAATTAAAATTTTCTGTAATTAATCAATTAAATTCGAAAATTGAATATAAAATTCAAAAAAATGATTAAAAATTAGGAAAAATTGAGAAAAATCTAGAAAAATAAAAAAAAATCCAGAAAATTCTAAAAAAAATTAGGCATTTTACATGCTGAGAATAACACCGTTACATGTCGAGCTAGATCCCAACTCCCCCGAGAACTCCAATAAACCCTATAAGCTATTAAAAATGGGCGAACTACTTCTCAAAGGCTGTAAAACTCAGTCTTTAGGAGTAGGGGGCTTGTGATATGACTAAAATTAGAACTAAATTGGGACTGTTCAAATCGAGCACGAATCTTAAAGCTCTCAGGGGTAAAACAGTAATTTCACCTAGAAACGGGTCCGTATTGGGAACTGGATCATTCTTCAAAGCCCAATAAGCCAAAAACAGATCTTTCCTATTGGGTATGGGTAGCAACCCGTTACAAACTAATTCAAATATTTAAAGAGTAATTCAAATTCATAATTATCTCTAAGAGACAGATTAAACCAAATCTCTTATCATGAAACGATTTAAACTCTACATTTTATCCAAAAACACCGGGACATAAGGATAAATGATTATCTCTAAACTGTCTCTAAAGGTGACTATAAATATCCCCTTTTCCCCCACCATAAGAAAGGTAATCAATATTTTTCCACATAAAGCTCTTTCATAATCTTCCTAATTACTGACAAGAGCGTCTGAGGGTTCGTCATCGGGATCCATCCCGGTGTATCGAACTTTTTGCAGGTTCATGGCAGTCGCAAGAAACCAGTCAAACGCCAGTAAAAGTCAACAGGTTTGCCTTTATTGTTTCCAAAAGAATCCACAAATTCATCTGTTTGCTCCCACACCAAAATCCGCAGCAACAAGAAGGTGTAGGAAAAAGTGGTGTGCATTACATAGAGACTATAGACACACCACCGATAACTGCTGAGTCCTCAAAGAAGAACTTGAATGTCTGATTCTTCGGGACTACCTCTCCCAACTTTTCCAACAAAAGAACGACGTTGAAATCCCTTTGGCACGGGGAGCTAATAAGCGTTAAGAGAAGCCATCTAGAATACAAGGCCATTCTCCACTCCAACCACGAAGGGCCAATATGAGGGGGTGAGGGGGGGGGATGGGAGATTCCAACTCCTCCTACAAAGCATTCATGAGGGAGGTCAACTCAGTACACAACATCCCGCCTGCCAAGAGCCTAGGCATCCCTGTGTCATTTTTTGATAAAGATCTAGGGGGTATCAAGACGTCTCACTGCGATGCATTGGTAATAAATATGTTTATGTAAAATTATGAGATACGATGCATCCTGGTAGACAACCGCAGCTCAGTAAACATCCTTTTTATGAACACTTTCAATGGCCTCAAGATCTTCCGAGATCGACTCAAGACAATCGGCTATACACTCCATAGATTCTTTGGTGTCCTCGTTCAAATCAAAGGAATCGTCACACTCGATGTGACGGCATGAAAGTCTTCAGCCACTCGAACGGAGGCACTAGACTTTATGTTAGTAGATGTCAAAGTTGCGTACAATGCCATATTCAACCGTCCGGGTCAGGCGGTCTTTCATGCAGTTTTTTCCGCCTACCACAAGAAAATTAAGTTCCCAACAACAGCAGGCGTATGCCAAGTTGTAGGGATTCAACGGGCTACACGAGCATGTTGCACCGCCACAATTGGGGGCTCTGTTCTCCCACTCGACGCCATAGAAATACCACCAGAAAGCAGTCGCAGTAACTCTGAGTCCGTAAACAAGCTTGAAGCTACTGCCATAGACAATCCTGCTGAGAACTTTCAAACCTGTCAAACCATTTCCCACCATGTCCAAATTCGACCTACTAAGAATACGGTAATAAACTTGAATCCTTTGTTTAAAGCCACTCCGCTCATTCAATGGTAAGAAATAGTCCTACCTAAACACATTGGTGAACTTGAAGATCTCACATTTTCTTTATAAAACAAGGGGAGCCTCGTTACAAAACAGGCAAGTTCGGGTAAGGTCTACCAAGTTGTTCGCCTAGCGGCTCATCAACTTGAAGACCCAGGGGGCAAGGAGATATCAACAGAGACTTGGAATGAGAAACGCCTTATGAACTTCAACAATGGCGCCTAAGGCCTCCCCTCCTCTATATATTTTCAAAATTTTGTAATAAAGCCCAGTCAGAAGAGCAGCCATTTAGTTTTATTTTTTAATAAAGACAATTTTCCCTACCGGTCACTGCATGTAATAGAGCCAACTACTAGAGCAACCACTTGGTTTATTCTTTCATTAAAAAATTGTCATTTATCTTTGAAAATATTATGTACAATTCCCTGGATACAAACAATGAGTTAAACACAAACCTTTGAAAAACACCAAAAACTCATTAAAAGCTCCTTATAAGACGATTTTGGAGTCCATACCCATGGTGCGAAGTTTCTCTAGCAACTTGCAGCAAAGCAAGTTCATAGCTAAACTCGCCATTTGACCTGCTCCTGCAACCCATCAAACCCTTTAACAAATAAGTTCGGAGTCAATACCCATGGCTCAGAGTTGCTCTAGCAACCTACAACCAAGCACGTTCAAAGCTCAACTCGTCATTCGAACTGCTCCTGCAACCTGTTAAGCCCCTAAACAACAAGTTGGGAATCCATACCCATGGCTCGGGGTTGCTTTAGCAACCTGCAAACAAGAAAGTTCAGAGCTCAACTCGTCTTTCGACCCGTTCCTAAAACTAATTAGAGGTCCATAATTGTGGATTGCAGTTGCTCCACCAAAGTGCAAATAAGAAAGTTTGGATCTCAACTCGCCCACCGAGGAAACTCACAATTCGTTGAAAGACCCACACAGCAAGTTCAGAGTCCAACTCTTCCCTAGAGTTGCTCCTACAACTAGCTAAACACTCATACAACCAGTTAGGAGCCCAACTCTTCCCTAGAGTTTCTCCTTCAACTAGGTAGGTACAAAATGGACAAGTCCCAACTCCGTCAAGTGACCTGTACACCGCTTAAGCTCCATCAATAACTAGTTAACTCCAGATAATGAGTTGACGCCTTGCTCACCGCTCGAGCTCCATCAATAACTTGTTAACTCCAAACAACGACTTCAATGCCTTGCACACTGCTCGAGCTCCGTCAACAACTCATTAACTTCAAACAACGAGTTCGATGCCTTGTTCTTCGCAAGAGCTCTGTCAATGACTCATCAACCTCAGATAATGGATTACACAGCAAGGATCAATCATATAAAAAAGGTTTCATCGCTCAAACAACAAGTTTTCTTACAATGGTGGGTTTGTCACAAATCTATGTCACGGATCCAATAACACTACCAAAATTTACAAGTACAAAACAATAGCCTTATTACAATTGCCAAATTATAACAAGTCTGCAACTTCAAATAAAAGCATCACTACAAAAGTTTGCCGAAACACTGAGCAACATAGTAGTCTTGCAAGATGATGTACAGACCATCATTTCGGCTACGTGGGCGAGGAATGTTCCTCCTAAGTGACACAATCCTCCTCGCGGGCTTTTTACCGGACACCACCTCTCTTGGGCTGCTTGAACTCTAGGTAGGAAGCACTAATCCCGCACACTGTATCGGGAGACTATGACCTAATGCACGCAACCCTCCATGGGTAGAAGCCAAACTTGACAACGCGGTCGCACCACTCTGAGTATCACCAGGATGGCGAGGGGCCACCCGTGCGGTCAGGTCCGCTCCTCTAGCAGTCGACCCTGCTCTACCAACCGTTGCACCCTTTCTAACACCAATAGTACGCGAAGGACTAGCCATACGCAACCCCCCAAACTTCGTTTAGAGATGATATATCTCAAAATCCTTCTCGACAAGCACCACTCTAAGAAGAGCATGCTCCCCAACACTGTCCTTCGTCAATTTGGGGAGCAAGGGCATACCGACAAGGTGATAAACATGTAAGAGGGTTAACTCACAGTCTTTCTTGACTAACACTGACTTGAAACAAACTGTCTCCAACCACTCGTCCTCTGACTGATCACGCAAGTAATCATGCACTAACTCTGTTATGCGCAACCTCTTATGAAGCTTCTTAACCTCACCTTCTCGGGACTTCTCCCCAGCTCCCGCAATCATCTGCAACTAAGAAGGACCAAAGATTTATCTCAACATCGACAAGGCAAAGGATACAATCTCAAAAGAGATAAACAACAAAATGTCATAACCAAGAGTAACTCCAAGTACACCAGAACAATACACAAGTGTTAATAAAGCAAGTATTTTTTTCATTTACAAAAAGGAAGATACAAGGGTGTGGTGGCCAGTTAGCTCTATGACGTCATACAGAAATTGAAAACAAAAGCAACTAAAAACACAGAGGATGAATCAAGTGCCCACCTGCCTCTGCAGAAATAAGGGCAAGGAGCCCCCAGCCGCTTCCTTCCCCTTGCTTTTCTTTCCCTAGCCACTTCCCCCCCCCCCCCCCCCGCAGGAGCGCCACCCTTATCACCATCCTCACAGAATCCGTCTTTCCTAAGAACCTCTCCAGGATGGAGCATCACGTGGTATCCTTTTCCAGTGAAGCCAGAAACACGCTCCGTCACATGATAGATATCCTGGGCGTAGGACTTATCAATCACACTCTGCAACTTCGCCTTGGCCTCAGCCTCCACCTTGGCCTCTACGGCCTTCACTGCCAAGGCCATCTCAGCACGTGCCTTCTCCAGCTCCAACACAAGGCCGGTCACACTCTTCTATGACGCCTCAAGCTTGAGACGTGACTTTTTCCTCTTCTCCGATGCCTCCAAATTCAAGTGTAACTCCTAACCCTTCTTCTTCGTTTTATTTCCAACTTGAGCTCTTGACAGCCCTCTTCTTGTCCCTCTCAGCACGAGAGATCTTCTCCATCAGATCCTTCTCCTCAGCAGCATAAAAATTGACCAAGACCCTGAACACATGGCCATCCTCCACTCCATTCATGGAAGCCCGATAGGGGGAGATTCCAACTCCTCCCGCAAAGCTTTCATCAGGGAAGTCAACTCCATAGATAACATTCCGCCTGCCAAAAGCACCGGGGTCCCGATATCTTTCTCCGTCAAGGACTTAGAAGGCGTCTGAACACCTCATTGCAACTCATTGGTCATAAACCTTTGCATGATAAATCATGAGGTATGCTGCATCCTGGTGGATAATGGCAGCTCAGTAAACATCCTCTTCATGGCCCCATTCAAGGCTCTCAAGCTCTCCTGAGACCGACTCAAGCTAGCCGGTTATACACACCACGAATTCTCCGATGTCCCCGTTCATGTAAAAGGAGTCGTCACACTGGATGTGAGAGCAGGAAAGGCCCCCGCTATTCGAACAGAAGCACTGGACTTTATGGTAGTCGACGTCAAAGCCCGCATACAATGCTATATTCAGCCGTCCCGACCTAGCGGCCTTCCATGTATTTGCCTCTGCATTTCACATGAAAATGAAGTTCTCAACAACAGCTGGCATAGGCCAAGCTGTAGGAAGCCAACAGGCAGCATGAGCATGCTACAATGCTACAATGGGGGGACTCGGTTCTCTCCTTCGATGCGTTGGAGCTACCGCCAGAAAGCAGTCACAATAATTTCAACACTGTAAACAAGCTTGAAGCCACTACCATAAACAATTCTACCAAGAACTTCCAAACCTGCTACATCATCTCTCACCAGGTCCAAATTAGTTCTCATCATGACACGGTAATAAACTTGAATCTCTCGCCCGAAGCCACTATACTCATTCAACAGAGATAAATAGTCATGCCTAAACACATTGGTAAATCAGAATATTTCACTTTCTCTATGCAAAACAATGGGGGACTCCCTCCAAAATAGGAAAGTTCAGGCAAGGTCTACCAAGTTGTTCGCCTAACGGCTCATCAACTTGAAGACCCGGGGGCCAAGGAGACATCAACAGAACTTGGAAGGCGGAACACCTTGTGAAGGCAAATGAGGGCGTCTGAAACGTCCTCACTTAATAGTAGTAGCAACTTTTCTCAATTTGAAATAACGGCCAGCCACTCTCAATTTGTAATAACGGTCAGCCACTAGAGCAGCCGCTTATTTTTATTTTTCAATAAAATGTAGTATGAACTTTTGCAAAGTTATTTTACAAGCTAACGGAAGCATACAATGAGTTAAGTGTCAAACTTATACACAAAAACGGCACCAAAAATTCGTTAAAAGCTTCCTACAAGACTGGTTCAGAGTCCATACCCCTGATTCGAAGTTACTCTAGCAATTTGCAATGAAGCAAGTTCAGAGTGCTTCGCCATTCGATCTGCTCCTGCAACCTGTTAATAGCAAACAACGAGCTAAATGCCCAACTTACACCTAGAGCGGCGCTAAACACTCGTTGTAAGTTTTCCATAAGACAGATTCAAAGTCCTTACCCATGGTTCGAAGATACTCTAGCAATTTGCAATGAAGCAAGTTCAAAGTATGCTTCACCATTCGATCTGCTCCTGTAATCCGTTAGCGCCTCCACGACCGGTTCGGAGTCCATACCCATGGCTCAAAGTTACTTTAGCAACCTGCAAATAAGAACATTTAGAGTTCAACTACCTATTCGATCTGCTCCTGCAACCTGTTAATACCTAAACTAACAAGTTCGGAATCCATACCCATGGCTCAGAGTTACTTTAGCAACCTACAATTACACACGTTCAGAGTTCAACATGCCATTCGATCTGTTCCTGAAACTAGTTAAAATTCCCTGATGAAAGATTAAAAGGTCCAAAATCGTGGACCTTTTAATAACTCGTTGACTCCAGTATCACTTGTAAAAAGCAACACTTAGAATTCAACTCTCCACTCGATGTGACTCTCACAATTTTTCGGAGGACCCACACAGCAAGTTTGGAAAACGACTCTCCCTCAGAGTTACTCCTACAACAAGCTGAGTTCAAAGCGGAGAAGTGCTAAACTTCATCACACACCGTCGACTGTTCGTTAGCTAAATGCAACAAACTTGAGGCCCTATTATATAGCTATAAAGAACCCAGTCGATGGTGCATCAACCTTGATAGCAAGGATCAAGCATATGAAGAGATTTCATCAAAAAACACAGAACTATTGCAAACCCATATGTTCAGATCCATTACCACTACAAATATCTACAAATACAAAATGACAAGTCCAGAGTCTAACTCTCCCCAAGAGTAGCTCATACAACTATCCAACCCCCAAGACGATGAATCACGGGACAAGACACCGGCACGTAGAAGACTTCTTATTCCACAAATTACAAGTCTCATTGCAATAGAATAATTACAATGAGTCTACGTTTCATGTCTAGCAATCACTACCAAAAATCCTGTGAATATTGTACAACAAAATATCAAGCAAGTTTTTCTTCCAGCTACACACTGGAGAGATGCTCTTTACCTAAGAGAGACAAACCTCTTCACCGGCTTCCTACCAGCTAACAGCTCCATAACGCCGCCACCACTCTTGATGATGAATTCAAGACAAGTCTTCCTTAGGCAGGCATGCTCCAGGCTTATCCGATCATCTTCACTTGAAAAAGCTCCAACTTCGTCTCGCTTAAAGCACTGTGCAAATGGAAGAAACCCAACTCCGTCAAGCACCACGTTTCGCGAAGGAGAGCAAGCTCAATGCCCCGAGGACCTCGTTCGATGTACACAACTATTTGTTGGCAAAGAGAAGAATAGAACCACTTCAACGCTGAACAAACACAAGTGACTTCACTTTCGTATTAAGAAGATTCAGAACACCCACAACTCATTTTCTCTAAAAAAAGAGTTCGGCGCTACGCACGCCACTTGAGTTCCTCTGGCCAACAAATCGTCAACACCAACCAACGAGTTTGATGCCTTGCGCTTCGCTCAAGCACCGTCAACAACTCATTGGCTCCAAACAACGAGTTCAACTCTTTGCTCTCTGTACAAGCTCCACCAACTAGCTCGTTGGCTCCAAATAACGAGTTAAATGACCCTGCTTTTTGTTCAGGCTCCACCAAACAACGAGTTCAATGATCTCCATTTCGATTAATTTCCCTCAATAACTCGTTGGCCCCAAACAAAGAGTTCAACGCTCTTCTCTGTGCACGAGCTCCATCAACAACTTGTTGGCTCCAAACAACGAGTTCAACGCATTGGTCTTCGCTCGAGCTCTACCAAACAACTCGTTGGCTCTAAACAACGAATTCAATATTTTGCTCACCGCTCGAGCTCCATCAATAACTTGTTGGCTCCAAACAATGAATTCAACGTCTTGGTCTTCGCTCGAGCTCCACCAAATAGCTCATTGGTCCCAAACAATGAGTTCAATGCTCTGCTCACCGCTTGAGCTCCATCAATCACTCATTGGCCCCGAACAATGAGTTCAACGCCTTAGTTTTCGCTCAAGCTCCACCAAATAGCTCGTTGTCTCCAAACAACGAGTTCTACGCTCTGATTACCACTTGAGCTCCGTCAACAACTTGTTGGCTCCAAACAACAAGTTCAACGCCTTGCTCTCCGCACGAGCTCCATGAACAACTCGTTGACACCAAACAACGAGTTCAATGCTCCGCTCACTACGCGAGCTCCATCAATAACTTTTTAGCTCCAAACAATAAGTTTAATGCCTTAATCTTCGCTCAAGCTCCACCAAATAGCTCGTTGGCTCCAAAAAACGAGTTCAACACTCCGCTCACTGCTTGAGCTCTATCAATAACTTATTGGCTCCAAACAACGAGTTCAACACCTTGGCCTTCACTCAAGCTCCACCAAATAGCTCGTTGGCTCCAAACAACAAGTTCAATGCTCTGCTCTCCGCTTGAGCCCTATCAACAACTTGTTGGCACCAAACAACGAGTTCAGTGCTCTGCTCTTTGCTCAGGCTCCATCAACTCGTTGACTCCAAACAACGAGTTCAACACTTTGCTTTTCACACGAGCTCCATCAAACAACCACCCGTTGACTCCAAACAACGAGAACATTGCCCCGTTTCTTGCTCGAGTCCTTCCAATGCCAGAATCCACCACTAGCTTGCCGGGTGCAAACAGCAAGCTCAAACATCTGACTCCCTCACAGGGCTCTTTCTAAACTCGTCGGGGTCAAATGGCACTTTCTATCCCAACTCCACTACGAGTTCTCCCCAAACTTGCTAGGATCAAACAGCGAGTTCTATACCAAACCCACTACGGGTTGCCTCTCCAAATTCACCGGGGTCAAATGGCAGTTTCTACATCAACTTAATCTCAGAGTTGTCTCTGAACTCGTCAGGGTTAAACGGCAAACTCTACGTCCTCTCAGTCAAAGAGTTGTCTCTCTAAACTTATTGGGCGCAAATGGCAAGCTCAAACGTCCAACTCCGTCACAGAATTCTCTCCAAGCTTGCTGGATTAAACAGCAAGTTCAACACTCAACTCAGTCAAAGAGTTGTGTAACCCCCGGTCCCGCCATTACGTATTTTCTGTGTATTTTCGGTATATCGATTTATTATAAATTATTTTTCTGCTTTTAAATTATTTTTGTTAAAATTTATTGTTTGATCTCCTATTAAAGTCTATTCTAATCAATAATTTTATTTGTAGCTATTTTTCAATAATTTTTATATTGTAATACAAATCCTATTATTATTGTTATTATTATTATTTCTGTTGTTGTTGTTATTATTATTATTATTATTATTATTATTATTATTGTTGTTGTTGTTGTTATTTTTATTATTATTATTATTATCATTAAAATTATTGTTTATTAATTTTTGAAAGCCTATAGATCGTGATCTATATTTTATTATTATTGGAGTACGAATTTTATGTATAGTACTTGATTTAATTAATTAATATGTAATACTATTTTGCTCCTTATTATATTTTAGCTCAATTCAAATCCAGTCTTAATTATTTTGTGAGATCCATACAATCTATTGTATTTATTAGTATTTGAGTATTAACTTAATACATACTATTTGATTTATTTGTACTATGGTATTATTATTGATTTATTTATTTATTATTTTAATCTAGAACCCATTATTAAACCCTATATATACTAATTAACACAAACCCACAACCCGTTAACCCTTTAATCTAAACCCGTACCTGCAAAACAAACCCACATCTCAATTAACTCTATAAATACCACCATTTTAACCCTAACCCTAATTAACTATCCTAATCCCTAATCTCTTCTAATCACCCTGCTGCTCTTCTTCTTCCTCCTTCCTTTATGCCTCCGAAACCAACCCTACCTCCATCGTCCTCGTAAAACCATCCACCGCCTTCGTCTTCATCCCGCTCCTCCACCCTCATTGGTAGCTCCCTCGTCTCCCTCTCTCATCATCGCCATCATCAACCTGTGAGCTCCACTGCCAGCACCGCCTTCGCCCTTCGTCTCTCCTCTCCTCCTGTCGTCGAGCCCACCGCTCGCTGCCTTGCCCTTACCATCCGCGATTACCACTGTCGCTCGTTGTCTGCACCCCCACCGCAGTCGCAACCCCTGCCTTCTTCAACCTCCCGCTCAACCACCACAGTTGAGCCTCACGACCCTTCACCTTAGACCCCTGAGCTCCTGCCCTCGCGACCCTCTCCTCATCGACTGCACCGACCATCAAGCTCTCATCGCTAGCACTGCCACTGCCATCCACTGAGCTAAACCCATCACTCTCCTCCTTCTTCCTCTGTTTTCTTCCAAACATAGTGGCGCCACCTCCACTGGCTCCTCTGTCAATCCTGCCTTCATTTATCACCGCCTCCCTAAGTCACCGACAATAGCTTCGTCAACCACAACAAGCACTAATGCCATTATCCGCATTGCAGTCACCTTCACCCCCAACCTTGCCCCTGTGCTTCTCTATTCACCACTGAGCCCCCGCTGCCCTCTTCAAGTGCTGCTACTCATCCCCTACCTCATCCCTGCAGGCCCCTTGTGTCGCTCTGTCTCTGACGACCCCGAGCACCATCCCGAAGCCCCCCCTTCGTCTTCCTCTGTTGTTGTCCCCTTCTTTACTGCCGGGTTGCTGCCATTTTCGATGTGCATTTCTATCTCGTGCCGTTCTCTCTATTGCATTTGCCCTCTTGCTATTGTCGCTCGTACCATTGTTGTGCTCTTGTTGTGTTCGCTGTACATGTGTGTTGCACGTGTTATTGTCGTTGCACGTGTTTTCGCCATCGCTCGTCTCGCTTCCGATCATCATCTATCAGGCAAGTACCTTGTACATTTTTATTGTTCCGTACAAGATTTTTATTTGACCTCCCGCAATTAGTAATTTTGCTTGATTATCGTGTTTTGAAACTCGTCCATGTTCCTGAAAAATATCTTTACAAATTTCAATTGATTGAATCGTCAATTTTTTTATGCATTGAAATCATTCCATGATTAAATCACTCGATATATATGTTCAATCGAATCAATCTATTTGCCTCTTTGGTTTGATGCCCATCAAAAGATCCTAGATATCAAATTGCATATTTTTGCCCTTCTGTCAGTTTTGACTTGTAATTAGATTTTGACCTAGTTAAATTTTGAATTTGTTAGAACTTTATAAATAAGAAATGTGTCATGTTTCTAGTTTCCAGAACATCCAACGGATCTGAAATCTGATGTGTAGATTGCAAGATATGTTGTTTTTAGTGTTGTGACGTTTTCAATTGCAGATTTCTATTTTGAAGTATATGTTCTCGATTAACTAATTTAAATATCATGTTAAAAGTATAATTAAGACCTGAAAAATTCCAGTATGTTTCTTAACATGATTAAGAACCTGATTATAAATTTTATAGAATTTTTTAATGAGTTCTTTACTGATTTATTAGTATAAGAATTGTACCCTAAGCTTCTACCTGAACATAAAATCTGTAAAGAATAAGACATAATATCTGTAAAGAATAAGAATTTGAACCTAGTTTATGTGATTTTTATATATCGTGTGTGTATTTCCTAGGACCGACAGAGAATAGTTTCTAGAACTTCTGACAGATCCAGATTTGCTTTTCTGTAGCAGCGGAAATTTCGGTTTTGGTGCAGCAACGTCCTGCTGTCCAGAATTGGAGTTCTTGTTGTTTCAATATTTATAATTTCATTTAAGGCACCCGACCATGTTTTCCACCCAGTCTAAACCTAGTTTCTGTCCTTGGCATGTTTACATGTCCCTAATTTTGTACATGCATGTCTATTTTGGTAAAAAGAATAAGAAATTAAGCCAGGGTTAAGGAAAAGATCTAGTAGTGGACAATATAAGCAAGTGTACTTGGAAGGGGCCCTTGTTTCCCACCTGTTTGTATGAATACATGATTACATGATTCATGAGTCTATTTACTTATTTATATGATTACCTAACTGCATTCTTCCCTGTAAGAAAGTGTACTCGGAAGGGGGGGCATGTTTCCCACCTGTTTGCATGAATACATGATTACATGGTTCATGAGTCTGTTTACCTGTTTCAATTTATCTGTTTACCTAATTATATGATGCCTGAGTATACGGCCCTATAAAATCCACCGCTAAATCTAAATGTAACTTGTTTGTATGCAGCAACCATGTGGTATGGGACGCATGAGTGATGCATTAGATATGATTAAATAAAAGACTTAAGAATAATATATTTCACCTGCATATTCCTGTCACCTGTTTTACATGTTTATCTGATATCTGTTACAAGTTTACATGTTTATCGGATATTTATTACAAGTTTACATGTTTATTTGATATCCATTACAAGTTTATAAGTTTACTGTTACTTGTTACCTGTTACATGTACCTATTACCCGTTACTTTTCACCTGTTACTAGTTCACATGACTCCCGTTACAGGTTAAAATGGCTTTCATTTATATTTCATATTGCCTGTTACATTATTTCTCATTCATGATTAGTTATATTTTGAGTCTTATTCTAGTTGTTACCTGCATTACCTTGATTATGTTATATTACATTTGCATCGCCAGTTTTAGTTTTCCTGCTTGTTAGTCCTTATTTCTTTCTTGTTGTACATGTCGTTTCTCGTTATCATATTCATTTCGTATTTGAATTCCCAATTATTTTGTTTTCCTGCATATCTTGTCTCTTGTTCATATTTTGCTTGTACAACTTGCGGCCCGTAACTTGGTCTAACGGATGCTCCATCCATCTTTCTTTTGAGTTATGTTATACAAGTACAGACGATGGGTTACTTAAAGAACTCGTCGAGCTGTTATTGCATTGCATATTGATGAACACATTATTATTCACTTTTTAGAGCAATAATCTTAATATAATTAGACATTTAAAAGCTCTATATATGGTATTTAACTCTTATTCTCTCTTTTCCATAGGAAACAGCGTAAAACAGCAAAACGAAGCAGATTCAGGACTTCAAAGATGATACACAGAAAAATGCAGAGGAACAGTCGACTTATTCCCAAGAGCAGTCGACTGGCCTGATCAAAGATAAAATCTTCAGAAGTCTCGACTCAGTCGACTGGTTCGAAGACAAGTCGACTGGTCTGCGGCGGAGTAAACAGATAAGATCTTCAAAGATACACCTGCATCTAATTTCAAATCTACTTGGATCAAGATTTTATACAAAGAATCAAATCTAAAGACAGGGTATTTCCAAGTGGACGTGGTGAACAGATAAGGAAGGAAAGGAGAAAAGAGAAAGATATTAATCATCAAATAAAATAAAGAAGGATTTTCCTGAAAAAGTGGAAACCCTAATTCTCAGCCGTACTCTATAAATATCAGAAGAGATCAACTTGGAGGGGGACGATCATATATATCTCTGGGAAGCGACTCAATCACCAAGTTCCTGAACAACATCGAGAGCATCACTCCATCAACATCAAAGAAGGAGAGAGAAGATCCAGCAACCAGAAGGCAGTCGACTGTGTGACAGCCAGTCGACTATATTGCCGGAATCCATTAGTTTATTTCTTCTTCTCTCTTTATTCTTTTATGTTGATCATGTATTCAAACTTGTTAAGCAATAAAGTTATTATTATGTGGAACTAATTTCATAGTTGGGTAGATCGAAACCGTAGTTATGTAATGCTATCTTCTTCTGAACTCTTCTGTGTTACTTATTGATTGAATCTAATTGAATTGGTATAGGTTTATGATAGTCAAACTAGTTCTCAAGACTGAGAGCAGTCGACTGAGGTGAGAGCCAGTCGACTGACGTACAGAACTTAGGAAGCTCAAGTTTGGATATCATTTATCTGAATCTGTTATATGAGCATATTGAGACGACCGAATCTCGTGCTCATAATTTGTAACAAAGGAATCTTTAGGGGTTCTTGGTTCAATCAACTTAGAGGATCTAGATCTGATACCAATTTCTAGAACTTTAAGTGTTTGTTCGTTTCCACTGTTCTTATGTTTTCTCTAAGTATAACTTAGTAGATACCATGCTAGATACTTACGGAAAGAAACGAATTAGAGTAGATACCATGCCTAATTCTTGGCCTAGGGAAACAATACTTTAAGGAGTAGATACCATGCCCTTGAAGTGAACAAACATGAGTAATTAGAAGTAAATTCAGAAGGCAACTTAGCATTACAAACTATTGGTGGAGATCAACAACCCAACTATTCAAGAGATATTTGTGATTCAACACCTCTCATCTTAGTTTTAATCTTTTAGTTCTTTTAGAATATTACAATAACTCTTTTTCATTTTTATTATTAGTTTTATTGATTAGTAAGTTGAAGTCTACAATCTCTGTGGGATCGACCCTTGCTATTACTACGATTCTATAAACGATTCGTGCACTTGCGAGGTTTTTATAATTTGTGTCTAGTTTTATCTATATAATTAGGTAGCTAGATTTCCAACAACAAGTTTTTGGCGCCGTTGCCGGGGATTGTTTAGTATTTTAACTTACAAGTCAGTAGAATTTTTATTAGTTTTTCTTTTCTTTTATTAATAATTTTTCTTTTAGGTTACAGGACTTCGGTGAATGCACGGTAGACGATCACTTCGTCCAGAGCTACTACCTATTGACGCAGAAACAGAACGAACTTTGCACAGACTAGGTAAGCTGTTTTCAGCCAACCAGTCGACTGCTGTACGGACCCAGTCGACTGCACAGAGACAAATTTCACAGGAAAGGATGGCTGAAGAAATACACAATCGAGTACCAATGCAGGACAAATTCACTCCTAAGAATATTGAGCAACCTTCCTGCATTGCTTTTCAACCTAATGCTACAGGGAACATGCACCTATCTCCTCATTTACTTAGTATGGTTCCCCACTTTAGTGGCAAGCCAGATGAAGAACCTCATCTTCATTTGCAAGACTTTTTCGATCTTTGCAGGACACAAAGCGTCCAAGGGCTTACCGCTGAACAAATCAGGTTAATCTTGTTTCCTTTTTCTTTAAAACTTAATGCTAAGTTGTGGTATAATTCTTTGGAACCAGGATCAATTAATTCATGGGAGCAATTGGCAACGAAATTTTTGAAAGAATTCTTTCCAGCCCAAAAGACCAAACAGCTGAAAAGGGAGATTCAACTCTTCCAACAAAAGGATGAAGATTTATTCTTCGAGGCATGGAAGGACTTCAAAAGCAAGCTTCTCAAGTGTCCTATGCACAATCTGCCTAAGGATGATCAGGTACAAGCTTTTTATGAAGGTTTAAATGACACTAACAAGGCAATTGTTGATGCAGCGTGCAATGGAATTTTGATGAGGAAAAGTGGAGAAGAAGCCATTGAACTTTTTGAAGAACTCAGCGAGAACTCCCAACAATTCTCAACAAGAAGGGGACCTACGAAAAAACAGGGAGTTTACGAAATCTCTAATAGTAATAACATTCAATTAGAAATGGCAAACATGAATAAGAAAATTGATATGCTTGTTAATGCAATGTCGACGATGGGTGGAGTTAAAAATCAAACAAATGAGATGTGTGCAATTTGTTCTCATTTAGATCACACAACTGATACATGTCCCATGTCTACTTTCACAGATCAGGAGCATGCGAACTATGTGGGTTGAGGAGTATTTCCACCAAAGAACAATCCATACTCGAACACATATAACCCAGGATGGAAAAATCATCCAAACTTCTCATGGAGCAATAATCAAAATAATCAAGGGAATCAATTCACACAAGGACATGCAAGGAACCCTCAGATGGGAAGTGGATTTGAAAGACCAGCCCCAGAACAGAAGAAGTTGGATTTTGAGTCCACCGTTCTTCAATTGCTCCAACAACAACATCAAACAAGCAACCAACAAGGGCAAGCAATTCAGAAGTTAGAAACCCAAATTGGTCAGATTGCAAAAGAGCTAAGCGAAAGAAAGGCAGGAGAACTCCCTTCACAAACCATACCAAACCCAGGAGGTCAAGAACAGCTCCAAGCAGTAACAACCCTAAGAAATGGTAAGATAATTGACAACAAGGTTGGAACACACACAGACAAGCCAGTCAGTAAACCAGTCGACTATTTTTACAAACCAGTCGACTGCACAGACAAATCAGAAACACAACTACCAAAGGCTGTGGATTCCAACAAGGTAAGTGAAAAAGTAGGGACAGTCCCACCACCATTCCCTCAAAGGTTAGTCAATAAAAAGAAAGAACAACATTTATATGACATCTTTGAAACACTCAAAAAGGTAGAAATTAATATTCCCCTACTTGATGCGATTAAACAAATTCCTTCTTATGCCAAATTTTTGAAAGACTGTTGTACTCACAAAAGAACATTTCAGGTTAAGGAGGATGTGGCCTTGACAGAAGAAGTGAGTGCTGTTTTATTAAGAAAATTACCACCTAAACTGAAGGATCCAGGTAGTTTTACCATTCCTTGCAAGGTTGGTGAGCACTTCTTTGAAAAGGCACTGCTAGACTTGGGAGCAAGCATAAATCTTCTTCCTTATTCTGTTTACGAAAAGCTTGGATTGGGGGAACTCAAGCCAACATCCATCACTTTGCAATTGGCTGATCGCAGCATCAAAAGACCTAGAGGTATTTTAGAAGATGTCCTAGTTCAGGTAAATGATTTTATTTTGCCTGCTGATTTTGTTGTGTTAGATATGGAGGAATCTTCAATGTCATCATCTCTACCGATCATATTAGGTAGGCCCTTTATGAGTACAGCTGATATAAAAATTTGTGTTAAAAAGGGCATTATAAGTATGAAGATAAACGGAGAAAAAGTGGAATTTAAAATGTTTGATACACTAAAATTACCACAAGATGATCATGAATGCTATAATATTGATGTGGTGCAGGAGATTGTTGATCAAACATTTCAGGTACATAGCGTTGAACCACTTCAAGCCACAATCACTCAATCTCTAACTTTATCTCATGTTGAACAGGAATACGATGACTGGAGGATTGCAGAGACAATACATCACCTTGAAACTCCACAGTCATATTCAGGTAAGCCTGCACCTTTATTTGAAAAATTGGTGTCTGATAAAAATTGTTCTTCTACAGATCAGGCGACTGATGAACAGAGTAAGTCGACTGGTGTTCTAACCAGTCGACCAAACCCAGACACCCAGAACAAGTCGACTGCTGACATGGACCAGTCGACTGTACAGAAACTTCCAGATATAGAACTCAAGCAGTTGTCCGACCATTTGAAGCATGCATTTTTGGGCGAGAACCAGACACTGCCGGTGATAATTGCTGCTAACTTAAGTGCACAGGAAGAAGAAAAGCTGCTGAAGGTATTGCGAGAACACAAAAATGCAATAGGCTGGACCATTGCAGACATCAAAGGAATAATTCCATCCAAATGCATGCATAGAATACTCCTTGAGAACGATGCAAAACCTAGCAGAGAGGCACAGAGAAGGCTCAACCCCAACATGAAGGAAGTGGTAAGAGCAGAAATTCTGAAATTACTAGATGTAGGCATCATCTATCCTATCTCAGATAGCAAATGGGTAAGTCCTATACATGTAGTTCCTAAGAAAAGTGGAGTTACAGTGGTAACAAATGAAGAGAATGAACTTATCCCGACAAGAGTAACCACAGGATGGAGGGTTTGCATTGATTACAGGAAATTGAATAATGAAACCAGGAAAGATCACTTCCCTCTTCCTTTTATTGATCAAATGTTAGAAAGATTAGCAGGGTATAGTCATTATTGTTTTTTAGATGGTTATAGTGGCTATAATCAAATTGCTATTGCTCCAGAAGATCAAGAAAAGACAACTTTTACATGCCCTTTTGGTACTTTTGCTTACAGGAGGATGCCCTTTGGATTGTGCAATGCTCCAGCTACATTTCAAAGATGCATGATGAGTATATTTTCAGACATGGTGGAAAGGTTCATCGAGGTATTTATGGATGATTTTAGTGTTTTTGGATCTTGTTTTGATGAATGCCTTAACCATTTGCAGCTTGTGCTTAAAAGATGTGAAGAATGCAATTTAGTGCTGAATTGGAAAAAGTGCCATTTTATGGTACAACAAGGTATTGTGTTGGGACATGTGGTGTCCAAAAGAGGAATAGAGGTAGACAAGGCAAAAATTGACATCATATCAAAGCTACCCCCTCCCACTACAGTTAAGGGTGTTAGGAGTTTTCTAGGACATGTAGGTTTTTATAGACGATTTATAAAAGACTTTTCAAAAATCTCCAAACCCCTTTGTGACTTGTTGGCTAAGGATGTTGAGTTTGTATGGACAGAAGAATGTACAAATGCATTTAAAACACTGAAAAATCTTCTTATTTCTGCGCCTATTGTCATGGCACCAAATTGGAACCATCCTTTTGAGCTCATGTGTGATGCAAGTGATTACGCTTTGGGCGCTGTTTTAGGTCAAAGAATCAATAAGAAACCCCATGTTATTTACTATGCTTCTCGAACTCTAAACGATGCACAGCTAAATTATTCCACTACTGAAAAAGAAATGTTGGCTGTTATATTTGCTGTAGAGAAGTTTAGATCATATTTAATTGGTTCTAAAGTTATTGTTTTCACTGACCATGCTGCTTTGAGATATTTGTTGGCTAAAAAGGAAGCTAAGCCTAGGTTGATCAGATGGGTGCTGTTGCTTCAAGAATTCGATCTTGAGATTAGAGACAAGAAAGGAAGTGACAATGTTGTGGCAGATCACATGTCCAGATTATTGCAGGAGGAGGAGAGAATTGTGCCCCCGCTGAACGAAAATTTCCCAGATGAACAATTATTTGCAATAAATATTCACACTCTCGGGGCAGTCGACTGGTCCCTCAACCAGTCGACTTATCTCTCTGAACAACTCCCCTGGTTTGCTGATATTATCAATTTTCTAACTGCTCATGTTTTTCCTCCAGGTATGACACATCAGGAAAGGAAAAGATTGGTGGATCTGAGCAAACACTATTATTGGGATGATCCTTATTTATTCAAATTTTGCTCTGATCAAATTATAAGAAGATGTGTGGCAGACGAGGAACAAAGGAGTATTCTACAACATTGCCACCAATATGCATGTGGAGGACATTTTGGGCCAAAGAGAACAGCACTTAAGGTATTGCAATCTGGTTTTTATTGGCCTAAAGTATTTAAAGATGCTTTTTCTTTTTGCAGGACTTGCGACAAATGCCAAAGGACAGGCAACATCTCTTCTAGAAACCAAATGCCACTACACAACATACAAGTAATCGAGCTTTTCGATGTTTGGGGAATCGACTTCATGGGTCCATTTCCTAACTCATTTGGTTATTTATATATACTTGTTGGTGTGGATTATGTGTCTAAATGGGTCGAGGCTGTCCCCTCACGAACTAATGATCACAAAGTTGTTGTCAAGTTTTTGCAGGAGAACATTTTCACTAGGTTTGGTACACCACGAGCAATAATAAGTGATGGAGGGAGCCACTTCAATAACTACCCATTTGCTTCTTTGATGAAGAAATATGGGATTACACATAGAGTGGGAACTCCATATCATCCTCAAACCAGTGGGCAGGTGGAGATTAGCAACAGAGAGATCAAGAGCATCTTGGAAAAGATAGTCAACACAAGGAGGAAGGATTGGTCGCTACGCTTGAACGATGCCTTATGGGCCTACAGAACCGCTTTCAAGACACCCATTGGCATGTCACCATACCGTTTGGTCTTTGGAAAAGCATGTCATCTGCCGGTAGAGTTGGAACACAAGGCGTATTGGGCCATTAAAAAGTTCAATTTTGATATGAAACAGGCAGGTGACAAAAGGCGATTGCAACTAAATGAGCTTGAAGAATTGAGGCACGATGCATATGAAAATGCCAAGCTATACAAGGAAAGGACTAAGTTATACCATGATAAACAATTAGCAAGGAAGGAGTTTTATGAAGGACAAAAGGTATTGATCTACAACTCAAGATTAAGACTCTTTCCAGGCAAGCTCAAGTCAAGATGGTATGGACCATATATTGTCACAAAAGTCTTTCCACATGGTGCATTGGAAGTTCACAGCGAAGAACGAAATCAAACATTCAAGGTGAACGGACACAGGGCGAAGCCATACATTGAGATGAGTCTAGAGCAACACGAGGAAGATGTGAATCTTCAACCCATTCAATACATTGCATGAACTCATCATGTCTAGCTGAAGACAGAAAACACAGCGCTTATTGGGAGGCAACCCAACTTTTCAGGGGAGTATTTACACTTTCCCTTTATTTTATTTATTCATTATTATTCATTTTTATTTTTATTTTTCAGTCTCTCCTTACTAGATGGTAACACATGCCTATATCTTATGTTTTGTGCGAACATTGAGGACAATGTTCCATCTAAGTGTGGGGGTATTAGTTAGTTATATTTGGAATCTTTTGAATTTTTAGGATTAAACAATTTCTTATAAAGTAAGAGTAAGGATACTTATTTACTTTAGGATTGTTGAGTTTCATAATTCCCTACAAAATTGTGCGTCATGCGATTATACATAATAAACAAATGTGATGCTTTTTCTGATAATTATTCCCTTTAGATCTAGTCCTAAATCGAGTTTAAGTAAATAGAGTGATACAATATATGTATATAGATTTGAATAAAGTCAGTCTACTCCAATGTTTTAAGCGCTTAGTAACTAGGGGTATTCATCACCAATGTTTACCTTTACGTCAAACGGCAACTTGAAATATGAGTATGCAAAGCACTTTAATGTTTGTGACTTGTTGAGTAACCGGGTGGATACATCACAAATGTTTCGCATTCGCGTCAAAAGATAAGTGACAACTTTAAAGAAGAGACTATATAAAAAAAAATAATAATAAAAAAAATAAAAAAAATAAAAAAAAAAACTCTAGTTTGCTACTGGATTTGTAGTAGAGAAAAGGGATAATCACAGACTGAGTAGATGCATACTATAACTACATTAATCGCATGACAAATATGATTAAGTTTGGGGATTATGACTGAACAATTGCACTAGAGAAAGTGGGTCTGTTTAATTTTACTTTATCTGAAATTGTTTGTAGTTTTATATTTTTCATTTTGATGTCCACATAAATCTTGGTGGTTGAATCTATTGTTATTATTATTCTCCCTATTCATAATTCTAGTTTGCTTGAGGACAAGCAAAAGCTAAGTGTGGGGGTATTTGATGAACACATTATTATTCACTTTTTAGAGCAATAATCTTAATATAATTAGACATTTAAAAGCTCTATATATGGTATTTAACTCTTATTCTCTCTTTTCCATAGGAAACAGCGTAAAACAGCAAAACGAAGCAGATTCAGGACTTCAAAGATGATACACAAAAAAATACAGAGGAACAGTCGACTTATTCCCAAGAGCAGTCGACTGACCTGATCAAAGATAAAATCTTCAGAAGTCTCGACTCAGTCGACTGGTTCGAAGACAAGTCGACTGGTCTGCGGCGGAGTAAACAGATAAGATCTTCAAAGATACACCTGCATCTAATTTCAAATCTACTTGGATCAAGATTTTATACAAAGAATCAAATCTAAAGACAGGGTATTTCCAAGTGGACGTGGTGAACAGATAAGGAAGGAAAGGAGAAAAGAGAAAGATATTAATCATCAAATAAAATAAAGAAGGATTTTCCTGAAAAAGTGGAAACCCTAATTCTCAGCCGTACTCTATAAATATCAGAAGAGATCAACTTGGAGGGGGACGATCATATATATCTCTGGGAAGCGACTCAATCACCAAGTTCCTGAACAACATCGAGAGCATCACTCCATCAACATCGAAGAAGGAGAGAGAAGATCCAGCAACCAGAAGGCAGTCGACTGTGTGACAGCCAGTCGACCATATTGCCGGAATCCATTAGTTTATTTCTTCTTCTCTCTTTATTCTTTTATGTTGATCATGTATTCAAACTTGTTAAGCAATAAAGTTATTATTATGTGGAACTAATTTCATAGTTGGGTAGATCGAAACCGTAGTTATGTAATGCTATCTTCTTCTGAACTCTTCTGTGTTACTTATTGATTGAATCTAATTGAATTGGTATAGGTTTATGATAGTCAAACTAGTTCTCAAGACTGAGAGCAGTCGACTGAGGTGAGAGCCAGTCGACTGACGTACAGAACTTAGGAAGCTCAAGTTTGGATATCATTTATCTGAATCTGTTATATGAGCATATTGAGACGACCAAATCTCGTGCTCATAATTTGTAACAAAGGAATCTTTAGGGGTTCTTGGTTTAATCAACTTAGAGGATCTAGATCTGATACCAATTTCTAGAACTTTAAGTGTTTGTTCGTTTCCACTGTTCTTATGTTTTCTCTAAGTATAACTTAGTAGATACCATGCTAGATACTTACGGAAAGAAACGAATTAGAGTAGATACCATGCCTAATTCTTGGCCTAGGGAAACAATACTTTAAGGAGTAGATACCATGCCCTTGAAGTGAACAAACATGAGTAATTAGAAGTAAATTCAGAAGGTAACTTAGCATTACTAACTATTGGTGGAGATCAACAACCCAACTATTCAAGAGATATTTGTGATTCAACACCTCTCATCTTAGTTTTAATCTTTTAGTTCTTTTAGAATATTACAATAACTCTTTTTCATTTTTATTATTAGTTTTATTGATTAGTAAGTTGAAGTCTACAATCTCTGTGGGATCGACCCTTGCTATTACTACGATTCTATAAACGATTCGTGCACTTGCGAGGTTTTTATAATTTGTGTCTAGTTTTATCTATATATTTAGGTAGCTAGATTTCCAACAACACATATTCTCTGGCTATTTGGTAAGTTCTTATATCTCAGATATCGGTTATTATATTATATTCTCGTTTATGTGATTATTATTGCATTATTGAGTTTACTGGTATTGTACAGTTTATGAATGATATTAGTTGGCATACTTATATCATTCGCTGGGCCTTTGTTACGTGCCTATGTTTCCGTATATTGGGAAGCGGGGGCATGACAAGTTGTCTCTTCAAACTTGCCGGGCTCAAACGGCGAGTTTAACGCCTAACCCCGCTATGGAGTTTTCTCCTAACAAATCTTGCTGGGCGCAAACAGTAAGTTCAAACAACTGAATTCGTCTTAGAGTTCCCTACAAAGTTGTCGGGATCAAACGGCAGTTTCTAAATCAACTCCACCCCTGTGGCTTGACCGCAACTCAACACCGGCCTAAAATTGTCTGTACAAAACTTGCTTAGCGCAAACAGTAGGTTCTACATCCACTGCCAGTCTAAAATTGGCTCTACAAAACCTGCTCGGCGTAAACAACAAGTTCCAGCCCTATCTTCGAGTTTGTCTCTACAAAACTTGTTGGGTGCAAACAGTAATTTCATTGATTAAAACGGCAATATCTACCTCCACTTGATCAAGGAGTAACCTCTATAAACTTGTTGGGATCAAACAGCAAGTCCCAACTCAGCTCCACTATGAGTTGCCTCTCCAAACTCGTCGGGATGAAAAGGTAGTTTCTAAATCAACTCGACCAAGGAGTAACCTCTATAAACTTGATGGGACCAAACATCAAGTTCAAGCTCAACTTTATCTCAGAGCTCTCTCTAAACTCACCAAGATCAAACGGCAGTCTCTACGTCAACTTTATCTCAGAGCTCTCTCTAAAAACTTGCCAGAATCAAACGACAGTCTCTACATCAACTCTATTTCAGAGTTGCCTCCCTAATCTTGCCAAACGCAAATGGTAAGTTGAAACGTCCATATCCATTACAGAGTTCTCTCCAAACTTGCTGGGATCAAACACCAAGCTTTACGTCAACTCAGTCAGAGAGTTATCTCTCTAAACTTGTCAGGCGCAAATGGCAAGCCCGAACGTTCAACTCCGACCCAGAATTACCTCAACAAACTTGCTGGGATCAAACAGCATTTGTCAACTGCATACTTAAGATCCAACGATCAAAGCAAACGCTCGCCCAACAATGAAACACTCGATCGACAAAACAAGTGAACAACACAGTGCTTGGTCGAAAAAATAGTGGTTCACCAAAATGAGCACGGAGATGTTTGATCGACAAGTACAATAAGTGAGGACTCATCAAAAGAGCCACAAAACTCGAACACAACTTCGAGCACAATATACAACATCAAGCTTCACGCAATCAAACCCAAGCTTTTTGTATACATTCAAGCTCCAAAATTCCCGAAAATTCCAAGGAGTTAGATTTTTTGGAATGAATAAAGGCAAGAAGGCTCGGGTTGCATCATAATCGAATTCAGATCCAAATCCAAAGCCCATTTCACTCAAAATAGAGCTAAAAGGGATTTGGGTCGGATCCAAACCAAACCCACTATCCAAAACCCACAACCCACCTTCCCTTCTTCTTCAAAACAAAGCTCAACAGAGCTTCTTCAAAAACCCCGTTGCTCGAGCCCCACCGAGATCAAAGCCTTCATCAAAGCACCACCCTAGCTCCTCGCCGACGCCAAGTTCGAACTAGTCGACAAAAGTGCCACCATCGATGAAGCTCGGCATACAAACTCGTTGCCATGCTCGCCGAAAATAGAGCACGACCAAGCTCCCAAAAAAAGGACCTAAGTACATAGCTCGACGAGGGGAATAGCTCAAACAGCGAACTCATAGCTCGACGATGGCCAGGTCTGTAACTCGACGGGAAGAAGAGACATAGCTCGATGACTAAACCCATGGCTCAACAAAGCTCAACGAGATGAATAGCTCGCCAAAATTCATGTTTCGACGAGGGAAATAGCTCGACAGCCATAGCTCAATGAAAAAAAAAAGCTAGACGAAGAGGCTCGAACCCATAGCTCGACCAAACGGTGGAAACCTCCTAGCTTGACCAAAGCCAACTACAATCATAGCTCGACCAAGATTGAAGCCTTATAGCTCGACGAAGACCCAACTCCATAGCTCGACCAAAAAAATTGGCCACAGCTCGACGAAATGTCGGTCGAGCTACGGGGTTGCTCACAGACGTTGTTAGCCCTTGGATCACTCAGAAGTTCGAGTGCGAGCGAGATGGACGCGTGTGATTAAGCCACGTCGCCAGTCTCCCTCCCCAAAGCCACGCTCAGTTCTCCGCCGTCTGATTTCACTCAGCAGGGAGACCGGTGTTGATCAACCCTCACATAGCCCTTCAGCGCAGCGAACAAATCTCAATCCTAGGTTCAACTCAACGGGCGAGCCACCCCTTGATCAATGCTACAGATCGCGCCAAAAATTGTGCCCAGGTCAGATTATTTACAAAAAATCCCTTAAAATCATTTAAAATTCAAAATTTAATTTAAAAATCCAAAAATAATTATTTAAATTCGGAAAACTAATTAAAAAAAATTTAAAATAATTAAAATTGGATTTATTAATTATAAAATTCGAAAAGTGATTTTAAAATTGGGAAAATTTTCAGAAAATTCCAAAAAAAATCGGAAAAGTATCTTCGAGCCACTGATCAGTTCCAGGTATTTTCGAGCACCTTGACTGCTAAAATTGTACTCCAGAGTCCAGAAGTAAGGCATACTACTCCCCAAAAGCCAAGAAAATTACCTTTCGGAGGGGGGGCTTATGATGATGGTAAAAATCACAGCAAATCAGGGTCGTACGATTTCAGCACAGATCTCAAAGCTTCTACAGGCAGATTAATCATAACGGGCCTCTCTAACAGGTCCAGGCATTCTCCAAGACATAGGCTTCTTTCAAGCCCATAAAAAGTGACAGACTAGGCCTACAAGGAGAGACACCCAGCCCATGCAAGCTATGAATCAAATCTCTTATCCCTTAACAAGAGAACTTATCTCTTTAGGGGGAGGAACATAAAAGAGATAAGAAATTTATATCGATCCAACGGTTCCAGATCGATCTCTTGATATATTCCTCAGGCTATAAATACCCTCTCCCCTCCACAGTCAGAAGGTAATCAACAATTCACCAGTTTCTCTCTCATATTCTCTCTCTTTTTCTGGTTCTGACTTGAGCGTCGGAGGGTCTGTCGTCGGGACCACCCCCCGGTGTTTCAGTCTTTTTGCAGGTCTATCGGCCGCATCAGCAACCATCGGATTTAGATCACAGATGGTCAATCAACGCTCAGGAGCTCTAACCGCATTTCACGGCTAAGGTCAAAGTCAGATTTTTAGTAGTTTCCATCAATTATTAACTCACTATCTATTTGCTCCCACACCAAAATATGCAGCAACACATTGCATTGTTGTACTTGTAGTCCAGTATATTTTTTGTTTCTCATCATATTTATCTCAAACTCAACCTGCTTTTTCTTAGAAAGCTTCTTTCACATACTTTCATTAGTAGAACAAGGTATAATATAAAACAAAACAGAAATGTCTCATATTTGTTCTTGTGCTAATTCATTTGAGTTTATAAGTTTATTAGCAGATCGTAAACATTAGTACTTATTTTCTAATAGTTACTTTACCAGAAAAATAATATTGTTACTGAAAGAATTGAACCAAAATTTATTTACCATTAACAGTTTGGCTAGTGCGCAAACAAGAACGATGTCCTTCCCATTTCCTCTTGATAGTGATGCAAAATATTTTATTATCATGTGATTTGAGCATCCACTATCAAGATGCCACGGATTATTAGATTGAACACATTGATGCACCTACATTAAGATTAGTAGGTGCCCAAGTAGGTATTATTCCTGCACTTGTATGCTTCTTCACCTAGAAGAAGCTAGTATTCCTTTTTAAAGTACAATTATAAGAAATATACCCTAATCTACATCAATAGTGACAGGTAATTCGATTATGCTTTGTTTGAATAGCTATGCTTACATTTTGTTCATTTGAGTAACTATGCACATGTGTGTGACAAGATTTTGAATAGCTATGCGTATGTGTAGACATGATTGCTTAGTATTTTGACGTTGTAGTGGCTCATTATAACCAAGTCCTCAATTATCATGATATAATATTGAATTCCTTGTCATAAGATAATTGGGCCCTTTATATTTTTCAATAACTTTTTCGAGCTCAATTATTCTACTACAAAGTCTTTTTCTAGTTTCCTCATCATCTTTAATGTTCCAACGAAGAGTATCTAGAGTAGCATCAAGTATCCTTTTTTGTTCAAGTGCTTCCTTACAACCTTCCTCTACCTCGCCAAATTTTCTTTTGCATTCATTTAGGTGATGGTGAGTTTAGTAATATAAATAGATTCTTATGAATTTCTTTTAAGTTTTCATTATTTATTGCCAGTGATTCTTGAACTTGTTGTTCCAGACATTCATTTTCCTCCAACAACAAATAATGATCCTTCCTAAATGACTCGAATTTCTCAATAACCGAAAAATTTGCAGCTTTCAGCTTTCTATTTTTGGCAATGCATGAGTCATGTGATTCATTAGATATTTGTTTATATTGTTTCAACTCATTACTTAATTTATTTGCATAATCTCTTAATCCATTACGTATATCAACTAGATCATCATAGGTGGGTTTTTCAATTACCTCTTCCTGGAATGGTGATTGCACCTTACCATCTCCAAAAGCCATAAATCCGAAGTCGTTGTGTTCTTGCTCCTTCATCACTTGAATCTGAATCAAGCCATGTTGCCTTTAATGCCTTCTTTCTGAATCTTGAGCTAGAGTGATGATAATCTTTGTTCTTGTCCTGCGAGAGGGGACAGTTTGTGCAAATGTGTCCTGGCTTCTTGCATTTGTAACATATGTTCTCTGTCTCTGTTTCTTCCTCTTTGAGACATGCAATTTTTTTTCGTTTTAGATACTTACTGAATTGTTTAGTTAGCAGTGTGATATCTTCATTTGATTCTTCATTGTCTAATTTTGATTTGGATGGTTGTGAAGTTGCTGCTTTCAAGGTAATGGTCTTCTCTTCAGTTTTGGGTATAATCTCAATGTTCTACCAGTACCTCTTTGTTTCGGCCATCTCCATCTCATATGTCTTCAATTTACCCTGAAAAGTGTAGGAGTTGAATCCTTTATCTTCAAGCGTCTCCAAAATTGTAGCAGCTTTTATGTCTCATTCAGACATGAGACAACTTATGAGTTTTCGGACCTTTCGGTCATCATCCAACCCCTTATCTTAGCTCTTAAGATCATGTGCGATAATATCAAAACGGGCATGCATCTGATCAACGTTTTCTCCTGGAATCATGCGAAAAACATTAGACTTATAAAAACATCAATTAACTTTTATCTTTACCTCAGATGCAGTTCCTTCATGCCATTTTAGCATGTTGTTCAAGATTTCATACGCCGTTTTGCAATTTCTCCCACATCGTAACAGATCTTTATTGTTCAGACCTGCAAAAAGTGTTGTCATAGCCTTGGAATTTCTAATTTTTTATGCTAGTTCAGTTTTTGTGAAAGTCTTCTGTCCATCACTGACAATGATATCTACTTGGTTTACACAAATATTCCAAACTTCTTCTCCAGGCATTTGCAAAATGTGAGACATACAAACTTTCCAAACATCATAGTATTTTTCATCAAAATAAGGTGAGCATGTCAGACTTGTTCCATTGGAGTTAGATGACTTCGATGTGTACAAGCCTTGGGGAGGAGGGATTTCGGCCATTAGACCTTTTGCTCTAGCTTTTAAGCTATTTATGAGCAACTTACTCTGATACCACTGTAAATTACCCTAGGAGGGTGAATAGGGTGATTGTGCGAAAATTAAAAACTTAAATAAAATGCGTAAAGTTAAGAGATAGAGTTAGTTAAGCAAACAGAGCAAGCACGCAAGATACAGCGATATAACGTGGTTCGACCCTCAGATCTACGTCCACACTGTCTACTTGTACCAATTCTTCGCCATAAGTGTTCCACTATACTTTACACCCTGTACAGTGATTCTCAGAATTTTTATAGAGGGGGGAATTGTTTCTTTCCAAAAAATGAAAAGATATTTCCAAAATTGTCAATTCTGCATGAGTACAGTCAACCGCTTTGTTGAGCAGTCGACCGTCCACCCTTAACTCGAAAGTCGAGAGGTGGCCGGTGGGCTAACTCATTTTTGCACTATGATGAGCGGTCGACTGTGTGACGGTCGACCGACATATGTGCGGTCTTGATATTTATTTGACGAATCCAGTTTATATTATTTCCAAAACTAATTATTCAATCACCGATTATTTACATGGTATTTTCTCACATAAATAGAAATAAATAATCCATCTTTGCTGGCTTCCTTGAGGATTTAAAATACATATTTCTTGAGTTGAAATCTTCTTGATATTTGCAATCTTCTTTGATACATTCTTCTTTTGCTTGATTGCTAATCTTTTTGACTTTTTGTTTTGAATTACCTTCTCTATAAATCCTGTAGATCTCAACTGAAAATATTAGTCTTAATAATTCGTTTTTTGCACACCAAACTTTAGGTCAACAATTACTCTCTCGGAATCTACTGCCAACCAAATAAAGATTTCATGAAGTTTTCCATGCAACTAAAGATGATGACAAGCAGTAAGTCTAGAAGTAGAAGATAGGGGTGAAGCTTCCCATTTAATTATATTTCTTCCGGAAACCCCATTTGCTTTGTTATGTACCATATATTCAATATATATTCGTATGAAGAGGTCAAAGTACTATTATCAATTCAGATTTAGATAGTTGTCTACTTCTTTTCAGTAATTAGTGACTTCGAGTGGCAATGTGAGTTAAGTAGTTGAAAGTTGATGTATAATATCACAGAACAAACAGCAAATGAATGACTAATGAGTTCAAGCAAAAGACAATGCATTTGTTTTGTTTAATTGATCAGTGCAACTCCCATGAACTTTCATCCCACTTAACAACGGTAGCTATTAAGTATTTTTCCTAACAAAACATCACTGAACTTTTTACATACTTGATATTTTAGATTACATAAATACTCTTTCCATTGATATGGTGGTAGAGAAGGGAGATAGTGTGGAAGAAAACGGTTTCAGAGAAGAGAGAAACTTAATTTGTAAAAAGTGGACAATAATATTTTTTAAACTTAATTTGAATGTGGCACCATTGAAAGTTTGAGTTTTAATATGGCTGTAGATACATAACAAACTTGTTACTGTGGACAATTTAAATAAGTGAAACTTAGAAATGGGACAGGTTTTTTGTTCGATGTGGCCGTAGTAATGAGTCTGCATTTTACTTGTTTATTCCAGCCTTTTTGTGAGGCAATTTTGGGAAATCTGCAAAATTGTTTGGAAAATCAAAAGGTCTCCTTCCTCCGTTTACAAGGCGGAAAAAAGTGTAAAATCAATGATCAGCCCTGAAGCAGAACAACTTGATAGTGTTGTCGTTTCTTTAAAAACTACTTATGCTCTTTTGTTTTGTAATGTTTTGGTTGTACTATTACTCTTGGCGATCGCTGTTACTTTATCCGTTTTATCCAACAACAAAAAACCGTATACTCTACTGTATGACTGTAAAAGGGGAGAATGAGAGAAGAAACAAAAAATGAAATGAATGATGCTTGAGGTTTGGCAGTTTTGATTAATCTGCACATCATTAGTAGCCGGCCGGTGCAACCCTCTGAGCTGATCAGTCAACCACTAAAAGCTTAGTAGCCGAAAGAATGAATCTGCTTACTGTATATCCAAACAGCTAGCCCAAACATTTGCTAGAATAGATACATTCATACATACATAGATCTATATTATTTCTTAAAACATTTCAAAACAATGTGCAATCTTTCAATACTTATATTCAAGTCTATAAATACCAACATCAACCATTAGCAATTCCTCATCAATTACATCAATTCAATAATAACAATGTCTTCCCTTAACTTGCCCATCGTTTCACTCTTTCTCCTCCTCTTGCTCTTCTCCTCGCCATCCTTTGCAGCCTCCAAATTCCTCTTCCGATCTTACATTGGTGCAGAATTCAATGGTGTCAAGTTTACAGATGTCCCCATTGACCCAAAAGTCGACTTCCACTTCCTCCTTTCCTTCGCCATTGACTACACTACTTCTGACTCCCCATCCCCGACTAACGGTAAATTCGACGTATTTTGGGACACAGACAGCCTCTCTCCCGCTGCTGTTGCTGCTATTAAGAAGAAGAACCCTAACGTGTGTTAGGACTTGATTGGGTTGTGGATTGTTAGGGTTTGAGAAGATGATGGAAGAGGAGAAGAGAGGAAGAAGATGGTATCGGCTGCTTAGAGATAATTAGGGCAAAATGTTGATTAGTTTATTCATTTGATTCTTTGTTACATATATGTGGATACAAAGCCCAATGGGCCCAAAGGCAATTTGGGTCATAACATAACAATCTCCACCTTGAACCAAATTGCATCTAAAACAAACTAAAACATAAAGCAAACATAACCTAAAACAAACTAGCAACATGCTAGAAAACAAAACTAGCTCAAACTGGCTAGAAACAAACTGACATCAAACTTGAACAAAGCTTGAACTTTGCAATTGGAAGAGGCTTTGTGAGCATATCGGCCGGATTCGATTCGGTACCAATCTTCTTCACGGCAACCTTGCCTTCCGAGATCACATCTCGAACAAAATGGTATCGAATGTCAATGTGCTTCGTCTTCTCATGGTACATGCGGTCCTTAGTCAAATGAATAGCACTTTGGTTGTCACAAAACACCACAACAGGACCCTCAAGTGAAGACATCTCACCAACAAACGCCTTGAGCCAAATAGCCTCCTTAATAGCCTCAGTAATTGCCATATACTCGGCCTCAGTGCTTGAGAGTGCAACGGTGGCTTGAAGTGTAGACTTCCAACTAATTGCACAATCTCCAAGGGTAAAAACATAACCCGTCAAGGAACGCCTCTTGTCCAAATCACCCGCAAAATCCGCATCCACAAAGCCCGTCAATTTCTTGCCATTACCAAACTCCAAGCAAGCATCAATAGTACCTCTCAAATAGCGGAAGATCCACTTCACTGCTTCCCAATGCCCTTTCCCCGGACAAGAGAGATATCTACTTACCACACTAACGGCTTGAGCAATGTCTGGTCGAGTGCACACCATTAAGTACATGAGACTCCCAACTGCACTCGAATATGGAACCTTTTCCATATATTTCTTCTCATCATCGGATTTTGGGCTTAAAGCGGCCGAAAGCTTGAAATGCGCCGCAAGAGGTGTTGAAACAACTTTCGCTTTCTCCATGCCAAAGCGGCGTAGCACTTTCTCGGCAAAACTCTTTTGTGAAAGAAATAACTTTCTCTTGGACCTATCCCTTGTGATCTCCATCCCGAGAATCCTTTTGGCGGCCCCCAAATCTTTCATCTCAAATGCCGAACTGAGTTGCTCTTTCAACCTCCTAACTTCTTTCAAGTTTGAGGATGCAATCAACATGTCATCCACATAGAGCAACAAGTAAATGAAATTCCCACCATCCAACTTCTTCAAATAAACACAACTATCAAAATTGGAACGATGGAAATTAATACTCACCATGAATGAGTCAAACTTCTTATACCATTGCCGCGGCGATTGCTTAAGGCCATAAAGGGACTTCTTCAAAAGACACACACGGTCCTCCTTTCCCGCAACCTCAAAACCCTCCGGTTGGCTCATGTAAATCTGCTCCTCCAAATCACCATGCAAGAAGGCAGTTTTCACATCCATTTGCTCCAATTCCAAATCCTTCATTGCCACCAAAGAGAGCAAAACTCGAATGGAGGTGTGCTTAACTACGGGAGAGAACACATCATTGAAGTCCACACCTTGGACTTGACTGTACCCTTTAGCCACTAGCCTTGCCTTGTATCGAAAATCCGCGGGATTTGAGCCATCAATCTTCCTCTTAAACACCCACTTGCAACCCACAATCCTCTTACCACTGGGAGGCTTCACAAGAGACCAAGTCTCATTTTGTTGCAAAGATTGTAACTCTTCATTCATAGCGGCAACCCAATTGGCCGCATCTTTAGAAGAAATAGCTTCTCTGTAGGAAGATGGCTCACAATACTCCACATCCTCTGCAACTGCCAAACAATAAGCAAAATCGGAGTATCCATACCTCGTAGGTGGTCTTGTTTCTCTTCTAGCTCGGTCCCTTGCCAATGCATATGGTTGTACCTCTTCTTGGGCTTCCTCCAAATTGACATCATCATGTGAGATCAAATCATCACCTTCTTGGACCGGCACCTCAAACTCCACCTTCTTCTCAACCTTCTCATTCTCCTTAATAGTCGGCTCGGGTGCAACATCATTTGCCTTCAACATGGCCGACTCATTGAAAATGACATCTCTTGAAATGAGGAACTTGGATGATTCGGGACACCACAACTTATACCCCTTCACATTTCTGGGATACCCAACAAAAATACACTTCTTCGATCTAGGCTCCAACTTTCCTTCATTCACATGCACATAAGCGGGACAACCAAACACCCTCAAATTAGAATAATCGGCCGTCTTACCCGACCACACTTCTTCGGGTGTCTTCAACTCAATTGAAGTGGTAGGAGATCGATTCACCAAATAGCAGGATGTGTTAATGGCTTCCGCCCAAAACTCCTTACCCAAGCCCGCATTTGAAAGCATACTTCTAGATCTTTCAAGTAGTGTCCTATTCATCCTTTCTGCAACACCATTTTGTTGTGGAGTGTTGACCACCGTCTTGTGCCGAACAATCCCTTCAGCCTTGCAAAAGTTGTCAAACTCACGGTTGCAGAACTCCAAACCGTTGTCGGTTCTCAACCTCTTAACTTTCTTTCCTGTTTGGTTCTCCAAAAGTGACTTCCATTCTTTGAAGGTGCTAAACACATCACTTTTCTCTTTCAAGAAATAAACCCAAACCTTCCTTGAGAAATCATCAATGAAAGTAAGCATATAACGAGAACCATTACCTTTGGAAGGCTCACGAGAAGGTCCCCAAAGATCCGAATGGATGTAGTCAAGTGTTCCCTTGGTCGAATGAATGGCCGTGGAGAAGCTCAACCTCTTATGCTTGCCAAATACACAATGCTCACAAAACTCCAAGTTGCCCGTGCACTGGCCACACAACAAGCCTCTCTTGCTTAAAATGGTCATTCCTCGCTCGCTCATATGCCCCAATCTCATATGCCAAAGCCTAGTAGTCTCCTCATCTGACATAGTACCCGAACGTGCAATGGCAGCCGAGCCCGTGACCGTGGAACCTTGTAAGAAATAAAGAGTTCCAATTCTCTTCGCCTTCATGATTGTGAGAGCCCCTTTAGAGACTCTGAGGACTCCACCTTCACTTTGGAACTTACACCCCTTCTCTTCGAGAGACCCCAAAGAAATCAAATTCTTAGACAAATCGGGTATATGCCTCACACCCGTCAACCTTCGGACCTTTCCATCATGGAACTTAATTGTCACCGAACCAATCCCGGCAACCTTACACATATTGTTGTTTCCCATGAGAACCTTACCATCCGTAGGCTCATAAGTCTCAAACCAATCTCTGTTCGGAGTCATGTGTTGCGAAGCACCCGTATCCATCACCCAACAATGCATATCATCAACATTAGTGTCTGTCACACAAAGAGTATCAACCGTGTCACATTCAGCCACATTGGCCTCCTCCGAAGAAGAACCTTTACTATCCGCCTTTTGTTTATTTTTGAGCTTGAAACAATCGGCCTTAATGTGTCCCTTCTTCTTACAATAGTTGCACGTCAAATTCTTGTGCCTAGACTTCGAACGGGTCCTTGTATCTCTCGAGTTTCGGTCCCATGACCTACCTCGATCAACAACTAAACCAACACCTTGGCTCCCTTTCTCATTATTGGTCATCTCACTATCAATGTGCAACTTGGCTTGCAAATTGCTCTTAACATCCTCTAGAGAAATTTTATCTCTACTATAAATCAACATATCTCTAAAAGCCTTATATGATGCGGGCAATGAGCATAATAACAAAAGGGCTTGGTCCTCATCCTCCACCTTAACATCAATCTTACTTAAATCATTCAAAATAGATGCAAACTCCGTAATATGATCGGAAATTGATGTACCTTCAACCATGCGAAGAGTGTAGAGGCGCAACTTCAACCGCAGTCGATTGGTGAGGGACTTCTTCATGTAGATGTTCTCCAACTTCTCCCACAAAGCCTTAGCGGTCTTCTCCGATAGGACCTCTTGCAATGTCGAATCGCTCAAGCACAATTGGATAATAGAGAGCGCTTTATCATCCATCTCTCTCCATTTCTTATCCGGCACCGCATCAATCAACTTTTCTCGACCAAAAATGGCATCCTTAACGCCTTGGCTCGACAAAATCGCTGCCATACGTACTTGCCATAATGCAAAACTCGTCTTCCCATCATACTTCTCAATATCATACTTTCCCGACATATCCATACAAATTTCTTGAACCCAAATCAACAAAACACCCAAATTTTCTCCTCCAAAAATTGATTACTTAAATCACAAAAACAATCAAACCTTCCTTCTTGAAGCAATCAGATCTGCAATCACCACGGGATGGCAGCAATCACCACGGGACGAAGCAATCACCCGAGATCCGGACTGGACGATCTGGACTGGACGAACTGGACTGATTCTGGACCGGACGGGATCTGATCTGGACCGGACGAGAACCAAACAGGACCGGACGGGATCTGATCGGGTGGTGCTCCAGACGGGAAAGAAGGGCGACTGCGGCGCGGGAAGGGATCGGGAGTGATTGGGAGTAGGGATCGGAGTTTGGTGGTGTTGGCTCTGATACCAGTTTGTTAGGACTTGATTGGGTTGTGGATTGTTAGGGTTTGAGAAGATGATGGAAGAGGAGAAGAGAGGAAGAAGATGGTATCGGCTGCTTAGAGATAATTAGGGCAAAATGTTGATTAGTTTATTCATTTGATTCTTTGTTACATATATGTGGATACAAAGCCCAATGGGCCCAAAGGCAATTTGGGTCATAACATAACAATGAAAGTTGGCCTTTCGATTGGTGGAGACAGCGTTGCTGAAAATACGCAAGTCCAATTCCAACCCTCATCTGTTGACTCCTGGGTCAAAAATGCAGTATCTTCGCTCACTAAAATCATCAAAAAGTTTGATCTAGATGGCATTGACATCGACTATGAACATTTCAGCGCGGAACCTGATGTTTTCGCAGAGTGCATTGGAAGGCTAGTAACGACCTTGAAAAATAACGGTGTGATATCTTTCGCGTCGATAGCTCCTTTTGATGACGAAGATGTTCAGAAGCATTACTTGGCACTGTGGAAGGAATTCGGGCAGTCAATAGACTTTGTCAACTTCCAGTTCTATGCTTATGATAAAAGCACGACGGTATCACAGTTCTTAAAGCATTTTGACGATCAGAGCAGGAATTACCAAGGAGGGAATGTGCTTGTGAGCTTTGCTACTGACGGGAACAGTGGAGGGTTGAGACCGGAAACAGGGTTTTTTGATGCATGTGATACTCTGAAGAAGCAAGGGAAGCTTTTCGGGATCTTTATTTGGTCTGCAGATGACTCTGCTAATTCTGGATTTCGACTTGAGAAGAGGTCGCAGGTGGCATTGACCGCTTCACGTAATTAGATCATTGTCTTTCATTCAATTAATTATCTGTTTGTTTTAACTAGTTAATTTAAGCTGTTTGTTGTTTGTTTGTTTGGATTTGTCCTTCTAGATTTGAAGGAATTACTGGCAGTATATTGCTGTTGTGGGAGAGTTTTTCTTAGATTAAAGAAAATATTCTTTCTCTTTTAACTGAGTGTTTGCTATTGAAAATGTTTGTTCGTTCTCTTTTAAAGAACGAACAAATCTAGTATATATATATATATTCCACATCTCTCTCACTCCTATATATATTCACATACCTGCATACATTCACCCCACCACCTCTTCTTCATTTTGGGAACACACTCCATCTCTTCCTCTTTCATAAACGCACAACCAAGCTCCACCTCACTCAAACACCCGACCAAACCCAACTCCTCATTCATCATCTTCGCACATTCAAACTCCGAACACCCACTGCCTTCAACATCCAAACTCTCCCTCCACTGCCTCATACCTCCACCATCATCTTCTCTCACCCCAACAGCCCCCGAACCACCTCCAATTCACCTTCTCCTCATCGTCACCCTCACCCTGCATCCTCACAACCTTCGACAACCACCACCACCGCACTTCACCGCAACCCACCGCAGCCCCCTCTCTTCACCCCCGAGCTTCATCCTCCTCTCACCTTCCCCCGCCTGCCTCATGCCACCACCCACACGCCATCACCATCGACCAGCTCCACCATCACCGCCACCCACATCACCCCGCCATCTCCACCTCCTACCAAGCTCCGACTCCCTCTTCTTCATCTTCCACCCCGACCAAGCTCCATATCTCACTCCTGACCTCCACACCCTCGTCAACACTCCTCGCTGCACCCCTGAACACCCCCGAGCTCCACCTTCTCCACCACCTGCAGCCACCTCCTCACCGACCACCCATCTCACCACCCCTCCAACCCAGCCACCACCATCCCGAAGCTCCACCTCCTTACAACCCCGCCAGCCACCTCCTCTCCTAGCACCATCAATGCACACCACTGCCGTTGACCTCCTACGAAGCTCCTCCATTGCCATCACCGAAAACCACGCTCCAATCACTTCGAAACCCAAACTCGAAGCCTCCTCCCCACTGTCACCTCCTCTCTCCTTTGCTATCGCCAGCAACCTGAACCTCATCGTTGCTGCCCTATTCTCAATTGCCGCTACCACCTCACCGCCACTGCTACCTGAGCTCCGTATCGCAACCTTGCCACCGTCCCGCACCCGAAGCCCTCTCACTGTCTCTCTCTCACTCTATCTATCACTTTGTGTGTGTCTATATATATATATATATATATATATATATATATGTTAGAAGAATTGGACCTGAGTGTACCAAGTGAACTTTCTGGAATTGATCTGCAACAGGAAGAAAGTGAGAAGTAGCTCGAGGCGTGGGTTGCACTTTCTTTAAGAAACTATTTGGCCGATTCTGGAGATGAATCGTTGATCACCAAATACTTCTCTCGGGATACAACGAGCTTCTGATTTACAGTGCTGCCAAGACTCCAATCGCAGCACGTACCAACTTGCACCAGCAATCAGCAAACAAAAACCACAGAAAATAGATTTTAAGAAAGAATTGAATGATAGAATTTTTCTTTTCTTTTCTGTTTCTGTATTTCTATATCTTTTTCTCCCCAAAGATGATCTATACTTATAGCTTGTAACCAGAAGCTATTAAATTGTATGCATTAATAGAAAAAACAGCTATATAATGAATATCATTTAATTTGTCTATTTAAGTTTGAAACATTTATATTTCTTTAATAAAAAAAACGTTTTTGAATTCTGACAGTTCGAAAAAAAAGAGTTCTGTTTTTTTTTCAATTAGACCCCCAAGGCCCTAAGGCCCGGCCCGGTCATAGATATATAAATATAAATATAAATATATATATATATCATGTAGAATGTAGGAATCGAACCCCCAACCTCTTGTGAACTCAAAACTTTAACCGTTGGGCCATGAGATAGTATTGTCAACAAGATGAGTGTTTTGAATGTATACTCAATTCCAACAATCCCCCACTTATATATTTAAAACACTAATTTTAAAAGAAGCGGTTTTTTTTTCTCAAAAGTATAGAACCATGCATAGGTAAGGTGTCCGAAGACTAGAACCTTACATAGTGGACAATCCTCAAAATGCAAGAATAATGAGTGATCTTCAGTCTTGAACTCGTTACCCGTTTTTACATAGTGAAGGAAAACCACACGTGATTCTACCAGGTGCAAGTTCTAAATGCCAGCACATTCCGGCCTTGTGCTTATCCCAGTATAGGTGAATGTTTTTAGAGAATCAGCCCCATTCTCATAGAAGCGGCCACACTTTACAAACACCCCGGTGAGTGCTCTTGTAGCTAGGCACTCCTCTCATTCAGAGATATAGAGTTCATTAAGAGCCAAGCTCATCCTTACTAACGCTACAATATATCATGCACATGCACATCAGGATGGACTAAAGAGTGGTAAAACTCTTAGGTTGCATGATTTCAATCACAGTATGACGTGTTTTTCCCATTGAACCTATGTCTTGGGATCTCCAGTCATATAGGTTGGGTTCCCACCAACTGTGATCCTAAATGGGCTTCAATCCCATCCTTATTGATGTATTCCAAACTTTATCTCGAGACAATCCTTTCGTCAAAGGATCTACAAGATTACTTTCTGATCTGACAAAATCCACAGTAACAGCACTAGACGTGAGGAGCTCTCTCACCGTACTGTGCTTGCGACGAATTGTTAATCTCTTACCGTTATAGTAAGCATTTTGTACTTTAGCTATGGCAGCAGTACTATCTGAGTGGATTAAGATCGGAGGTATAGGCATATTCCATGAAGGAATGTAAGACAAGAGGTTCCTCAACCAGCTTGCCTCCTCACTAGCTGCAGCTAGAGCAACTAACTCAGACTCCATAGTAGAGTAAGTTAAAATAGTCTGTTTCTTGGACCTCCAAGAAACAGCACCATCAGCGATACTAAAAACGTATCCACTTGTGGCCTTGGAATCATCCGAAAATGAATTCCAATCTGCATCACTGAATCCCTCAAGGACAGCGGGAAACCTCTCATAATGTAGTCCTAAGTTCATGGTCTTTTTCAAGTACCTCATGACTCTGTCAATAGCATTCCAATGCTCAGAACTAGGACAACTCGTAAATCTACATAATACACCTACAGCATATGCAATGTCAGGTCTAGTGCATTCAGTAGCGTAGCGAAGGCTACCAATAATACTAGCATATTCTTTTTGTCTAACTGCAGCACCAAAATTTTTCAAAAGTTTAACATGAGGGTCACTAGGTGTACATGCAGGTCTACGATGAGTGTTTTGAATGTGTACTCAATTCCAACAATATATATATATATATATATATATATATATATATATATATATATATATATATATATATATATATGTATCTATATATAACTTTATAAATACCTACATACAATCCTAATTCTATTACTCTTTCCGAACTCGACGAACAATTGCAGTCTGTAATACTGTTATCGTCATCACGGTTGCCATCCGTGGTTTCGTAGTCGTCGTTCAACTCAACCGTAGAAACAACCGAAATTTAGAAATGAATAAGTGGGTAAAAACTTTAACCAATTCTATTTATATTATAGGATGTATGCATGCTAGATAATTTATATAAATTGAGTATTAATGCTTAGATTGTGTATGAATGTTGTTTGATTATGGGTGTTAAGTACTATTAATTAATTTGTGAGATTACGATATGATTAAACTAGAAACGCTATTATAGTTTCTGTCCTAAAATTTGATCTCACTTCAGAAAATCGTTTCTCTCTAACTAGATTGAATGTAGGGCTAAAATTTTTATATGTGTATCCTGTATGTGTGTCCAACATCTCAAAATTTCATTATTTTTTTATGTCATTTGGTATTTTAATAAAATATGAATACATTACTGGTTTAGAAATAAAACAGAATCTATTTCATAATTCTAACTGAATATCATACTTATTTCCAAAAATCATATCTCTCCAAATATATGGAATTTTAAGCTAAAATTTTTATATGTGAATCTAGTGTATGTCTAGTATTTATTCACAAAATTTCATGAAATTTAGATATCATTTATTATTTTAAATAAATTCAAACTTATAACTGGTTGACAGTTTTCCTGAATTCTGGAAATTTATACACCTTCTGGTGTTTGATCATTTTAACCTCTTAAATGAAGTATTTAGAGGGAACTACAAACAGAGAATTTGAAGTACACTCATTAATCTTTCTTTTGAGTCTAAGAAATTCAATTTCCAATAAGTGTTGGATTTTTTGTTATTTTTTAAAGTAGCAAGAGCTGCAGTTTCTGGATTCTGAACTAACTATCTTACAAATGGTTTTAGACAGATTGTTTGGGGTTAAATCTAGAGGTTCTTAACTACAATATTGTAGTAGACTCATTGAGATTTCATATGAGACTAAGAAATCAACTTTCGGACAAGTATTGGAATTTATATAATTATTGGAAGTTGTATTCACCTGTCAAGGGGACACGCGCGGTGTTGTCTCGACTGTTAATTTCTGGGATCTAGTGTTAAGAACGAGGGTGTGGATGTGTAACCCCTATTTTGGATTTTATTTTATTTTTATTTCTTTCCTTGATTATTGTATTCGAATTCTTTTATAATATTATATCTTTGCTTTTCTTGGCTCTTTATTTTTTTCTCTTGATCGTTCTGTGCTCTTTTGGTAGAATTTTTCTATTCTTGGTTCATCGCAAAATTTCACTCTTTCTATTTTGAGTTTGATTTGTTCCGTTTTATGTTCATCTCATTGTTTCATGCTTGTTCATCTCTTTTTGGAGCCAAAACTGGTACCCAAAACTCATTAAACCACAACCCAAAATCCCAATTCTTGTTCCCCTATAAATACCTCATTAAAACACTAATTTTTTATTAATCCTCCTTCCCCTCTCTCTGCGCCGCTCTCTCTCTCCCACCTCCCACTTCTCTGTTTTCGCCTTCTCCAACCGAACCCAACTCCCGTCACCCCTACCGCCCTCCCGTCGCCTCTCCGTCCACCACCTTCATCCCCTCACCCTCTCCTTCGACCTCTCATCATCCTCCGACCATCCCCATCACCATCTCTCCCTCCGTCGCCTTCATCCCGCTTAAAGCCATCACCACTCGCTCTAAACCCTTGCCTCCTGTCACCCTAGCCCTCGCCACCGCCTCGTCGATCCCTTTCTGTTGTCCTCCTGCAACCACCGCAGATCCCCTAGCCGCTCGTCGTCGTCATCCAAGCCCGAACGCCCGCCGCTTTTTCTCCCCTATTTCGAAACGGAAACACAGTCGCTCAACGTGCCACCTCGCCGCTGCCGTCACTCCTCGACCGCAGCGCCACCGCTCGTCGTCGTCGCCCTCGCCGCTGTCGTCGCTCCCCGACTGCAGTCGCCGCCCTTTCCCGCTCATTCTCTCTCTGTCGAAGTGGGGAAGAAGCTGGAGTGGGTGAAGTTGTGTTTGTTGTTTTGCCTAGGGAGGGATCCGATATTCGGTGTATGTTGTTTTGTGGAGTTGGTTGCTGTGGTGTTTTGTTGTTTTGGATTTTGCACGTGTCTCACCGTGTTTTGGTTCGTCGCCCGAGATCCTTATCCCGTTATTCTAGTTATTCGAAGCTACTAATTAACAGGAAAGTCTCTTCTACAACTAGTATTTTATTTTGTTCAAGATCCCTTTGATCTCTGCAAGTAGATCCCATCCTTTTGCTTATCATGTTGTTATTTGACAATTCTGTTAAGTTTATTGAGGGTTTACACGAGCTAACCCGATGTATTCTTAACATCGTACCACTCTCTTTGATCTAAAACCTAATTTCTATTGTTTCATGTATATGCACATTTACATGAAAATAACTAGATTCATATTATAGACTTGTTTGATGTATTAGACATGTTAGATTGGTTTGATCTGATGAATTGAGTACCATGCTTGTGAAATTACATCTTAAAACTAGAATTATGCATGTTAAACACCTAAGAACACTTTGATTATTAATTTGCATGAAATGTATGGTTGTATGAATTAATTATTGCCTATTCTTGTCAAGATATATTCTGAACTGCTGTGTGTTCCATTTTCAATCCGATTTTCGACCATGTTGCTGTTATATTTTGAAATAACTCCCTGAACATGAAATCTAGCCTCAGATGTCTAGTTTACTAACCTTTTTGAGGATCTGAATTCCGATGTGTAATCTGTTAGATATCATCATTTTAGTACAGCTGTGTCAGAATTTTCATATTCACAATTGTATGCATATCTTTCTGTTCTATAATTTATTTAAGTATGTTAACAGTAAAATATAAATCTGAAATAAATCTAGCTAAAACTAGACATGTGTAGGAATCACCCAGAATTTTTATAGATTTATTTGATGAGTTTTCTAACCTGAAATAAATAGGTGAACATAATTTACAGCTTGCTGCCTAAACATAAAATCTGAAAAGAATAGAGTTTTCACCCCAGTTCTTGTAGCTTTCATATGTCGTGTATATATTCGCTGGAAATGGCAGAGAGTCTAGTTTCTAGAATTTCTGACGGATCTTAATTTTCTATTTTGTAATAATGGTAATCCATGTTTTAGTACATCAAGGTCATGTTGTCATGATTATGTGATGTGTGTTTAAATGACTTGTTTGCTTCTTGTTTTGTCTATAACGAGTAGAATTAGTCACACTCAGTATCATACAACACTGAAATCCTCTTGCATGCTCACATAGGATGAAATAAAATGATAAAAAGTCAGGGTATCATGGGTAGACTTGGTAGTGAACGATCGGAAAATGTACTCGGTAAAGGCCTACTTGCTTGCATGATCTATTACTTAGAAGGAGGAGAATTGCTTGTCATTGTGTGAACACATTGTCATGATATCTTTTCATCTTGTTACCGAGTACACGATCCGTGAATTCACCATCAGTCTAAAGCGTTCACTGCATGCTTGCGCCGAACCTGTAGAATGGGACGTAGTAGTACGTGCACTAGATAGATTAATAAAATGACTAATAACCTGCATTTGACATCTCATGCTTGATCCTGTATAGAACATGACTTGACATCACTCATTACATGTGTGATTAATTGTAAACCTTTGATATTATTGCCTGCTCTTTGCTTTGTTCTTTGACTTTGATCATGTTCCTTTTTCTTTGATATACATGCTTCCTTTATCCTCTGTTTTCTTCACTTGCTGTCCACAACTTGCTCTAAGAACACTCTTTTCTTTCTTTTAGATCAAGTGTTCACAGGTACCGAAGGAGCTATACCAGAAGGAATTGGTGAGCAACGATTCTAGATATGGAGTCCAAGATTGCGCTGCTTCATTTATTTATTGCTAGACTATTTCTCTAAACATTGTTATAACTTTGTTCTTTATTTTGGGCTTATATTCCCGGAGTTTGTTTTTCCCAGATGTTGGATTTTTGTGTTGGATATTATTATTGTTGGATTATTTCATTTATTATTGAAGTTATCTTTGATTCATGTGATTATATCTCCTCGCGTGGTTGTGTTTGTTGTTGCATATTGTTGAGTTAGTCTGGTACAGCTTATGGACGGTGTTTACATCATTCGTTGGGCCTACGTTACGTACTCGTATTCTGTATTTTGGAAAGCGGGGCGTGACAGGACATTTAACGGTATCAGAGTCTAGGGTTGAGTAATATATTATTCTAACATGACTAACTTTATGGAGGTTTGGCTTTGATTGATATATTAGTCAAGTTTGGCCCAAGCCAGGATAGCTCAGTAATGTGCACACCACGATGATCACATGAATGCATGCATAATAACCAACATATCATCTGGGTACTGACCATCTTTGCTTGTGTTCCAGGCTATGGCTCGTGGGAACTCTTCTTCTTCTCATTTGAGGGATGAGCAGCCGGACAATGCTGCCATTCTCCAGACGATTCAGCAGATGATGGCTCTCCAGCAGGAGCACAATAAGCTGATGAAGGCCACTTTGGCGGCCAATGGACCTGCCGCTGGACCTGCACCTGGGCCACTGCCACCTAGTCCTGGTACAGTAGTGGATTTCATGAGGATACACCCGGATAAGTTTTCGGGTACGGAGTCACCATTGGAGGCCAAGTAATGGCTTATCCGGACGGAGCAACTGTTGATCGCCGCTCGTGTTGCTGAGGCGGTTCGTGTGGATGTGGTTCGCATCCAATTAGTGGATCTCGCTCACATCTGGTGGTAGGTTGAATCCAAAAGGATGGCGCGACCCATTGAGTGGGCCATTTTCTCAGAGAGCTTCATGGCGAAGTTCTTTCCCAGTGTTACCAAGGCAGAGACGGAACGACAATTTATTTTCCTAAATCAAGTCAGTTAGATAGTGTTCTTAATGTCATTGTTGTTGCCTACTTCACCTGTGACAATATTAATTTGAGCATTGTCTTCATCAAAAAAATTGTTCTGTGGACGAGTATGCTGCAGAGTTTACTCGGCTCAGTTGCTTCGCTCCTACCCTCGTAGACACTGATGAGGATAGGGCTCGCAGATTTTAGTCGGACTTGAGTTTTCCCATCCAGGACCATTTGGCTGCTCTTCGGCTTCGTGCCTATGCCGATGTTCTGGATGCTACCCGGATTCAGAAGCAGACCCTCAGCAGGTCAGGTGTTCCTCAGTGGACTATTTCGCACCCTATTATAGCTCGGCCTACCAAAGGACCTATTCGGAGGCCAGTCCTGCCCCCTTCCGCGAGAGTACAGTCGTACGCACCTGTTGTCCCGAGGACTATTGAGACTTATGGCTACTGCCATAAAGCTGGGCATTCACAACGAGACTACAGGATGGCCAATTGGCTGTGTCTAGTGTGGGATCAGTGATCATATGGTTCGTGATTGTCCGAGGAACAGGACTCCTGTATCGGCTTCTGGCACTACTCAGCTAGGAGCGCCAACTCGTGGTCAGGATAGACCGCCTCTTCCACCGCAGAGGAAAGCTTTTGATCAAAGGCGTGTAGCCCCTAGAGGAGGTCAGACTGGGAGTCATGGTCAGGCTTATAACCGACAGCCGAGGAAGCGAAGGTTGTTGTTGGAGTGGTGCAGGTATATCACAGTAGTTGTACTTTCTTTTCTTTCTTTTCTGCAAGTTATTTCCTTCTTTGTACAATTATTCATGTGTATATCCTGCTAGCACCTTATTCTTTTATTTGATCTTCTTCTTCTAGGTGTTATTTTAGCCTTCTCCCTTCCAGCTCATGTTTGTTTGATTCTGGTGCTACCCACTCTTTTATCTTTTCCCGCTTTGTTGACCAGCATGGTTTGGCTAGCGATGCTATGCCCGCAGCTTGGGACATCACCACAGGTGGAGGTGTCATTATCTGTTCTAGGGTATGCAAGCAAAGTCCGTTGCTGATTGGTGGTATGAAGTTCTGGGATGATTTGATTGTGATTCCCAATTCCGGTTTCAATGTCATTCTTGGCATGGACTAGTTAGGTGTTTCTTGTGCCGTGATTGAATGCCGGGAGAAGAAGGTGACTTTTAGGCTTTCTGGTCAACCATAGTTTATTTTCCATGCGGGTAAGACACCGTCAGGGCGTGTCAAGAACTCGATGGATCCCAAGGCTGCTTCGCTTGTGTCATTGGGCACTGATGGGGTTGTTGCACCCTTAGTTTTTCGGGATTTCCTTGATGTTTTTCCCAAGGATTTGCCTGGTTTGCTGCCATACCGAGATGTGGAGTTCAGCATTGATGTTCAGCCTGGTACGATGCCTATTTCCAAGAGTCCGTATCGGATGGCATCGGTTGAATTGGCGAAGCTGAAGGTGCAAGTTCAGGAGCTGCTTGATAAGGGTTTTATTTGGCCTAGTGTTTTGCCTTGGGGAGCCCCAGTTCTGTTTGTCAGCAAGAAGGATGGAAGCCGCAGGCTTTACATTGACTACAGGGAGTTGAACATTGTCATTATCAAGAATCGGTATCCATTGCCAAGAATTGACGATTTGTTCTACCAATTGAGATGTGCTTCAGTGTTCTCGAAGTTGGATCTTCGTTTCGGGTATCATCAAGTCAAAGTGAAGTCAGGAGATGTTCCGAAAATGGCTTTTCGAATGAGGTACGGGCATTACGAGTTCTTGGTGATGCCTTTCGGAGTGACTAATGCACCGGTAGTGTTCATGAGTCTGATGAACATGGTGTTTTTGCCGTCCTTAGATCAGTTTGTCGTGGTCTTCATTGACGAAATATTTGTGTATTCACGAAACAGGGAAGATCATGCTGAGTATTTGAAGGTGGTTCTACAAACCTTGAGGGAAAACCAGCTGTATGGGAAGCTCAACAAGTATGAGTTCTGGCTGGATCGGGTTGCTATTCTGGGCCACATTATTTTTGGTGCGGATGTTTTTGTGGATCCTGCGAAGATTTCTGCGGTCAAGGATTGGCCTATTTCGAAGTCTTTTCCTGAGGTGCGGAGTTTTCTTGGTTTGGCTGGCTGCTTTCGGAAGTTCGTTCAGAATTTTTCGAAGATTGCTGGACCTCTGACTAGTTTGACCAAGAAGGAGCAGAAGTTTGTTTGGGATGAAGCTTATGATGAAGCTTTTGCCGAGTGGAAACGTCGGTTAACATCAGTGCCGGTGCTGACTATACCCGACAGTTCGGGTGGTTTTGTGATCCATTGTGATGCTTCGGATAGAGTTCTGGGAGCAGTGCTGATGCGACGAGGTAGGGTTGTTGCTTATGTATCGAGACAGTTGAGACCTCATGAGAAGAACTATCACAGGCATGATCTGGAGCTCACAACCATTGTTTTTGCCTTGAAGTTGTGGAAGCATTATTTGTTTGGGGATAGGGTGGAGATATTCACAAATCACAAGAGCCTCAAGTATGTGTTCACGCAGAAGGAGTTCAACATGAGGCAAAGGAGATGGCCGGAATTGATGGCAGATTTTGACATCAATCTGCAGTATCATCCGGGAAGAGTTAACTTGGTGCCTGTTGCCTTTAGTGGGAGGCCTGCCACTATGTTCCTTACTGTGCAGAAGGAAATAGTGGAGGACATGAGAAGGCCAGAGTTGGATGTGTTGCTTCCTGGATCAGATCGGCAGTTCTTGATGTTGCAGTTGCAGTCTTCTTTGATTGAGCATATTAAGAAAGCCCAAGCTGGTGACCTACAGTTGCAGCAGTTTTGAGCTGAGCTGGTAGCCGGATTGAGATCTGATTTGGTCATTCATGCTGATGAGTCACTTCGTTTTGGCTCTAGGTTGTGTGTACATAGAGGGTAAGTTGGGCGGATGCTGCTGGAGGAAGCTCATCGGTCCCTGTATTCTATTCATCTTGGTGGTAACAAGATGAACAGGGACTTGAAGCAACATTTTTTGTGGCATGGCATGAAGAGGGATGTGGCTCGATTCATCGCCCAGTGCCTGATCTGTCAGCAGGTGACGGCAGAGCATCAGAGGACCGCATGACTTTTGCAACATCTTTCGATTCCAGAGTGAAAGTGGGAGCATATCACGATGGACTTTGTGACCCTGTGGTCTCTCTCCGCTTCCGAACCTCATTAAAAGTTATCACGAATACAAGACGACCCTGCAGACATTTCCTTCTCCGCCTAGAGACGCAGAGTTAAACTCTTGCTTCACATTTGTATCTGATAGCATAGAACATCAACAGACACTTATGGGTCCATCCCCTAAGTTCCAACAGGAGTCTACTACGACCTATACATCCTGTCACGCCCCGCTTACATATCAGCGCTCATAGTCACAAGTTTCGCAAAAGGGCCTAATAGATCCTCCAAAGAAGACTAGTTATGGAGGTGGCAGTGGAGGTCTAAGATGTTAATCTAGGCAAAATAGGCCTTAGGATTCTGTTTGGCTCTGATCTGGGGATGTCCATGGAGCCACCACCGCCGTAATCCCTGCAAAATGGAGCAAACCCTCCATCACCGCCTCTTTCACCATTCCTTCTGTGGGAAATTTCATGTGATATACCCACTTTCCATCCAGTTGCCACCACCAGCTTTTCTTCTCTCAGTGCCAATTCAAAGCTGATTTCAAATCATGCTTAGTGCAGTTGCCCCTGATGACATGCAAGTAGTTCTACTTGCATATAGTTCTGCACTCGCTGTTGCCACCTCGGTATTGTAGCTAAGGTGGACCTTCAGGGATTGCTTGCGTTTAAAGGACAGGCAGTCCTTCGCCTTGTGTCGAAAGCATTTACAGTTGAAGCAGTAAATCCCTACTCACCCAGGTGGTCCGATTCGCCACACTTCATGCATTAGACATCCATCTTCTTGTCGTATCTGGTTCTGGGAATAGGTTTATGGTATCGAAATTTGTGGATTTAGGGTTTAGTTTCGGTTGCATAAATGGTTTTGGTTTTTGCTATGGGAAAATGGGATTAATGGGGTGTTTAAGATGGTGTGGAAGGTGAAAGGGTTGTAATGATGAGAGGGCATGGAGATGACTTGAGAGCATCAACAAAGAATTTGAATCTTGGCTTTTCTACATGGGGAAGGTGAGGTTAGAATAGGCATCCTGATTATTTACTCATGGTTGAGAATTTGGAGTAGATTGAAGGTTTAATGTTGGAGGATAAATCGTAGCTTTAGATGAACTATTTGATTGTTCTATGAAATGTTCCCGCAGAAATGTAGGTGACAAAATTCATTAGCAAAAATACTACATTAAAAAGACATATATTAAATGCATCTGGCTAGGTTGACTAGATTATAGTAGAAGGCATGGAAGGAGAAAAAATACGATGAAGAATTGGAAGAAACACATACAAAGACAACAATGTATTCAGAAATCTTAAAAGGGTGCCTACATGCTTTGTTGAAGAATCGATGAAGGAACTGAGAGCAATGGACACTCCAGTATTTTTAAAAAAAAATTGTATCGCTATTGAAATCTTTTAAACAGTTATGCCTTTCTACTGCTTGCCAATGGATGTTGTGACTGATCGTAGCGGAAGTCAATACTGTCTTGGAATCCCCTGCAAACCAAATAAGATTTCATGAAGCTTACTGATATGGCTAAAAATAGGGGTTTAATCAAGGCCGTCCAAATGGGACACGAATCCCGAGATTCAGGGGTGAAACAGTAATATTACCTACAAAACAGGTCTGAAGCGGGTACTGGGTCTCCATTTCGCAGATCCAGTAACCCGCGAATGGATCCACCACAACTGGGCGCGGGTTTCAACCCGCAACAAACCCGGTCCTGCAGGATAGAATTAGGGTTTCTGATTAATATTAATCAACAGCCCTGATTCATATCTATCCTTTCACTGGGGATTAGGGATCACATTCCTTATCGTACACACAGGAATTACATGCCTAATCTGTTCCTTGAGACGCCTTTAAATACCCCCCACCCATCTCCATTAAGAGGTAATCAATCTTTCACCAGTTTTTACGCTCATTCATAGTCTTCCTAGATTACTGACTTGAGCGTCGGAGGGTGCGTCGCCGGGAACAACCCCGGTGTCTCGCACTTTTTGCAGGTCTACGGCAGGATCGACGACCGAAGCCCGACGGAACAGGTATACAGGTCCTCTATTCAGTTTTCCTACGAATCCACAAATTCATCTGTTTGCCCCCACACCAAATTCAGCGGCAACAGATTGGCGCCGTCTGTGGGAAACTAACGAATAGAAACCTCTCTTCCCCGAAAACAGGTCTTCTCCAGCCATGCCGCCTCGCAAAGTTAGGTCAAGGGGGTCTAATCGAGTACCCAACCCTGACCAGCAAGAAGTCATTCCTGATCCCGCTCAGCAACAAGGGCAACTTCCCCCTACCACGGAAGAGCCGCTCCAACAGAACCTTCCCCCTCCTGATCCAAAGGGTCCTAACCCTCAGAAACAGCCTCTTCACCAAGAGAACCTCTCCATCCACAATGCCTCCACTGACTCTATGGCCTCCCATCATCCCCGAGCCTCTGGTCGCCACAATGCCGCCCCCAAACGCCCGAAAGATAATGACCTCCGTCGTCATCTGGATGAAAAGCGGGCTCGGGAGGAAGCCTCCCGCCAGCAAGAGCGATCCCCTCGTCGCCGAGAGTACAGGAGGTCCCCCATCCGAAGAGGGAGGAAGGACTCCCCCGATCATTACCGAAGGAGGCACTCTCCCGCAGGTCGGCAACAGCCCAGGAACAATGAGGCACCAATCACCCGTGCCGAGTTCCAACAGTTCCAAGCGACCGTCCTGCAGGCCCTCAACCTCCGTCAGAACCCTATTGAGCCAAAGCTCCCATCCCCTCCTCCGGTCCGAAGCCCTCGCCGACGGTCCCCCTCTCCTCGACCCGCTCCTACCAACTCCAGGCGCACCCCAAGTCCTCGTCATTCCCGAAGTTACCGTCGCCGCAGCCCTCGCTTTCCCTCATACGAAGACGAGTCCCGTGGCTCGGCAGATTACCGTCGGAGGGATGACACCATGAACCGCCGTCTTAATGAAGTAGAAAAGCTCCTGGGTCAGATGAACCGAGAAGAGGAGTTTAAAGGAAGGACACTACGTCCTAGCCGACCCCCTTTTTCCCGGACCATAGTGGATACACCCGTCCCGTTCGGATTCAAACCTCCCCAGTTTGAGACTTACACCGGGGAGACCGATCCAGTTGACCACATCGAAAGCTTTAAGACTTTGATGCTCCTACATCAAGCTTCCGATGCCCTCCTCTGCAAAACCTTCCCCGCAACTCTCAAAGGACCGGCCCGAGAGTGGTATTCTCGTCTTGCCCCCTCCTCGATATTCTCCTTCGAGCAGTTCGAAACACTCTTCATCACGCATTTCGTGAGCAGCCGAAGGGCCGAGAAGACGAGCATCTCCCTATTGCACCTCCACCAGAAGAAGGGGGAAAAGTTGAGAGACTACGTGAAGAGGTTTACGGCTGAGGCCAGATCCATAGCATCCCTGGACCAATCGGTCGCCACGGTAGCATTTCAGTCCAATGTCCTCAATTCCAACCTCCGCTCCTCCCTCGCCAAAAAGCCACCACATGACTTTTTCGACCTTCTCCTTCGCACTGAAAAGTATATCCGGGCCGAAGAGGCCGAGCAGCAACCCAACTGGGAGGGGTCTACCTCCGGGTTTAAGAGAAAGGGAGCGGAAGAAGAAGGAGCCAAGAAGCTCCAGAAGGATAATGCCGGCCAGCGCCGACCTCCCCCTAGATTTGAGAAGTTCACTCCCCTCACCACTAACATCTCCGCCATCTTCATGGAAGTCGAAAAAGAAGGGGTCTTACCTCCAGCTCCCAAGATGAACACCCCCGCCAAGAGAAGAGATAAAGAGAAATGGTGCCGGTATCACCGAGACCATGGACATGACACCAACGACTGCCGTGCACTAAGAAACGAGATCGAAGCCCTTATCCAGAGGGGGCAGTTGGCGAAATTCGTGAGAAAGGACCGAGCCGAGCTTCCTCCCCAGCCTCGGGGGGCTAACAAACGTCCGGAACGAGAAGAGACGCCAGATTTTGAGGAAGAGCGAGTCCTCCACCTCATCCATGGGGGTCCAATGGGGGGCTCCTCGAACTCCTCTCGGAAAGCTTTTATCAGAGAAGTGAACTCGGTCCGAGCCACCCCTCCTCCCAAAGGCCTCGGAGTCCCCGTCACCTTCTCTGACGAAGATCTCGAGGGTGTCCGCACCCCTCATTGTGACGCACTCGTCATCAGTCTTCACATGGCCAATTTCAAAGTCGAGAGAATCTTAGTGGATAACGGTAGCTCCGTCAACATCCTCTTTCTAGACGCTTTCAAGGGCCTGAAGCTCTCCCGAGACAGACTCAAGCCCGCCGGCTACACGCTCCATGGGTTCACAGGAGTGCCGGTGACTATTGAAGGGGTGATTACCCTCGATGTCACAGCCGGCAAAACTCCTACTACCCGCACGGAGTCGATGGATTTCATGGTCGTAGATGTCCCAGCAGCCTACAACGTCATTTTGGGTCGGCCCGGCCTAGCCGCCCTTGAAGCCGTCCCTTTTGCCTATCATCTCAAAATGAAATTCCCCACCCGGGCCGGAGTAGGGGAAGTGAGGGGCAATCAGGAGTAGGCCCGCAAGTGTTATATGACCTCCACCCTCGGGCCCGTTCTCTCATTAGAAACACTGGAAATTCCCCAAGATGCCGCTCGGCCGACTTCCGAGCCGGTGGACGAATTGGAGGAGGTGCTCTTCTCGGAGCAAGAGCCGACCCACAAGTTCTTCGTTAGCAAGACCCTCCCGTCCGCCTTATACTCAGATATCGTAAAATGCATCCGGGCCAACCAAGACCTCTTCGCATGGTCAGCTGCAGACATGCCCGGTATCTCCGAAGAACTCTTGGTCCACCGCCTGAGTGTTGATCTGGGGTCCAAACCGGTTCAGCAGAAGAGGCGCAAGTTCGCCCCCGAGCGTCAGCTCGCTATCAAAGAGGAGGTAGAAAAATTGTTGAAGGCCCGATTCATACAGGAGGTAAATTATCCTGAGTGGTTGTCAAACGTAGTAATGGTGAAGAAGTCCAATGGGACATGGAGAATTTGTATTGATTTCACCGACCTCAACAAGGCCTATCCCAAAGATCCCTTCCCTCTGCCGAGCATCGACACTCTGATTGATGCAACCTCGGACACGAGCTCCTAAGCTTCATGGACGCTTTCTCGGGTTACAATCAGATAAGAATGTTCCCCCCGGATATCCCTAAGACATCTTTTGTGACCGACCAAGGCCTTTATTGCTACAGAGTCATGCCGTTCGGCCTAAAGAATGCCGGGGCAACATACCAATGCCTCGTCAACAAGGTTTTCCAAGCCCAGATTGGCCGGAACATGGAAGTGTACGTCGATGACATGCTTGTGAAAAGCATCCGAGGCGTTGATCATGTGGCCGACCTCCAAGAAGCATTTGATGTTTTGAGAAAGCACAATATGAGACTCAACCTGAACAAGTGTGCGTTCGGCGTCTCATCAGGGAAGTTCCTCGGCTTCATGGTTAGCCAACGAGGAATAGAGGCAAATCCGGAAAAGATCAAGGCCATACTGGACATGGCCCCTCCCAGAAATGTCAAAGAAGTTCAGAGGTTGACTGGTCGCCTAGCCGCCATAGGGCACTTTCTGTCAAAGTCCGGGGAAAAGTGCCTCCCGTTCTTCAAAGCCCTCAGGGGGGCTAAAGGATTCGAGTGGGGGCAGCAACAACAAGACTCCTTCGACCAGCTTAAAGCTTACCTCGTCAACCCACCTCTTCTCAGCAAACCCATACCTGGCGAACCACTCTATCTCTACTTGGCAGCTTCCGAACAGACGCTTAGTGCGGTCTTAGTCAGAGAAGAAGAAAGGGCTCAGAAGCCCATTTACTACGTCAGCAAAGTGCTTCGGGACGCCGAGCTCCGGTACCCGAAAGTTGAGAAAATAGCCTATGCCCTGGTAATGGCCGCAAGAAAGCTTCGGCCCTACTTCCAGTCCCATTCGGTGGTCGTTCTTACCGACCAGCCGCTGAAACAGGTCCTTCACAAGCCAGAGACTTCCGGCCGCCTCATGAAGTGGTCGATCGAGCTGAGCCAACATGATATAACTTATCAGCCTCGGACCGCGATCAAGGCTCAGGCGCTGTGATGAACACATTATTATTCACTTTTTAGAGCAATAATCTTAATATAATTAGACATTTAAAAGCTCTATATATGGTATTTAACTCCTATTTTCTCTTTTCCATAGGAAACAGCTTATAACAGCAAAACGAAGCAGAATTAGGACTTCAAGGATAATACACAGCAAACTGCAGAGGATCAGTCGACTGGTTCCTCAACCAGGCGACTGAACAAGAGAAACTGATTTTCCACAACTCTCGACACAGTCGACTTACTCTCAAGGACAGTCGACTGGTATGATCAAAGATGAAATCTACATAAGTCTCGACTCAGTCGACTGGTTCGAAGACAAGTCGACTGGTCTGCGGCGGAATAAACAGATAAGATATTCGAAGATTCACCCAAATCTAATTTCAAATCTATTTGAACCCAGATCTTAGGCAACGAATCAAATCTAGAGACTGGGGATTTCCAAGAGCACGTGGTGAACAGATAAGGAAGGAAAGAAGAAAAGAGAAAGATATTAATCATCAAATCAAATAAAGAAGGATCTTCCTGAAAAAGTGGAAACCCTAATTCTTAGCCGTGTTCTATAAATATCAGAATACCATCTCCAGAACGGCTCTCTCTCTCTCCACTCCACGACTCCATCGAGGATCCAATATCTCGTGGACGCAACTTAATCAGAGAGTTCCCAACCATCAAGTCATCAACCCGTGCTTCACTCCATCAACATCGAAGAGGGAGAGAGAAGATCCAGCAACCAGAAGGCAGTCGACTGTGTGACAGACAGTCGACCATATTGCCGGAATCCATTAGTTTATTTCTTCTTCTCTCTTATTTCTTTTTATGTTGATCATGTATTTGAACTTGTTAAGCAATAAAAGTATTATTATGTGGAACTAATTTCATAGTTGGGTAGATCGAAACCGTAGTTATGTAGTGCTATATTCTTCTGAGATCTTCTAATTACTTATTGATTGAATCTGGTTGAATTGACATAGATTAATGATCATCAAACTTGGATCTTGAAGTCTGAGAGCAGTCGACTGAGGTGAGAGCCAGTCGACTGACATACAGCACGTGGGAATATCAAGTTTATGTTATTATTTATCTAAATCTGTTATATGAAGCATATTGAGACGACCGAATCTCGTGCCCATAATTTGTAACAAAGGAATCTTTAGGGGTTCTTGGTTCAATCAACTTAGAGGATCTAGATCTGATACCAATTTCTAGAACTTTAAGTGTTTGTTCGTTTCCACTGTTCTTATGTTTTCTCTAAGTATAACTTAGTAGATACCATGCTAAAATACTTAGGGGAAGAAACGAATTAGAGTAGATACCATGCCTAATTCTTGGCTTAGGGAAACAATACTTTAAGGAGTAGATACCATGCCCTTAAGGTGAACAAACATGAGTAATTAGAAGTAGATTCAGAAGGCAACTTGGCATTACTAACTATTGGTGGAGATCAACAACCCAACTATTCAAGAGATATTGTGATTCAAACTCATCTTTCTTAGTTTAATCTTTTTAATTCTTTTAGATTTCTACAACAACCCTTCATCATTTATTATTAGTTTTATTGATTAGTAAGTTGAAGTCTACAATCTCTGTGGGATCGACCCTTGCTATTACTACGATTCGATTCGTGCACTTGCGAGGTTTTTATAATTTGTGTCTAGTTTTATCTATTTATTTAGGTAGCTAGATTCCAACAAACACGCTGGCCGAATTCATAGTTGAAACAACTATCCCCAACTCCGAGTAAGCAATGAAGGGACCACCCGTCTGGTCGGTCTATGTCGATGGATCCTCTTGCAACGAGGGAAGCGGGGCAGGGGTCATCCTGGCGGGCCCAGACGACTTTGTCCTCCAATATTCCCTCCGTATAAACTTCAAAGCCTCGAACAACGAGGCCGAATACGAGGCACTCATAGCCGGCCTTGGAATGGCCCGAAATGCAGGGGCACGACGCCTGCGGATCTTCAGCGACTCTCAGTTGGTCGTCAACCAAGTCCTCGGCGAATACGAAGCCCGTGATGACAGGATGGTTAAGTACTTGGCTAAAGTGAAAAGCCTCATGGCACTCTTCGAGGAGGCCCTCATCCGTAGAATCCCCAGAGAAGAAAATGCCGAGGCCGACGCCCTATCCAAATTAGCTTCTTCTTCCCTTCAAGGCCTCGAACAAACTGTTCTGATAGAAGTCCTCCTGAAGCCGAGCATAGAGGACGAGGCGCTCGACTCCGTTGAAACACTGCCAGTCCTCCTCGAAGACAATTGGATGAAGCCCCTCGTCGAGTTTTTAAGAGACGGACTCCTCCCCCAGGATCCGAAGGAGGCACGAAGGATAAGAACCCGAGCCGAGCGTTATGTATTAATCGAAGGCATTCTATATAAGCGTTCCTTCACCCAGGTGGATGGTCGGCCCTACCTAAGGTGCCTCTCCCCTGGGCAAGCCGACTACGCCCTGCAAGAACTTCATGAGGGCATCGGCGGAGCCCACTCCGGCTCCAGAGCCTTAGCGCGCAAAGTGTTAAACTACGGGTATTACTGGCCCACTCTCCTACGGGACGCCGAACGACACGTTCGGCAATGCATCTCCTGCCAGAAGTATTCCGACATCCGACGCCTTCCGCAAGCACCACTCACCTCCCTATCAAGTCCGATCCCCTTCGCAATGTGGGGGATGGATTTACTAGGGCCATTTCCACCAGCTCCCGGACAATTAAAGTTCCTAGTCGTGGCAGTCGACTATTTCTCGAAATGGATAGAGGCCGAGCCCCTGGCTACAATCACCGAGCATAGAGTTGTTCAATTCTTCTGGAAAAATGTAATCTGCCGATTCGGCGTTCCTCGGGTCATAGTTACAGATAACGGAACGCAGTTCGCTGGGGCTGCCTTTCGAGCCTTATGTGAGGACCTGGCCATACAACACCGCTTCTCCTCCGTCTCTCATCCCCAGTCAAATGGCCAGGCCGAGAATGCCAACCGACAGATCCTCTCCGGCATCAAGAAGAGACTAGACAAGTGCTCCAAGGGCTTGTGGGTCGATCAGCTGCCCAATGTGTTATGGAATTACCGCACCACGAAGCGGACCCCAACAGGCGAGAGTCCGTTTAATCTCACCTATGGGTCCGAGGCCCTCATCCCGCTAGAAGTTGGGATACCCTCTCCTCGTTTGATAGCTTTTGAAGAAGAGCAGAATGCCAGAGAGCTCAGAGCAAGCCTAGACTTGATAGACGAAATCCGAGAAAGAGCGGCTATACGGCAACAAAGTTACCGGAGAAGAATTGAGCTCGCCTACAACAAAAGGGTCCGCCCAACAGACCTCAAAGAAGGGGATCTGGTCCTCCGAAAATTGGCCATCTCGTTCCCCGGACAGAAAAGCAAACTGGCTCCGAATTGGGAGGGACCATACAAGATTTCAAAAGTGATCCGCCCCGGTGCGTACAAGCTAGAAGATCTTGAAGGCAGAGAAATTCCCAGGACTTGGAATGCCGACCATCTTTTGAAATACCAAGAGAAGGCAGCTACGCCTATCTAAGTAACTCGAGATGTCGAACCACTCCCTTCCTGTTACTAGTATTAATTTTTCCTTATAATAACGGCTAGCAACTTTAGAAGCAGCCGACCATTAGATATTAATAAATAAAGTTTTTCATATTTTTGATACTATCGCATCTCTCAGCCTTTAATTCTTTAACCACACGATGGTTCGGAGTCCACCACTCGGCTCGACTCTTCTTCCTCGGCTCGTCTACAGACGAGCCGGAAGTAGATCGCCGTTCGAAATTGCTCCTGCAGCCGTTGAATGGATCGGAGTCCAACACTTGGCTCGATTCTACTTCGCAAGTTCGCTCCTAAGCGGACCAGAAGTAGCTCGCCATTCGAAACTGCTCCTGCATCCCTTAAACTAACCACACGATGGTTCGGAGTCCAGCACTCGGCTCGACACTTCTTCCTCGGCTCGCCTACAGACGAGCCGGAAGTAGATCGCCGTTCGAAATTGCTCCTGCAGCCGTTGAATGGATCGGAGTCTAACACTTGGCTCGATTCTACTTCGCAAGTTCGCTCCTAAGCAGACCAGAAGTAGCTCGCCATTCGAAACTGCTCATGCATCCCTTAAACTAACCACACGATGGTTCGGAGTCCAGCACTCGGCTCGACACTTCTTCCTCGGCTCGCCTACAGACGAGCCGGAAGTAGATCGCCGTTCGAAATTGCTCCTGCAGCCGTTGAATGGATCGGAGTCCAACACTTGGCTCGATTCTACTTCGCAAGTTCGCTCCTAAGCGGACTAGAAGTAGCCCGCCATTCGAAACTGCTCCTGCATCCCTTAAACTAACCACACGATGGTTCGGAGTCCAGCACTCGGCTCGACACTTCTTCCTCGGCTCGCCTACAGACGAGCCGGAAGTAGATCGCCATTCGAAATTGCTCCTGCAGCCGTCGAATGGATCGGAGTCCAACACTTGGCTCGATTCTACTTCCCAAGTTCGCTCCTAAGCGGACTAGAAGTAACTCGCCATTCGGAACTACTCCTGCATCCCTTAAACTAATCTAACGATCGGATCTCTCCTATGGCTCGACTCAATCTCTCCGACTCCTCCTCAAACGGGCCGGAATTAGATACAAATCACAGTCCTGACGCGCCGAGCCGAGGTACCGGGGTACCGACCCTCGTATATGGCAAAAAAAACCTTCTGAGACGAAACCACCGTCAGATCGTCTCAGAAAGTGTGCTAGGGCGTGATGAGCGGATCTCATTCAGCCACGTGTCCACAAAACGACAAGATAGTGTTTTCTTGGGAACTGGACCCGCCTCAAGATCCGTGCAAACATTAGACGGCCCTGATCACCTCACCTCACTCGGCGGAAGTCACCCCGGTCCCCAAGCAACGATCAGGCCACGTGGGCGCAGTCGAGAAATAACTGCGCCTTAACAGCCAAACCAAGCCGCACCTAAAGGGACCGGGTTAGGCTCAGAAGCGCAACAAAAAAGGAAATTTCGAGGCCAAGGAGTTCGGCGAGGCGAACACCAGCCTCGTGGTTCGTCTCGAGCCTACTCTAGTTAGCACGACAATAGCACAAATAAGGAGACAGCCGAGGATAGTTCGGATAAAACAACTCCAATTCTATTAATAAATTTGATAAAGTTACAAAGTGGATTACTACAGCAAAAACTTGCAAATGGGTTACAACAACAAGACACGACCCGTTTGCTACTTTCGAGGTAGGGGTATGCTCCGGTTCAGAGACACTTTGGGTCGGCGTTTCCTGGCCCCCGAACTCGTCTCCAGCCCGACGAACCGAGATGCCTCCTCGCCGCTGACCCTGACAGTTGCTCCAATCGAAGCACCGCTTGAAGACACCACCACACCGCTTTGGGCGTCAGCGGCTGACCTGCCTACAATAGGAGTCCGGCTCGCCGCTTGATAGAACGTGATCCCTCGCTCGATCTCTTCGCGAGTGCACGAGGTGCTCCGGACGTTCGCCCTCACCGGCTGAGGCATGAGCCGAGCAACTTCTTCCTCCAGTTCGACGATTCGATCCTTCAATGTGTCGTCCTTCACTATCACCTTAAACCGAGGAAGTTTTGCCGAACCAGGGTACTCGGCGCTGTCGGATATGACGCGGCGTAAGTGGGTCACTTCGATACTCTTGTCGACCGTCACCCTTTGCAGCTCTTCCACCTTCTTCGCTAAGACATCTCGTTCGGACGAAACTCGCGCCAGTTCCTCTTCCTTAGCGGATAGCTCGGCCTCGACTATCCGTAGGTGGTGCAGCTCGACCAAAGCCTCGCTATGCCTAATCTCTAAGTTGTGAAGTATCCTCCTCGTCAAGTGAACCTCACCCTCGAGACGGTCCTCCCGAGATCGCTTAAACAACTCGGCTCGGCGAAGTTCAGCCGAGGTGTTGTGAGCCAGTGCGGCAATCTGAAAAAAGAAAGGGACAGCATTGAAATATCACACTACCGAGCCAAACACTTGGACAAATTTCGAAGTCAAATTCCGGAGTCAAAACACTACACTACCAAGCCAAATACTTTGATAAATTTCCGAGTCAAAATACTTTTCATTCATCAAAAAGCGGTGGCCAGTCCGCAAAAGGCATTACAATGCTCAGAAAAAAAAAAACAACAAAGACTACAAGAAACTTAACGTGGGGATCAGGGGTCCACCTTCTTCGTCGCGTCGACCAAGGGCGCATTCACGAATGGCCCCTCGGTCCGCCCCTCGACCCGACCGTCCACCGAGGGCTCTTCGGCCACTTCCTCCTCGTCCTCCCCTTCGGACTCACCGCCCTCGACCTCCTCCTCACCGCCTGAAGGCGACCCTGGCCACAGGCGGTAGCCGACCCACTCGAAGCCGGGGATTCGCTCTTGCACATGGTCGAGTGCCGTTTGATAAGACCGCTCCATGTTCTCAGCCATGTGCTTCTTCGCTTCGGCCTCGACCTCCTTCTCCACTTCGGCCCGGATCTTCGCCGCCAGGGCCTCCTTCTCCACCTTCTCTTCGGCCAAGGACTTCGTCGCCGCAGCCAGCTCCTCGACGGCCTTGGCAGCCTTGGCAGACTCCGCCTCGAGGCTCGACTTGACTTTATCCAGGTCGGCAACAAGGTCGGCCACCCGGACTTCCAAGGCCTCGGCTCTCCTCTGCTCGGCCTCAAGTTCTTTGACCGCCCTCACCTTCGCCAACCGGTCTTTGTCACTGGCGGCCCTCAACTCCTTCTCCTGCTTGGCGAACGTCTCGAGGAGATGGCCGAAGTGACAAGTGGCCTGCGAAGACAACAATGAACGCACTAAGCAAACCGAGCAATAAACTTGGCAAAATTTTTAGAAACAAGAAACTTACCGAGACGAGTGACCGAGCCACCTCGTAGGTGTCGTCACCCACCGTCCCCGCCTTCAGCGCGGCTCGATCCTTCGGGGTCGCCAAGTGCTTGACGACCTGCACTGACATTTGCGAATTGCCGAGGAACCCGTTATGGTTCTTCACTCGCCAATTCGGCACGAACAGCTGCTTGTGCTGTTCGGTCAGATTTTCCTCGGCGTCCCTGGTCAGCGGTGGCGCCTCGATTGACAGCACCGCGTTTATGTCGAAGGCCCCCTCTATCACACCCGGGGCCACGGAGGACGAGGGTGCCTCGGCAACAACAACCTCGGACGGTGCTTCGGCGGTTGGAGGGGGAGGAGCGATGGTGGAAGCAACGGTGGGCGGCGGAGTCGAAGAGGTAGCCTTGGTCGCCCTCTTCCTCTTTCGACTCCCAGTCAACTTGGACCTATCGGCCATCATTGCGTTGAAATCGATCTTCATCGCCTCTGTGTCGGACAACAAAAAAGAAACAAATCAGGAAGACGAACCAAAAACTTAAAAGAAAAACGAAAATAAGTGAGATGTCAGGAGCATACTCGGGTCGATGGGGCTTAGGCCGGACCCGAACAAAACCTCCTCAGTCAAATCTCTCCAACTCAAGATCGGAAGAGCCATTATCTTCCTCGCCACATCCTCCTCGGCCTCAGACAATACAGGGTCGGCACGCGCGAATTTCGGCACCTCCACCTTCCAACGGGTCGGGATAATCCGAATCGCCTCGCCCCTTACTATGAAATACCTCTCCTTCCAACCCTTGATTGAGTCGGGGTTTTCTATAATCTTAACACCCTTCCTCGGCCCCAAGTAGTATCGATACTCCGTCTTGTGCTGCTGGTTTACTCGATACATGCCTCGGAAGACCGTGAGATCCGGCTGTACTTCGGCTCAGCAGCACTGAAGCAAAAAGGCGTTCACATGGCGCCAAGTGTTCGGAATAAATTGGGTCGGCGCAAGGCAGTACCAGCCAAGGATCTCAAGGATGAAAGGGTGCAGAGGGAAGCGTAACCCGGCATTCAAGGAGTCGACGTCGAACATGCACATGTCCGACGACGGCAGCTTCGAGTTCGCTCGTATCCCGGGTCCGGGAAGGATCAGCTTATACTCCGGAGGAATGGCGAAGGCACTCCTAACCCGAAGTAGATCCTTCTCGACCAACAATGTGATGAGCTCATCGGCTTCGGTGGGAAGGACCAGGTTAGGTTCCTCGACAATCTTAGACTTTCCATAGATCGCCTTCTCCAGCAGGTCGCCCTGATACTGCCTGACCCCCGAATGGCCGGACAGGACAGAAGGATACCGTCCCATCTCGGGGGCTTGCTTTGGATTCTCCACGATCACCTCCACTATGGGGGATCGGGCTTCCACCCTCCTCTTCTTCTTCTCCTTCCTCGTCTTAGCTATAGACGGTTCGGCGACCTGTTTACCCTTCCTCCGAATCTCCGACCTCCTCCTCTCCTCGGCACTATCATCGCCCGAAGACGAGGCCCCACTCCCCGAGTTCACTCGAGACATCTCTAGAAAGATTATTTAGACTAAGTTAACTGACCTTTTGAAGTGACGTTCACGGTCGGAGTCCTCTCATCGGAAATCGCCTGGCCCACGCGACAGCTAACGGCAACGCCTTGGAAGAGAAAAGCTCCGCTAGCAGAACTTAGAGATCGAAAGTAAAAACTTGAGAGTGAAAAGTAAGGAATGAGCTTGAGAGCGAGGGCGAAAGCTTATAACAGCTGACAAGTTGGGCCTCCTTGGGAAACGCAAAAAGCCCACCAAGAAGCCAAAACGACAAGCGGAAAAGTTACGAAGTTACGAGAAGCGAGAAACTCTTCAAAATACCAAGTCAACGATTCGGCCACCGGTCTACCGGGCCAAGCTATCGAACAGCCCGGCTGGGCAACCGAGCTACTGCGCTCCTACGAAACATCCAACTTAGCACCTCGGTCCAACAGTCCTGATGCGCCGAACCGAGGTGCCGGGGTACCGACCCTCGTATATGGCAAAAAATCGTCCCGAGGCAAAGCCACCGTCGGATCTCTTCAAAATTCGCGACGGAATCTGATGGACGGTTCAGATCATGCCACGCCCACAAAATGACAAGATAACGTTTTCTCGTGATCTGAACCCCATTCTCGTGATGCGCGCCATAATGAACGGCTCAGATCCGTCCATGCGTATCTTCCGAGACGCCTGCCACCGGCTCGCCCAGCCGAGCTACCGAACAGCTCAGCCAAGCAGCCGAGCTACTGGGCGCAGAAGGACTTCAAAACGTCCAACTTAGCACCTCGGTCCAACAGTCCTGATGCGCCGAACCGAGGTGCCGGGGTACCGACCCTCGTATATGGCAAAAAACCGTCCCGAGGCGAAGCCACCGTCGGATCTCTTCAAAATTCGCGACGGAATCTGATGGATGGTTCAGATCATGCCACGCCCACAAAACGACAAGATAACGTTTTCTCGTGATCTGAACCCCATCCTCGTGATGCGCGCCATGATGAACGGTTCAGATCTGTCCACGCGTATCTTCCGAGACGCCTGCCACCGGCTCGCCCAGCCGAGCTACCGAACAGCTCAGCCAAGCAGCCGAGCTACTGGGTGCGGAAGGACTTCAAAACGTCCAACTTAGCACCTCGGTCCAACAGTCCTGATGCACCGAACTGAAGTGCCGGGGTACCGACCCTCGTATATGGCAAAAAATCGACCCGAGGCGAAGTCACCGTCGGATCTCTTCAAAATTCGCGACGGAATCTGATGGACGGTTCAGATCATGCCACGCCCACAAAACGACAAGATAATATTTTCTCGTGATCTAAACCCCATCCTCATGATGCGCGCCATGATGAACGGCTCAGATCCGTCCACGCGTATCTTCCGAGATGCCTGCCACCGGCTCGCCCAGCCGAGCTACCGAACAGCTCAGCCAAGCAGCCGAGCTACTGGGCGCGGAGGGACTTCAAAACATCCAACTTAGCACCTCGGTCCAACAGTCCTGATGCGCCGAACCGAGGTGCCGGGGTACCGACCCTCGTATATGGCAAAAAATCGTCCCGAGGCGAAGCCACCGTCGGATCTCTTCAAAATTCGCGACGAAATCTGATGGACGGTTCAGATCATGCCACGCCCACAAAATGACAAGATAACGTTTTCTCGTGATCTGAACCCCATCCTCGTGATGCGCGCCATGATGAACGGTTCAGATCCGTCCACGCGTATCTTCCGAGACGCCTGCCACTGGCTCGCCCAGCCGAGCTACCGAACAGCTCAGCCAAGCAGCCGAGCTACTGGGTGCGGAAGGACTTCAAAACGTCCGACTTAGCACCTCGGTCCAACAGTCCTGATGCACCGAACCGAGGTGCCGAGGTACCGACCCTCGTATATGGCAAAAAATCGTCCCGAGGCGAAGTCACCGTCGGATCTCTTCAAAATTCGCGACGGAATCTGATGGACGGTTCAGATCATGCCACGCCCACAAAACGACAAGATAACGTTTTCTCGTGATCTGAACCCCATCCTCGTGATGCGCGCCATGATGAACGGCTCAGATCCGTCCACGCGTATCTTCCGAGATGCCTGCCACCGGCTCGCCCAGCCGAGCTACCGAACAGCTCAGCCAAGCAGCCGAGCTACTGGGCGCGGAGGGACTTCAAAACATCTAACTTAGCACCTCGGTCCAACAGTCCTGATGCACCGAACCGAGGTGCCGGGGTACCGACCCTCATATATGGTAAAAAATCGTCCCGAGGCAAAGCCACCGTCGGATCTCTTCAAAATTTGCGACGGAGTCTGATGGACGGTTCAGATCATGCCACGCCCACAAAACGACAAGATAACGTTTTCTCGTGATCTGAACCCCATCCTCGTGATGCGCGCCATGATGAACGGCTCAGATCCGTCCACGCGTATCTTCCGAGACGCCTGCCACCGGCTCGCCCAGCCGAGCTACCGAACAGCTCAGCCAAGCAGCCGAGCTACTGGGCGCGGAAGGACTTCAAAACGTCCAACTTAGCACCTCGGTCCAACAGTCCTGATGCGCCGAACCGAGGTGCCGGGGTACCGACCGTCGTATATGGCAAAAAATCATCCCGAGGCCCGTCATGACGCCGCAACCCTCGGACCATCCGAACCGAGGCACCGAGCCATCTAGCCGAAGAATCTAGCCGTCGAACCGAGGTGCCGGGGTACCGACCCTCGTATATGGCGAAAAATCACACCGACCCACATCAGCCGTTGGATCTTGTGAAAAAACGTGCTCGTCATGATGGACGGCCCAGATTTGGCCACATCCACTAAACGACAAGATAGCGTTTTATGGAGATCCACGCTGAGATGGGCGGCCCAGATGATGCCACGTACCTCGGAACCATCGAGCCGAGGCACTGACCGTCCGAGCCGAGGCACTGGGCCTCGAGATACCAATCCGAACCGAGGCACAGACCCGCCGAGCCGAGGTGCCGGGGTACCGACCCTCGCATACGGTGAAAAATCACACCGACCCACATCAGCTGTTGGATCTTGTGATAAAACGTGCTCGTCATGATGGATGACCCAGATGATGCCACGTACCTCGGAACCATCGTGCCGAGGCACTGACCATCCGAGCCGAGGCACTGGTCCTCGAGACACCAATCCGAACCGAGGCGCAGACCCGCCGAGCCGAGGTGCCGGGGTACCGACCCTCGTATATGGCGAAAAATCACACTGACCCACATCAGCCGCTGGATCTTGTGAAAAAACGTGCTCGTCATGATGGACGGCCCAGATTTGGCCACGTCCACTAAACGACAAGATGGCGTTTTATGGAGATCCACGCTGAGATGGACGACCCAGATGATGCCACGTACCTCGGAACCGTCGAACCGAGGCACTGACCCTCCGAACCGAGGCACTGGTCCTCGGCACGCCAGGCCGAGCCGAGGTACCAAGGTACCGAACCTCGTATACGGCGAAAAAGCGTGCCGAGGAACAGGGACCATCTGATCTCTCCGAAAATCGTGCTCCGCCCTGATCGAGGGCTCTGATGACGCCACGTCATAAATAAATATTAAAAATTCGGTTTTTATTTATTTAAATCATTTTATTTATCTAAAAAATTGCGAAAAATTACTAAAAATTTGGGAAAATTAGCTAAAAATTCCAGGAAATGATTAAAAATTCGGGGGATATTTCCAAGCCTCCGAACGAATAATTATTCCCTAGAACGCGCAGCTAAAACCCCCGAATGACTAGCTGACGCATCGCGAAATCAGATAAATAGCCTGAAAAAATAGACAAAAACTCGATACACCATATGGCCTCAAGAAGGAGAAAGAAATTGCCTCACCACCCACCTCGGGATTCCAAAAACACCCATTCAGACTTCGATACAACTCCCTTAGCCATTAAAATAGTCGAACTACTCCTCAAAGACTGAATGACCTCAACCTTTGGGGGTGGGGGGCTCGTGATATGGCTAAAAATAGGGGTTTAATCAAGGCCGTCCAAATGGGACACGAATCCCGAGATTCAGGGGTGAAACAGTAATTTTACCTACAAAACAGGTCTGAAGCGGGTACTGGGTCTCCATTTCGCAGATCCAGTAACCCGCGAACGGATCCACCACAACTGGGCGCGGGTTTCAACCCGCAACAAACTCGGTCCAGCAGGATAGAATTAGGGTTTCTGATTAATATTAATCAACGGTCCTGATTCATATCTATCCTTTCACTGGGGATTAGGGATCACATTCCTTATCTGTACACACAGGAATTACATGCCTAATCTGTTCCCTGAGACGCCTATAAATACCCCCCACCCATCTCCATTAAGAGGTAATCAATCTTTCACCAGTTTTTATGCTCATTCATAGTCTTCCTAGATTACTGACTTGAGCGTCGGAGGGTGCGTCGCCGGGAACAACCCCGGTGTCTCGCACTTTTTGCAGGTCTACGGCAGGATCGACGACCGAAGCCCGACGGAACAAGTATACAGGTCCTCTATTCAGTTTCCCTACGAATCCACAAATTCATCTGTTTGCCCCCACACCAAATTCAGCGGCAACACTTACCCTACAACTTAAGATGATGACAAGCAGTATGTCTAGAAGTAGAAGATAGGAGTGAAGCTTCCAATTTAATTATATTTCTTCCGGAAAACCCATTTGCTTTATTGTAGTAAAAAGAGCCCAGTAAAGAGAACAGAACACTAGTTTTTTTTTTTTGTGGTAAAATGAATAGACTTAATTGATTTTTATTGAGTGAAATGATAGCTATATATAGCTAAATATCTGAGCTAAAGAGATAGAGTAGAATCAAAATTGTTTTAACAAACAAAACAACTCAGCAATCTAAACAAACTAACAATAAAAAATAGAATAACAAGATTATCACCAACAATCACTCCCTTAATCTTGTTGTATCAACGCTTCACTTTCTGCACCCGGATCTTCTCGCGCATCTCAAGGAACTTTAGTCGTCCAATTGATTTCGTCAAGATATCAGTGAGCTGATCATTTTTGTTTACATATTCCACTTCAATCTCCCCTCTCTCCACACATCCACGAATGAAATGGTACCTCGTGTCAATGTGTTTACTCCTGTCATGATAGACTAGATTTTTGCAGAGACCGATCGCCGACTTATTATCTACCTTGAGTAATACTTTGCACTTTGTCTTCTTCTTCAGATCTTCTAGCAACCAACTGAGCCATATCCCTTGACAAGCAGCAGTTGACGCAGTGATGTACTCTGCCTCGCAGGATGATAACGCCACGATCTTCTGCTTCTGCGACACCCAGCTAATGATGTTGTCTCCAAGGAAGTAAGCGACTCTGGATGTGCTTTTGCGATCATCTATATCACCAGCTAAGTCGCTGTCACTATAGCCGACCAAGCATGGTTCTTCCCGATCTTTTCTCACATAAAAACATCCAAAATCAATTGTACCCCTAATGTACCTGAGGATTTGCTTCACTGCCGCCATGTGCTGCGTAGTAGGTTCTTCCATGAATCTGCTTGCTATCCCGACCGCATAAGCTATGTCTGGCCGTGTATTCACCAAATATCTCAGACAACCAATGATGCTTCTATAGTATGTTGTGCCGACGGGAGGATTTTGGCTCACCTTCCTGAGTTTCAGTTTCAGCTCCATTGGATTTTGACTTGGATTGCAATCCGACATCCCACTCTTCTCAAGTATCTTGGCAGCATACGTGGATTGGCACAATGCAGTTCCTTGGGGTGTTTGAGATACCTCAATCCCCAAGTAGTAAGACAGCAGCCCGAGATCACTCATGTTGAATGCCTGTTTCATCTGTGCCTTGAATCTTGCAATACCCGCGTTGCTTGATCCTGTGATAATCAGGTCATCAACATACACGCCGACCAACAAGCTTGAGTCCTCCATGTTTCTCTTATATACGGCATGCTCCAAGGGGGCACCTCTCGAAGCCAAGTGACGTCAAGCTTTTGTTGAGTTTGGAATTCCATGCACGTAGAGCTTGACGAAGACCATAGAGCGCTTTCTTCAGTTTTAGCACTTTGTGTTCATTGCCCTGTTCAACATAGCCAGGAGGTTGAGATACGTATACCTCTTCACAGATTTTGCCATTGAGGAACGCCGATTTAACGTCCATATGATGTACCTCCCAACCTTCTTGAGCAACTAAGGCAATGAGTAGCCTCACTATCTCAAGTCTCATTACTGGTGCAAATACTTCTTCGAAATCCACTCCCTGCTTTTGCACGTACCCTTTCGCAACAAGACGCGTTTTGTGCTTGACCACGGCTCCTTGTGGATTCTTCTTCAATTTATAAACCCACTTCAGGCCGATAGGCCTATGTCCACTCGGTAGATTTGTGATCTCCCATGTCTCGTTGTCTTGAATAGCGGTCAATTCTTCCTCCATTGCACGTCGCCAACATGCTTGTTTCTCAGCTTCGGCAAAACTCGCAGGCTCCTCCGCAGCTAGCATACACAACTCGACTTCTTCCATCAGTGTTGTGTCGTCGTACACCTCTTGGAGAGATCGATAGCATGGTTGACATGGTTAGCCGTGCATGTCAAGATTAGACAATTGAACAGCATCACCCGCTGCACTTGGCGCTGTTGAAGTGGTCACAGCGCTTCGCACTGTCGGAGGCGGGGTAGGAGCAGCAGCATCATCCGCCGCACTTGCTGCTATCGAAGAAGAAGCAGTATTCCCCCCACTGTCGAAGGAGAGGTGGTAGGAGCGGCCTCCCCTGAAGCCGCGCCATCGCGTGGAACAGCAGTAGCCGCAGGTCGCGAAGCAGCAGCAGCCGCAGCAGCTACATGCCGCTCGTCGTTGTCGCCGTCTTCCTTATCTCTTGCGCTGCCATCCTCCTCAAGTAGCACGGTGAATGTGTTCTCCAAGGTAGGACAGTCCCCTGGTGCCGAGTCCCAATTCCACCCTTCTCTTCCTGGAATATCACATCCCGGCTTACATGCAACTTCCTCTTAGCTGGGTCATAAACGCGATAGGCCTTGGATCCAGCTTCATAGCCAAGGAACACCATTTGAGTGCTCCTATCCGCCAACTTCTTGAGATGTGGCGTCACAGCTTTCATATGCGCCACACAACCAAAAGTTCGAAAATGATGCACCTTTGGTTTCTTGAGATACCAAGCCTCATATGGAGTCTTTCCTATTAGAACCCGATTTTATAAATATGAAAAATCCCAACAGCAATTGCGAAGAACTGAAATACAGGAAATGAAAACAGGAAACGAAAGACTTTGCACAGAGTCGAGATTGAGAATCTCTCTCCTTAAAGCAGAATTCGCCCCGTAGTGTGACAGTGGCTGGCGAATTGCTTCCCAGGATACAACTGTACCTTCTCTGAAGAGCAGCACCTTTGCTTCAGAGATTCAGTGAACTGCTGTCTGTAATGTACTCTCAGCAGAGTCAGAGGAGAAAAAGAGGAAGAAGAAGAATAAAACTATAACTGTGTAAAAGACTCTGTCTGGATTCAGTAGTCTTTTATAAAAGAAAAATGGAGACTGGAGACCCTTCAGAGGCCCATTACTCTGTAATAGCAGAGTAATGGAGACTCTTCAGATTCATAACTGGTGAGCCATTACTCTGCTGTTACAGAGTAATGGTACCAGTTACTGAATCTGAAAAGCCTTATCAGTTCAGTAGGGGAAAAGTTTTTGTCTGGGCAAAAAAAAAATTAAGCCGAAGCCAAAGTCGAAGCCGGGGCCGGGTGCGCGCTGGCGCATGTGTGTTTGTCATTTTGGCTAAGTCCTCTTTCCACTACACGTTAGTGGTAACCCTCGGGCCACGCCCTTTAGTCCAGTTTTCTAGTATATATACTAGAAAAAATCTTTCCCAATTTCCAATATGGGACTATCCATTTTCTCCAAGTTGCCAAGTTAGTACATTTCAAGTACCCAACTTTGGACCAACATTTCTCATTCATACGGAATTCGTTTTTGGCAAGTGAGTACACCACGGAATAGTACTCGTCGAAAGGATCGCAATCCACTCATTTTCCGGCGCCGCCGGTGACCGGAGCCTGCCAGAATCCGGCCCAAAAAACTGCAAAAATTAATTCCAACATTTCCTACCAAGCTTCGTGTTGGTGCCCGGTTCAGAAGATGTACGGCCATCGCCACTGCTTCTCCCCAAAAGATTCCGGGCACCTTCTTGCTTTTGAGAAGACTCCGTGCCATACCAACGACGGGTTGATTTCTTCGTTCAACCATGCCTTTTTGTTGTGTAGTATATGGTGCGGTGAGAAACCTTTTAATTCCCAGGTCCTCACAATAGCAGCTAAACTCCTTGGATGTGAACTCGCCACCTCTGTCGGTTCGGAGCCCTTTCAACTTGCGATCCACCTCCATTTCAGCATTTGCTTTTATTTTCTTAAAAGCACTCAACGCCTCATCTTTGTTCTTGAGAAACTCAACCCACATGTACCGAGTGAAATCATCAACAAGTAGAAGAAAATATCTTTTATCTCCCGGAGTTGCTGGAGTGATTGGCTCACACAAGTCACCATGTACGAGTTGGAGTGGCTTTTCTGCCCGATACGGTGACTCATGAGAGAACGGTGTACGTCGTTGTTTACCTACCATACATCCGTCACATAGCTGGTCAACGTGCTCAATAGACGGCATTCCCTCCACCATCTCATTTTGCGCCATCTTTCACAATGATTGGAAGTTCAGGTGTCCGTACCGTGCATGCCACAACCATGCGTCCTCATTGTATCTTGTCAGCAAGCACACCGGTTGAGTTAGACTCAGGTTGAGAATATACAACCGGTTACTCGACTGTTTCAGCTTCGCAATCAGCCACCTTTGTCGATCGAACATGAATAAGACCCCATCTTCCAAGACCATCTTGCATCAATGTTCATCAAGCTTCCCTAAGCTCGCAATGTTGGTGCGGAGCTTTGGAATGTAGTATACATCGGTCAGGACCTTGTGTTCTTCTTTTTGGCATTTGAACAACACATCACCCCGGCCACAAATGTCAACAACAGACCCATCTCCGAATCGCACCTTACCTTTTAATGACGTATCAAGATCGGTGAAATTCTCTCTATATCCCATCAAGTGATTGGTAGCTCCTGTGTCAAGGTACCATATGTGGTTCTCGTCCTTCTCGTCACCTTTTAAATGTTTGCTGCACCTTCTCTTCATGGATCTTCACCTTCTCTTCATGAAGCATGGCCATAAGTAGTGTTGGTTCATCGTCTTCTATCTTCTCGGCTAGGTGAGCCCTTTCCTTCTTGTTAGAACTACATTCAGAGGCGAAGTGCCCATAGCTTTGACAATTGTAGCACTGTACCTTGGTCTTGTCGAACCTTCTTCCACGGTGGTTGAGAGCGGTCCCGTGGGCGCCATTGCTTTGTCCATGACTTCGGCCACGCCCACGACCATGACCACGGCCTCTAGTGCCATTACCATGTTGCCATTCACCAGTAGATCCTTCACCTGATGCTTTTGTATCCCGCGCCTTCCACTCGGCTCTGGACAGCATGACTTGCTCCTCACCGTTGTCACCAGTACCGCGCAACCGTTCCTCGTGTGTCTTTAGACGGCCGATGAGCTCCTCTACAGTCATCGTTTTGAGGTCGCAAAATAGCTCGATCGTTGATATGATCTGTAGAAACTTCGATGGCACTACCCGGAGAAATTTCTTCACGACATAGGTCTCGTCTACCTTGTCGCCCAATGCACGGTTCTTGCTGACGACGGTTGTCAACTTCATGGCAAAGTCGTTAATCGTCTCTGCCTCCTTCATGCGGAGATTTTCAAACTCATTCTTTAGAGTCTGGACCTTCACCTCCCGGACGCGCTCGGCGCCCCTGTGCATGGTTTGTAACATTTCCCACGCCTCTTTAGTCGTCTCCTTTTCGGCCAATAGAAGCAGCGTCTCCTCCGGGATCCCTTGATAGATGATAGAAAAGGTCATCTTATCTTTCTTTTCTTCAACGGTCACCTTCGGGTCGGTAGGTGCAATGGCGCCCCATACTCCTTGGGCTTGCATATACACCTTCATCTTGATCGCCCATGCTCCATAGTTGCTCTTCGTAAGCATTGAATATTGAAAGGTGATCTTCGACGACTCCATAGCTTCACTGTTCCTCAACCTGCAGCTCTGATACCAAATGTAGTAAAAAGAGCCCAGTAAAGAGAGAACAGAACACCAGTTTTTTTTTTGTGGTAAAATGAAAAGACTTGATTGATTTTTATTGAGTGAAATGATAGCTATATATAGCTAAACATCTGAGCTAAAGAGATAGAGTAGAATCAAAGTTGTTTTAACAAAACATCTGAGGTAAAGAGATAGAGTAGAATCAAAGTTGTTTTAACAAACAAAACAACTCAGCAATCTAAACAAACTAACAATAAAAAACAGAATAACAAGATTATCACCAACAATTGTTATGTACCATATATTCAATATATATTCGTATGAAGAGGTCAAAATACTATTATCAATCCAGATTTAGATAGTTGTCTACTTCCTTTCAGTAATTAGTGACTTCGAGTGGCAATGTAGGTTAAGTAGTTGAAAGTTGAACTGAACCGCAAATGAATGTCTAATGAGTTCAAGCAAAAGACAATGCATTTGTTTTGTTTAATTGATCAGTGCAACTCCCATGAACTTTCATCCCACTTAACAACGGTAGCTATTAAGTATTTTTCCTAACAAAACTTCAGTGAACTTTTTACATACTTGATATTTAAGATTACACTCTTTCCATTGATATGGTGGTAGAGAAGGGAGATGACTCCGACAAGCTTTAACTTAGATTTAGTGTGGAAGAAAAGGGTTTCAGAGAAGAGAGAAACAAACTTAATTTGTAAAAAGTGGACAATAATATGTTTTAAACTTAATTTGAATGTGGCACCATCGAAAGTTTGAGTTTTAATTTGACTGTAGATACATAATGGACAATTTAAATAAGTGAAACTTAGAAATGGGACAGGTTTTTTGTTTGATGTGGCCGTAGTAATGAGTCTGCATTTTACTTGTTTATTCCAGCCTTTTTGTGAGGCAATTTTGGGTAATCTGCAAAATTGCTTGGAAAATCAAAAGGTCTCCTTGCTCTCCGTTTCTAAGGCGGAAAAAAGTGTAAAATCAATGATCAGCCCTGAAGCAGAACAACTTGATAGTGTTGTCGTTTCTTTCTAATTCAGGATCTTTAAAAACTACTTATGCTCTTTTGTTTTGTAATGTTTTGGTTGTACTATTACTCTTGGCGATCGCTGTTACTTTATCCGTTTTATCCAACAACAAAAAACCGTATACTCTACTGTATGACTGTAAAAGGGGAGAATGAGAGAAGAAACAAAAAATGAAATGAATGATGCTTGAGGTTTGGCAGTTTTGATTAATCTGCACATCATTAGTAGCCGGCCGGTGCAACCCTCTGAGCTGATCAGTCAACCACTAAAAGCTTAGTAGCCGAAAGAATGAATCTGCTTACTGTATATCCAAACAGCTAGCCCAAACATTTGCTAGAATAGATACATTCATACATACATAGATCTATATTATTTCTTAAAACATTTCAAAACAATGTGCAATCTTTCAATACTTATATTCAAGTCTATAAATACCAACATCAACCATTAGCAATTCCTCATCAATTACATCAATTCAATAATAACAATGTCTTCCCTTAACTTGCCCATCGTTTCACTCTTTCTCCTCCTCTTGCTCTTCTCCTCGCCATCCTTTGCAGCCTCCAAATTCCTCTTCCGATCTTACATTGGTGCAGAATTCAATGGTGTCAAGTTTACAGATGTCCCCATTGACCCAAAAGTCGACTTCCACTTCCTCCTTTCCTTCGCCATTGACTACACTACTTCTGACTCCCCATCCCCGACTAACGGTAAATTCGACGTATTTTGGGACACAGACAGCCTCTCTCCCGCTGCTGTTGCTGCTATTAAGAAGAAGAACCCTAACGTGAAAGTTGGCCTTTCGATTGGTGGAGACAGCGTTGCTGAAAATACGCAAGTCCAATTCCAACCCTCATCTGTTGACTCCTGGGTCAAAAATGCAGTATCTTCGCTCACTAAAATCATCAAAAAGTTTGATCTAGATGGCATTGACATCGACTATGAACATTTCAGCGCGGAACCTGATGTTTTCGCAGAGTGCATTGGAAGGCTAGTAACGACCTTGAAAAATAACGGTGTGATATCTTTCGCGTCGATAGCTCCTTTTGATGACGAAGATGTTCAGAAGCATTACTTGGCACTGTGGAAGGAATTCGGGCAGTCAATAGACTTTGTCAACTTCCAGTTCTATGCTTATGATAAAAGCACGACGGTATCACAGTTCTTAAAGCATTTTGACGATCAGAGCAGGAATTACCAAGGAGGGAATGTGCTTGTGAGCTTTGCTACTGACGGGAACAGTGGAGGGTTGAGACCGGAAACAGGGTTTTTTGATGCATGTGATACTCTGAAGAAGCAAGGGAAGCTTTTCGGGATCTTTATTTGGTCTGCAGATGACTCTGCTAATTCTGGATTTCGACTTGAGAAGAGGTCGCAGGTGGCATTGACCGCTTCACGTAATTAGATCATTGTCTTTCATTCAATTAATTATCTGTTTGTTTTAACTAGTTAATTTAAGCTGTTTGTTTGTTTGTTTGTTTGTTTGGATTTGTCCTTCTAGATTTGAAGGAATTACTGGCAGTATATTGCTGTTGTGGGAGAGTTTTTCTTAGATTAAAGAAAATATTCTTTCTCTTTTAACTGAGTGTTTGCTATTGAAAATGTTTGTTCGTTCTCACTTCATTTATTTTGTTTAACTGTGTGCAACTTCCATGAACTTTCCTTCTCCCACTTAACAACGGTAGCTATTAAGTCGTTTTTTGGGAGAAACAAATGTTAGCGATTAAGCTTCCATGTACTTTGTACACTTATACTTGATATTTTAGATTCATATGCCCTTTTTTCCTCCTCATTTTTGAATTTTCCTAAAAGAATACCCTTTTTTCTCCTCCTCATAGCTATATCTAAGACTGTAACTGGTTTTTTCCGTAAAAAAAAAAAAGACTTAAAACTTATTTGAATGTTTTCATCATCACTGAATATGGAACGCGGAGCTTTGAATCCATCATGTTCTACTAAACATGAGGAAGTTTATACGTCTTACTTGGTGTAATGAAATTGAATTTAACTATACCTTCTATACTTTCTGTTCCTCTCTGTCTTTCTAGACTAATTGTAGTTCACCTATATGTCGGAATCGCCATGTTGTTATTGGTAAAATACTCGGTTAAAAGGAACTACGAAAGAAAATAAAACATTCCCCTATTTATGAGTATATGTGCATGGTTAAAGCATGGTAAGTTGTAGAATATTCCTGCTTGCAGTGGAGTCCATATGAACTACCTAGTTAAGGGTTCTGTTGCTACTAATTTTGGTGTGGGATCAAACAGTTGAATTTGTGGATTCTTGGAGAAAACGATAAAGCAAACCTGTTGACCTGTTGACCTTCACCAAAGTGTTGACTTGGTCTCTTGCCGCTGCTGCGAACCTGCAAAAAGTGCGAGACACCGGGGTTGAACCCGGCGACGCACCCTCCGACGCTCAAGTCAGTCACCAGAAATGATTATGAAAGAGCTTAAAACTGGCAAAAGATTGATTACCTCATAACGGTGGTGGATGGGGGGTTTTTATAGTCGCCTTAGGGATCAGATTAGGAATGTAATCTCCGTGATCTGATAAGGAATATAATCCCCGTAATCAGATAAGGAATGTAATCCCTAATCCCCAGTGAAAAGATAGATGTGAATCAGGGCCGTTGATTAGGATTAATCAGAGACCTTGATTTTATCTTGCTGGACTGGGTGTGTTTCGGGTTGGGACCCGTACCCAGTTGAGGTGGATCCGTTCGTGGGTTATTGGGTCGTGAAGAAAGACCCAGTTCCCATTTCAGACCCGTTAGTAGGTGAAATTACCGTTTTACCCCCGAGCTTTAAGATTCGTGTCCAATGTGAACGGTCCCGATTTAATCCTATTTTTAGCCATATCACGAGCCCCCCACTCCTAGAGACTGAGTTTTTCAGTCTTTGAGGAGTAGTTTTGTTGTTCTAATGGTGTACGGGATTTTATCGGTGTTCTTAAGGGAGTTTGGATCTTGCACGGGGGTGTAACGGTGTTATTCTGGGTTCGTAAAATACCCAAAAATATCATCAGAATTTTCTGGATTTTTGGTGATTTTTCCAGATTTTTCTGAATTTTTTTTCATTTTTTTAAATTTTTTATTCATTATCCGAATTAAATAATTAATTATTGAAAATATTGATTAATTATTCTAATTAAATAATTATATTTTTCAGAATTTTAAAATAATTTTTCTGAATTTATAATTATTTTTAGAATTTTTAATTAATTTTTTTCGATTTTTAAATATTTTTTCGGATTTTTTAAATAATTAAAACAAATAAATAAATTAATTAATTAATAAAATATTACCTGGACACGTGGCACGATCGTGTGCGTTGATCACGATCAAGCAAGCGCGCATTGGGAGGAGGTCATTTTTTGGTATAACATGCTCGGTGGCAAGAGTTCTCAGCAAAAGTGGCCGAAGTCCATGTGGACGCCGACGTGGCGAAGTCAACGGTGAGCCGTTGACCTTTTTTTTTTTCCTCCTTTTCTCCCGCTGCTACTCTTTCTCCTTGTTCTCTCTTCTGCTCTGTCTCTTCTTCGTCTCGCTTGTTTCCTTCTCGTGCTCTCACCCCCGTCTCCTTCTCCGACCCAATCTCCGAGCAGAGCCAGGCGAGGAGACTTGCGTCGCCGACCCTGAGCTTTGAGGTTGTAGGTTCAAAGCTTTTAGAGTTCGACGAGGCCATGGCGAGGGAGGAGCTCAACGCCGGTGACGAGAAGAGCATTCGTTGACTGAGGGGGCTCGACAGAGGTTTGGCAAGCACGGCGAGGAGCTCGGCATCGTAGTAGAGAGGAGCTCGGTGTCGCGGGCTCGATGACGAAGCTTGGAATGAGGCTCGATATTAGAGTCGAGGTCGAAATTCGACATTGGAGCTTTGAAGGAGCTCGTCGAGGTGAGAGGTGCTCGGAGACAGTCGAAGTGGTGGAGGTTGGCAAGGCGAGCTCGACAGGAGAGAAGTTAGAGCATGGTGAGGGGAAGCTCGACGCTGTGGGGGAGCTTAGCCGCGAGTTCGATGTTGGAGGTGAGCTCGCGGAGGAGACGAAGGTGGAGCTCGGCATCGTGGGCTTCGTCGGTGTGGAGACGTGGTTGAGCTCGGCGAAGGGAGCTCATGACGAAGTGGAGTTCGGAGCTTCGTCGAGGTAGAGGAGAGCTTGGTCGCGGACGTTGGCCATGGCGGAGCTCGCTCGAGGTGGGAGTTCAACGGAGCTTGGCTCAAATCGGAGCTCGCGCCGTGGAGGAGATCGGTAATGGCGAGGTCGAGCTCGCGCGAAGGTGGGTTCGGCGGAGCTCGAAGTTGAAGGAGTCGGCTTCGCTTTTGGGTTTTTGATCTCCATCTTTTGGCGCCAAACCATTGGAGAAGAAGGGGAGGAGAGAGAAAGGGTTTGGGTTTGGTCCTTAACAGGTCCAAACCCGACCCTGTAGCCCCCCCCCCCTCTTTTTGTGTTGTTTGTATCTGAGCCATCGACCGCACCTGAGCACAAATTCCGAGGTAAAGAATTTTTCTTATTTGAGCTCCGGTGGCAAGTTGCTTTGGCGACGTTGTCGACCCCCTCCAAATACGTGTTTAAGAAGGAGGCTGAAGTCCAGGGGGGTTCGGGGTCTCCTGCCGAGGTGCAGTGATACCTCGGCGTGGCGACATATGTAAAGAAGGGGTTCGGCAAGTCTTTGCTGAGGTGCAGAGTGAGTTTTTTCCATGTTTGAGGGTCGGTGCCAAGAGCATTCGGCGAAGGGGTGCCGAGGTCCGATTTTTCCATGTAACATAGTCGGTGGCAAGAACGCTCGGCAGCTTGTGCCGAAGTCCAGTTTTTCATGTAACATGGTCGGTGGCAAGAACGCTCGGCAGCTTGTGCCGAAGTCCAAATTTTTCATGTAACATGGTCGGTGTCAAGAATGCTCGGCAGCTTGTGCCGAAGTCCAATTTTCCATGTAACATGGTCGGTGGCAAGGACGCTCGTCAGGTTGTGCCGAGGTCCATAGAGAGTTCTTCTCAATGTTCCCGGTGCTACGGAGGTCGGTTCGGGGCGTATAACCCCTTGTTTCGAAGCTATTTTGAAGACCTACAAGTTCTCTTCAGAGATGAGTTGGAGCATCCTCAAGTTTGAGGAGCAACTCTTGGAGAGAGTTGTGCTCCGAACTCGTTATGAAGTGCTCCGCTTTGGAGGCGAGCGGAGCGAAGAGCTTGGCTCTAGGAGAGAGCCATTTGGGAGACAAGTTTGAGGAGCAACTCTAGGAGAGAGTTGTGAGCTCCGGTCTTGTTGAGAAGAGGTCCACCTTGGAGGTAAGCATAGTGAAGAGCTCGGGTCTGGGGGAGAGCCATTTGGAAGACGAGTTTGAGGAGCAACTCTAGGAGAGAGTTGTAAGCTCCGAACTCATTGAGAAGGGGTCCGCTTTGAAGGCGAGCGGAGCGAAGAGCTCGGCTATAGGGGAGAGCCATTTGGAAGACGAGTTTAAGGAGCAACTCTAGGAGAGTGTTGTGAGCTCCCGCCTTGGAGGTAAGCAGAGTGAAAAGCTCGGCTCTGGGGGAGAGCCATTTGGAAGACGAGTTTGAGGAGCAACTCGAGGAGAGAGTTGTGAGCTCCGAACTCGTTGAGAAGGGGTCCGCTTTGAAGGCGGGTGGAGCGAAGAGCTCGGCTCTGGAGGAGAGCCATTTGGAAGACGAGTTTAAGGAGCAACTCTAGGAGAGAGTTGTGAGCTCCGAACTCGTTGAGAAGGGGTCCGCTTTGAAGGCGAGCGGAGCGAACAGCTCGACTCTGGGCGAGAGCCATTTGGAAGACGAGTTTGAGGAGCAACTCTAGGAGAGAGTTGTGAGCTCCGGTCTTGTTGAGAAGAGGTCCGCCTTGGAGGTAAGCGGAGTGAAGAGCTCGGCTCTGGGGGAGAGCCATTTGGAAGACGAGTTTGAGGAGCAACTCTAGGTGAGAGTTGTGAGCTCCGAATTCGTTGAGAAGGGGTCCACTTTGAAGGCGAGCGGAGCGAAGAGCTCGGCTCTGAGGGAGAGCCATTTGGAAGATGAGTTTGAGGAGCAACTCTAGGAGAGAGTTGTGAGCTCCGAACTCGTTGAGAAGAGGTCCGCTTTGAAGGTGAGCGGAGTGTAGAGCTCGGCTCTGGGAGAGAGCCGTTTGGGAGACAAGTTTGATGAGCAACTCTAGGAGAGGGTTGGGAGCTCCGAACTCGTTGAGAAGAGGTCCGCTTCGGAGGTGAGCGGAGTGAAGAGCTCGGCTCTGGGGGAAAGCCATTTGGAAGACGAGTTTGAGGAGCAACTCTAGGAGAGAGTTGTGAGCTCCGAACTCGTTGAGAAGGGGTCCGCTTTGAAGGCGAGCGGAGCAAAGAGCTCGGCTCTGGGGGAGAGCCATTTGGAAGATGAGTTTGAGGAGCAACTCTAGGAGAGAGTTGTGAGCTCCGAACTCGTTGAGAAGAGGTCCGCTTCGAAGGTGAGCGGAGTGTAGAGCTCGGCTCTGGGAGAGAGCCATTTGGGAGACAAGTTTGAGGAGAAACTCTAGGAGAGGGTTGTGAGCTCCGAATTCGTTGAGAAGAGGTCCGCTTCGGAGGTGAGCAGAGTGAAGAGCTCGGCTCTGGGGGAGAGCCATTTCGGAGACAAGTTTGAGGAGCAACTCTAGGAGAGAGTTGTGAGCTCCGAACTCGTTGAGAAGAGGTCCGCTTCGGAGGTGAGCGGAGTGAAGTGCTCAGCTCTGGGGGAGAGCCATTTCGGAGACAAGTTTGAGGAGCAACTCTAGGAGAGAGTTGTGAGCTCCGAACTCGTTGAGAAGAGGTCCGCTTTGGAGGCGAGCGGAGCGAAGAGCTCGGCTCTGGGGGAGAGCCATTTGGGAGACGAGTTTGGGGGCAACTCTAGGAAAGAGTTGTGCGCTCCGAACTCATTGCGAAGAGGTCCGCTTTGGAGGTGAGCGGAGTGAAGAGCTCGGCTCTGGGGGAGAGCCATTTCGGAGACAAGTTTGAGGAGCAACTCTATGTGAGAGTTGTGAGCTCCGAACTCGTTGAGAAGAGGTCCGTTTTGGAGGCGAGCGGAGCGAAGAGCTCGACTCTGGGGAGGAGCCATTTGGGAGACGGGTTTGAGGAGCAACTCTAGAGGAGAGTTGTGAGCTCCGAACTTGCTTTTTAAGTGAGAGAATCAACGGTTGTAGGAGCAGTTCCGAATGGCGAGCCACTTTTAACTCGCTTAAGAGCAAGTTATTTGAAGCGGAATCGAGCCAAGTGTTGGACTCCGAACTCGTCGTTAGAGGGATTCAACGGTTGTGGAAGCAATTCTGAATGGCGAACCACTTCTAACTCGCTTAAAAGCAAGTTATTAGAAGCGGAATCGAGCCAAGTGTTAGACTCCGAACTCGTCGTTTAAGAGAATATCAACGGTTGTGGGAGCAGTTCCGAATGGCGAACCACTTCTAACTCGCTGAAGAGCAAGTTATTTGAAGCGGAATCGAGCTAAGTGTTGGACTCTGAACTCGTCGTTTAAGAGAGTATCAACAGTTGTGGGAGCAGTTCCGAATGGCGAACCACTTCTAACTCGCTGAAGAGCAAGTTATTTGAAGCAGAATTGAGCCAAGTGTTGGACTCCGAACTCGTTGTTAGAGCTTAGTGAGTTGCGGGAGAAGCCATGTAGAAGAAGCTGAACTCCGAAATCACCATTTAACGAGTCGTAGATGTGACTCGAAGAGATAGAGAAGAAGCAAGAGCAATGATTTTTAATGAAAAATGTAAAGTTTTATTGAGATAAACTAAGTGGCCGCTCAATAGGGCGAGCCATTATTACATGCTGTTGGCTGAGTTACAAGCATCGGCCTTATTGAAAATCAAGATCCTACTTCTACAATAAGGTAAAGACCTCTTGGGAGGAGTTGGGAGATTCTGAGTCTTGAGGCTCGGCGGGCTTTTTTGTTCGCTTGTTCGCTCCTCAGGGGGGAAGCTCAGCCCCCTTTTTTTGGACGAACTTGGTCAGGTGCCCCCGCTGTATGAGTTCTTCGATCTCCTCCTTCAGAGCTGACAATTATCCGTGTCGTGGCCGTGGTCCCTGTGAAAGCGGCACCACTTATCTTTGTTCCTCTTCTTGTCAGGGGTATTCATTCTAGGAGGAGCGCAGAGTAGTCCTTCCTTGTCCACCTCCATAAGGACTTCTGATATATTAGCAATGAGGGGGGTGAACTTCTCAAAACGTGGAGTTGAGCGGCGCTAGCCATTACTGTCCTTCTGGGATTTTTGGGACCCCTCTTCACTCGTGTTCTTCCGTTTGTTCCCGAAAGATGTCTCCTCAAGAGCAAGGGGGTTGAGAGCCTCTTCCGCCCGTATGTACTTCTCCACCCTAAGGAGGAGCTCTGAGAAGTCCCGAGGAGGCTTCTTGGCAAGGGACGCCCTGAGGTTGGCATTAGTGACGTTGCGCTCGAATGCGGCAGAGGCTACTGACTGGTTGAGGGGGGGAATGGACCGGGCTTCGGCGGTGAAGCGTCGAACGTAATCTCTTAGGCGTTCACCCTTTTCTTGGTTGAGGGTCACCAGAGATACACTTGTTTTCTCAGCTCGGCGGCTACTCACGAAATGAGTAAGGAAGAGCCCTTCGAACTGATCGAATGAGAAGATGGAAGCCGGGGCGAGTCGAGAGTACCATTCTCGCGCAGACCTCTTCAGCGTGGCAGGGAAGATCTTGCAGAGGAGGGCGTCTGAAGTATGGTGGATCATCATGAGAGTTTTGAAACTCTCTATGTGATCTGCGGGGTCCGAATCCCCGGTATACGTCTCGAGGTGAAGCGGCTTGAAGTTTTCTGGGATGGGGGCCTCCATGATGGTACGGGAGAATGGAGGTCTGCTCGGGCGGAGGTTCATCACCCGTTGCTCTTCTTCCTTGTCAATTCGGCTGAGGCGCCTCTCCATTTTGTGGAGACGGCGGTAGACTGAGTCTTCTCTTTGATCATATTGCCGAGCCCCGGGACTCATCTTCGTACGAGGATAGACTGGGGCTGCGGCGATGGTAGCTTGGAGAAGGACGAGGACTGAGAGTGTGAAGGTGGTGGCTCCTAGCTGGCTCATGAGTAGGTGGCCTCTGGTCGTTCTTTGGGGTGAGAGTGAGGGCCCGTAAGACTGTCGTTTGGAAGTCTTGAAGATCTGCCCTTGTGACTGGTGCCTGTCCAACTTGGCGGTCCCTATGTGTGGCTCGGCTTATTAGAGAATGAGTTCTCCGCCGATGACGCTGAGGGGACTCTCTTTGCCTCCTCGGGGGAGGGAATCTTCTAGTCCTCGGTCGGCGGGGGGTTCGGATTCTTGAAGCCCCTGAGTTCTCGGGTTGATAGACTCCACCAAGGGCTCGCCATCCATTCAGGCGAGTTCTGAAGTCGACCCCCTTTTGACGGTTGGTAATCACTTGACGAAGATCCCGCTCAGGAGGGCTTTGAGAGGCCACAGATTCAACTGAAGGATTGGGACCCGCGACTTGATCATGAGGAGGATGTTGCTTCAGACGAATCTGACGGGAGCGCTCTTGGGCAGCCCCCCGAGATCCTGGAGGGGCCTGTTGAATAGGAGCACCTTGAACTGGAGGAGGGAGAGGAGGAAGAGAAGTGGTTCTTCGGTTGGAGACCGCTGCCTTCCCCTTCTGTTTTGGATGCATGGCTGGAGAAGATCTGACCAACGGGAAGAGGGGAGGCCGCTATTCGTTTGTTTCCCACAGACGGCGCCAATCTGTTGCTGCTAATTTTGGTGTGGGATCAAACAGATGAATTTGTAGATTCTTGGAGAAAACGATAAAGCAAACCTGTTGACCTGTTGACCTTCACCAAAGTGTTGACTTGGTCTCTTGCCACTGCTGCGAACCTGCAAAAAGTGCGAGACACCGGGGTTGATCCCGGCGACGCACCCTCCGACGCTCAAGTCAGTAACCACAAATGATTATGAAAGAGCGTAAAACTGGCAAAAGATTGATTACCTCATAACGGTGGTGGATGGGGGGTTTTTATAGTCGCCTTAGGGATCAGATTAGGAATGTAATCCCCGTGATCTGATAAGGAATATAATCCCCGTAATCAGATAAGGAATGTAATCCCTAATCCCTAGTGAAAAGATAGATGTGAATCAAGGCCGTTGATTAGGATTAATCAGAGACCTTGATTTTATCTTGCTGGACTGGGTGTGTTTCGGGTTGGGACCCGTACCCAGTTAAGGTGGATCCGTTCGTGGGTTATTGGGTCGTGAAGAAAGACCCACTTCCCATTTCAGACCAGTTAGTAGGTGAAATTACCGTTTTACCCCCGAGCTTTAAGATTCGTGTCCGATGTGAACGATCCCAATTTAATCCTATTTTTAGCCATATCAGGTTCTAGTCGCAACTTGATTCCCTACATAAAACAAAAATGGCATCAATACTCAATAGACATCACAAGATGTACATAATGTATGAGGTTTGGCAGTTGGGGTTAATCTGCACATTAGTAGCAGCCGGCCTATGCAACCCTTTGAGCTCGGTCAACCACTAAAAGCTTTAGTGGCTGAAAGAATGAACTTGCTCTACTGTGTATCCAAACAGTAGAAACATTCACATATTTGTATATTATTCCTTAAGAACATCACAAAACAATGTATAATATTTCAACTACTTTTATACGAGTCTATAGATACCAACATCAACATCAACCATTTTCTCAAACAATTCTCTATCTTCAATCATAATTATCTGTTTGTTTTAACTAGTTAATTTAAGCTGTTTGTTTGTTTGTGTGGAATTGTCCTTCTAGATTTGAAGGAATTACTGGCAGTATTGCTGTTGTGGGAGAGTTTTTCTTAGATTAAAGAAAATATTGTTTCTCTTTTATCTGAGTGTTTGCTATTGAAAATGTTTGTTCGTTCTAACTTTTATGAACTTTCCTCCCACTTAACAGCGGTAGATATTAAGTCGCCCGAGTGTTTTGAAGCCCTACGTCCCTAAAACATTATCCAGTATGTCTCTACTAGAATTATTAAAGCGAGATTGTGATGTTCGAATATCGTCGGGAGGTAGAGAGTGCCTCGGAGTAGGTGGAGTTTGTGCGGAGGGTGACGCCTTCATGTTGACGCCGATTGGGGTGTGCCTTTGAGAGGTATACAAACTGGAGAAAGAAACAGGTGGAGTTAGATTCAACTAGCAACAGAAGTCTTTGAATCGGGTTGTTTATAAGAGAAAAATGAAAGAGTCTAGAAGATTTTAAATCACGCATGTGTGGAAGCATGAGTATGTATTCCAAGGTGGAGATTGTTGTGTTTATGTGTTGCCATTGTTTTAAATTTCGGCCGAAAATTTCTTTTGGCTAGCTTGCTGATGCGAAATCTCTGATTTTATACCCAAATAGTTTTGGACCGAAATGTGTAGATTTCGGCAAAAATAATGCCAAAATTGCCGAAATATTGCCGAAATTGACACACTAATGTTATTGTGAATATATAACTTTTTTTGTTTTACTTTTTGCATTAAAGTCTTTCAATATAGGACCTAAAGCTTAGATAATGTGAAGATTTTTTCTTTCTCTTGTGTATATGTAAAACCAAGTAAATTTTTTAAGTAATACATTTTTTTTTCTAATCAATGCAAATTCAATTTAGTTATATACTTATATTATTTTTTTTTATATTGTTGTTAAACTCTGCGAATATTTACCGTGATTGATTCATGTCATTAGTTACATTATACAATATTTTATATGATAAATGACATGTAGAACATATACTATCTTATTTAGTAACAAAAAAATATGTTTATTGAGTGTCCGAAATGGTCATCCGTGATGATCACATTTCCTGAGATCTCCTCCGATAGCTTCGATCTGAGAAGGAACACCCCTTGCCGAGATGAGTCCGAAATTTAAGATTTAAAACCTTGTGTCTTGCATACTAATCCGATAAGGAGAGAAGATAGGAAAGCGAAGGAGGTCGAAGCATCAGAGCTATTGATGCAAAAGATATCACACTGTACTTTTTCAAGGTCATTACTAGTCTTCCAATGCACTCTACGAAAACACCAGGTTCGGCACTGAAATGTTCATAGTCGATGTCAATGCCATCTAGATCAAACTTTTTGATGACTTTCGTTAGCAAAGATGCAACATTTTTGACCCAGGAGTCTATGGATGAGGGTTGGAATTGGACAGGGGTAGCATGACCAACGCTATTGAAAAGCTGACTTTCCATTAGGGTTCTTCTTAATAGCAGCAACAGCAGCAGGAGAAGAATATTTTCATCGACTTAGATGATCGCAAAAGAACCTCAAACAATAATACGAAATTCTGAAGCAAAATTTTGACAGGACCTAGCCACCTAGGTGATACCTAATAGACTTCATACAAGCAACGACAACATCAGTCTTGTCTAACAAGGGGGGAGAGAGAATGACCAACACCAAAATCCATCCAGCAGGCAGCCTCCCTCATCGCCCAATGACGAAGAGAGGCAGGGACGAGGAAGGGGGGCGGCGTCAGGAGCTTAGAGGCAGGATAGCATTCACAGGGGAAGAGATAAGAGGAAGACTCCGTCCACGCTCCAGAGAAGTGCACCGCGACCATAGTGGTCTGGCACACAGAGGTTCCAAAGAGGATGGGCATAGAGCCTTAACGAAGGGGTCCAGCCATAGGACCTCGCCAGTAGGGGATAGAGGAGCACTCTGTCCCCCCAAGACCTATAGAGGGTCGTATCTTGAGGCTACGAAAAGGTCGTTAGGGCACGGAAGTGGGGAGGTTCGCAGGGGGGATATCACAGGATAGGGAGATCGTGAAGAAGAAGGAGGACGAGGAAGGAAAATGGATATTGTATAAGCCCAAACGGGTAAAGAAGGCAGAAAGGAAGGTGGAGATTTTGAGCTCCTCCTCAGCGTTGGATCTGTCGAACGCTGAGTTCACCTATATGTCGGAATCGCCATGTTGTTATTGGCAAAATACTCGGTTAAAAGGAACTACGAAAGAAAATAAAACATTCCCCTATCTATGAGTATATGTGCATGGTTAAAGCATGGCAAGTTGTAGAATATTCCTGCCTGCAGTGGACTCCATATGAACTACCAAGTTAAGGGTTCTAGTCGCAACTTGATTCCCTACATAAAACAAAAAAATTACGGCATCAATACTTAATGGACATCACAAGATGCACATAATGTTTGAGGTTTGGCAGTTCGGGTTAATCTGCAGATTAGTAGCAGCCGGCCTATGCAACCCTTTGAGCTCGATCAACCACTAAAAGCTTTAGTGGCTGAAAGAATGAACTTGCTCTACCGTGTATCCAAACAGCCGAAACACTCCCTTTAACAGATGTACATATTTGTATATTATTCCTTAAGAACATCACAAATCCTACCATTACGTGCACTTTTCCTTCCAATTGAAGCCTCATTAACTGCCAAGAAACTCATACAAGTAGACGCCGATTTTTCACTCTCCTTCCTAAGTTCATCATCCTCTAAGCCCTCAATCACACATACAATTGAAAATTTCTCCTTCGCTAATTTTCTGTCTAGCATGGTGTAGCGCCCCAAATTTCTAATATGATATCTTAGAAACTACGTGGCACAATTCCCAGCATCAACTTCAATGTAATATTAAACACAACTTAACACCAATAAAATTTTTCAACTTTCGTTACAATAATCATTTACATAGCACAGCGGAATACAATACATCTTAAATCACAAATCTCTTTTCTTTGCAACACTTTCTTTTACAATTACATAAGTCATTACATCACTTGAACTCAAGCATCCAAATCTGAGCCTTAAAAAATCACCTGTAAAATATGAGGCTAGAGATAACCCTAACCCCAAAACTAAAGTGGTCAGCCATAAAGGTGTGAGTGATATAAACAAGCAACATAAGTAAAGCATGAATTTATCAACAACAGAACATAACAAGAGTAAATGAATATAGGAAATCAAAAACGCGAAAAACACGAGTGAAGCTAGACTAAGTGTCAAGTGTAGAAAACAGGAAAACCACATGCGTGAAACCAAATCAAGAAAACACAATTCTATATGCTGACTCTCTAATGCGTACTTGTCGGAGTCTATGCATTCCACTCTACATAGGTTCGGTGCAAGCCCTTAACGTCTCCACATTGTAGGGTTTAATCTCCCGCTATGCAACTAATCCTAACACGATGACTACTACGAGATAAAGATACACTGTGAGTATTAGCCCATGCCCCGATAATTCGGAGGTCAAACTCTATCCACAGATAATTCCGGAGACTATTTCACTCACACCTGAGAATCTTCGTGAATACCCCACACCGCAAGAAATGACACCTCATCACACGAATACTACATGTGCGTCGTCTCGACCCCGATAATTTCGGAGATCAATCCCACACCAAAGGTAATTCCGGAGACTATTTCACTCACACCTGGATAATTCCGGGGATTATCTCACACCGCGAGCCATACTGAGGTCCATAACCCATGTTCTCGTTCATCATATCACCACTTGTGCCTGTTCTTATCATTTTGGTTGTTTAATTACTTAACGAATCTCCTAGAGTTTGTGTACCCTACCGGACTTAACTCAACAACTGATCAACTAAAATTGCCTTAACAGGCCCAAGCATAAATAACTCAACTGCCGGTATACTAGGGTCACACACACCCTCTAGAGACTCACACTCAAATATCCAAACCAATCTTCCAATACGAATTGCTTAGTCAAAACCACTCGGAATCATATGTTCAGTAGAAGATAAAGTATAGAATAATAAGTTATAGATTAGAACATTTAGAGAATAAATCATTTGAAAGAACATTCAGAATATAAAGATACATCAGTATCAGTCGACTAATAACAAGCCTAAGTCAACTGTCCAGACAGAGAATTTCCAATAATCTTTAAGAAAATAATTCTAAGTATAGTAGTCGACTGTAAAGGGTATAGGTCGACTACCCGGAGAGAAAAATTCCAATAATCTTTAAGAAAATAATTCTAAGTATAGCAGTCGACTGTAAAGGATATAGGTCGACTGTCTAGGGAGAAAAATCCAATAATCTTTAAGAAAATAATTCTAAGTATAGCAGTCGACTGTAAAGGGTATAGGTCGACTGTCCAGGGAGAAAAGTTACAATAACTTCGAGAAAATAATTCTAGGTGGTACCAGTCGACTGTAAAAGTCATCAGTTGACTGTCCAGAACGAGATTTCAAGAAAACTAAAGAACATTGTAGCTGGGTCGTGTCGGTCGACTGAGAGGTCATACCAGTCGACTGTCGACCTACAAACTGCATACTTTTGGTTGTGAACATCTCAACCGATACGTAGTTTTACTTAATGAAAACGATTTCTACGAAAAGCTTATTTCTTATATAATCAAATACAACTTGTAGGACATATAATAGTCCACAAAACTAATCAAAACTACTTGAATTTATAAAATAGAGATTTTGTTGATTTCTTTCGATTAAAACATGGATTGTGCATATAGTCAAAAATAGAGTTTTTCTTAAAATTTCACAGATCACCGAAATAGTTTCGTATTCAGATCCAAACCATGTAAATACCAAATCTCAAAAGAAAATTCCCAATTTGGATTCATTTCCACAAACTCACTAAATTCTCAATTTCGATTTTCAAGAGATGATCTCTTGATTCATAAATTCTTTCTCCAATTTTTCTCAAAACTAAATACTACTACAGCTCACAACCATAATCAATTGGTAACATCACCATATCAAGTTCTTTTCAACTAATACTCAAAAGTGATAAAAATCTCATCTTTATTGGATTCATGCATAAAATCTACCATATTCGGTCAATCAACATTAATCCAAAAGAAATATTCTACCCATGATTTCTAATATGACGCCCATCAATCCCGAATTACCCACATGCAATTTTATTTACGAACAACTAGGATTCACAAGATCCAATTTTTCATCCATCCAATCCATCATGTACGGATTCATACCTAAACCCTAAACATGCTTTCTATCAAATGAAATTCAACATCCAAGATCCATTAAATCATCCATATCATTCGCATACACATTCACAAGTAAAAGAAGACAAACAATTCACTCACATACAACATGCACAAAGAAAATAAACACAACAAATCACTCACCTCGAATGAAGAAAATCTGGTAAGAAAACCTTTCTTTTGCGAAATCGAAGATCCTCTCCTTAATCCTCCAAAAAACAATAGAACATTTGTGTTATGCAGTGAAAGACGGCTACAATTCTCTCTTTTAAGTACCCGGGATAGGAAAATTAGGGTTTTTAAAACACATTTGCAAAATAACCCCTTGGAACTATAACTTTACATAAATAGATCCCTATACTTGGAAACTTGATTAAATCAATTAAATTGAGATTTAAAAGTAAAATAGACACCTTATTTTCCAGTCGGCACTGTCTGAAAATTCCAGAAAAATAGTTTTGCACTTTCACCCCTCAAAATAACAATTTTGCAAAAAGATCCTTCTTTTTCTTAATATTTGCAAATAGATCCAATAAATATCCGAAAAAATCTAGAAAAGTTTCAATTAAATCCCAAATAATAAATGATGATTTTCCATGAAAAAATTTTGGTTTTTGAACTTCTCAATAAAATATTTGCACGTGTTTCGCACGTGTACAAAGGTAAATTTTCTGAAAATATTTATTAAATCCCCAAAAAATCATTTTAATTCATTTATAAACCTTTAAAAATAATATTTAAAAATACGGGGTACTACATCACTCCCTCCTTAGAAGAGTTCTGTCCTCAGAACTGTTGCTAATGAGGTCCAAAATAAGATTGAACAATGAAATTGAAATTTTGCAAATGAGCCATAATTTCAAAACATTCACATAGAAGGACATAATCAAATAAAAGAAATGAAACTCAATCCAATAGTACAATCATCCTAAGAAATACCATCACATAAATAAGGTACAATCATACAAAAAGATCAGGAAAATCCTTCTACATGCGATCCTCTGGCTCCCAAGTAGCCTCCTCGAACTGTTGATTCCTCCACAGCACCTTGACCATAAGTATCACTTTTCTCCTAAGAACTTTCTCCCTACGATCGACGATTTCAACAGGCTGTTCTTTGTAACTCAAGTTCACCTGTAGACCTTCAGGAATCTCTACCAACTGATGATTCTGATCTGGCACATACTTCCTCAACAATGACACATGGAATATACATCATGCACCTATGCCAACTCCTCAGGAAGCTCCAACCTATATGCTGTTTTTGCCAATCCGCTTCACAATCCTGTACGGCCCAATATACCTTGGCGCCAACTTACCTCCCTTACCGAACCTAATCACTCCTTTGGTCGGAGACACCTTGAGGAAAATCTTGCATCTCTGTCGGAAACAATCGACACAGGAACTCCATGAAGTCTCACAATTTCATCAATGTACAACTCAACCAATTTCTCCAACGACCAAGTAATCTTCATGGTTAGAAAGTGAGCCAACTTAGTCAAACGGTCTACGATAACCCAAATAGAGTCATTGCCCTTCGAACTCCTCGGCAAACCTGTGATGAAATCCATACTGATATTTTCCCATTTCCACTCCGGAATGAGCAACGGCTGTAACAAACCTCCAGGTCTCTGATTTTCTGCTTTGATCTGCTAACAAGTCAGACACCTTGCCACGAAATCTGCCACATCCCTTTTCATACCAGACCACCAAAAGTGCTATTTGATGTCCTTGTACATCTTCGTGCCTCCAGGATGTACTGACAGCAAGGTACTGTATGCTTCCTACAAGAAACTCTCTCTCAAATCTGCATTATTCGGAACACACAACCTCTCACCCATCCAAAGAACTCCATCTTGGACACAAAACTCTGATAGCTTGCCTTCTGAAATATGTTGTAGCATCTTATGAATCTCTGAATCTGATCTCTGACCTTCCACAATCCTTTCTCTCAAGGAAGGCTGCAGCCTCAACTGAGCCAAAGACGCCCCTAGACCCTGCAGTACCACCTCGATACCCGCCTGATCAAACTCTGCTGCCAACTCGCTTCGAGTAGTGATCAAACTTGATAAACTACTCTTCCTGCTAAGTCCATCAGCTACCACATTCGCCTTGCCCGGATGATACTTGATCTCAGGACGAATATCTTCCAATACTTCCAACCACCTCCTCTGCCGAAGATTAAGATCCTTCTGCTGATAAATGTACTTCAGGCTCTTGTGGTCAGTGTACATGTTGACCTTCTCACCATAAACATAATGCCTCCACTTCTTCAAGGCAAAGATAATGCTGCAAGCTCTAAATCATGCGTCGAATAATTCTTCTCATGCGGACGCAATTACCTCGAACCGTAAGCAATAACCTTGCCTTCTTGCATCAAGACACAACCCAAACCTCTGAGAGACGCATCGCTGAAGATATCATAATCCTTCCCAGCTTGTGGCAAAGCTAAGATAGGTGCAGTAGTCAACCTCTCCTTTAACTCAAGGAAACTCGCCTCACACTTATCAGTCCATGAAAATGTCACATTCTTCCGGGTCAAACCTGTCAAAGGAACTGCAATCTGAGAATAACCTGGATGAATCTCCTGTAGTAACCAGCCAAACCCAAGAAACTCCTGACTTCCTTCACAGACATTGGCCTGGGCCAATCCTTTACTGCTTCAACCTTCTGAGGATCAGTGGCCACTCCCTCCTTAGAAAGGATATGACCAAGGAAAGCTACCTCAAATTTTCAAAACTCACACTTCGACAACTTGGCATACAAGCTATGCTCCTGTAATTTCTATAATACTGCTGTCAAGTGCATAGAATGCTCCTCCTCCGACTTCGAATACACCAAAATATCGTCGATGAAAACCACTACGAATGAGTCAATAAATGGCCTCAAAACCTGATTCATCATATCCATGAAAACTACTGGCGCATTCGTCAACCCAAATAACATCACCAAAAACTCAGAGAGCCCATGACGAGTCCTGAAAGTTGTCTTACTCACATCTTCCTCCTTGACTCGAACCTGATGATACCCTGATCTCAAATCAATCTTCGAAAACACCGCTGCTCCTCGAAGCCTGTCGAACAAATCATCAATCTGCGGAAGTGGATACTTGTTCTGAATAGTCACCCTATTCAACTCCCGATAGTCAATGCACATCCTCATTGACCCATCTTTCTTCTTGACTAACAATACTGGCGCACCCCACGGTGAGGAACTCGGCCTAATAAGCCCCTTTCTCAACAGCTCCTCAGTCTGCTTCTTCACTTCGTCTTGCTCTACAGGTGCCATTCTGTACGGAGTCTTAGAAATCGGAGCACTCCCCGGCTGAACATTAATGCAAAAATCCACATCTCTCTGCGGCGGTAATCCTGGAAAATCTCTGACAACCGGAATGCCTTTGACTTCATTCTGGAATCGCCATCTTGGATACCATTGCAATCACCTTCGGAACTTTCTTCTTCCCTTGGAAAGTCACTACGGGACCACCTGGTGCTTTCACTAATACCTCTTTCTGCTTGCATTCAATTGTGGCATCATATATTGTCATCCAATCAATGCCCACGATCACATCCACTCCTAAGACTTGCAGCTCGATTAGATCAATGCCGAATAATCTCCCGCCAATCTCGATATCACAGCCCTCGTAATATCGTTCAGCGATCAATTCTTCACCTGACGGCGTTGCCACCGAAAAAACCTTACCTGGAAACAACTTAGGCTCCACACCTAAGACCTTTGTAAAGTTGGGCAACACAAAAGTATGCGAAGAACCAGTATCAAATAAAATTTTTGCCTTTATTCCATTAACCAAAACAATTCCTGTTACATGAAGAATGATACTTAATCTCCAATTATTCTCAAATAGAAGTTTTACTTATTACATTGATTAAAAATAAAATCAAAACTCTTGCATACCCTGGATCACATCTTCCGAGTTACCCGCATCCTCCTCGGTTAATGCGAACACTCGCCCTTGCCTCTGAAATTTACTTCCACCTGGACCATCCTTCCTCAACTGTGGACAATGTGGCTTAGAATATCCCGCCTGCCCACACTGGAAACACGTCTGCTTTGCCAACTTAGGACACACTGACCTGTAATGACCTGCCTCCTTGCAGTAATAACAAGTCACTTCCTGAGTTGCAGGTGCCTTCTGCACTGAACCACTGAACTTGACTTACTTCGCTGGGAATCCCTTCCCACTCTGACCTGATGCTGGCCTCTTGTTCCTGTTCCAGGTCTCTTGCTTCCTCTGGAACTGCTCCATGTCTTCCTCTGTCATAGCTGCTCTCCTGACCAGCTTGTCAAACCTTCTTATGCCCAACGGAATCATTCTCGACCTCAAGTTTGGCCTCAAGCCCTGCTCAAACTTCTTGGCCTTCTTCGCCTCGTCAACTATCAACTCTGGTGCATACCTCGACACCTGAGCGAACTTGGTCTCATACTCTCGCACGGTCATGCTGCCCTGCTGTAGATTCAAGAATTTGGCCGCCTTCTTCTCCTGAATATCCAGGGGTAAGAAACGATCCCTGAATTCTTCCAGAAAAGCCTCCCAAGTCATCTACTGGTTCCTCAACGTCCTCTTTACTGTTTGCCACCAAACACCAGCGTCCTTTTCCAATTGCATAGTGGCCAACTTCACCTTATTGGCTGCCAGAGTTTCTGAGACCTCGAAGATTGTCTCCATCCGCCTAATCTAATCATCTGCTTCATTTGGATCAGATTGCCCCTCAAAAACTGGCAGCCTCATCCTCCTGAAGGACTTGATCTGCTTGATAGGATCAGCATTAACCAATCCTGGTCCAGCTCCATAATTCTGATGCTGATTCTAATTCTGAGCCAAATTAGCTGCTATTAGTGCATTCAAAGTCTGATACACCCTGGCAAATTCGGCCTCGAGATCAATTCCAGTTCCTTGGGAACTTCCAGCTCCATCACAAATGTTACAAACTCTGGATCTGGGTCCACCCATTCTGAATACTGCAAAATGAGGGAAAAGTTAGAGCACCACAACACCACTCATATTCACATCAATACCTTTTCGCAAAACCTCAACTGTACCCCAAACGTAAAAACATCATGTTTCAGCTCTATGTGATACTCACTCTCTAATGTCCACACCTAGGTACTCACACTCTAGTGTCCCCACCTAGGTTATTTTTTTTATACCATGTTTATTATTACTATTGAAGCATGCTCTGATACCAATCTCTGTAGCGCCCCGAAATTCTAATATGATATCTTAGAACATACGTGTTCCAGTATCAATTTCAATGTAATATTAAACACAACTTAACACCAATAAAATTTTTTAACTTTCGTTACAATAATCATTTACATAGCACAGCGGAATACAATACACCTTAAATCACAAATCTCTTTTCTTCGCAACAATTATTTTTACAATTACATAAGTCATTACATCACTCGAACTCAAGCATCCAAATCCGAGCCTTAAGAAATTACCTGTAAAATATGAGGTTAGAGATAACCCTAACCCCAAAACTAAAGGGGTCAGTCATAAAGGTGTGAGTGATATAAACAAGCAATATAAGTAAAGCATGGATCTATCAACAACAAAACATAACAAGAAATCACAAATGCGAAAAACACAACGAGTGAAGCTAGACTAAGCATCACGTGTAGAAAACAGGAAAACCACATGCGTGAAACCAAATCAAGAAAACACAATTCTATATGCTGACTCTCTAATGCGTACTTGTCGGAGTCTATGCATCCCACTCTACATAGGTGCGGTGCAAGCCCTTAACGTCTCCACATTGTAGGGTTTAATCCCCCGCTATGCAACTAATCCGAACACGATGACTACTACGAGATAAAGATACACTGTGAGTATTAGCCCATGTCCCGATAATTCCGGAGGTCAAACTCTATCCACAGATAATTCCGGAGACTATTTCACTCACACCTGGGAATCTTCGAGAATACCCCACACCGCAAGCAATGGCACCTCATCACACGAATACCACATGTGCGTCGCCTCGACCCCGATAATTCCGGAGATCAATCCCACACCATAGGTAATTTCGGGAGTGTATTTTACTCATACCTGGATAATTCCGGGGATTATCTCACACTGCGAGCCATACTGAGGTCCATAACCCATGTTCTCATTCATCATATCACCACTAGTGCCTGTCCTTATCATTTTGGTTGTTTAATTACTTAACGAATCTCCTAGAGTTGGTGTACCCTACCGTACTTAACTCAACAACTGATCAACTAAAATTGCCTCAACAGGCCCAAGAATAAATAACTCAACTGTCGGTATACTAGGGTCACACACACCCTCTAGAGACTCACACTCAAATATCCAAACCAATCTTCCAATACGAATTGCTTAGTCAAAACCACTTGGAAACATATGTTCAGTAGAAGATAAAGTATAGAATAATAAGTTATAGATTACAACATTTAGAGAATAAATCATTTGAAAGAACATTCAGAATATAAAGATACATCAGTATCAGTCGACTAATAACAAGCGTAAGTCAACTGTCCAGACAGAGAATTTCCAATAATCTTTAAGAAAATAATTCTAAGTATAGCAGTCGACTGTAAAAGGATGGTCGACTGTCCAGAGAGAAAAATCCAATAAGCTTTAAGAAAATAATTCTAAGTATAGTAGTTGACTGTAAAGGGTATAGGTCGACTGTCTAGGGAGAAAAATCCAATAATCTTTAAGAAAATAATTCTAAGTATAGCAGTCGACTGTAAAGGGTATAGGTCGACTGTCCAGGGAGAAAAGTTACAATAACTTCGAGAAAATAATTCTAGGTGGTACCAGTCGACTGTAAAAGTCATCAGTCGACTGTCCAGAACGAGATTTCAAGAAAACTAGAGAACATTGCAGCTGGATCGTGTCGGTCGACTGAGAAGTCATACCAGTCGACTGTCGACCTAAAGACTGCATACTTTTGGTTGTGCACATCTCAACCGATACATAGTTTTACTTAATGAAAACGATTTCTACGAAAAGCTTATTTCTTATATGATCAAATACAACTTGTAGGACATATAATAGTCCACAAAACTAATCAAAACTACTTGAATTTATAAAATAGAGATTTTGTTGATTTCTTTCGATTAAAACATGGATTGTGCATATAGTCAAAAATAGAGTTTTTCTTAAAATTTCACTGATCACCGAAATAGTTTCGTATTCAGATCCAAACCATATAAATACCAAATCTCAAAAGAAAATCTCCAATTTGGATTCATTTCCACAAACTCACTAAATTCTCAAATTTGATTTTCAAGAGATGATCTCTTGATTCATAAATTCTTTCTCCAATTTTTCTCAAAACTGAATTACTACTACAACTCACAACCATAATCAATTGGTAACATCACCATATCAAGTTTCATTCAACCAATACTCAAAAGTGATAAAAATCTCAACTTTATTAGATTCATACATAAAATCTACCATATTCGGTCAATCCAACATTAATCCAAAAGAAATAGTCTACCCATGATTTCTAATATGACGCTTATCAATCCCGAATTACCCACATGCAATTTTATTTACGAACAACTAGGATTCACAAGATCTAATTTTTCATCCATCCAATCCAACATATATGGATTCATACTTAAACCCTAAACAAGCTTTCTATCAAATGAAATTCAATATCCAAGATCCATTAAATCATTTATATCATTGGCATACACATTCACAAGTAAAAGAAGACAAACAAGTCACCCACATACAACATGCACAAAGAAAATAAACACAACAAATCACTCACCTCGAATAAAGAAAATCTGGTAAGAAAACCTTTTTTTTGCGAAATCCAAGATCCTCTCCTTAATCCTCCAAAAAAAAATAGAACCTTTGTGTTGTGCAGCAAAAGACGGCTACAATTCTCTCTTTTAAGTACCGGGGATAGGAAAATTAGGGTTTTTAAAACACATTTGCAAAATAACCCCTTGGAACTATAACTTTACATAAATAGATCCCTATAATTGGAAACTTGATAAAATCAATTAAATTGAGATTTAAAAGTAAAATAGACACCTTATTTTCCAGTCGGCACTGTCTGAAAAGTCCAGAAAAATAGTTTTGCACTTTCACCCCTCAAAATAATAATTTTGCAAAAAGATCCTTCTTTTTCTTAATATTTGCAAATAGATCCAATAAATATCCGAAAAATCTAGAAAAATTTCAATTAAATCCCAAATAATAAATGATGATTTTTCATGAAGAAATTTTAGCTTTTGAACTTCTCAAGAAAATATTTGCACGTGTTTCGCACGTGTAAAAAAGGTAAATTTTCTGAAAATATTTATTAAATCCCCAAAAAATCATTTTAATTCATTTATAAACCTTTAAAAATACGATAACGTGCCTTGGGATTTCCTTCTCGACATCCTTATCAATAGGGGATTTGGTCCCAAATGGATTGCTTGGATTAAATCCAGCATGTTTGCGGGTACTTCGTCCATCCTCATTAATGGATCAGAGGGTCACAAATTTAAAATCAAACGGGGCCTCAGGCAAGGTGACCCTCTATCTTCCCTGTTATTCTCTCTTGTTGCTGACATTTTCAGTAAACTTCTTCGCAATGCCTGGGACGCCCAGGTCATCGAAGGACTGGGAGAGTCTCGTTCTTTCAATGGAGTACTAAACCTTCAGTACACCGACGACACCATTATCCTGGCCAAACCTAACCCTCACACTCTCAGAAATTTGAAACTGCTTCTTTATTGCTTTGAACTGGCATCGGGTCTCACTATTAATTTCCAGAAATCGTCGGTTGTTTGGTTGGGAGGGTCTCCTAACAGGCAGGATGAGATATCCGCGTTCTTTAACTGTTCGGTAGCTCATTTTCCTATTACATATTTGGGAATTCCTCTGAGGTGGGGCAAACTCCATAGATCGGACTGGTCTCCGATGTTAAACAAGGTCGAATCCAGACTTTCGGTCTGGACAGGGAAACAGTTGTCTCGTGGAGGCAGATTAATTTTTCTCAATTCAGTACTTTCCTCTATCCCCCTATACATGATGTCGTTCTACTTCCTCCCGTCCTGGGTTATCAAAAGAATAGACTAAGCCAGAAGCAATTTTCTCTGGTCAGGTTCATCTGTTTACCATCCCGGCTCGCATCTTGGTAATTGGAAACTCATCTGCTCTTCTAAAATGGCAGGTGGTTTATGGGTATTAGACCTCAGACACCAAAACCTGGCCTTGCTGGGTAAGTGGATTTGGAGATTCCTCACAAGGGAGGATCTCCCTTGGATTAAAAGCATCAAGGCCAATAACTATGTGGCCAATGATTGGTGGAGTTTCCCGGATCGTCCGCATAGGAATTCCTCCCCCTTCTGGAAAGGGATTTGGAAAGTTGCTGAGGCTTTCCAATGTGGTTTAAGCCACGTTTGTGCGGATGGATCCAGGACCAGATTCTAGTCCGATATATGGATAGGTGAGTCGTCGTTAGCTACCGCCTTTCCTGCTATCTTCCATCTCGCTGCCAATCCGCTGGCTCTTATTTTTGAGTACTTTTACAACGGTGTAGCGCAAAGAGAATGGGCGATTCCACTCTTATCTGATTTCCCTCCCCATTTAGGTCCAGTTGTTGATAACTTTCTCGAAGTTATTAACAATGTGGACTGGCATGATAAGGAGGACTTCCGTTGGCGATGGAATTCTTCTAAGATCTTCTCAGTCCATTCTTTCTATCTATTCCTCAATTTCAGAGGGATCAAATCCCTGTTCTTCGACCTTGTTTGGAAATCTTGTGCTCCGTTGAAGGTGAAGATCCTTGTCTGGTTAGCCCTCAACAACAAACTCCTTACCGTGGAATTACTCAACAAGCGAAACCTCGCTTGGGGCCAATCGTGTCCTCTATGTGCCTCATCCTTCGAGGATGCTAACCACTTGTTTATAGAGTGCGTTTACACATTGCCCCTTTGGAAAATTACCGTTCTAGCCTGGGAAGTGTCCGAAATTCCGGCCAGTCTTTTTGAATGCTGGACTAAGCGTCCTCCTAACCGTTCCTTTCACAAATCCTGGATCCTTTCCTTCCAAATTATTCTATGGATCATTTGGAGAGAAAGAAATCACAGAATTTTCCGGCATGTTTATAAGTCATCTCGTGAGTTATCTAATGAATTCCTTCTCTTATTCAATTTTTGGTCATCTTCCCTGCAGGAAGAAGCTAGAAAAAATATGATGTTTGATAGATTGGAGCGAGCTTACCATGTCCTTATTAATCTTAACGCTATTTAAAGTTCTGTTCCAATTTCTACTTTTTAATGTATTGTTGGATATCTCTCGTTCTGTTTTTTGGTGGATTCTATTGTCTGCTTAGTGGTTTGGACCTTAATTTCCTCTTTGGTTGTTTATGATTGCAGGCTGAAGGGTAGTGTTGACTACCCTTGTTATGCCGCAAGCAATTATTTTGGACTGTGTTTCTTGGGCAGCGCTGACGTTGGGAAGGTGTACCGTTTTTTGGTTGCTAGTTTTGCTATGGGTAGTTTCCCCTTTCTCTTTATCCTGATGTCCTTTCTGGTACTAATGATCTTGCCTTCCCATGGTGTGGGATCTGTGCGTGCTGTATCCGACTTTGCTGAGCTCTATTGTTTAGAGCTTTTTACTTTTAGTTATATCAATGTGTGAACGCTCTTCGATGGGCTGTTTTTTGTTCTTGTGGCCGTGTAGCTGTACATTCTAACATCTGTTATCTATGTTCTTGTTTTGTTTTTGGGAAGGTTAGCTGGATTCTATGTTTTATATCTGCGGTTTTCTAGCGTTTCTGAGTGTTTTGGTTGTCATCGGTTTATCGATGGTGCACTGCTTTTCTTAGCCAGGTCGATGTTGTTCGGTTTTGTTTTTGTCCTTTGAGTTGGCATGGTATCTTGGCGCCAATGATGTCCAGCCAGGTCATTAATGTGCTCAATTGCTTGGGATCAGCTCGTTCGGCATCCAACTTTGCTGAGCTCAATGGTTTAGAGCTATTTACTACGTTCATTACTGCCCATTCTGGATCCAGTGGTGGTGTGTTTTTTGGTCTGGATGCTCTGCTTTAAGATATTTACTGGAGAGGGAGCGCGTCATCTCGTTGGCGCTTGTTTTGAGCTTCTTCGGAGCCCAGCTGACTGGCGCTCACTGTGGTGATGCATTCTCGTTGTTGTTTCGAGTGATTGGTGCGGCTGTCCCAGTCTCTACCTTCCCCTCCCGAGCTCTAGCACGGCATCGACTTTGGTTAATTATTGTTTGGTTTCCTATTGTATTCCTAGCGCATTGTTCTTGCTTAGTTGTTATTGTTCCTCGGAGTCTATATAGCTTGTTTTGCCTATTTGTATGTAGTTTTTTCAGGTCATTTTGTTTTACACCTTGTAAGACCCTTCTCGATTTTAATATATTGATATCGTATGGCTGGAGTCTTTGGACTCTATCCGTTTCATCAAAAAAAAATAAACCTTTAAAAATAATATTTAAAAATACGGGGTACTACACATGGTGGTTATCAAATGCTTGTATGGATATGGTAGTGAATATATTAAGTTGAAAACTTTAAGATCATATGCATTTATCGCCCTCAATTCATATAACTTTGTATGGAATTTTGATGTATAATCTTGAAGGCTTTTGAACAAATCTTTTCCCAATTCTTCTGCTTCTTGTAAGATGGTCTCCCTTTATCTCCTTCTTGGGCAAGATGCATGCTCTATTGAACCAATGTGTCGTGCAAGTCCTCCTTCCAGAGATTAAAGTTGATATTTCCATCGAACCGCTTGATCTTCGTGAAACCCGGATCTGTCATCTTCTCCAAGAAACTCAAGTAGCCTCTTTCTGCAATCTGACACTCTAATACCAATTGTTAGAATTTCTTGCTGGGTTTTACAACACGATCACTAAAAACCACCGAGCAAATAGTAGATCAAATCAAATACACAAAAGTGCACAATTTTGTCCCGGTTTGGGTGATCCCCAATATGGAAGAGAAATAACCGAGATATTATTCAACTAAAGAAGATACAAGAGTTACAATCACTCTCACTAACAACCTATCTATCTTTCAAGCCTCATTATAAAACAATCTGCTATTTACAATAGAAAACTCTCAATGAAGTACTTTCTGTCTTACCCCTCAAAAGAGGCTGTTACAAAGATATATCGAGATCTATAGGTTGTAGTCGTGATACAATAATCATCCGATATACCCTGAATAGAAAGCCACACGATAGGAGTCGTACGATCTAACATGGAGAAGAAGTTGAACTCAAATAGTTCACCCAAACCTGATACCCTAACCTATTGTCGCTGCAAGTTGGGGTCGACTACTCTAAAGCGTAGTCGACTGCAATGGCCCTAACCCAAGTCAGAGAGCATCAGCGATCAATTGTTGATGCTGCTCTGCTCCTTCCTCCGATGACGCTCTGATCTTCTTCTCGCTTCACTGTCTTCTCTTTGCATCAATCCTAGTATGCAAGAAATTTTTTTTTTTGAATCAAAATTCACAAAGTTACCATGTTAACGATGTTGTCATCCTGATCCAACATAACCATGTACATGTAAGAAAGTACATGTTGTCATTGAAAAAAAATTAAAATTAATTCAAAATTTCAAAAATATAAAAAAAAGTCTCCAAACAAATTGAGGTCTCGATATAAAATCTACATTTGAATATTATGTATTGTGTAATCATTCTCCATATACACAGTGGCGGAGCCAGGATTTTCATCCAGTGGGAGAGAAATCATTGGTTTTCTTTTCAAAAAATTATCCATAACTGTTTGAATATTGTTCAAAAATTAAATTAGTATCAAACAAAAATCTAATTTATAAATCCCTAATTTAGTTGCTATAGCCTACACATTAGAACCTAATTATTCCCTAATTTAGTTTTTCCCCTTGATGTTAAATGTAGGTTTTTCACGGATATTTGTTTATTAGAATTAAATTCAACACTACAACATTCCCTTACATGGATTTCCATGTACACCCTTTTTTGTGTGTTTTTAATGATTTCCATGTACATTTGTAGAATTTTATGGTCTTTGATCTTTTTTATTTTTGTATATGATAATCTTCACCTTTCCTGACAGTTCCTGTACACGGACTACCTCCATAGACCACATTGTTTATGCAGTGCCAAAATGGATCTCAAAGCCCATTGATTAATAAACTTTGACCTACTCTTGCAGTTGGTTTTGGAAAGGATGCAGAAGATCTTTGTTCTATAACATTTCATATATTTAGAAATTTGATTACAAATCCTTTCTAGGAAAATGAGACTTATGGTGTGTAGTTTTTGTTAAAGGATGTTCTAGGTGCAATCTGAGACTAATTTGAAGATAACTTATAGTTTTTGAAACATTGAATACAAAGATAATTTTAAGTCAGACAGTTAATATGAAATATCCAATTTAGGATCAATTTGTAGCATCACTTGCCTGCTCAGAAAGATAAAGGCGCTGGCGGTTCTTGTATTTTGAAGCTTCTAGCTTGGGACCCCACCTTTACAAAGAAAAAACAAAAAATAAGAATACTATGATATAATAATATATAAAAATACAAATGCAATTATCATGTGAAATCATGCAGATACACTAGGACATGCTCATTGAACACAAAATGTACAGTAATTTTGATAAATTATCTCAACAAAGAAGCAACACTGAAAAATACTGACCTTAACTAGCTCATTTAGGACCTCAGAAGCTAATGTTGCTTCTTTATATGGGGAAAACCTGCATAAATTGTTCAATTTTAGCTCAAAAACTACAAGTTACAGAAGAACAACACAGAACATGAAATAACTGAGAACAACGTTAGACCATTAGGCTAATAGTGTTACCATATCCGCCTTAATATTCTAGTCTGTTAGTGTCAGCTCATTACTAATGTCTTAAAGACTTAAACTCCAAAAAGCCTAATTAACCCTAAGCCTCATTTATGATAAAAAATACCCAACCAAGTCTCAACGAACAAACCCTTCAATATCAGTTAATCGACCTAACCAAAGCTAACCAGACATTAAAAAACCAACTACATAAAACCCTTCAACCCTAAAAACCCATCTGTGATCCCAAAAACAAACCTCACAATTTAGAAGCCATCACTCACCAACCAAAATCCTTAAATTCTCAAACACAACAAAATTGATCTTGACCTACATTGTCAAACAACTAAACAAACCATGGTTAAACAACACAACAAAAATTCTCAAAAAAAAAAAAAAACAAAAACAAAAACAAATTTGATCACAGATCACTCACCATTCACCAAGTCACCATCGACATCTAATGATCTGACCACTGACGTCAAGTTAGGAGGCGAGAGATTTGGACTTTGGAGGAAGTCTTGAAGATTTTGAGTTTTCGAAATTTTAATTGAGGGCTTCGATGAGTTGGGTCTATGGATTATGAGCTAGGGTTTCAGACTTTCGGTGGATGTTGGAGCACCGATCACGGAAAGAAAAAAAGGAAAAGAAGAAAAAAAAGAGCTAGGGTTTCGGTGGAGCCGTGGAGCCTGGACTGGAGCATGGAAAGAAAGAAAGAAAGAAAAGAAGAAAGGAGAGGGTGCTAGCCAGGCTGGAGCGAAAATAAAGAAAGAAAAGAAGAAAGCAGAGGAGGGGGAGCGGTTTGGGCCGAAAGAAGAGGGGAAGCCCAGTTGAGACGGAGCATGGAGCTAGCCAGGCTGGGCCTACTAGGGGGCCTGCCAAATTCCAGGGGGGCTGCTGCTCCCCTCACCTTTTACTACCTCCGGCTGTGCATATACATTGATTTCGGTTAAGAGTTAGAGGATTAAAGGGTTAGGGTTAGGGGTAGGGGTAGGGGTAGGGCAAGAGTTAGAGGGTTAGGGCTAGGGTATGAGCTAGGATTAGAGGTCTAGGGTTAGAGCTAGAACTAGGGTTATATGGGTTATATTTAGAGTTAGGGTTAGAACCTAACAATAGTAAGATTTATTCTTTTTTTTTGTATTTTAATAATTATTAATTTTTGAAAATAACTAATTTTTTAACACTGCTTCACGTTCTTGGAATTTAAAAGTGAAATAAATTAAAAATCGAAAAAGGAATTATTTTAAAAATTACACATAAAACTTTAGGGGAAAAAATGTGAAAAAAAAATTGAATTTTTTTTAAAATAACTATAAATAAAAATAAAACTTTGAAAAAAATTTAATTAAAAAAATTTTGAAAAAAATTTAAAAAGTCAATATTCAATTGTCAAGTTATAAAAAATAGGAAAAATAAAAAAATAAGAAAATTAAAAAAGAAAAAGAAAATTAAATTATCAAGTTATAAAAAACAAACAAAAAATTATTTTAAAAAAGAAATCTACAAATTAATCAAATAAATATAACCAAAGCTAATTAATATGCAAGGGTTAAAGTTAGGGATTAGTTGCTACAGTTAGCGATAAGGGTTAGTGATATGGCCAAAAATAGAACCAAATCGGAATCGTTCAAATCGGGCACGAATCTTGAAGCTCTCGAGGTAAAATGGTAATTTCCACCACAAATGAGTCTGAAATGGAAACTGTGTCTTTCTTCAAAGCCCAATAACCTTAAAACGGATTTATCCTACTAGGTAAGGGTGACGGTTTCATTACAAACCAACCCAGGTCATTTAAAAGAGTAATTCAAATTCATGATTATCTCTAAGAGACGGTTTAAACAAAATCTCCTATCATGAAACGATTTAAACTCTATTTCTTATCCAAAAACACCAGGACATATAGATAAACAATTATCTCTAAACTGTCTCTAAAGGCGATTATAAATACCCCTCTCCCCAACCATAAAAAAGGTAATCAATATTTTTTTCCACAAAGCGCTCTTTCATAATCTTCCTTATTACTGACTTGAGCGTCCGAGGGTTTGTCGCCTGGATCCATCCCGACATATCAAACTTTTTGCAGGTCAACGGCAGCGGCGAGAAACAGTCAAACGCCGACCAGGAATCAACAGGTTTGCTTTATTTATTTCCAAACTAATCCACAAATATATTTGTTTGCTCCCACACCAAAATCAGCAGCAACAGATTAGCGCCATATGTGGGAAACAGAAAAAGCAATCCAATCACATATCACCGGTAAAGGCAGTTTCCGAGCCATGCCTCCTAAAGGAAAAGGGAAGGCAGCAGCATGCAGCTGAAGAGCCACACCTCTTCCTCCTCCACAACTCCAAGATCTTCCACTTCAGCTCGACCAAAAAGTTCAGCAACCACAACCTCAATAGCTTCCTCCCAGGTCCAGGGGGGCTGCCTCGGGGGGCTCCCATCGGAGCCATTAGGGACAACATCCCCACCATGACCACATCTCAGTCCATAATCCTTTAACTGACTCTATGGCTTTTTAAAGCCCTCCCGGGCAGGATCTCCGTCAATTAATTGTTAATCATTAGCACGGGTCGACCTCCAAACTCGCTTAAATGAAAGGCAGGCCCTTGAGGAAGTCCCTTAACCCGAGCACCAAGGGGCCCCGAGAGTCCGTACCCCCCACATGCTGAGGACCAGAAGATCCCCTCCCTCGTGAAGGCGAAGAGAGTCCCCTCCACATCATCGGAGGAGAAGTCGTACTCCAATAAGCCGAGCCGCACCAGGGGACCGCCGAGCTGGAGGGGCACCAGTCACTCAGATCGAGTTCCAGAACATCAAAGAAGATATCCTACGAGCTCTTAATATTTCCACAAGTCAGGATCAGCGTGCGCCTAGCCCTTGCCATACTGCCAGTCATGAAGCAGAGTCCCGATGGTCGACTAGATTCGATCGGAAGGATGACTCGGTCTACGGCCATCTCCACGAGATGGAGATGTGCCTCAACAAGATCAATCCCTAAGAAGAACAAGAGGCCATTAAGTTTCGACCAAGCAGACCCCCTTTTTCCAGGGCCATCATGGAAGCTCTGGTCCCCGAAACCTTTAGGCTGCCCCGCTTTGAATCCTACAATGGGGAGTCAGACTGGCCGATCATATCAAGATTTTTAAAACTCTCATGATAATTTATCAAGCCTCGGATGCGCTCCTTTACAAGGCCTTCCCAGCAACATTGAGGGGACTAGCGCGAGAGTGGTACTCCCGTCTATCCCCAGCCTCTATCTTCTCGTTCGAACAGTTTGAGGAGCTCTTCGTCACCCACTTTGTTAACAGTCGCCGAGCTAAGAAAACAAGTCCATCTTTGCTAGCCCTCAGCAAAAAAAGGATGAACACCTAAGAGATTATGTTCGGCGCTTTACCACTGAAGCTCGGTCAATTGCCTCTCTCAACCAATCAGTGGCCTCTGTAGTATTCAGGTACAACGTCAATAACGCTGACCTCAAGGCGTCCCTTGCCAAGAAAGCCTCCTCAGAACTTCTCGGAACTCCTGGTTAGGAGTGAGAAGTACATCCGAGTGGAAGAAGCTCTCAACCCCCCTCCCCCCCAGTCAAAAGGAGTCATCTTTCGGGAACAAACAAAAGAATACAAGAGAAGAAGGGTCCCAGAAATCCCAGAAGGATGACAATGGCCAGCACCGCCAGCTCCTCGTTTTAAGAAATTCACTCCCCTCAATGCTAGTATATCAGCAGTTCTTATAGAGGTGGATAAGGAATGGCTACTCCACGGTCCCCCTAGAAAGAATACTCCAGTAATGAAGAGGAACGTAGAAAAGTGGTGCCGCTTTCATAGGGACCACAACAACGATACAGATGATTGTCGGGCTCTCAAGGATGAAATCGAAGAACTCATACATCAGGGACACCTAGCCAAGTTCGTCACAAAGGATGGGGCCGATCCTCCACCCCGAGGAACAAACAAGCAAACCGAAAGGCCCGCCAAGATCCAAGACTCCGAACCTGAGGCCATCCTCCACCTTATCCATGGAGGTCCAATTTAGGGAGAATCAAACTCCTCTTGAAAGAACTTCATCCGAGAGGTGAGTTCGGTCCAGAACTTTCCCCCAGCCAAGAACCCTGGGGTCTCGGTCACATTCTCAGACAACGATCTGGAAGGCATCCGAACACCCCACTGTGATGCACTTGTTATTAGCCTCCACATGACCAACCACGAGGTGCGTCGAATCCTGGTTGACAATGGCAGTTCCGTCAATATCCTCTTCTTAGAAGCCTTCCAAGGCCTCAAACTTTCTTGAGATCGTCTCAAGCCTATCACATACACACTCCACGGGTTCTCTGCGGTTCCGCTGGAAAAACCCCGACTACCCGGACAGAGGCAATGGACTTCATGGTCGTCGATGTGAAGGCCACTTACAACGTTATCCTGAGCTGACTAGGCTTAGCAGTACTTCATGTCGTACCCTCAGCCTTCCACATGAAAATGAAGTTCTCAACCTCTGCGAGAGTAGGAAAAGTCAAAGGAAGCCAAGAGACCGCTCAGAGGTGTTACACCACTACGATGGGGGGCTCAGGTCCTCCTCCTTGAAGCATTAGAGTTCCCTCAAGGGAACAGTCAAGTCATTCCCATACTAGTTAATGAACTCAAGGAGATCCCCCTCTCCGGGGAAGGCGGACTTGGAATATTGAGCATCGAATGAAGTACCACGAGGGTGCCTAACACCCTCTCATAGAAATAGGTTTGCAGTTTGGTTTGTTTTAATAAAACTTAGCTTTTTTCTATTGAAAATTATTGCATTTGTCTCATTTCTATCTCTCTGAGCCACATCTACGACTCGTTAAATAGTAAGTTCGGAGTTCAGCTTGTCCTACAGGGCTGCTCCCACAACTTACTAAGCTCAAAAGACGAGTTTGGAGTCCAACACTTGGTTCGACACCGCTTTAGCCACTTGCAAACGAGCAAGTGCAAAGTAGCTCACCATTCGAAATTGCTCCTACAACTCGTTGAAATTCTTAAAATAACAAGTTTGGAGTCCAACACTTGGTTCGACGCTGCTTTAGTCGCTTGCAAATGAGCAAGTGCTAAGTAGCTCTTATTCAGAATTGCTCCTAAAACCCATTGAAATTCTTAAAACAACAAGTTCGAATTTCAACATTTAGCATGACGCCGCCTTAGCCGCTGGCGAACGAGCAAGTGTGAAGTAGCTCACCATTCAAAATTGCTCCTACAACTCATTAATTACTCCGTAACAACTAGTTCGAAGTTCACAATCATGGTTCGAAATTGTCCTCATAGCTTGCAAGTATGCGGATTCGATGCTCAAACGAACATTCATACTACTCCCACTACTGGTTAAATTTTGCAACAAGCAAGTTCGGAGCTCAACTCTCCCTTAGAGTTCTCTTCAAACTTGCCTCCCAAACGGCTCTCCTAGAGCCTGGTGATGCTCTTCGCTTCGCTTACCTCCCGAGCGGCCTTCTTCTCAACGAGTTCGGAGCTCAACTCTCCCCTATAGTTGCTACTCAAACTTATCTCCCAAACGGCTCTCTCCTAGAGCCTGGTGATGCTCTTCGCTCCGCTCGCCTCCCGAGCGGCCTTCTTTTCAATGAGTTCGGAGCTAAAGTCTCCCCTAGAGTTGCTCCTCAAACTCGTATCCCGAATGGCTCTTACCTAGAGCCTGGTGATGCTCTTCGCTTCGCTCACCTCTCGTGCGAACTTCTTCCAAGCAAATTCGGAGCACAACTCACTCCTAGAGACGCTCCCTAAAACTCACCTCCAAGAATGGATCTCCCTAAGAGTCATACAAAGCTCTTCTCAACTTCATGAAGGCAAAGATTTTGCAGGATTATTTTGACCATGAATAAGGGTGATTATTCAACTAAATTCTAAAGAGAAATTGTAGATCTTTGAGTCAGCTTCGAAACGAGGAGTCAAACGCCCCAATCTGACCTCAGTAGCACTAGTAAAGCCAGTTACAATGCAGCTGTGCAAAGCTAACCGAGGGGTTGATTAAGTCAACGAGAACTGGGTCAAAATCTCCATGTGTCGCCTTTTCGAAGTCTCCCTAGACCTCGGTAGCTCTCGCAGAGCATTTTTGTCACCGACGTTGAAACGAGAAAAAGAAGCGTTGACTGGTCAATGGTCAACGGTCAAAATTCCCTACGTGTCGCTCTCTCGAAGTGTCTCTGGACTTCGGCAGTGCTCCCTAAGCATTCTTGTCACCGATGTCGAAATGAGGAAAAAACTCTGCCTCCCGATGCGCATTCGATCGTGATCAACAGATGTGATTAAAACAAAAACAAAAAAAGTCAATGGTCAACGTCACGTGTCAAGCAGCCGAAGCCTCTCCTGGGTTCAGAACCGCGATCCGAGCATTCTTGGAATCGATCAGGAAATAGGATAAAAACATTCTGCCTCAAGATTCGTGCTCGATCATGATCAACAGCACAGATTCGCCCAAAAAAACTTCAGGGGTTAACGGGTCGGGTCTGAACCCGTTTGGACCCAAACCCACAAACCCTTCTTCTTCAAACACCCGCATCATCAAAACCACGAACTTCAACTCCTCCCTCGCAAGCTCGGAGCTTTTGCCTCCCTCCTTGCGAAGCTTCGTCGAGCGCTTCCTCGTCGAACACCGTCGTCGCCGAGCTCTTCTCCACCGTCGAGCTCGAGTACTTCTTCGCCAACCATCAAGCTCTAATGCCGAGATCGAGCTCCTCTCCTCCCCTCCCCCTTCTTCGAACTCTGAGCTCTAATGCCAAGCTCCCACTTTTCCTCTTCGAAGCTTCATCGAGTTCCAAACCCATCACCATGCCGTCGTGGCCAAGGTCGAGCCCCACTGCCGAGCTCCATCACCCACGTCGTCGAGCTCCTCTTTGCCGAGAACCCACAAGTAGCTCCCTTCTTCACCAACACGAGAACTAACCACTGTCGCAGAGCTTTGTCGGGCTCCCCTCCACCGTCGCCGGGGTCCGTCAAGCTCTCCCTCGCCGAGCTCGACCTCACCTCCATTCCGTCGAGCTCTAGTGCCGAGATCCGAGCTCCCCTCCACAGTGTCAAGTTTTGTCGAGCTCCTCTCCGGTGCAGCCGAGCTCCGTCGAGTTCCTCGCCACTGTAGTCGAGCTCCTTCGTTGCAGCTGTGAAGCTCGCCGCTCGATCCGAGCGTTACTGCAACCGATGCTAAAATGGGGAGAAAACGCTCCGCCTCAAGATTCGTGCTCAATCAGGATCAACGCCCCAGATGGCGCCACATGTACAGCTATTTATTTATTTAAATTGGTTATTTTTTTAAAAAAAATCCAAAAAATTAATTAAAAATCGAAAAAAAAATAATTTAAAATTTATAAAAATAATTATTAATTTTGAAAATAATTATAAAATTCTGAAAATATAATTACTAAATTTGAATAATTAATAAAAATTTTCAAAAATTAATTATTTAAATTCGGAAATTGAATTAAAAATTCAAGAAATGATTAAAAATTGGAAAATATTCAGAAAAATCTGGAAAAAAAGTCACTAAAAATCCAGAAAATTCTAAAAATAATTTTGGATATTTTACAAGTTCAGAATAACATTGTTACACTTCGAGCAAAATCCAAACTCCCCCGAGAGCTCTGATAAATTCTATAAGCCATTGAAAACGGGCGAGCTACTCCTTAAAGGTTGTAAAACACAATCTTCAGGAGTGGGGGGCTTGTGATAGGGACAAAAATAGAACCAAATCGGGATCGTTCAAACCGGGCACGAATCTTGAAGCTCCCAGGCGTTAAACGGTAATTTTCACCACAAACGGGTCCTAAATGAGAACTGGGTCTTTCTTCAAAGCCCAATAACCCAAAAACAGATCTATCTTACTGGGTAAGGGTGACGGCCCATTACAAACTAGCCCATGTCTTTTAAATGAGTAATTCAAACTCATGATTATCTCTAAGAGACGGTTTAAACCAAATCTCTTATCATGAAACGATTTAAACTCTGTTTCTTATCCAAAAACACTGGGACATAGAGATAAATGATTTTTTCTAAACTATCTCTAAAGGCAACTATAAATGCCCCTCTCCCCTCATCATAAAAAAGTTAATCATTATTTTTTTCACAAAGTGCTCTTTCATAATCTTCCTGATTACTGACTTGGGCGTCGGAGGGTTCGTCGTCGGGATCCATCCCGGCGTATCAAACTTTTTGTAAGTCAACGACAGCAGCGAGAAACAGTCCAACGTCGGTCAGGAATCAACAGGTATGCTTTATATGTAATCTACAAATACATATGTTTGCTCCCACACCAAAATCAGCAGTAACAGTTACGGTTAGAGATTAGTTGCTACGGTTAGGGATTAGTTTCTACATTTAGCGATAAGGGTTAAGGTTACGGGTTAGTTACTAGGATTAGGGATAAGGGTTAGGGTTAGTGGTTAGTTGCTAAGGTTAGGGATAAAGGCTAGGGTTATATAATTGAAACTGTAAACTTAACGGGTTATATGATGGAATCACGTTGAAGAGATAAGGAGAAGAAAGTTCTCAGCATGGTAACTTATGTTGGTATTTAATTGAAAAAATAAATATTTATTCACCATCTTCATTAACCCCCCCCCCCCCCCCCCCCAAAAAAAAAAAAAAAAAAACAAAACAAAAAAAAAATTAAAGACATGATGGAAATCTTCTATCCAACCCGCTAATGGTGATAATGGGTTTATCAAACTTAACCCGTTATCGCCAATAACGGGTTAGGCTCTGCTAAACTTTTTTGGAGAATTTCAACTTCTATGTTAGAATTGTTCAACATAACCCGTTATTGGAGATAACGGGTTAATTTAACATAACTCGTCATCGCCAATCAAGGGTTAGGTTTTAGGAAATTTTTGAAAAATTTCAAGTTCTATGTTGGAACTATTCAACTTAACCCGTTATTGGCGATAAAAGGCTTATTAAACTTAACCCGTTATCGCCAATAACGGGTTAGTTTTTAAGATATTTTTGGAGAATTTCAAGTTCTACGTTAGAATTTTTCAACTTAACCCGTTAATTGCGATAACGGGTTTATTTATCCTAACTCGTTATCGCCAATAACAGTATAAGTTTTAGGAAAATTTTGACGAATTTTAAATTCTCTGTTAGAATTCTTTAACTTAACCCGTTGTTGGTGATAACCTGTTTATTTAACTGAACCCGTTATCGTTAATAGTGGGTTATGTAGAAGATGAATTTGATCAAATTTGTTTTTAAAAAATAGTCTCAGTTGGAATTTTTATACTTAACCCGCTATTGGAGATAACGAGTTAAGTTAACGCAACCCGTTGTTTCCAATAGCGGATTAGCTTATGTGCAAAATATAACATAAAACACAAACACACAGCAGTTGCCAGTTGCATACATCATGTGTACAAAATTTTTCAACTTCAAATCAATTACATCAATAATCATAACTATCCAACTAATCATTCTCATCCATCTCCCACATTCTCATCTCATTCATCTTCAACAATAACAATAATAACATTTACAATACATTCAGCGTCTCATCAACAACAATAACAATACAAGAATAAGCAAATTCAATTACATACACAAAATTAAACTTATAACTTCAAATACATTTCTCAACTTAACACCGTTTCAAAAAAAGCAATTACATGAACATATATACACATTCAAAAATATAGATATCCCTTTGAAGATCAAGCTTTCTTCTACAATATCATGTTTCAATCAAAACCTCACTACTAATCGTAACAGCTATAACGGCACATCTATCCCGACGTGTACACCCAAACGCCGAGATAGATCGTCGTTATTATTTTTTTGTTAATATCGAATATCTATGACGGTGCTTGTATAAAATACTGTTATATATATGATATATAACAGCGCTTATACATGAACCACCGGCATAGATTACTCTATAACGGCGCTTATACATGCACCGCCGGCGTTGAACTGTTTTTTTTTACTATTTTGTTATAACGTGTTCTGCACGTGCTAATATTTCTCCGTCCCGCCCTCACTTTGGTTTCCCCCCAATTCTATAAACTTTAATAGCCTCCCAAATCTCTCTCTCTCTCTCTAGGGATGGCATTCGGGCCATTCGGGCCGGGCCGGGCCGGGTTTGACCGGGTTTTGATCGGTCCCGGGCTTACCCGGGCCGGGCTCCTCCCAAACGTGGGCCGGGCCAGGCCGGGCTCAAGGTAAGAAACCTTGGCCCGGACCTGGCCCCCAGCCCCTAATGTGGGGTCTGGGCCAGGCCTGGTCCGTGTATAAAGGTTTTTTTTTAGTATTGTTAAAGAGCAAGTATATGGATTTGTAATTGCATAACAATTTCAAAGAATAAAATTTCATAAATAATTGAAGTACATGAATAAGTAAAGTACATGATTAAATAAATTTGAACTTCTTGAATAAAATTAAGTACATGAATAAAATTCATACAAATTTGTCTATTTAGCTCAAATCATCAAATTACAAATCAAGGGAATTACTTAAATTTAGAGATCGAGATGGCCTCTACTTAGATTGAAGAGAAGGCATTGGACTATTGTCGTGCACTTCAACTTAACCTAAATATAGAATCTCATCACTCTAAATTTCCCAATTAATTACAATTAATTGAACAATATTTTAATGTAAATTAACTAAATGTAATCGTTCATTCATCGCTACTTATTGATACACCTCCAGCTTGTGCTTCAAGTAAGTCTTGGGTAGCCTCTTTTCCGCTTTCATCCAATCTTCGGTGCATACTAGCATCTCCAAATTTTTGGCTGTCAATCGGTTCCTGCTCGGGCTCATTATTCTGCCACCAAGAGAAAAAGCACTTTCCGATGCAACAGTTGACACCGGTGTTGTTAGCAGATCTTTAGCCATGAGAGAAAGAATATTAAAAATTTCTTCATTAGTCTTCCAAAATTGTAACACATCTTCTACATCTTCAACTGCACTTTGTGCATTATACCAATTCAACTCATTAGGTGAATTGGTTCTTGCCTTTTTCGATTTAATAAGATTTAAAACACCAATACTAGCTTGACTCTTTCCTTTTGCTAATATGGAGGAAGAAGAAGAAGAAGATTGAACATTTTGTGTTTGTGTTTGAATAGTGTTAGTTGAATAAATCCTATCATAAGAATCATATAACCTAGTCAAAACATTCTCAAATTTACGAGTAAAAGCAACATGATCAAAATCTAGTATTGCATCGTGTGGGGCATAAGTGTAGAAAATTTCAATTAAATTTTTTGTACCTTCTAATTTAATCATAGGATTCATTACACTAGCTACACAATATAACATAGGAATTGGATGAAAATATTTCAAAAACATAACATATGCCGCATTAACCATATCTCCAATAAAAGGGTCATTTTGCAAATCTTTAATTGTTGTCATCATAGTCACAATTTCAAGTAAAATACCACTAGATGTAGATGTATATGTTTTCGAAAATTGCAAAGTTGCATCGTTAAAAGGTTGTAAAAATTTATATAAACTATCGGCAAAAAACCAAAAATCATCATCTAACATACAATTTTGCATACCCATTGCGACACAAAAATCTCTAAGATTAAAACGATAATGAAGAACAACACCTAATAATTCAAAGGTAGAATTCCAACGATGTCGTACATCTTTAGGAAAACGTCTACATACAATGCCCCTAAGTTTACACCAATCATGAAAAGCTTGATAAATTGGACCACTCATAGCTTCTAGTTTATCATTTCCATATTTTAGTGCATCTTGCACACAAAGATTTAAAATATGACAAGCACACCTAACATGAAAAATTTCGGGTTCCACAGGATCTAAAGTAATTTTTAAACTCTCAATTGCCTTAGTGTTATTGGATGCATTATCAAAACCAATAGCAAACACTTTATCATGAATAAAAAAATTATTGCATGCTTTCATAATGTGTGTGGCTATAATTTCACCCTTATGTGGGTACCTAACATATCCAAAAAAATTATTCTCTTTTGAAGTAACCAATCCGAATTTATCCAATGACATGTTACACACATCATTGGAACTCCGTTTACTCCTACCCACCCATCCGATGTCAATGAAACTCTAGTGTTTAGTGATTTTAGTGTTGCTATCAAAAAATCTTTACTCTCATTGTAAACTAATTTACATTCACCCTTAACAACATTCCTAGCAATTTTTTTGAAATGGGGGTTGAAGGTGGTTTGTACAAAATTCTCTACATATTTTTGTTCACCAAACGAATATGGCAATTCACCCCTAATTACTAATTTAGCGATTCCCTTATGAACGTGATCGGTATCATATGTATGACTATCTCCTTGACCGGTTTTAGGATGTATTTTTTGTTGTGTGAGGTTATCTTTCGAAAATTGTGGTTGACATTTGTTTAAGTGACGTTGAAGTGTACCTGTGCCCGATCCTACTTTAAACTTATATGGGGTTTGGCACTTCTTACATATTTTAAGTCCTACACTCTTATCATTTTGTGAAGGGACAAAATTGAAAAAATTATGTACTTCTGAAGTATTCCCTCTTGTTTTCCTTGAGTTTAGAGAAGGACCTTGTTCCGACGGGTGTGGTTCTACATGATCTTCTATTTCTATAGGATTTAGATGTGTTTCATTCAAATCGGAAAAACTATCATAATTCATATATGTTTCTTCACTATCTATATATTGGTTAGGAATGGAAGGGATGTGATGACTAGTAGATTCTTGACTACTATGCCTACCACCACCGCGTGATCGATTAGAGGCCATTTAACTATGAAAAACTAAAAATGAAGTTGTGAGTGAGTAGTGTATGTTTTTTTACCACTTTCCAAAAATAAAAATAAAATCTAAAAAAAATGAGAGAAAGAAGATCAAGAAAACACAAATTATATGAGAATAATGAAGTAGTATGCTATGTTAATTCTACAAATTAAAATTATACTAAAATACCGTAAGAAAGTAGAGACTTGAGTTGTTGTTGTTGAATGTTGATGAGTTGTTGTTGTTGATTGTTGTTGATTTCCTTCCTTCAAAATGTACAAAATTTGATCTTGATCACTTGAAAGAATGTTGATCACCAAATTGGAGAAAGAAATAGTAGAGAGAAAGAGATAGTTGAGTGAATTGGTGAAGAGAAATGAAAGGAATGGTATTGTTTTATAGAAAATGCAATTTTTTGATTTCCTAAAGTACCCCCCAAAACTAGCCGTTATAAATCCGTTGGGGGGTAGTTTCGTAATTTATTTTTTTTTTAAATTTTTTGGAAAAAAAAAAAGAAAGCCAATGGTCGGTCCGAGCCCGGGCGGGTCGGTTCAACCGGTCCCGGGCCTCGAGCGGGCCGGGCTAGACTGGGCTTCCCTAGCAAAAATGGGGACCGGACCTGAACTGGGTGGGTGGGGGCCGGTTCAGGGGCCAACCCGAGTAGGAGGGGGGCCGGGCCGGGCCGGCCCTGATGCCATCCTTCTCTCTCTCTCTCTCTCTCTCTCTCTGGCCACTTGGGATTCGCCCCTCACCCCCTCTCCTCCCAAATCTCCGTCCTTCCGCTTCGCCCATCGCCACTCGCGCCGCCCTTCCATTCCGTCCATCGCACCGCTCGCGCCGCTCGATCTTTCCCCAAAATCTGAAATCCAATCGATCTTTCAACGACTTCGTCACCAACTTGCGCAAATCGCCTTCTTCGGCTTGTGCATATCATCTTCGAACTCAAGGTATCTCTCTCTCTTACTCTCCCTCAGGCTAGGGTTTCGAATTAGGAACATTACTGTTATTTATCCCTTGAAACTTTTATATGACATATTTATTCAGATATTTATTTTGAGGTGAACAACAATGAAGACATTCTGCAAAACTTGATTGCTGATGATAAGATAGTGGTATTGCTCATTTAACTTTTATCACATTCATTTCAATGTATCATCAAAACTGAATTCATGATGCCTCAACTAGTAGTTTTATTCAGTGCAGCAAGTTATAATAGGATTGGATAATCTAGAAATGCTCGAGGAATTGGAAATATCAGGGCCATCTGGTTTTGATTTTGGTCTCGAAGAAATGGAGAGTGAGGATAGTGACATTGATGATGACTCTGATGAGGTGAGTAATACCCAAGAGCTTTCTTCCTTTTTTGCACCATCCAATGGTCATAGGTAAGGTTGGTGCTTAGTGTTTTCCAATTGATATGCTACAGGATGAATTTATTGTTATTGAAGCAAAACTTAAGTGCTTCATTTTATCCCACAATGCACAATAAGGGTTATAGATGATTGTGATTAATTGATTGATAGGTAAAGTGGTAAACTGTTTGGCTTTTGGAGTTGAATGTGAAGAGGACCTGTAGTAAGTAGTAACTGTCACTGATTTGGAACATTAGATTGAATATAATATGATACATGGAGATTTCAATCATGTGCAATGCACGTGTGAGGCTGCACATCCCAACACTGTAATAATAGTAAAGGATAGTGTAAGTAGCAGAGTAGGGTTATATAATGAGTTATAGCCAGGGAAGTGCGCATGTTTTTGTCCCTTCCTTTTATAGTGCTAGTCATTAAGAGAATAGTAAAGGATAGTGTAAGTAGCAGAGTAGGGTTATATAATGAGTTATAGCCAGGGAAGTGCGCATGTTTTTGTCCCTTCCTTTTATAGTGCTAGTCATTAAGAGCTTGATTTTATCTCTCAAAGCATAACGATTGTCATGAACTTTTCAAAGTAACATAAAATTAGTATGACTGTTGAAGTGGAGAAGTTTGTAAAGAGAATGAGTCATTATGTTTTCTTCTGGTGGAGTTAAATGTAAAGAGAATGTGTAATGCTTGATGTCAATCTTTTATGTTTAGCTTGCAATTAGTATGATAAAAAGATATTAGCAGCATGTGGTAGACGTGTGTGGCTATGCATCCAATGTCTACACACACAGTCACAGCTAGATCCCAACTCTATCGTATATATTAGCAAAGATGGTACAAGTAGCTAGCAATGTATGCTCCTTCTGTTTGATGATTGGTTTTGTTTCATTTTCGTATGTACCCACAGCTTGCTGTGAAAAGCTTCTGAAATTGATGCAACTGATTCATTTGCAATTTTGCATTTAAATTTATTCCCTTTTGAGTTCTGTTCACCAGTTGTTGTCTGTGTTTGTTTCAATTTTTTTTTAATTTGAAGCTATCTAGTGGGGACATAAAATTACTGATCAGGAGTATCTTATTTTTAGAATCAATGAAATTGCATTTATTTTTGCAAATGATTGTTTCCTGATTGATATCAGGATGATGCTGACAGGCACCATACCAGACGAAGAATCATACAATTTGGTTATTGACCTTCTAATATCAACAAATCAGATTGATTCAGCATTTAAGTTATTGGATTTGATACTTAAATCTGGCAACAAGGTGTCATCGAAGGTGTTTACAGAGTGCATTTCGAGCTGCTTGAATTCTGGGAGACTCGACACCTTATCATCCATCATAGAAAAATGCGAGGCATCAAGTTCCTGGTTCAATCAAAATCTCAAAAATTGATAAACAGAAAAGATTCAGATTTTTATTCGAGTTCTGCCATTAAATGAGGTCGTCTTTGTTTATACTGGCTTAGATTGACATCAGTGCCATGCTCCCGGTTTTTTCACCAAGTCGGTAAATCCATTTAGCATAAAGCAGAGAAGCAGGAAAGCTAGGCCTTACCGGCAAAAAGAGCCAAGATTATTTAAAACTAAAAATTTATCAAATATTAATTCATAAGAAACAGTAACGAGAAATTTGAGTAATATATAACTAATGAAATTATTCATTAATTTAACACAAAAGCTTTTTCCCAAAAAAGAAAAACACAACAAAACTTGTAAGATTGCAACGAAAGCAATCTTAGAAGAGAACATTTGCGGTATCGGACAAAAGCAAGAACTTAAAAGCTTGGCTCTCACTGGCTTTCTTACAACAATGCTGAAAAATTTAAAATTATTCTAACACACCTTCCCCCCGTCCTCTGATTGAACTTTTTGTTTGGATGTCCTCAGACAACTGACCAGAACAAATCCTTGTGTCCAAGCTGGTTGATTTGTACTTGTATTGCAGGTGTTGCATTGCAAGCAGATAATAGCAAATTGACAGATTTTGCCTTGAAATTTTTGGCTTGTTGGATGTATCGTGGCGAGAATGCTAGACCACCCCTTCTTCTTTCCGTCGATGAAGGTTTGATTGTTTCAGCTCTAAATACTGCAGGCAGAACATATAATTCCACCCTCGTTGATGCCTCTTGGGGAATCTTGATGCGTTCACTTCGTCAAAGGAAAACCCCAAATCCAGAGACTTTTCTTTCATAGATATCTGCATATGCATCACTGGAAATCTGCAGCGTGCTTTTGCTACTCTAAATGAATTTGAAACTGCATATAGGAATTCAGAGAACTATGCAGATGTCGAAGAGGAGTTATTTTCTCCCTTTTCCTCTTTGTATCCATTGGTCGTCGCTTGTTGCAGAAATGGCTTCTCATCCTTGGATTCGGTATGTGATGGTTTTTATTTTATTTTTACTTCAAGAGTTTTAGCATCATTTTCATTATTTATATCTTAAGTTTTAAAATATTGAAGTTTTTGTTATAATCACTGCATTATTTGAATATAATGATTAAACATATTATTCGAAGTGTCAAAAATATTGATGCTTAATTAATTCAAAGATTATACCACAATTCAAATGGAAACATGTCTGTTCATTCTACCTTCACAAGCATGGCTTGCTACTGTCAAAACTCAATTCCTGTTTATCCCAAGTTAATGTCACTTGCACTACTTTCAACAAATATATGTATATTCTTTGCTTTTGTATACGATTTAAACAATTTATTAGTCAGTACATTTCCGTTCACACATTATGCCTAAGGGAAACTAAAGCGTTTGGTTTGTTGTTTTGAAAACAGTTTTCTGAAAACAGTTTTCTAAAAACACCCTAACCAAACAAGTTGGAGTTTTCAAAAACAGTTTTCTAAAAATGTAAGCTACTTTTGGAAACTATTTGTAAAAGTAGGCCAATTCCCAAACTATTGGCATATTTGATGGAATTTTTCACGTATTGGCGTAGACAAAAAGCCTACGCCAATAGATTAATTTAGATGTGTAGATCAATGTCAACAGTTTGGATCGTCGATATGAACGCCCGAAGATCGTGTGCACCATGGGTGGTGCACAACGGAAGGGAACTATATATATATATATATATATATATATATATATATATATATATATATATATATATATATATATATTATTATTATTATTACTATTATATATACATACTGTATACATATACATATAGACATATACATATATATATGTATAGAATATGTTGGTTGGGAAATGAAAAAACTTGTCTCAAAAAACAGGTTTTTTCTGTTTTAAAAAAAAAACTCATTTTAAACATAGATTTTGAGTGTAAAATTTTTAAATGAGTTTTGCAAAAATTTGTATCCAAACAAATTTACCATATGTTTTGATTTTAAAAACTGAAAACTGTGTTTAAAATCCGAAACAAACGCAATGGATTTTTTTATTGCATCCTTCCTGCTTACTTGTGAATAATAACTTAATTAAAATGCTAAATGTGAAAAAACTTCATTCAAGTATTGCCGCTTTCCAAAAAACCTAAACAACCTTTTTTTTTTTGCCCATGGACTATGGTTTCAACACAAATTTTAATTTTAAAACCTCACTCACTCATGCCTTAAAAACATAGTTGACCGAGGATTTTTTTTGTTTTTTTAAAAGTTGTGTGTGGTTTTTGAAAATATTCAATACTTAAGTAAGGTTTTTTCACATTTAGACTAATTAAACTGTGGGTTTTCTTTATACGGGCTTCTCATAATATTGGCATTCCAAATAAATCACCTAAAAATTGTTCCACTTCAATAAAGTTTTCCAATAAAGCCTAACAGAATGAACAATGTAAAAGGTTTCTGAAATTTGTTTACTTATGAATTCTCTGATGTTCTACTTGATATCTATTATCCACCTTTTGTTTAAATAGTGAAATGTACAAACTCTTATCATGTTGAAATGAGGGAGAAGAAAGTAATTCATTAAATTCATAATTTGTTATCCTTAACTCGAGAAAAGAGAAAAGGGTGTATTTATATGAGGAATTTTTCACATATTTCATAATTGTTTGCCTTACTAAGCTACTTTTTGAAACTATTTGTAAAAGAAGGCCAATTCCCAAACTATTGGCATATTTGATGGAATTTTTCTCATTCAGGGATTGCAATCATTTTATGAACTCCTTCGTGGATGATCAACATTATAAGCAGTCTTTCATACAATAAAATGAAAGTGCACAACACTTGTGTGAGACAAAAAGCCTACGCCAATGTGCCCTTGATTAAATTGAATATATAACCGCGGAATGTCTTAATCGAACAATTTTCTTTCTTTATAGGGCAAAAAACAAAGTACCCCCCTAACGTTTGGGCTTAATACAATATGCCCATATAACGTTTGAAAAAGTACATTTAACCCATTCCACCGTTAACTTAACCCCATCCGTTAAGTTAGAATTATTGAATTACCTTTTTACCCTTACCCTTTCATAATTAAATTTCTTCTTGTTTTTCCTCTTTCTTCATTCTTCTTGTTTTTCCTCTTTCTTCATGTCCTGCGTGTCATAGAATTTTGGGTTGGTTATACAGTGAGCTTAATATGTGTATGTATGCGTGGATGTATTGAATATACAATAGATTTGTTAATATAGCATCTTTCTGTAGCTTAATGGCTGGTTGGTGATGACTGTTAATTAAGACACATGTATTCAGTTTTCATTTCCTCTTGAGCACATTTTTGTTCATGTGCAGTAGGGATAGATTCCTACATATTTTCTTTATTTATTTTAATGTTAGAGATTTACTCGGCTAGCCATATGTTAGGAGGGATAATTTCATCCTGTTAATTTTTACAATTTATAATGTCTTTGTCTATTACAGGGTGGTTTTGTTCTTTGCCGTCTATTCAAGAAGTCTGATGAGACTCTTCCCTGTTCGTCTAGTAGTGAGATTGAGACAAGTGGCTTATCTCCTATCCAAAACAATTCTCTGAATAATGTGCATAATGAACCTGAGGGTTTGGAAGAATCTGCAACACCGCTAAACCCAGAATCTCCAGATATAGATCTGCTACAAGAGTTACAGCCTTTGCCTGGCACCATTACCAAACAACCAGTAGAGAGGACAGCCATTCATGAAGCTCCGTATTTTATACCTCAACCCTTGAAACTAGAAGAAAGCCATTGCAATGGCAAAATGACTTCAGATGCATGTGGTCATTTGGGTGAAACACGTGAAGAAGAGGTGAGCCCGATCTGTATCTGAGAATGACTTCTGTATATTTATTCAATCAACTCATATCTCAGTTTTGATAATTTTAATTATGAACTTCGTTCCTTCTAGCATTTGTGAATTTTGATAGCAATGAATGATCATTTTATCTAACCGTAGTTTGTTGCTGTTATATATTCAGAGTGCTTTGTTTGATGGTTTAGAACAATTCCTCGGCCCAGAATATGAGCATCTGTTTTCTGATGAACTTCCCGAAAATTTGTCGATGCAACCTAGTGTGAATTTCTCAACATATGGTGATACTAAGGATCAGATGCTTGAGCCAGACTCTATCACTGATATATTGGATGCGATAGTTTCTACTCCAGAAGATAATTCTGCTGAGACATCAAACTATCAGGCAGACTCGGCTACTAAACTAATGCAAGATAACCAGATTTCTGTGATCAACTGTGATTCACCTGTGATGCAGCAGGTGAGAAAGCTTGTTTGAAATTTTAGTGAAAGTGTTCAGCAGGGAGTTATTTGTGTATTTAAGTCAATTGTAAATTTAATTCTTTTTTTTAAAAAAAAAATGCTTCACTTTTTATGGATGTAGGGAGGCTCATATCTACAAGGTCTGGAGCAGTCTTCTGGGATGCCCTTTTCTTCGAGTGATTCATTACAGATGCACACTTCTGACAGATACAATGAAAGAAAGCCCATGCCTTATGCTTTTGCAGGAAACAGTAACCCGAGTTTGCTAGGCCATCATCCCTCTATGGAATCTCCATTGGACCTCCATAATAGCAAGAACTCAACCGAGAAGATGGAACCACCTAACATCAACATAAAAAATCGATCTCTAAAGTTAGAACTTTCAATAAGATCCGTTATGGAAATCCATCAAGTTAGAATTAACTGAATACTAACCCCATCCGTTAAGTTAGAATTAAGTTAGAATTATCTGAAAAAGAATGAAGAAAGAGGAAAAACAAAAAGAATGAAGAAAGAGGAAAAACAAGAAGAAATTTAATTATGAAAGGGTAAGGGTAAAAAGGTAATTCAATAATTCTAACTTAACGGATGGGGTTAAGTTAACGGTGGAATGGGTTAAATATACTTTTTCAAACGTTATATGGGCATATTGTATTAAGCCCAAACGTTAGAGGGGTACTTTGTTTTTTGCCCTTCTTTATATTCATGATTCAGTTATACTACAATAAGTTATAGTACTATAATTAGCATTGGTATCAGGTCGGGTCGGGTCGATCACTATCCGGACCCGGATCCGGTCCCCTACGGGTCCAAAAAATGGATCCGAACCCGAACCTGTGAAAACCGGGTCCTATTAAAATATTCCTACCCGTTCGAGTAGGAGCGGGAGTGTGAGCGGCGAGCGGAGGAGGCGAGTTGAGGATTTAGAATAGAGGAGAGAAAAAAAGGTCATGAGTTTTGAGTTTGGAAGAGGAAGATTTAGAATTGAGGACGGAGGAAAGGGATGAGGATAGAATATTTATTTTTATGTTAATTTTTTGGGTTTTTTTTCAAACTAAACTGTAAATGAAAAAACTTGTTGATATTTTTTGGGTTTTCTCGTTCCTAAAATGAATCTTTAATGCATACACATCAAACTAAACTGTAAATCATTCACAAAGCTGATATTTTTCGAAAATTTATAAAGAAATTAGACAGAATTGTTTTTATAAGAAGATGCTAACTGCTACTTATCAAGCCAGAGTACTTTCGACAACAGCTTCAATTTGAAAATGCTTGCAGGAAATAAAGAATGAATGGAACCTCAACCAACCTAAGAAGCTCAATCCATATGACATCTAAAGATGACTCTAATAAGATAAGAGATACTACTAAATTCAGTCCTTGCAGTTGCAGAGTGAGACAAGAAGCTTATATGGAGGAAGACCCTTTCAACTACACGTTCATCTCAGTATCATATATCATTGTAATCTAATACTATTATATAAGATATTAAAGAATAAAAATCCCCAGTTATCCGTATCTGTATCTGTAAAGGTCTTCCCTGTGAGGGAGGGGCCTGACTCCTTCAAGATCGAAAAAGAAAAGAATAGCCCTGCATCAATAATTGTTGTGGGGGGTTCTTCTCCGAAAAATACAAAATGTGGAAAGTCTATATAAACCCCACCCCCTAAATCCTAAACACATAGCCAGCATTGATCTCTCTTACAGATTTTCCAATGGCTTTCCAAAAGTTGATATTTCAAGTTGTGCCAATTCTCCTCACTCTCCTAACACTACTGTCATGTTCATCTTCAGCACCTTTACCTTCTAAACTCTTCACAGAGTACATAGGAGCAGAATTCAAAGGAACCAAGCTCTCCAATGTCCCCATCAGCCCCAATGTCAACTTCCATTTCATCCTCTCCTTTGCTATAGATTACACTACTTCCTCCTCTAACCCAACCCCTACTAATGGACACTTCAACATCTTTTGGGACACTGACAACCTCACCCCAGCTTCTGTTGCATCCATCAAACAATCGCATCGCAATGTAAGGGTTGCGCTCAGCCTCGGTGGAAACAGTGTCGGACCTATCGATGCATACTTCACCCCTTCTTCAGTAGGCTCTTGGGTAGGAAATGCAGTCTCTTCACTAACAAAAATCATCAATCAGTACCATTTGGATGGAATTGATATCGATTATGAACATTTCACGGGAAACCCTAATATTTTTGCCGAGTGCATTGGTCAACTGGTAACGACACTGAAGAGAAATGGGGTTATATCGTTTGCTTCCATTGCTCCATTCAACGATGACCAAGTGCAGAGTCATTACTTGGCTTTGTGGAGCAAATATGGACAGGTTATAGACTATGTGAACTTCCAGTTCTATGCATATGATTCGAGCACGACTGTGAATCAGTTCCTGAGCTATTTCAAGGCCCAGAGTGTGAACTATGCGGGCGGTAAATTGTTGGCGAGCTTTGCTACCGATGGGACTAGTGGAGGATTAACTCCCGCTAGTGGGTTCTTTACGGCATGTAACAGGTTGAAGATGCAGGGGAAGCTTCATGGTATCTTTATTTGGTCTGCAGATGACTCCATGAACAATGGTTTTAGATATGAGAAGATATCGCAGTCCATCTTGGCAAGCGCAAATTGAGTAAATAGATATGATTAATATGTGCATTTTGCAAGTGAATCAAAAGTCCAGTTAGGTTTGATAATAAGTGGTAGCAGCCAATAAGTGAGGTTGTTAAAAGTATTCTATGATCGTAACAGAAAATTTAAGACTGAATAAGCTTTTTCTTTTTATTTTCAATCTCTTGTAGTATGTTGGATTCATTGCAAGTGAAAATTGCAATTGCAAGTGACAGTTCAAGTTTTCCCTTCAAAACGTTTTGACCCAGTTACCATTATTGATTATCCTCTACATTTCAACATAACCATTATTTATATATCATAATCATTGTCACGCCTCGCTTTTCAAAATACGGAATACGAGTACATAACGTAGGCCCAGCGAATGATTATGCATCATCCATAAGCTGTACCAGACTAACTCAGCAATAAGAAACAATAAACACAGCCACATAAGAAAGATATAACCACATGAATCAAAGATAACTTCAATAATAAACAAAATAATTCAACAATAATAATATTTAGCACAATATCCAACATCTGGGAATAAAACAAACTCCGAGAACATAAGCCCAAAACAAGTACAAAGTCATAACAATGTTCAAAGAAATAATCTAGAAGTAAAATAATTCAAGCCATCTAATCTTGCACTCTATCTTCTAGAATCGTTGCTCACCAATTCCTTCAGATATAGTTCCTTCAGTACCTGTAAATTCTTGATCTAAAAAGAGATAAAAGAATGTCCTTAGAGCAAGTCATGGACAGCAAGTAGAGAAAAGTAGAGGATAAAGAAAGCATGTACATCAGAGAAAAAAGGACAGAATCAAAGTCAAAGAACAAAGCAAAGGCAGGCAATAATATCAAATGTCTACAGTTAATCACACATGTAATGAGTGATGTCAAGTTCTATGCAGGATCAAGCATGAGATGATAAATACAGGTTATTAATCATTTTATTAATCTATGTAGTGCACGTACTACTGCATCCCATTCCACAGGTTCGGCACAAACACATAGTGTACGCTTTAGACTGATGGTGAATTCACGGTTCGTGTACTCGGCCCAGTAATCAGTGTTTAATGTTCAGTGTCAGTGATTATCAATCAGTATTTTATGGTCATTAGTACAAGTCAGTACAGGTTTCCGATTGTTCACTACCAAGCCATCTCATAATACCCCGGCTTGTTATCATTTTATTTCATCCTATGCGAGCATGCAAGAATGTGTCAATATTGTATAATGCTAGGTGTAACTAATTCTATTCATTACAGACAAATCAAGAAGCAAACATGCCAATACACACAATTTACATAATCTGGACAGTATGACATTGCTGTACAAAAACACATATTACCGCTACTACAGAAAAACAAATTCGGATCCGTCAGAAATTCTAGAAAGTAAGACTCTGCCGATTCCAGCAAATATATATAGGTTATATAAAAGCTACAGAAACTAGGGTGAAAACTCTATTTTTTTTGGATTTTATGTTCAGGCAGCAAGTTATAAATTGTGTTAATACATGTGAAATAGATCGAAAAACTCATCAAATAAATCTATAAAAATTCAGGATAGTTCCTACACATGTCCAGTCCCAGTCTCAGTTAGATTTATATCAGATTTTTATTTTACTGTTAACATGCACAAATAAATTATGGAACAACAAGATACGCATGCATTTGTGAATCTGAAAAATTCTGACACAGTTGTACTAAAATGATGATATCGAACAGATTACACATCGAAATTCAAATCCGTATAAAGGGTAGTAAACTAGACATCTAGGGCTAAATTTCATGTTCATAAAGTTATTTCAAAATACGACAGCAACATTGTCAAAAACCCGATTAAAAAAGAAACAACTAGCAGCCCAGGATATATTTTGACATGGATAAGTAATAATTAAATCATACAACCATATATTTTATGCAAATTAATAATCAAAGTGTTCTTAGATGTTTAACATGCATAATTCCAGTTCTAAGATGCAATTTGACAGGCATGGTAATCAATTCGTTTAATCACATTCAATCTAACATGTCCAATTCACCAAACGGGTCTACAACATGGATCTAATTATTTTTCATGTACTTGTGCATATGCAAGATACAAGGGGGACCTGTTTTAGATCAAAGATAGCAGCACGATGTTAAGAATATCTCGGGGCAGCTCGTGTAAACCCTCAATAGACTTAACGGAATTTCAAATAGCAGTACGATAAAGAAAATGACTGGATATACTTGTAGAGATTAAGGGATCTTGAACAAAACAAAATACTAGTTCAAGAAAAGATTTTCCTGTTAATTAGTAGATTCGAATATTTTAGAATAACCGGATGAGAATCCCGGGCGACGAACCAAAACATGGTCGAGTTACGTGCAAAACACCAAAACAGCAAAACCAAGACCAACAGCAACTCAGCAATCACCTTTCTCCTCCACACAAACACCAAACGGCAATATGGGATCCCCTATACCAACACAGCAAACACCAAATGCCCATTGTTCCTCCTTCCTCAACTCGACAGAGAGAGAGAGAGAAAGGCGGGAGAGAGGACAGCGACCACGGCGGCGACTGCAGCCGGGAAGCAACGGCAGCGGCGACCACGACGAGGGCGGCGACGGCGGCGCTGCGGTCGGGAAGCGACGCAACGACCAGGGCTTCGACGCTCGCGGAGAACTCTATTTCTCGACGAAACAGAGGAGGCGAAACCGCGGGGGAGACGGCGAGGGGTGTTTGGGCTCAGGACGACGACGACAAGGGGATCTGCGGTGGATGCGGGGGGTGCACGGAGGAGCAAAGACGAGACGACGTCGAGGAGTGGTGGAGAGGCGATGGGTTTAGAGCGGGATGAAAACGACGGAGAGAGAGATGGCGATGGGAACAAGAAGGGGGACGAGGGCAGCGAGGCAGTGGGTAATGGCGGCAATGGTGGCTCGGTGGATGGCGATCGAAAGGCGGTAGGAGCGACGGGAATTGGGTTCGGTGGAAAAACAGAGAAGGAAAGAGAGAGTCGGAGATGGGGGGAAGAGAGAAAGCGGCAGAGATAGAGAGAGGAATATAATTAGGGTTTAATAATAAGTATTAATAGGGGATTAAGAATTTGGGGCTTTGGGTTTAGGGTACAAGTTTTGGCTCTAAAAAGAGAAAAACAAGCATAAAACAATGGGATGAACATAGCGGAACAACACAAACTCAAATAACAAAGAGAAAAGTTTGCAATGAGCCAAAAATAGAAGAAAAGAGAACGAAATGATCAAAGAAAAATAAATGGACCCGAGAAAAGCAAAATTATAATATAATAGAAAGAATCCAGATACAATAATCAAGAAAGAAAATAAAAATACAATAAAAATCCAAAATAGAAAAAATAGGGGTTACAATCATCGTTTCCCATATGGTTTTTTTTTAAATAAATCATCCTTTCCCACCAAATTATAAAGGATATTTGAGTAATTGAGTCAAAAAGCTTCAAAGGAAACTAGGGGTGGGCATCGGTCGGTATCCGACATAATATGGACCATCCAACACCGATCCAAAGAATATCGGTTTTTTAATTTTCTCATCCGCAACCAATTCGAACCTTAATTGGATTGGTTTCCATCCAAGCCGATTAAGCTCGGTTTGGATTGGATTTGATGGTCGGTTTGGCGTGCTACTTTTCTCCTTCAACATCATTCGTAATTTTGTTGAAATTTAAAAGATCAATTTCAATCAAACTTAAGAAACAATCTACTATTTGTTATTCAGAAATAAATTTAAAATGAAAATTCATAAAACCACAAGTTGTTAATGAATTTTGCACTAACTGTTTGAGATGATGACGTTTAAATGAGTGAGATAAACTGCTTTTTCACTTGCATACTTCTGTAATCTTAGTTTATTATCATAAAAGAAACATCAATAACCATAGCTAATTGAATTTCAGGTACAATAAAAAAAGATTTAGAAAACAATTTCTGCTTGACTTGATTAAAGTAACCACTAAATGTTCTATCAACTTTATGATTCTATTAAGTTGTGTCACACTGTAAGTCAAGCATTTGTCAACAACATTAACACATAGGATTATGGAGAATCAAAATATAGGTAGAACAACTGCTCGGTTTGTATTAAAGAAATTAAAGAAGACTGTTTGTATCTCCAAGAAAATGAGAAATGACTATTTGTATATTCAAGAAATTAAAAGAGAACTATATTTTTTATGGACTTATGCATAGAGGTACGGTCGGTTCGGTTTCATCGGTTATTTGAAAGCCTCATCCAACAACCGAACTGATCCAATTGGTTATTGAAGATCAAGAACCGAGCCAATCCAAATCCCCAATTAGTTCGGTTAAAAACCAGTCAGTTCGGATTGGATTGGTTCGGATTGGTTGATTCGGATAATAGTTGTCCACTCCTAGAGGAAACTTAAATTTCTACTTGCAAATGCGAGGAACCAACACCCCAGCATTCTATCCAAAATTTGTTCATAATGATTGCATATGTATGATAGAGAAAAGAAAGAAAGTACATGTCTAACGGCAAGAAAAAATGAATTTTTTTGTCTTACTGACCCACTATTTGAAAATATTGAGCGATCCGACCCACTTTCAAAAATATTTATCCAATTAACCAAGTTTTGGACACGTTAGTATTAATCGTTATTGAAAATAACAGTTCAGATTATTTATATGCCATTGTTTTCAATAACAGCATCTGTTAAAAAAAATTCGCTTGCCGCTATTTGGAGTAACGACATCAGTTAACTTATTCACAATCGTGTCTTCTATCTAACTAGAAGAAAAAAAATGTAAGTGTGAAAAAATTCTATAGCTGATGCCGTTGTTTGGAACAACAACAACAACAACAACAACAACAACAGTTATAATATTCATTGTTAGGGATAACTGATGTCATTTTTTGGAACAGCGGCAACAATTCATTTTACTGTTTATACTTGGCTAATATATTTCTATCGACTGTTGTAGATGTTCCTAAGGAAGGCAACAGTTATCTCATGTCGTTGTTTGGTCAACGATTGTGGAGGAAGAGAGTTTAACGAGTATTAAAACTGATGTCACTATCTCGAACAACGACATCAGAAATGCTAATGTCGTTCTTGGGGATAACGGCATTATTTACAAGTTGTTTCAACACTTGAAGAAAAAAAAAATCAAGTCAAAAGGTTCACACTTATATAAGAAATGTATTTCCAAACAGCGGCATCCTAAAAAAAAGTTAAACTGATGCCGCTTTTTGGAAGAACGGCATGATATTAACCTATGCCGTTATTTTCAATAACGATTAATGCTGACGTGTCCAAAACGGGCTCAAAATGTTGGGTAACTATTTTCAAAACTCAAAATGTAAATATTTTTAAAAGTGGGTCAAATCGCTTAATATTTTCAAAAAAGTGGATCAGTACCGAAAAAAATTCAGAAGAAATAGAGAGAGCAGTTAATGGGTTCCGGCAAGGGTAATAAAACCATTATTGTTTTATTTTTCATTTGCAAAGATTATCAAACTTTGGAGCATCAAGATGCGAGCCTCACTTAAATAAATATAAAGATTTGTGTGACGTAGAAGTGGATTATTTTAGTGAGCGTGATAATCAAGATTCGAATACCAAATCACTGGTTTTTTTCAAAAAAATTGAAAGCCTCAAACTTTTGACAAAAGGATGTTTTTTTTTTTTTTTTTTTTTTTTTTTCCCGATTATAGGATAAACTACTTCAAGAAGGTAGTACATAATTTTCCGTAAAAAATATGCTAAATTTTTTTTTGAGAAATGGATAGTCTTGCGACTCCAGCCAGACAATAAATAAACAACGTAAAATGTACAAAAATGGTTTACAAGACATAAAACCAAGACGCAACAGAGCAATGCGCAGCGAAATACTGAATGAAGTAATAAGGAAAGTAATAGAAGCTAAAGACAACAGCGACACAGAAGCTAGTAATAAAAAGCAGCTATTGGCCCCCAAAAAAACGGAGAATCCAGGCGCGAGAGACGGGACCCCCTGACACTCTGTCCAGCCCCCAACAAAGGAGCGATAAACAAGCTCAAAGGGTGCGCCTAGAGGACACCTAGCACCAAATACCATCCAACAAGAGGTACACCCGATAGGCCGTATCGACGATCGAAGGGCGAAGCGAACACTACCCAGTGAGAGCAAAAACCGTTAGGATCGAAGTCCGACATACTCAGACCGTCGGCGGGGATGATACACCAGTACCCTCAGCCAATCACAGCCGCATCGTGGTGGCAGGATAGAAAAAAAAGAGGGAAGACCTCCAAATAATAGAAACAGAGAATGGTTAGAAACATAGAAAACACAATCCAAACATCAGGTGCACTGCTTATAGAGCCACCATGCTCAGTCGATAGGGAAGCCGAAGACCAAAAGGGGCCTCCTCTCTCACAAAGCCAAAAAGCCACAAATCAGTCAAAAGACAATCACAAAAACACCAACGAACAAGAGAGTAAGGTTCCATTAGAGAGAATAATAAAAGCATGCCACCAGCGCAATAACACCAAACACAGTCAGCGGGGGAGGGTGGATGCACCAACCCAAGCACACCCCGGGTTACAACAGTAGAAACAAAATAAACTCCCGATCAAAATAAACTCCTGCTTATAACAAGCAAGTAGTACAAAAGCATCCCAGTAAGAAGATTAGTGATCAGAGAAGGAGGTAGAAGAGAGAAGATAACCACTGGGCTACAATCGTGGGGAAAAACAAGCCAATACAGTAGAAGCACTATGGTAGCAGCAGCCAGAAAGAAGAGATCGGATCATCTTCAACCCTGCGAGAGAGAAATCATAGACTATAAAACCACACAGTAAAAAGAACAATTTTGAAGAAAAGAAACATAGAAGATCATAATGCATTAAGGATATGGAGGCAGTGTAGAGAGTCGTTGAGTCTATGACGGGACAGAGACTCTCTAGCTTCGGTTTTTAAAGACGAAAACCAGAAATTAAAAAGATATAAAAAGTCATCAATAATAAGCGAGATAGGGGAAGTGCAGTGCTTGAATAATCGCTTATTTCTTTCCAACCATATGATCCAAATAATAATTTGAAGCAATAGGTTCCACGATCTACTGAATCTTTTATTCGTGGGGTGAAGAGACCAGCATGAGGATAAGTTCGAGGGAATAGAAGGGAATTCCCAAGCTAGCGAGCTAATTTTCCATAAGGGGCGAATGAACTCACATCAGACAAATAGGTGATCCACATCTTCAAGATTATTGGAACAAAGGGTGCACGACTGTCCCCACGCCAAGTTTCTTTTGCTGAGGATTTTGACAGTGAGCAACCTGTTGTTGAGGGCAAGCCAAGTGAGGATTTTAACCTTTAGAGGAGCACAGGAAGACCAAATGAAGTCCGCAAAGGGGGAAGGGATGCCTTGAAAGTTAAGAAAGTTATAAAACGATTTAACAGTGAAGATCCCTGCCGAGTTCCAACGCCAAAAAAAGTCTTCTTTTAGACACCAAATGAATTGATTAAGAGCAAGAAGGAGGTCATTAAGATCAGAGTTAAGGTGAGAAGGAAGATCGGTTGAGAAAGGGATGGTCCAATACCTTTGCAAATTAATAAAGGTGAAATAGTCTGCCACCGTGACAAGGGGATTGGAGGAAAGGCGGAACAGAGCCGGGAAAGAGGATGCGAGCTTGGTGTTACCAATCCAGAGATCGGACCAGAACCTGGTCTTGGATCTGTCGAAACATGCATGGGAGATGCCACATTGGAACGCTGCGGCCGCTTTCCATACACCTTTCCAGAACGGGGAGGCATTACGATGAATAGTGGAAGGGAATTCCCATAGAGGATGATTGGAAAAGCAGTTAACATTGATACTTTGAATCCAAGGTAAATGATCAATTTTTAACAATCTCCAAAGCCATTTACCCAATAGCGTGATATTTTGATGTCTAAGATTTAGAACCCCTAAACCCCCGGCCACTTTGGAAGAGCAGACCAATTTCCAGTTGCAAAGGTGAGATCCTGGCTTGAGAATGGATGATCTAGACCAGAAAAAATTACTTCTGATTTAGTCTATCCGCTTGATGACCCAAGAGGGAACATAATAGAATGACATCATATAAAGGGGAATAGATGAGAGAACCGAGTTAAGAAGGGTTAATCTACCACCACGGAAAAGAAGTTTCCCTGCCCAAACGTTAAGCCTTGATTCTACCTTGTCTATCATAGGCAACCAATCAGCTCTATGCAGTTTCCCCCATCGAAGTGGGATACCCAAATACGTGATGGGAAAGGAGGCAATAGGACAGTTAAAGATATTAGAGATCTCTTGCTGTCGATTGGGAGAGCCTCCAAGCCAGAGAACAGAAAATTTTTGAAAATTGATCGATAATCCTGAGGCTAATTCAAAACAGTAAAGGAGTTTTAGGTTACAGAGAGAGTGTGAATTTGGTTTGGCGAAGATGATAGTGTCATCCGCATATTGCAGATTTAGAACACCTTGAAAAAGACATGAGTCACCTAGGCCTTCTATGACCTGAGCTTCCCATGCGTTGCGAAGCAGTTTACTAAAATTATCTACAACAAGGGAAAATAGAAGGGAGGATAGTGGGTCTCCTTGGGAGTCCACATTTAATTTTAAATTTGTGACCTTCAGAGCCATTGATAATGATTGAAGAAGTACCAGAGTAGAGACTGAATTTAATCCAAACAATCCATTTGGGATCGAATCCCCTATTAATAAGATTTTCTAATAGGAAATCCTAGCTAACGTTATCGTAAGCCTTTTGGAAATCGAGTTTGAGAAGGATCCCTTCGGCGTAAGAATTGTGACAATGAGAGATGATCTCTTGAGCCGAAGCAACGCTATCAAGGATAAAATGGTCCTTGATGAAGCCCGATTGGGCAGGGTTAATGAGGGGGGATAAAACCGCGCTGAGCCTAGCGGATAGAACTTTCATTATAATTTTGAAGGAGGTGTTGATCAGGCTTATTGGCCTAAAATGCGCTATAGAGTGCGCTCCCACCAACTTGGGAATGAGCACAATGTGCGCATAATTAATGCGATCGAAAGAGAATGAACCCTGATGAAGTTCCGAAAACATACGGAGAAGATCGTCTTTTAGCCCATGCCAGAATTTTTGAAAAAAGAAGGTGAGGAATCCATCCGGGCCCGGCGCTAAATTTCTTTTTAAGGAGAATACTGCCGATTTAATCTCTTCCAAGGAGAAAGGGGCCTCAAGAGAAGAGAGGTCCTGGGGTTGATCCCTATAAAGTTGGATCTAATCAAGGCTTATCGAGCGCTGTTTGTACGATCCAATAAGGTTTTTGTAGAAAGAAAGGAAAGCACTATGGATCTCTTGATCGGAGTTAAGATCGATACCGTTGTCAGTGATCGAAGAGATCCGATTGCAGCGTTGCCTGTGGGAAGCAAAATTATGAAAGAAAGCGGTATTGCCGTCACCCTCCTTTAACCATTTAAATCTGGCTCTTTGCGCCCATTTAATATGGTCCTGATGGAGAATGTCGGCGTAATCTCGCTTGCACGAGGACCGTTCAGAGCGAAAGGAATCAGAAAGTGGTCCCAATTCCTCCAGCTTATCGATGGATTCGATGGAGGCAAGGAGAAAATTTTTAAGAAAAACAGTGTTATTCTACCTCTCGTAATGCCAAATCTTACAACCGAATTTAATGGCATAAAGTTTGAGCAGGATGCTACCCAGGCCAGACGAGCCAGTAACAGATGACAAGCATTTCACAATAAGATTGACGAACAGTTGGTCTTGTAACCAAATTTTTTTGAAACGGAATTTATGATGATGATTGAAAGAAAAATTGGAGTGAAGGGCGATGGGAACGTGATCGGAAGAAGGATTGGGTAAGGCGTTGGAGAAAGTGTTATGAAACTGGTTAATCCAGTTCTGGAATACAAGGAAACGGTCGAGTTTGGCCATCGTCGGGAATTGACGAAGATTAGACCAGGTAAATGATCTACCGTTCAACGGGAGATCGGTTAATTGCAAAGCTTGGATGCAATCGTTAAAACTGTTGGAGGGAGAATTAGGGGAGGATGGGGACGACCTTTAGTAGGAGAACCTGGTGACATTAAAGTCTCCACAGAAAAAACAGAGACCGACAGTGTAATTGTGAAGCGAGAGGAATTCGTTCCAAAATAAGGAGCGCCTAACTGAGGATGAGGGGCCATAAACAGAAATCACCGATAGAGTGCAGTTGAGAACCGTCTAATGCAGTTGGACGATAAGGAAAAAATTTAGACGTCGAATCGAGATAAGAGAAAAGATCGATTCTTTGAAGCCAAATAGGATACCTCCCCTAGATCCTATCGCGTCTAAGGAGATCCATTTAGAAATAATGGATCCGCCTATCACGCGATAGATAGTCGTGGAAGGTGGCTCTATCTTCGATTCTTGGATAGAAATAAGATCACAGTGGGAGGAAGCTATTAACTGGTAAATTGCCCTTTGTTTAACGGGACAGTTGAGCCCCCGGATGTTCCAAGAGATGCTAATCATTAAAAGTTAGATGCTCCCGAACTCTATAACGTTCTTTTAGTCTAATGGTATTAATAATCGGAGAATTAAAAGAATTAGATAAAAAAACCCATATCTTGGGCGAGGGCAGACATATCTTTATCTGACAAAGAGTCAAATTGAAGATGAAAAATGGATCCTAATAATTTTTGCTCAGGATTGGGCCGGGGATGCCCAAGTTGGAAGTCAGGGAAGTCCATAGCTAGCGGCAAAGAGCCGATCGGAGGCGAAAAGGAAACGAGCGCTTTTTTTTAGCCTTAATGCAAGCGCTAGATCTAATGATACGGGGCGGGGGCTTAACGGCCGGAGACTGCTTAAAAGCGGAGCATACTACCTCCTTAAGAGGAGGGAGAGGATACGGGGAATCAACTGATTCAATAAAAGAGGAGAGGGGGGTAGGAGAGGAAACTATCGAAGGGGGAGAGTGCGAATAAGCCACCCGAGTCAGAGACGTGGGGATTTGATTTTTAGTGGAGCAATCTCTAGGTGTAGATTCACCCGAGTTTGCTTCAAACATCTCCGCCGGGTCAGGAGAAGACCAAGCGAGTACCACAGAAATGGGGGAGGTGGAAAGAGAGGTCCGGATAGAGAGAATCGGAAAAAAGCTAAAAGTCATAGAAATGACATGTTGCCTAGCATCAAAAAAAATAACAATCTGATGTGAATACG